>JAUNZO010005157.1:0-600000 GCA_031894775.1 Chloris gayana
GAGTTCATGAGGCATTTCCGCAACAAGAAGGCCATAATCCCCAATGTCCCCGATCGGCGAGATAATTACGGCGTTTCAAGCTGGCGTCCGAAGTGAAGCATTGGTCCACAAGATTGGAAGGAGTAATCGAAACCTTACCATGATGGCGTCGAGTGCTTCAAGATAGCGAGATGACTACGCTTCTTGAGAATCAAACGTGGTGAATTTGTGCGGGAACAAAGGGAAGGAGCCGAAGCACGACCAAGGCAACCGGTTTGGATCCAAGAACAATAAGCGCAAGGCTGATAACCTTGTTGCGGCTGTCGACCAATCTCATGGAGGAGATCGGCCGGCGCCTCCTAAGAGGGGCCCGAAAGAACAACTTTCGTTTGAAGCATTGCTTGGATGGTCCTTGCATGATTCACAATGGGAATCGTAAGGCCAAGAAATGCTTCCTGTTAAGACTCGTTCGCTCGGTTCGTTTTAAAGGTGGCACCCCGGTCCGGACATCGAAACCAGCGGGATGATAAGGGCAAAGATAAGGAGCATGATGATAATGAAGATGACGGAGGCTTTCAAGAGCCGGCAAGAGAGGTAAACTTCATCCATGGAGGGCCGGATGTGTATGAGTCAAAGCGAAAGCAAAAGTTGGCATTTAGGGAGGTCAACGCCATTGCTCCTGCTACTCCCGAGTATCTACGATGGTCGGAGGTACCGATCACGTTCGAGCAAGGCCGATCATCCGGAGGTCCTACCTAAAGCTGGTAGATATCCGCTCATTCTAGCTCCCATTGTCCGGAAGGTACGCTTGAAGAGAACTTTCATTGATGGGAGAAGTTGCTTAGATATCCTTTTTGCTAAAACCCTGCCAAAGCTTGGCCTATCCGTGGCGAGACTTGGATCTCGGCGTTTCACCATTTCATGGTATAATACCTGATTGAAACAGTTATCCTTTGGGGCAGATTTCTCTGCCGGTCACTTTTGGGACGAAGGAGAATTACGAGAAGGGAGAACATTATCTTCCAGGTAGCTGATATTGATTCAGCATATCATGCTATACTAGGAAGACCGACTCTAGCCAAGTTTATGGCCATCCCCAACTACAAGTATTTGATGTTAAAGATGCCGGGACCCAACGGGGTCTTATCGTTCCGGTCGATATCAAGACCGTGTATGCTTGTGAAGTACATAGCACGGAGTTGGCTACTCGAGTAAATTCGGAGGAAGAACATCGAGAAATTAGAGAACCGGCTGATGCCGTAGAAGCACGAGCGCGGCTAGAAGAAGAAGCTCCGTCCAAGAATATGGCTAAGGAGAAAGTGAAGACCGATGCGGTTGCATCCAAGACTATTTAGCTTGATGAGTCGGACCCCTCCAAGGTCACCCATATAGGGGCTGACTTGGGGGACAAATAGGAAAGCACGCTCATTCTTTTCCTCCAGGAAAATAGGGATATCTTTGCGTGGCAGCCTTCCGACATGCCGGGTATCCATAGGGAGAAGATTGAGCACGCACCGTTGGTGCGTTCGATGCGAGCTCGATTAAGCGAAGCTCCGGAGGTTTGCTCAAGACCGCAAGGAGGCGATTAAGAAGGAGTTAACTAGATTGTTAGCAGCTAAGTTCATTAGGGAGGTGTATCATTCAGATTGGCTTGCCAATCCGGTCCTTGTACCAAAAAAGAATACTAAAGAATTAAGAATGTGCGTTGATTATACCGATCTCAATAAAGCTTGCCCCAAAGACCCTTTCGCGCTTCCTCGGATTGACCAAGTTGTTGATTCGATCGCTGGCTGCGAGCGTCTTTGTTTTCTTGATGCTTATTCGGGATACCATCGGATTCCCTTGATGGTCGAGGATTAGATCAAGACCGCGTTCATCACCCCCTTTGGAGCATACTTGCTATACAACGATGCCGTTCGGTTTAAAGAATGCAGGGGCCACATACCATCGTGGCATGCAACGCTTTACGGATTCGTAACTTGGAAGGAACGCAGAAGCTTATATTGATGACATAGTGGTGAAATCCCGGAAAGTCGAAGATCTTCTCTCGACCTGGCGAGAGACTTTCGATAATCTACGGAGTTTTTCTATGAAACTCAATCCTGGAAAATGTGTGTTTGGAGTTCGATCCGGAAAATTGCTGGGATATCCGGTATCGTGGCGAGGTATTGAAGCTAATCCGAGAAAAGATTCGGACGATTGTTAACATGAAACCTCCACGCTGTTTGAAGGATGTACGGAAGTTGATTGGATGTATGGCTGCACTTAGCCGTTTCATTTCGAGACTGGGGGTCGGGGGCCTTCCGTTTTTAAACTGCTCAAGAAGCGGGATAAGTTTGACAGGACGAGATGAGGCGCAAGCCGCGTTTGACCAACTCAAGGGATACCTCGAGTAGTTCGCCGGTTTTAGTACCACCGGAACTTGACGAAACCATTCAATTGTACATATCTGCAAAAACTCATGTCGTGAGCACGGTATTAGCGAGTTGACCGGAAGGAGGAAGGACATCTGCAATTGGTTCAGCATCCGAGTATACTTTGTAAGTGAAGTTCTAATTGAGTCTCGGATGCGATATCTCCAGTTATAGAAATTGACATATGCTGTAGTGATAACCTCTCGGAAGTTAAAGCATTATTTTCAAGCACATCCCGTCGAGGTCAAGGCTGGGATCGCCATTGGGGATATCGTGCGTAATCGAGAGGCTATTGGCCAAGTTGCCAAATGGGCTATAGAACTTGGACAATATGAAATTACTTTTTCCTCACGTACGGCTATTAAAGGACAAGCTTTGGCTGATTTTATTACTGAATGGCTAGAGACGCAAGTACCACAAGCAACTCGGAATTTGGAGTATTGGGAGATGTTTTTTGACAGGTCCCTGCAGCTTTCGTGCGCGGGGGCTAGGGTTGTACTTCTTACCCCACGGAAAGAGCCACCGAGATATGTGTTGCAAATGCATTTTAGTGCTTCAAACAATACCACGGAGTACGAGGCCTTGCTCCATGGACTTCGGGTAGCTATTTCGTTAGGAGTCAAGCGATTAGATATATACGGAGATTCGATGCTTGTAATCAATCAGGTTAACAAAGTATGGGATGCTCATGATGATCATATGATAGCTTACGGACAAGAGGTAAGGAAGCTTGAAGACAAGTTTGATGGCTTGCGGTTTTCTCATAAACCGCACGGAAATAATCCTGCTGCGGATGAGTTAGCTAGATTGGGATCCTCAAGACAAGCGAGTTCCGCATGGTGTTTTTTCTTTAGTTATTAAATAAGCCATCCATTAGCTTGATCAAGGGGCTCGGGGTGAATTTCGGATAGAAGAAACGGAGCGAGTTACCCGAGGTCATGATTGTTGATTTTTATTGGCGTACCTCGTATCTCGAGTACTTGCAATATGGTAAAACTCCGGAAGACAAGGTTGAGAAGCAAAGACTGGAGGTTCGGGCACGAAGTTACATGATTCTTGAAGGATTGCTTGAAGACATTCATAAGGGGATTTGTGACAATCATGCTTCATCGAAGACGTTAGTCGGGAAAGTGTTCGAACAGGGTTTTTATTGGGCCACAACTACGATGATGCGCATACGGTAGACAAAAATTGCCAAGGATGTCAATTTTTTGCTCGACAACCTCATACTCCAGCTCATGAATTGCAGTTAATCCCGATGACTTAGCCTTTTTCAACTTGGGGGCTGGATATTGTCGGACCATTCAAGAAAGCGCCGGGAGGGTTTACACATATTTTTGTGGCAGTTGATAAATTTTCCAAGCTGGATTGAAGCAGAAGCTGTCACGCCGCAAGTCCAAACAACGGCGAAAAGGAATGCGAGAAGGTTCGAGTCGGAAGGAAGAAATATGATCGCAATGTCCAAAGAACAAGGAGGTATGATGGGCGCGTGTGGAATTTTGGGTATGGGTTTGACCTAGGTCGACTCTTCGTTTCTTTTATAGGTATCCGAGTTGGGCTCGGGGTCTGGAAAGTTATTGGGCCGTTTTTACAGCCCGATAAATTTAGCATTAATGATTTATGGCTTGATTGTGCTATTATGACCTAACGCTCATAAGGATAAGTCGACATGATTATTAAAATGATGAGGGATTTTTTGTGAATAAAAAAGCGGTCCGAAATATGAAATTTTCAGATACTTGGATTAATATAGTGCCAAATTTAATTATTAGACGGTATGAAAGAGTTAGATCGAAGATGATTTGGATCTTGCCTAACTCAATTTTAATGGATGCCTTAGGCTATGGGTGTTAATCATCCGGCTGATTATTGGCCTTGGAGACTCGAGTCGATGTGAGAATATAGGGAACAAAGCTGGTCCGATCAACCAGGATTTTGCTTCTTAGTTAAAATTAACTAAGTAAATTATAAGTTAAGACTGATTTAAGCGATCCATTACGTCGATATTGGTATAAATCTTTAAAAGATATGCGGTATGACTGGTTTAACCCGCTCTGAAAATTATGTTCTTGGCAGAAAATTGCAAAAAGAAATGTAATTTAATGGAAAATGATGATGCAATGTTTATCATGAGTACTCTTGCATTATTTGCGATCCTCAAATGATACAAGAGTCGGGGGCTATACCCAATTGGGTGCACCTGAACGGTGCACCATGATTTAAGAGCGGTCTATAGAGGTCGCGGGAAGCGAGAGAATAAAAGAAATTGAAACAAGCAAGTTGAAGAGATTGAATATTGAAGAAAGCAATGAAGAATCATCTATTAGACTCTTGCATTATTTGAAAGAAGTTCAAATGATTCAAGAGTCGGGGCCTATACCTAATTGGTGCACCTCATTTTTAAGAGCGGTCTATGCTAATCTGCATACCCAATTGGGTGGTATGGAAGAAAAATTGCTAAATTTTTTCGCTTTTTTAAGTCATACTGGAACAGAAAAGAAATATTGCGAGAAGATTGGAGTTCTTTTTAATTTTACCATGGAATCGAGACCAACATGCAGAAGACTGGTCGACCTTATTCAAGGTCAAATAAAAAATTACTCGGAGGTCTGCTGTCGTATACTTACCTTACGGGTATACGAGATGATAAAGGAATTGATAATTAGAGATACGGTGACAAATCAATGGAGATTGGATTGGCGAGAGAGGGCCCACAAAGTGGTCCACGACCAGTATGGAATAACAGAAGATTCCATATATCGGTATGGAAATAAGGCGGGCGTCAAGACCGACGTATGATGACTTGAGCGACAAGTAATAGCGCAATTTGTAGTCCGTTAGGACTCTGAATTAACAAGGAAATCTTAGAGATAGAGGTTCAGAATATGTAATTCATGTAATCGACTAGGACTCTGCATGTAACCCTGGCTCCCCGGATATATAAGGCGGAGCACGGACCCCCAAAAACTCTCCGACAACTCGCAATTAGCAATCTGCTAAAGGCAATACATAACACACAGGATGTTGGGTATTACTCTCCATCGAGAGGCCTGAACCTGTCTAAAATCGTGTGTTCTTGTGTGTTTCGTGTGTTGCACCATAGAATTCCACGCTCGTAAGGGACCGGGTAGTACTAGTATCGAGTTTAAGACTCGACAATTTTTAAGTCTCGGTTGTTTATTCATATATGACTAAGTCGTTTCGCGCAAGACTGCAGCGGATCAGAGTAATCTCATATGAATAACTCAACTTAAACCACCGGTATTCAGAATAACCCGAACTTTCCCTCCTAAGTTTACCAATCAAGTCTATAACCAAGCAACGATGGTTAATTCAACACGAACCCACCATAACATAATCACCGGCTCTAATCAGCAAGGGATATAGTTAATAGAGGCGGTCTTATTTAACAAAATCGTGTCGTATAGAAAAAATGATCGGTCTTAAAACTTAGGATTTGTATAATTTCACGAGACCGCTCTTAACACAACAGCCCTCCGACTCGGTATACTAATACAAAATTAAAATCAGAGACCCCAAATAGTATAATCATAACCGAGAGACCAATGCGCTTTATATTATCGTACTCAAGGAGTTACATAAATACTGAATACAAAAACTAAAGTATAAAAACGATGTAACTGATCAATATTCCAAGAATTTGGAATCTCTTCTTCTTCCTGGGTCATAAGCCTATAAGCCCCCGGTCCGGAAACTGATTTAACAATAAATGGCCCTTCCCAGCACCGGTGACAACTTATGCCGATTCTTATTGGACTGATTTTTTCCGAGCACTAAATCGCCCAATTGAAATTCCCTTGTCCGCACATTGCGATCATGACACCTCCGTAATCCTTGATGGTATTTAGCCGCTCTAATCAACGCTTGATCTCGTAAGTCTTCCGCAGCAATTAATTCAACCTGGCGTTGATCATCATACTTCTCTTCATCATAGCATTGCACTCGGCAGAAACCATATTTACTTCTGTTGGCAACATTACTTCCGATCCATATACCGGAGAAAATGGAGACTGCCCTATAGCACAACTAACATTCGTACTCAGCCCCCATAATACCCATGGTAACTCTTTTACCCATTTTCCAGCATATGGCTTCAAGGAGTCAAAATCCTTGGCTTAAGACCGATTAAAATCATCTCATTTGCTTGCTCTACCTGCCCGTTACTCTGCGGATGTGAAACCGAAGCATAATGAATCTTGATTCCCAAACTTTCTGTATAATCCATGTAGAACTCTGAAGTGAATTGCGGTCCATTGTCCGTAGTCATACAACGCAGAATTCCAAATCGAACAAATGTATTCTACAGGAACTTAATCGCCCGAGCTGTGGTCATACTTGTAACTCGCTTCCGCCTCAATCCGTTTGGAAAACTTATCGATTGCCACAAATATATGAGTGAAGCCCCCGGGCGCTTTCTTGAATGGTCCTACAATGTCCAAACCCCAGGATGCAACAGGCCAAGTCATTGGAATCATACGCAACTCATGAGCCGGAGTATGAGGCTGACGCGCAAAAAATTGACATCCTTGGCAAGCCTTGACTACTCTATGAGCATCATCAACTGTCATAGGCTAATAGAATCCTTGCCTGAATACCTTCCCAACCAAAGTCTTTGAAGAACATGATTCCCACAAATTCTTTTATGAATCCCTTCCAATAACTGGACCCCATCATCTATAGATACACATTTCATCAATATATTGTCTCCTCCTCGTCGATAGAGCTCATCCTCAACAAACAAATAATTTAGCGCTATGATTTCAAGCCTCTGTCTCTCTACTTTATCCTCCGGCAATATGCCGGAACGCAAATATTCAATGCACGGAGTACGCCAATCAGAATCAGCCATCATAACTTCAACCAATTGCGCCATAGCCTAGATCGCCTCACCAGTCTTCCGGTCTAAGACTGCTTCACCGGTTTGTAGTTCAGTAATTGTGGCTTTTTGCATCATCTTAATTGATGGCTTATCCAACACTTGAAGAAATACCCCGGTGGTACTACCTGCCTTGAAGATCCGAGCCCGGCCGACTCATCTGCAGCAGAATTATTTCCGCACAAAATATGAGAAAAGCGCAGACCATCAAACTTATCCTCGAGCTTTCCGACTTCCTGTCCGTAGGCCATCATATGATTGTCATGTGCATCCCACGCTTCATTAATCTGACTAATCACAAGCATCGAATCGCCATAAACATCCAGGCGTTTTACACCAAGTGAAATCGTCATTCGAAGTCCATGAAGCAAAGCTTTATATTCCGCAGCATTGTTTGATGCCCTAAAGTGCATCCGTAGCACATACTTCAATCGATCTTTTCGTGGAGTTAAAAGCAAAACTCCAGCCCCGCGCCTGAAACTGCAGAGACCCATCAAAATACATCTCCCAATACTCTAGATTCTGAATAGCGAGGCAGTATTTGTGTCTCAAGCCATTCCGTGATGAAATCAACCAATGCTTGTCCCTTTATTGTCGTTCGTGAAGAAAAAGTAATTTCATATTGGCCAAGCTGTATTGCCCACTTGGCGACTTGTCCGACCGCTTCTCGATTCCGCACTACATCTCCAATGGCAAACCCGGTCTTAACCTCGATCGAATGTGCTTTAGCTTCCTTGATGTTATGACAACAGCATATATCAACTTCTGCAATTGGAGGTACCGCGCCCGTGATTCAGTTAAGACTTCACTAACAAAATATACCGGGTGTTGAACCAACTGTAGGTGACCTTCTTCCCTTCGATCAACTGCTAAGACCGTGCTCACCACATGAGTAGTTGCAGAAATATATAACTGGATGGTCTCATCCGGTTCCAGCGATACTAATACCTTTGGATTACTCAAATATCCCTTGAGCTAGTCAAAAGCAGCCTGAGCTTCATCCGACCACTCAAACTTATCTTGCTTTTTGAGCAGCTTGAAGAACGGAAGGCCCCCGACCCCGAGTCTTGAAATGAAGCGACTTAATGCAGCCATACAACCGAGTCAATTTCTGCACATCCTTCAAACAAGCTGGGGGCTTGGTATTGATGATAGTCTGAATTTTTTCTGGATTTGCCTCAATACCGCGCCACGATACTAAGTATCCAAGCAATTTTCCAGATCGAACCCCAAACACACACTTGCCAGGGTTAAGCTTCATGGAAAAGTTCCGCAGATTGCTAAAGGTCTCCGCTAAGCCGGAGAGAAGAGCTTCGACCTTCCGGGACTTAACCACTATATCATCTACATATGCTTCAGCATTCCTACCAATCCGAGAATCAAGGCAGCGATGCATACCGCGTTGGTACGTTGCGCCGAGCGTTCTTCGAGACCGAACGGCTTTGTCGTATAGTAGTAGGCTCCAAAGGGGGTGATAAAAGCGGTCTTCATCTGGTCTTCAACCTTCAAAGGAATTTGGTGATATCCAGAATAAGCATCAAGAAAACAAAGACGCTTGTAGCCGGCGATCGAATCAACAACTTGGACAATCCGAGGCGGTGCGAAAGGGTCCTTGAGACAAGCCTTGTTGAGATCGAGTATAATCAACGCACATTCTTAATTCTTTAGTATTCTTCTTTGGTACAAGGACTTGGATTGGCAAGGCAATTTGGATGATACACCTCCCTAATGAACCTAGCTGCTAACAATCTAGTAATCTCTTTTTTGATAGCCTCCTTACGGTCTTGGGCGAACCTTTGGAGCTTCGTTTAATCGGCTTTGCATCGGGACGCACCAAGAGTGCGTCCTCAATCTTCTCCCAAAGAACTCCCGGCATGTCAGAAGGTTATCATGCAAAGATGTCCCTATTTTCCTAGAGGAAAAGAATGAGTGTGCTTTCCTATTTATCCCCAAGATCATACCCGATGTGGGTGACCTTGGAAGGATTGATTCATCAAGCTGGACAGTCTTAGAAGCAACTCGTATCGTCCTTGATCTTCTCCTTTGCAGCCTTCTTGGATGGTCCTTCACCTTCAAGCGGTGTTTGCGTCCCATGGACATCGGTTGCCTGTTTGATTTCTCGACATCCTTCCTCCGAACTAACATGAGTTGCCGGTTCGGTGTTGTGTGCTTCACAAGCATAAGCGATCTTGATATCAGATCGGAACAATAAGACTCCATTGGGCCCTGGCATCTTCAACATTAAATACTAGTAGTTCGGGATTGTCATAAATTTGGCAATTGCCGGTCTTTCCAAGTATAGCATGGTTTGCGGAGTGAATATCCGCCACCTAGAACGTGATGAGCTCCCTTCTATAGTTCCCCTTTGTTCCAAACTCACCGGCAAGGTGATTTGTCCCAAAGGATAACCGCTTCGATCGGGCACAATGCCATGAAACGGTGAAATGCTATGCTCCAAGTCTGCAACCGAGAGACCAAGCTTTGGAAGAGTCTTAGCCAAGAGTATATCCAAACAACTTCCACCATCAATGAAAATTTTCTTCAAGCAAACCTTATGGATGATCGGTGCCAAGATAAGCGGGTATCGACCATCCTTGGGCAAGACCTCCGGGTGATCAGCTCTCTCGAAGGTGATTGGAACCTCGGACCATCGTAAATATTCGAGAGTCACAGGGGCAACAGCATTGATTTCCCCGATCGCTAACTTCGTTTGCGCTTCGATTCATAGGCGTCGGGTCCTCCGCAAATGAAGGTCACCTCCTGAACCGGCTCCTGAAAGCCTTCATCATCATCATCATGCTTCTTGCCTTTGCCTTTATCATCTCTTTGGTTCCGCGGTCCCGACCGGGGACCACCTTCAATGCGTACAAAGCAAAAGGACTCAACAGGAAGCACTCCTTATTCTTATGATTCCCATTGTGAATCATGCAAGGCCCATCAAGAAAATCTTCGCATTAAACTCGTTCCCTTGGCCCTCTCTTAGGCGGTGTTGGGCGGTCTCCTTCATGAGATTGACCCACTGCAGCAACGAGGTTATCAGCCTTATGTTTGTTGTTTCCGGGACCGGATCGGTTGTCGCGATCTTGCTTCGGCTCCTTCACTTTGTTCCCGCGCATATTAACTACGTTTGATTCTCAAGCAGCATAATCATGTGCTATCTTGAAGCATTCCGACGCCGTCATCGTAAGATTTCAGTTACGCCGACCGATCTTGTGCACCAATGCTTCACTTCGAACGCCAGCTTGGAATGCAGCAATCACTTGCTGATCGAAACATTGGGAATTAAGGCCTTCGCTTGATGTAGTCCGTGAGCGTCTCATCGAGCTTACGCTTCAGCCTATTAACATCGAAGAAGTTTCTTGGCTTTTCACAAGTCGCCTGAAAATTCTCAACGAACTTTTTGGTTAGTTCAGCCCATGACGAAATAGACTCCTTGGGAAGAGATTGTAACCACAAGCGCTTGGCCTGCTCCATGCACATGAGAAGAGAATTAGCCAAAACAAAAGTGTCACCTCCCGTAGATCGGATGGCGATCGTGTACATGCGAAGCCGTTCAACAGGAGGAGCCTTGCCATCATACTTGTCGATAGCCCCGGGCTTAAATCCCATGGGATACATGCAGAAGCATAAATCCCACGTGAATGTTGGGATGATAGAATACTCATCGTCCTCTAAGCCGGTCCGGACTGGTGGCGGTGAGCGGTTGCTGCAATGTTTATAATTGCGATCACGATCGTCGTTAGAATCATCACAATGGTGATCATCTCGATGCCTAGCATTAGGACTGGGCTGGCGATCATTGTTCACTTGCGACGGCGGAGGAACCTGTTGATCATTGTTGCCTCGCCCGGGTTCTTTGTCTCGATTTCCGCGATCACGCCCTCGTCGATCACGTCTATCTCGATCGTAATGACGATCATCACGATGATCATAGTGGCCATCCCTCCTAGACCGGTCATTATAGCGCGTAGACCGGTTGTCTCATCCACGATTGCCGTTCCTCTAGCAATTATTAATCGGGGCGGCGCTGGAGCTACCTCGCCTTGAACTAGTTTGTCTAGTTTTGGGCGGAGGCGGTGGCATTGGAGCAGCTGGACGATCATCAACGTGACCAATTCGACGTCATTCATCTTCTTCCTGCCTCTGCCACTCTTCGATCCGCTCAGCATGACGATCAATCAATCCATTGCGAGCGTCACGATTCCCGTTAAGCGAGACTCGTAAATCTTGATCTGGTGCACGATCTTGTGCATCCGCAATCGGAGTATGTTTGTCTCCGGCCCTTCTGCTAGATGAAGCTCCTTCGAGACCGAGTTCTTTCATATCGGTTTGAGCACGAATGCGATCGACTAGAAGATTCTCCTCTATCCCGAACAAGCTGATTGGTCCGGAAAGCAGCCACATCAACTAAGCTCAAGGCGCGTTGAAGTTGCGGTGTCCGATTGAACACTTCCTTCGGGATAGTTTCCAGGATTTGTTTTACCCCCACAATATTGTGGACGGGCGACGCGAAGACCCGAGCGCCATTCAATTCGACTTCCGGAGCATCCATGTTTAAAGCCCTGTTAGATGGGTTTGATTCCTCCCACCGCGACTACCACGACGATTATTTTAATCCGGCGAGTTATCAATCGCATCTGCAGCTCGACTCACCGGTGCTCCTATTGTAGGTGTTGCCTCGACGGGAGTTCCACTTCCTGAAACTCCGGTTTGACTAGTTCCTGCGGTATCCACACGCGGGTTGTTGGTTGGGACTATTGATGGCGGTGGTGGAGGCTGATCTTCATCATCCTCTTCATCATCGGTAGCCTCATTCTGCCTACGTGCTTCTTCTTCTCTAGCCATCCTTTCTCTTTCAGCAACAACTTCCTCTAGTGTTCGTTCCTCAAGAACCGTTCCAGTCATAAATACTTGGAAGAAGGTTTGAGGTCCTTCTTTGAAGTCTTCTCTAGCTTTAGAAGAACCATTCATCGCTACGGACTGGGTAGCGGTCATGATCTTGGCCTAATTGTCAAGACCCAACGGAAACACGATCGATCCGATTAATCGCGCTAAACCTGCGTCGGACTTGTCGGAATCCGGAGCAGAATTCATGATCCTATATGGTAATCGCGCTTCAGCAGCAGCAGCCAGAATTTGAGTCGGATTCTTTAACCGAAGCTTGCCGGCAGAATCAGCCTCGATGTCCAAGGATCCGAAGCGGATTGCGAAGTCAGGCTCGAAGTTGACGTAAAACGAAGATGCCATCGAACTCGCCGAGAAACTCGCCGGGACCCCCTACCCGGCGTGCCGGATGTCGAGTCTTAATCTCAGCACAAGAACAAGCCAGTCCCTCACGAGTATGGAATTCGATGGTGCAACACACGGAACACACAAGAACACGCAATTTTAGACAGGTTCAGACCTCTCAATCGAGAGTAATACCCTACGTCCTGTATGTTATGTATTGTCTTTAGCAGATTACTAATTGCGAGTTGTCCGGATCCTTTCGGGGGTCCCTGCTCCGCCTTATATATCCATAGGAGCTAGTGTTACATGCGAGTCTTAGTCGGTTACATAAATGTGTACTCGGAAGCTCTATTTCTAAGCTTTCCTTATTGATTCAGAGTCCTATCAGACTAATATTGCCCCTTTACTTGTTAATCAAGCCATACTACATCGGTCTTCATGTCCGCCTTGTCTTCATACTGGTGTGTGAAACCTTCTGTTATTCGATATCGGTCGGGCACTACTTTGTGGGCCCTCTCCACCAGTCTTATCTTCGCCAATATATCACCATATCTCTGATTATTCATTCCTTCGACAATTGTATACCCATAAGGCAAGTATACGACATGTGCATTGTTTTCTAAAGTGTTCCACCGTCAATTAGTATTTAAAAAATGTTGGAAACATGGGGGCGAGGTAATAATATTATCATTAGACAAGTAGTTTAGATCAACAGACAAACTAATACATACTTCACGTTTAACAAAAAGGGTATAGGGACAAACACACATTTTAGCATGGTCCAGATTCCAGAAGCGCTAAGGACGTCATTGTTGCGACCAGTACACACTAAAAAGAAGGGCTTGCAATTTGGCACCATCTTACCGTTTGTTTTGCTTCTTCGAGCCGGCGCACCACCTTCTAAACTTCATTAGCATCCATTAACAAGGCAATAACAATGCATGGGCCGTGTCCTCACGTTAATTGAGAATGCCGCACATGAACCTATATATATGTATAGATATACCCCCTACCAGGTGCCACCTGCACCCCTTATACTGCTGTCTCAGTCTACTGCTGTAGCTTCTTAACTTTGGTAATTTAATCCACATGCTATTAATGATGGTAAGGGACTGAATCCTAAATTTATTTTGTTCCATGTGTCGTTGCCGTCGAGGGTGTCTCATCTAGTCACCGTGGTCATAAAGTATTATCCGTTCAATTTATTTGTTTTATATAAAACAAGATCATGGGTTGACAAGCTGATCCAACTAGGTTTGGCTATTCTAGTTGCTGAATTTTGGCTGTGATGCTATAGGTAGAACACAAGCAAGCCTCACAACTCTGAGAAATAGAGGTGAGCCGGCAACTTGGGCTCAGGTATGGCCTCGAGCGGAGGTAGAGGTGAGCCCTATAACAATCCCCTTGAGGAAGCAATCCCCTGACTTTTCTAGTTTGTTGGCGATCCTGACTCCTATAACAAACAAGACTTACATATTAAGGGCTCGTTCGGTAGAGCTTCTCCAAAAAAACTCTAAGAAATGGATTCTCTACCAAAAACCTTTTGGTTGGCAAACAGATTCTGATGTGTATGTTCAATACAAAGATGAGTAGAGAATCCATGAGAAGTCATGTTTTTGGTGCTTCTAGATTTTAATACAAACATGAGAAGTGCTTCTAGGATGGAGGAGCAAATTCTATTTTTTTCTAGAGCCCTTTGAGCAACTACTGCAAGAATGTGGGGGAAAGGACTTTGAGGAGCCATGCCAAACAGTGCCTAAGAATGTTGGCCATCTCGCAAAGAATATGAAATGGTTTTTTTTTTTTTTTTGAGGGGGGGTGGTGGTATGTAAGGATGGACACTACAAGATTTGGAGTATGGATGACCAGATAAAAGAAAAATAAAGTAGAAGAGGGGTATAATGACAAAGAGAAAACTTGATATTATTTTTTGAATACATATTAGTGGACAGGGAGGACATATAGGATTGCGACGAAATGGAAGATTACACTGGGACCTTAACATTTTTTTCAAAACGAACTATCCAATATTGATGGAGAGGAGGGGCGTTAGCGTGGGGTAGAATCACAACAGATAGTAAAATTCATATACTTTGTTATATATCAGTTACGATAACAGAAGACCATGGGTTGACCAGGCTGATCTAGGCTATTACAGTTGCTGAATTTTGGCTGTTGCTACGGGTAGAAACAACACAAGCAAGCCTCACGGCTCTGAGAAGTAGAGGTGAGCCCGCAACTTGGGCTCAGCAACAGCCTCGAGCGGAACCTTACGTGGCATGGTGAACCTGAGTGCCTCTTCCATGTTCAGCCCCGCCGCCGCCACACCGTCGGGGAGCTTCCACGTGAAGGCGTGCAGCAGGTTGGCCAGGGTCACGTGCACCAGCCTCAGCCCAAGGCCGATACCAGGGCACATCCGGCGGCCAGACCCGAACGGAAGCAGCTGGAAGTCCTGCCCCTTCACGTCCACGTCGCTGTCGATGAACCGTTCCGGCCGGAATTCTTCCGGCGAGTCCCACATGTCAGGGTCGCGGCCAATCGCCCAGGCGTTGACCGCTATGCACGTGCCTGCCGGGATGTCGTAGCCGTCCACGGACGCGTCCTGGCGGCACATACGCGGTGACAACAGCGGTGCTGCCGGATGCAGCCGCATCGTCTCCTTGACAACGGCCTGCAAGAACGGGAGGCTCGATGTGTCCTCCTCCGTGGGCAGGCGATCACGACCCACCACGCGGTTCAGCTCCTGGGTGGCTTTGGCGAGGAGCTTCGGGTTCTTCAAGAGTTCCGACAGAGCCCATTCCACAGTCACAGCCGAGGTGTCCGTGCCGGCAGCGATGGAGTCCTGCAATAACCATTCAACTTATTGTTAATATTAGAAATTACTCAGCTAGATAAGGTAGCATCATCTATTAATCATATATACTTTGGTTTTGTCGAGGTGAACGATCAAACAAGTTGTTGTGGTAGTTTGTGATAATTAATAACTCGTACCAGAACAAACGCCTTGATCCCATCCCGTTTGATCGGGACTTCCATGCTTGAGTCGTCAGCTCGCTGCAGCAGCTGGTCGATCATGTCCATGGGCACAAAACACTCGCCCTCTCGCCGGCGGCGCTCGTCGTGCTCGTTCAGCATGTGTTCCAGGAACCGGTCAAACATCTTGCTCAGCTTCTTGGTCCTGCCTACGTGGCCCTGTAGGTCAAGCCAGCTGATCCAGGGGATCACATCACCGATGTTGAGGGAGCCGATGAGGCGGAACATCTCGTCCACCATCCACCGGAACTCCTCCGGTGTCGTCGCCGACCCGGCAGCGGTACCCTCAGCGACGACGACGTACTTCTTGCCCATCACCATGCGCGAGATGACGTTAAGGTTCAGCATGAATAGGTGGTCTCTGAGTGGCAGTGCACGGTTCCTTGCGGATTGTGATGATGTGTGCAGGTCACGCAGCAAGGCACGTATCTCCTCGAGGCGAACGTGTTCCTGAGCCTTGAGCTGACTCGCACCCAGGAGTTCAGTGTGCCAGATTTTGCGAGCTTGCTGCCAGTACTTGCCGTAGGGCGCCCAAAACATGTCAGAGTAGTTGTTGGCTAGGTGCCTGCCAATGGTTGTCTTTGGCCGATCGATGAACGCCTGGTCGTTGGTCTTCAGGAGCAGCCTTGCGGCGTCAGCAGATGAGCCGACAACAATGGGCACGGAGCCAACCCAGACGGACATGAGGGGACCGTACTGAGTAGAGAGCTTGCGGAGGGAGTGGTGGGTGAGCGGGCCAAGGAGGTTCAGGTTTCCTATTACCGGCCATGGCCTAGGGCCTGGCGGGAGGTTGTTGTTACCCGAGCGAAAGCGGCTCCGCCGCAGCAAGTCCACCACTAGGAGGAGTACAGTGGCTACTACCACGATGGAGGAGGAAAGAATCCATGGCGATAGGTCCAGCTGAAACATCCTATCTGCTGTTTCAAGGATTCTTATTGTTGTACCTGTGCAGAACGTAGTGGTGTGTTCGATCTGCAGGTCCGATCCCATAAACCTATTATATATACGTGCAAATGAACGCGCAAATTCAGTGCTACCAACGCGTTTCTGCAGTGTGAGTGATTTTAGGTGTTAAGGTGTGAGAGATTTTAAGTGGTAAGGTGCGCGTGTACGTAGATGTATCTTCATTCACAAGTTGCTTTCAAAGGGGATGCGGTACATTTTCTATCCCAGCGCTTGAAAAGTCCACAATTGTCGTCTCATTAGTTGGTAAAGTAGTCAATCTACCCCCATATATTTGCAGGGCTCCATCTTAACATCTTACTACAGCTATTATCGTACTATAAGATGTTATCTAACTTTGTATTACATTTTGTATCAACCATACTATTAGACTATTTCAATAAAAGTTTAATCAATCATAAATGTGGATGGTTTCATTTTTTATCTTGGTTAATAAGGAAAAATTGTATAAAACACTTGTTTTATCTCATTTAATATGTAAAACACTTTTATTTTATCTTATTTATAAAATAAATGAGTCATTCAAAAGGACCCATTGAGCTTAACTCAGAAGACATATACAGTAGTGCTTAGTGTTTTGACATGAAGTAGTGGGAGAAAGCACCTATATTATAATTTAGGTGCATTTACTATTTTTTAAAGTAGTTGTAGAGCGTATTTAAAGAGTAATCAAACTACATACAAGTCAAAGTATATCCGAGGGGCCGAGAGTACCAAAAATTAATGATGCCACCGGTTCCATGATCCTACCAGCCACGATTCAAACTCGAGACCTCCGGCTCTGATACCGTATTAAGTTACATGCACCTACCAACTCACGCAAAAGCCTAAACTGATCAGTAAAGGTGGGCAATTCACTTATACTCAACATTCCCTCTCACGTGCAGACTCGCTTAGGCCGCAAATATGGAATATTAGAGTGGGATGCAATTTATTTAATAAATCGTACCAACCAGGATTCAAACTCGAGAACTCTAGCTCTCATATCATATTAAATTACATGCATCAATCAGTTCACCCAAAAGCCTAAGCTGATAGAAAAAGATGTGCAATTCACTTATGATTCAACACTAGTGGATGTAGATTATCAACTAGATCTATCACCATGCTTTACATGGACTTTACATCTGCAAGAGACCATGTGTTTCTACTGCGTTGATTGATTTTAAGTGGTAAAGTGCGCGTATGGATTTTTTGCTTCACAAGATAAATATCTTGCAAAGTGGATAAATATCTTGCACATGTTGCACTGGTGAGCTTTTTCTTTTTCCCTGCGCTAAAAAGGATGCCATCATCTTGTGAAAAAAAATATAAGCATATGTTGCGTCCAGGTGAAGAATTTTGTATGAATCAATAGCTTTTGTGCAGTGACAAGTATTTCAGCGTAGCATGAGTGGTGTGTAGATGTGTCTTCCTTGTCTGCGCATGTTACAAGTTATTTTTGTTAAATAGCATATGCAATGCCATGTCCTCAATTGAAAAATATGCATGTGCACATGCATGCCCACACATGGCATTATCTCATCTAAGTATTATTAAATGGAGACTTCTAGCTACACATCATTCATAGGAAAAAAAACTAAAAAGTCAAAGAAAAAAACATCCTGCTGTAAATTTGAAAGATTACCAAATCTAGCCAAGGATCAGTAGCTAGATGAATCCTCACTCTATAAACACCCAAAGACAACAATATAATCAATTGATTGTTTTCATTGTTATTTTTTCTTTATTGTTTAGCCCGTATATTCCTTACTCCAACATAGGTTACCTTATCCAACTGAAACATTGTACGAATCTGCACACGTTTCAAATTTGTGCGTGCATATTCTCACATGGTTTCCTTGTACCAAGCATATCAATTGATGTTTTACTCGGTGAACAACATGGTTTCCTTGCCCGGTGCCTTGTCTCTGCGTGACTTTTGTTGTGTTGCTTCTTAGGACAGGTACAATGCTACACGTCAGCAGTCTTATAGTCCGTCTCATGCAATACCACATAGTATTTTTTATGATGTGGAAGAGAGAGAGGAGGTGAGAGAAAGATGTGGTTGTTTCGCGAAGCAACCACCTAATGCGCTAGAATTTAGGAGTATGAGAGGACTTACACACCATTGTACAAGTTGTAGTTGACATGCAACTCATAAATATTCCTTTTCTCATCCACAAATTTAGGAAATATCAATTTCTACAAGACAACTAAAACAACCACCCATTATACAAGTGGTCTAATAGACCGTATCGAGATTACGTGTCATGTATGAGGCGGTCTATAAGACCACACCTTTGTACTTGCCCTTAGTCATTTTTCCATGAAAGTATTTTTGCTTGGCGAGCCTATAAACCATTTTTTATATACAATAATGACAAATCTATGTTTTAATTAGATGCATTGTAGGACAAAATTTTAGGGTCCGTTTGGGATGAAGGAATTCCAAAGGAATTTCACAGGAATGCATTCCTATGAAAATGAATCAAAAGTTTATGTTTGGAATGGAGGAAAGTGAGTTTCCTTTCCAAAGGAATGGTATCCTGCTATGCACAAAACGTAGGAAAGATAAAATCTACTAAGGGTGTGTTTGGAACGAAAGAATGAAAAACGTAGGAATAGGAAAAACGCAGGAACGAAGAAAACATTGGAATAGAGGAAGTGTGATTACCGCAGGAATCGGAAACAAAGGAATCTCAATGAACATGTGTTTGGAACACAGGAATGAATCTATATTGTTTTGGGTGTTTGATTAGATAACAACCATACAACATTTACTTTTGAATTCATAGTTGACCTATGGACCGTATCTAACTAAGTTGGCAAAACATAGGAACACGAGACCTTCTCTCCGTTATTAGAAAGAAAAAAAAATCTTCTTTTTGTTCATCTGTTCAATGTTTATTTATTGGTTCAGTTTCAAGTTTATTCTTATGGAAAAAAAGTCTTGCACCTCTAATTGAAATATTTGTTTACATAACCTGCATTATGACTAATTTAGCGATTTAGCACCTTGTTAAAAAAATTGGCTTCTTGCAGCTTTGCATGTTGCAACTCATCAACCGAGGTGCAACATATTATGGACCTCATCAACCGACTTTGAAAAATTAGTGATTTAGCAACTTCAAATATTCGCAGGCCTTGAACAATTTATGTGATACTTTAGGCAACCTATTATGGAGCAATTGAAGATTAATTGGAAGTTAGAACCTCCGTTGTGTTGAAGATTTCAAAGGAAAATTTCCCATAGCTTTTAGTAGATTTTATCTTTCCTACGTTTTGTGCAGAGAAGGATACCATTCCTTTGGAAAGGAAACTCACTTTCCTGCATTGCAAACATAAACTTTTGATTCCTTTCCATAGGAATGCATTCCTGTGAAATTCCTTTGGAATTCCTTCATCCCAAACGGGCCGTAAAAGCTATGGGAAATTTTCCTTTGAAATCTTCAGCACAAGTCTAAGTTCCAATTAATCTCCAATTGCTCCATAATAGGTTGCCTAAAGTATCACATAAATTGTTCAAAGCCTGCGAATATTCGAAGTTGCTAAATCACTAATTTTTCAGTCGGTTGATGAGGTCCATAATATGTTGCACCTCGGTTGATGAGGTGCAACATGCAAAGCTGCAAGAAGCCAATTTTTTTAACAAGGTGCTAGATCGCTAAATTAGTCATAATGCAGGTTATGTAAATAATTCCTTGAGCTGACTCGCACCCAGGAGTTCAGTGTGCCAGATTTTGCGAGCTTGCTGCCAGTACTTGCCGTAGGGCGCCCAAAACATGTCAGAGTAGTTGTTGGCAAGGTGCCTGCCAATGGTTGTCTTTGGCCGATCGATGAACGCCTGGTCGTTGGTCTTCAGGAGCAGCCTTGCGGCGTCAGCAGATGAGCCGACAACAATGGGCACGGAGCCAACCCAGACGGACATGAGGGGACCGTACTGAGCAGAGAGCTCGTGGAGGGAGTGGTGCGTGAGCGGGCCAAGGAGGTTCAGGTTTCCTATTACCGGCCATGGCCTAGGGCCCGGCGGGAGGTTGCTGTTGCCCGAGCGAAGGCGGCTCCGCCGGAGCAAGTCCACCACTAGGAGGAGTGCAGTGGCTACTGCCACGATGCAGGAGGAAAGAATCCATGGCGATAGCTCCAGGTGAAACATCCTATCTTCTGTTCCAAGGATTCTTATTGCTGTACCTGTGCAGAACGTAGTGGTCTGTTCGATCTGCAGGTGGGTGCTGTCATGGTCTCATAAACCCTATTATATATACACGTGCAAATGAACGCGCAAATTCAGTGCTTCCAACGCGTTTCTGCAGTGTGAGTGATTTTAGGTGTTAAGGTGTGAGAGATTTTATAAGTGGTAAGTAGCGTGTGTACGTAGATGTATCTTGATTCACAAGTTGTTTTCAAAGGCGATGCAGTACATTCTCGTCGGCATTTTGTGTCCCAGTGCTTGAAAAGTCCACAGTTGTCGTCTAATTAGTTGGTAAAGTAGTCAATCTACCCCCATATATTTGCACGGCTCCATCTTAACATCTTACTACAGATATTAGGGTACTATAAGATGCTATCTAACTTTGTATTACATCTTGTATCAACCATACTTTAAGACCATTTGAATAAAAGTTTAACAATCATAAAGGTGGATGCTTTTTGTCGGGTGGAAGGATTAACGCCGCCACGTGGCAGCATCCGGGCCCGCCCAACAAAGGGTTAACATTGCCACGTCGGCAGAAGGAGCTGACCCGCGCCCGTACGACCTAGCCTGGGGACGGCTCAGCAGGCACTAAAACTCGACCCCGGCGCCTTACTCGAGGACGTCCGCCTCGCACGACTATGACTACCCTGCTCGAAGGGGTCCGTCCCGCACGACCTTGGACGCTCGACCTTCCTGCTCGAGTCTCACGCTCGACCCCCGGGCTCGACTTCGTGACTCGACCACCAACCGCATTAACTCCCAGCCGTCCCGGTGCCCACGTGGGCGTTATTCGGGAATCATTGGCGGGAGGCCTAAACCCCATCCCTCCTGCCACCACCTGCTCCCTTCCGGCCACGCCGACGGGACGTGTCGTCCCTGTGCCGCTCCCGTGGCCTGACAGGAGTTGGCGTGGACCGAGACCCCGGGAGAAGCCATTGCTTGCTAACGTACGGCCGTACGGCCTCCCGTCACACCCGTCGAACAGGTGTAACTCGAGGTCGAGCTCGAGTAACACCCCGCCTCGCACGACCTTCGCCCGCAAGCTCGAGTCCCGGGGTAAGCTACTCCCCGGTCTCGACTACACCCGTATCATCATTGCGCCCGACAAGGAAGGACGGGTATGGCCTGTCCCTTCCAACTACCCCGCGACGACGCCATCCGCGGCTCCTACAAACGCGGGACACTCCACCCCGGTACTCCCAGCTACAGGAACGACGCGACCACCCGGTCAACCCTGCCGGTACGTACGGGGAGATGGCCGACGGGACAACACCGAAGCTCGACCAACCTCGCGACCGGACATCTCTCTCTCTCTCTCTCTCTCTCTCGCTCTTGTAACTCGAGCTCTACCCCTGAAACTATAAAGGGGTATGAGTCTCTCTCACGACGTACGACGGACGACACACACACACCCGTATCACTCACACTCACACGCCTAGCTCGCTCGCTTTCGCACGGGACTTGGAGCGCACTCCCACTACTAGATTTCCCCCTATAACCACGAAACCTTTAGGCAACATCACACATTTGGATGCAATAGGGGGTACTATGGCATCGAAATAGTGATTTGGTAGTAATATGCATGCCTATTACTACACATAAATTGTGTTGCGATATTATTTTTTTTATGTTGCAAAAGGGTGATGCTAATGCACCATTTGTAGGATTTATGTTGCATTTGGTTGGATTTACTGCTACACCAATTATGAGTTGCATTAGCATTTCTTGTGTTGCAATAGAAAGGTGCTATGGCGACCATATTGTCGTTGGTTGCTTCCGAACGGCAATTTTGCAACCCTTGATTGATGTTGCAAATTGCTTGGTGCGTTGTGGCAATAGATAGGTGGCTATTGCATCCTTTGTTGCCGCCAGATGCAATAGCATGTATATATTGCCACCAATTTGCGTGGTTGTCATACCGGTCGTAGTCGTTGCAATAACGGACTCATTGGTAGTACTCTCTAGTAGATGTCATCAGATTTGTTAAGCAAATAGAATGATGGAAATCTATCAGAACTTACCTTATTGTAAACAGACCATCTATCGCTAAAACCCCACAGCAAGGCATATATTTTTTTCTGGCATCTAAAAATTGCATGGACAGGTTCATAGGTAACAAACGGAGTGTACCTACCAAGCAGTAGCACGCTATGGTGAATGAGCATCAAAAAATATATAAAAGAGTTGGCTGGCGCTAAAAAAAAAGGCAAGCTCACGGGGAGTTGGAATCGAACCTGGGTCTCTTTACAGAGAGTGAGCAAGCTTACCACTGCAGCACGACGAGCTATATGTAACCTTCTACGATTGGTTTATTTAAAAAGAAACTCGAACTCAATTCAAATTCTAATCCGAATCGAATTCAGTTTAAATTCCCTGTGAATACAAAAGTATTCAGAACGTATTTGCGATCTCTGTCTTGCCTTTTACCCACGCTGGCCCAATTGAGGAACTGGCCCTTTCGGCATTAATCGATCCCAAGCCCGTGTGGACTGCCTTGGTCTGTTTACAATCGAAGATAGGTGGCTATTGAAGTGTCCTGATCATCAATCGAAGTGCGACTCGATCGATCGTGGACTTGGACTCCAATCGATCGTGTCCCGATCATCAATCGAAGTGTCCTGGCGGCGCTCGACGACCTGATCAGCTTTCGCCGCCGCTGCGGCCCAAGTGCGACTCGATCGATCCTGCCTGCCATCCCCGAGGACTCCAATTGAGTGGAATCCGCAGCGCCGCCCTGCCTGATCGTGTGGACTGCCTGGTCGCCGGTGAGGTGAGGCTCAACTCTTTTTAACGAGACTCTCCCAGTCGTTCTTCCATTGATTGATCGACCATAGGGAATTGCTTCAGTCGGCAGTGCTGACCATAGGATGCAAATCGATCCAGTATCAGTTGGAATCGATCCACTGCCTGTCGTTAGGGAATTGCCTGTCGTTCCATTGAAAATTTTCAGTCGGCAGTGCTGACCATAGGGAATTGCCTGTCGTTCCCCAATTGATCGAATTCAGTTTAAATTCCATTGTCGGTTGCCTGTAAACAAGAAAATTTTCAGTCGGCGGTGCTGACCAATAGGATGCAAATCGATCCACTATCTTTTGTCTTAGTTTGCTTTGACTAGCTGCCTAAACAAGCAGGCCCGCAAATAGTCCGGTTCAAAGGGCAAGCTGTCGATCGAACGAAAGACAAAATTCAGGCGCTTGAAGTAGGAAAAGTGATTTTGTAAGCTCATGTTTGTTATGTGTTATGCAGGTTTCGTTGGTAAGGACAACAGGTTCATGTGAGTTCCGAGAGGCACAAATTTGAGCAACACCACACCGATTGATTTCTCAGGTATTGTGATGTCAAATTAGATACTTGGTTATTTGAGCAACACCACACTGATTTGTCTTGGCATATTTGGTTTAAATATTTAGCTTGTGTGATGCATGGAAGAAAATTGCTCATACTTGTGTGATTTTAATTTTAGGTCTGTAATATTTAGAGGAAAACTAGTGCTAGCTCGTGTTATCCCCTAGTTATTTCATAAATTGCTACACTTTGATATGTTATCAATTATTTTCATGTATGTGTTAGCATATTTTTTGGTACATTTATGTGTTAACCCAATGTGTTGTGTATGGTTCCATAATTAATAGTGTCAAAAAAGGTTTCGCCATTGAAAATTTTGGATGGCCATATTTTACATATGCATGCTAGATCATGATCAGTCTCGTTGCATACATGCATGCAGATTAATGGCATCACACGAAGATAGGAGTTGGATGCGGCTGCCTCGACATTCAGAGGTGTGGAAGGAGAATTTCAGGACTTTTATTCAGAACTTTGGCACATCATCATCGCGAAGAGCCGGTGGATCTGTTGCCTGCCCATGTGCTACATGTCAATGCATGATAAGACATTCAGATGTGTTTACGATTCAGATTCATTTAGTTACTAAAGGGTTTGCTGATTGTTTCATCAATAATGAATCGGAGGGCCCAACTAGTCCATCATCAGCTGAGGGTCGTGTGAATCATGGTGTCGGTCCTGATCTCAATACAAGCATAAGAGAACCTGAAGATGCACAACCTACAGCTGACGCGGAACCTTATTTTGGAGAAGACGATGATGAAGACGCAAGTGATGACCCTGCTGCCACTAATACTTTGATTAGAAACATTATCGGTGGCTATATACATGGAGAAAGCACAGATGCTGGTGAAGAGCCAAATAAGGAAGCAGAGATATTTTTGAAACTACTAGAGGAGGCAAAGAAGGAATTGTATCCAGGATGCAAACATGCAACCAAGGTCTCTTTTATCGTGCAGCTTTTTCAGATAAAGTGCTTGTACGGAATTAGTAACTCGGCATTGGAGGCCATACTTAATCTGTTCTCAAAGGTTCTCCCTGAAGGCCATTGTATCCCCGACTCCTTGGATAAAGTGAAAAGGGTGGTACGAGACTTAGGCTTGGACTATATCAAGATCCACGCATGTAAGAATGATTGTGTGTTGTTTTTTAAGGAGAACGCAAAGCTGGAGACATGTCCTGTTTGTGGGGAGTCTAGGTGGAGACTTGCTGATAATGAGGTTGCGGATGGTGCTACTGTAAAGAAGAGGTTTCCAGTGAAGATCTTACGCTACTTTCCTCTTATTCCTCGGCTTCGGAGAATGTATATGTCCAAGCAGTTATCAGTGGACTTGCAATGGCATAAGAAAGAATTGGTCAATGATAGAAAAATGCGTCACCCTGCTGACTCACCTGCATGGAAGCATGTGGATAAAGAATATAAACTGTTTGCACAAGAAGGTCGTAATATTAGGCTGGGTCTTGCTTCGATGGTTTCAATCCCTTTGGAATGCAAAATGTTACATACTCCATATGGCCTCGTCATGCTAATACCTTACAACTTGCCTCCATGGTTGTGTCAGAAACAATCTAATTGGTTGTTGTCGATGTTGATACCTGGTCCAAAATCTCCTGGAATGGATATTGATGTATATTTGAGGCCCCTTATATTGGAGCTCAAGGAGCTTTGGGAAACGGGTGTTCCAACATGGGATGCTGCTACAAGGAAGAATTTTAAGTTACATGCTCTTCTACTTTGGACAATTAATGACTTCCCAGCTTATGCTATGCTTTCCGGATGGAGCACGAAGGGAAAGTTTGCATGTCCATACTGCCACAAAGATACTGAATATTTGTGGTTGAAGCATGGGAAGAAGCACTGCTACATGGGACATCGACGTTTCCTGCCCTCGGACCATCCATGGCGCAACAACAAAGTCAGCTTCAACAATGATGTCGAAACCAGGGAGGCACCAGTACCACCGACAGGTGCACAGGTACTTCAGCAGTTTGAAAGTTTTGAACAAGTGATGCTTGGGAAGAATGCATCAAAAAAAGGAAGCGTGACGAAGACCAAAGATGGCACAACTGGAGGAAGAAGAGCATTTTTTTTGAGCTCCCTTACTGGTCTTCTTTGCTCATCGGGCATAATTTGGATGTCATGCACATTGAGAAAAATATATGCGAGAGCATATTAGGCACTCTGCTTGAATTGGCTGGTAAATGTAAGGACGGCGAGAAGTCCCGGCTTGACATGGAGCATCTACGAGATACGCCCGGATCAGCATCCTGTGATTGAGAATGATAAGTATATCCTGCCACCAGCCTTGTACAAGTTAGATAAGAAGGACAAGGAAATGTTATGCGAATTTCTATATGGAGTGAAGATGCCTGATGGGGTTTCCTCTAATATAAGAAGATGTGTTGACCTAAAATCAAGTAAGGTGTCCGGCTTGAAAACTCATGATTACCATCTAATTCTACAAAAACTGTTACCCTTAGTGGTGCGTAGGATTTTGCCAGAACAAGTTGTCATCGCATTGATTCAGCTTAGTAATTTCTTCGATGCACTATGTTCCAAGGAGCTGGTCGAAGCAGAGTTGGACAAACTTAGCATTTCAATTAGGGAGACTGTTTGTCGACTTGAGATGCTATTCCCACCTTCATTTTTCGATATCATGATGCATTTGCCTGTTCATTTAGCTGAAGAGGCTAAACTTGGTGGGCCTGTGTGTTATAGATGGATGTATCCAGTGGAGCGGTACCTACGTACCGCAAAAGGATATGTGAGGAACAAAGCATACCCTGAAGGTTCAATCGCCGAGGGATACATACTCGAGGAGTGCCTTACATTTTGCTCAAGATTCTTGGACCTGAACACCAAACTGAATCGTGTTGATCGACATGAAAGTATTGTTGTGAATGAGCCACCATCTGGTCTAAGCATATTTGCTGACATGGATTACAAGAGGAGAGGACAAACTGTCGACACCATTGATGGAGCTGAGATGCGGAAGATGAGGCACTACATAATTTCAAATTGTAATGAAGCTAGCCAATGGATCGAGTAAGTTACGCTACTGAACATCAATATGTTAAAATTATATTTTTTAGACTAACAATAATATACATTTCTTTGCAGTGCGCATATGGAAGAACTTAAAAAATATGGTACAAGAAACCTTATTAAAAGAGACACGAGGAACAATTTGTAAGATGGTTCGAAGGCAAGATCGGGGCTCTACATGCGAAAGGGGAAGTAAGTTCAGAGATGTTTGCACTTGCTCAAGGACCAGATGATCGAGCTCGTACATTGCATAGATGCCATATCAATAATTGGCTGTTTCGAACCGTTGACATTGAGAAAAGCCTCGTAACGCAAAACAGTGGTGTGCTTGTCAAGGGCGACGGTACTACTGGCAACATGAACTGGTATGGGGTAATTAAAAGAATGATCTCACTAGAATTTCCTGGACAAAAAGAAGTTATTTTGTTCCAGTGTGACTGGTATGATGTGCCTGCTGCCACTAGCAACAGAGGCGAGAGGATACAATAAGGATCAGTTTGGGATAATTGATATCGATACTACCCGATACAGGTATACGAATGAACCCTATATTCTGGCAACACAGGCAGAACAAGTGTTTTTTGTGAATCTAGTAAACAAACCTGGTTGGAGCAGTGTTATTGCATTGAAACCAAGGAACTTGTTCGCCATGCCTGAATTAGAACTTGAGGACTCAATTGATGTGGGTATCGAAGTAAATAATTCATTTGGTGTACACCAGGATTTGACAAATTGGACAAGATCTGACAAGGAAGGCACAACAGGGGATGTCTCTGTTATTGCTCAGGTGCAGACCGAAGCAGTTGATGAACCAGACGATGCGGTCTTTGATTGTGACGATGAAGATGATGAAGATGACACGTATGTGGATGATGGAGTTGTTGCACCAGTTGTTTCTGTGGTACCAGACGAAGATGATGACTTTTTTATTTGATGCTTGTATGATTTTGTTTGGCATATCAAGAGATGTTTTTGTTTGCTGTGACAATTAATAATTTATTCTCATGAAACTCACTGAATGCCTTTTTTGGCTCCGATTATGGGATATTTCAACTATATTGACACTTCAATTTTCAGTCGAAATTCGGATTCTGTAGACACTTCAGCTTGTATCCTCTGCTCTGAGCAACTTCGACTATGATTTTTTTTATTTGGTAACTGAAATATATGTCATCAGTTTTTAATGTTTCATTTTGACTGAAACAAGTGTTACTTATTCATGTGTTATTCATGTGTGCAACAAGCAGTATACTCCTGACATGGCACCTGAACCTGTATGTGATGAATTATTCGACAGATGAATTATTCAACTGACATAAGCAAACCTGTATGCAGAGCTAAGAAAACAGAGATGTACTGCCGTTTATACACTTGCGCTATATTTCTTCTTTGCACGCCTACAGCAGCCTTTCTTAATTCTTTAATTGCACGGCTACCATGTAGCAGAGTACAAGTATGAGACGATGGCCTGATTGAACTTTCAGAAATCCAAATGCTCAAATTGAGAAATTAAGATGTCGACATTACACACAATGTGAGAAGTTAGCTTTATTTAACTTGTACAACAAAAATAATCTGAGAAGAGGCTTTCCATCCAGATTTACACTTTATTTAACTTGAACATACAAAGGCATGACACACATTGATCATGACACACATTGATCATTACTCAAACTCAAATCTGGCCCGGTTCAGAAGAGTTGATTGAAAACAGATTAAAGATCACTCAAATTTTCCAAAATGTCAGCACCACATGCACAAAACAGACAACCAGACCTGGACACATCTTGCTAGCACATTCAAACAACTAGATAGCCAACATTCATTTATACAAGCCACTAGGACATGGAAAGTAGTAGCAGGTTCAAGTGCTCCTGCACACATGTTTCTAGCCCTTTCAAACTACAGCTTTTCCATTAATACTAAGATAAACTTCAGATGCCTCTACATTGAGACATTCATTGGTGCTCGATAAACTACTTCAGCTTAACTCCATATCCTTTCAGCTTGCTCTTGATAACAAGCCGGATCTCCTCAGCCATATCTCCGATCTGTCAGTATTTTTGAAGGGAATCAGTATTGTCATATATAAATGATGTATGGCTAACTTAAGGGTAGACCATCACCTCTTTGGTGGCCAGCGGCTCCCCAAGGTCCTGGTCATCGCTTTCATCCGTGAATGTGCACTTGATTTCCACTTTATCGAATTTGACGACATACTTCGGACGTGTAACCTTCGAAGTGCTGGTCGACGAGCCGGCGTGTGGACGACGGCCGGATGTGTGGTCGACAGGCCGAGCACCGCGCTCCACCTACGGGCTTCACCATCATCGTTCCGACTCCACAGGGTCCCCGACGGCCGGATTGTCGACGATGCGAGGCCTCGTGCTCCACCTTCCTGGAGAAGCGCCCAGCGGCATCGCGCGCCTGCCTCCGGGATATGTGGCTGCGCCTCCGCATGGATGCGGCCGCGCCGGCGATGGGAGTGCGATGAGGAGGCAATGCGGCCGGGGATGGGACGGCGATGGCCGATGGATGCAGCCGGGGATGGGATGGGATGGCGATGGGGGAGGCGATTCAGCCGGGGATGGGATGGGATGGCGATGGGGGAGGCGATTCAGCCGGGGATGGGATGGCGATGGCCGATGGGGGAGGCGATGCGGCAGCCGGCGATGGGAATTGGGGAAAGGTGGGGGACCGACTATATTTCCATCCAAACAAAACACCATTCGGTCTCTGACATGTGGGATGCACCAAATCCAGGCGCACGAGACGCGACTACCCGCATTCGTTTCTTATGTGCAAAGGACATAGAGTTATATAATATATGAACTGCTATTGCTCAGAAGTTGTTGCATGCTGCAGTGGTTAACGTATTGGCTTACCATCCTGGAGGCGCGGGTTCGATTCCCCTAGTAGATGGAGTCGATTTTTTTTTTTGCCTTTTTTTTCATCTTTTATGCCTGGCGTACTAGCAATTTGTTTGTACACTAAATGATGTCAAATGGATAATTGATGAATACCAAAGTTTCATATTTCATCAAGATCTACAATATTTATTTTCGTCATTTTATCATTTTCAGAAGTGGTAGTATCATGTAGTGCAAATGTGACAAGTCTCTAACATAGTTTCTTATACCATGTGAGTGAATCTAGGATTAATGATCAATGTACAGTGAACTATTTATACTTTGTGTGATTCAAACTTTCTCAAATGGATTAATGACTTAAACCATTTATTATAAACTTTCATATGGATCATTTCAAAATCTCTTCAATATAGGTGAAGAAAATAGGAAAGATTTACCAAAAGGGGTTGGCTAAAAAAGTAACAAATCAAGTTAGACCAACATGATGTAGGTGAGCATTTGTGGCAGCTAAGATTATTCTAAGAATTTAGAAAAAAACAACACCTTAGTTGGACACCATATGCGACTACTAAACATGTTTAAAGTTTGTAGTCTAAATCAAAGAAAAATATGGTGATCATCAAGAGGATTAGAACTCGGTCTTCTGCGCCTGGCGAAGAGGATTCCACCTCAGCACGGCGCCGACATGCGGGACCCGCATGTAAGTGAGAGGAACGAAAGCGTCCCAGCGGAATACGTTTCCAAGTCTCATTTCAGCACGAGATTACTGGGCTAGGCCGCTCAGAAGATTCGGCCCAATGGACGACCGCCGCATTGGGAGAAGCTGACGGGAACTTTAGTCCCACATCGGCTGCTAAACAAGAGACGCACCTACTTTTATACTCCATTGCGCTGCGCTGTTTCGAAATTCCGAAACCTTCAGCGCTTCTGGTATCCGGCTCACTGTGTTATTCTGCTTCGTAGACTGTCAGTTCGTAATTGCCATACATGGGGCTCTGTTGACGGGTCCCACACGTTGGGAAGCCCAATTTTTTTTGATCTAACCGAAACAGGTGGGCTACCCTTGTCAGTGTCAGGCATAGAGGAGCTCATGATACGCTCCATGATCAAATAACGTGTGCATCAGTTGAAGACGTAAAACTAGGGGGCCCACATGTCGGTGACACAGGCGGCTACTCAACAACACGTGTTCATTCACTGAACACGTCAAAATTGAGGTTCTCAACTTTTCCTTTTGTTTAACATTTTTTTCTCCAAAACAAGATCGAATTTTGAACTGATGTTAGTTTTTTTTAAGAGTTTCATTTCAAATACAACCTCTCTTTTTTTTGTATATTTTTAAAAATTGATCAATTTCATGATCAATTTTCATGAATAATGTAAGGTGAGCATATGGTCAAAATCTCTAAGCCAAATACATCTTATTTGGACAGTTATAAAATAGTGAAGAAAATAGTAAAGATTGGCCAAAAGAGTTCAATCTAACTCGGATGGGGAGTAACCAAAATAAAAGAGCAACCTTTCAGTTCTTCCTATGAACATATGATTTTCAGTTCTTATACAGCTCTTCTTGTGTTTCTACAAACGTATCAACCTGAATATATATTTGGATGTCATTTATGAAACATATCAACCTGAATACAACTTTGTCAAATGGATTATTGACAAAAATAAACTTTGTACATCTTGATGAGTGCTACAAATTTGTTATTGATGAGTTCTGTATTTGAAATCAATTTATTACTCTAGAAAACTATGTTAGTGATGGTCGGGCCCACGAGTCAGTGCTTGATCGACCAATTAGGCTGTCTAACGCGGGGTGCGTTCCTGTTCTCCTTCCGAAAATAAGGAAAAAATTCAGTACGGCCGTGCCGTATTTCGTTGTTGTGCGACCCTGCCTGGATGGACACCACGTGGAGGGCAAAGCTGAATCGGAGGGAGGTCTTGATCTGGGAAAGGAAAGCGTTCCAACGTGGCTCTCGGCTCCGTGTGGTAATTTAGATCGACTCACACTGACTAACAGTTTGGCTAGGCTGGAAAACCAATCGTCGATTCAGATCGGACCGATGGTTCCAAATGCCGGCTACGATGACATCTTCCAGTAGTGGCGGTCAACCACGACGACGGCGATGCGGACCAGGACCACCCTGAGCTGCGGTCAATCTCGCTCATGATGTTGCTGATTCAGGCCGCGTCCTTCTCAACAGCTTCTTCCTTAACAACATGCATATCCATGGTGCATTGCATTGTCCATGGTGTTCGCGCCGCTGTTGCAAGTATCCAACTAAGAACAGACTCGAGTGCGGCGTCGTGAATGCATCGTTGTGTACGAATTGATTTTCTTCTTGCAGGAGGGTCATCGAGTAGGGAGGCCTTGATAGGATCATTGTTAGCCACTTAGCGTTAGCTTTCACCTGGTGAGAGTTTCTCATGCCACCGCGTAGCACAACTAGACGGCGCAAACTGATGGATGAAGCGACGTCGAAGAGGGTTGGAAGGACGACGACTTGCAGAAGAAGGCGGAGATTTGGGATGGAGCCGAATACGAAACCCAAGCTGTTACCATAGCCGATTGAATCTACGTGAGACGAAGCCGCGTTCTGTGATCCCGTCCGATCTCCACGTGGCACCGATCGAGACCAGGCCGCATAGCGCTGGTTTGCGGCACGGTCGCACGTAATTTTCTTCCGAAAATAAGAGGCGCGCCCTGTTTTCGATCCGAATTTTTTCCGCGCCATACTACCGCGCCACACAATAATCCCTGGGCCTACATTGCAGCACAGCGTTATCAACATGACTGCTGCCTAGCTAATCCCATCGCAAAACCAATCCACACCGAGGTCAGTTAGGGTTATCGCGATCGGCTTCGACCAGGCGGCGGCAAGGTGGTTCTCGCGATCGCCTTCCACCACCATGGCGCAGAGGCTGCCGACATCGACCGAGTCGTCAAGGCGAACCAAGTCCTCGTCGTCATCGCTGCACACACCATCGACGGCATCGGCGATGCTACCTCCGATGTTCACACCACCAACATCTGGGAGGCCGACTCCACCGATCATGTCCAGCAGGCCTAGGGCGGCGGCTTCGCTCTTTGGGTCACCGTCGTCCCAAAGGCCATCACGCAGATCAGACGCCGAAGATGCCGGCGACGACTGCCAAGATCCTGAATATTTGCTGCATTCGTCTCAGGTGGAAACTGAGAACGGGTACGTTCCTTCGATCACTTGCTGCTTTCATGTTTCAGTTCCTGTGTTTGGCCTTATGGTAGCTGTGAAATTTAGATCGACTGCAATGCTAGCTAGGTCAGGGTGCTGCTAATTTAGTTCTGCTGCAAGCCGTTTCAGTTCCTTTCATGTTTCATGGTGCTAGCTAGGTCAGGGTACTAATTCCCGTAGCTTTCATGATTCAGTTCCTTTGTTTGGCCTTTCATGTTTCAGCTGCGAAATTTAGATCATGTTTCAGCTGCGAAATTTAGATCGTTGCAATGTTAGGTCAGGGTGCTCCTTTAGTTCTGCTGCAAGCCCCTGTTGCAGAACCGACATGGGGAATACATATCGAATTTGGCTCTCGGTTGCCCTTTTCCTGGTGGTATAAGAATCATCTGTCAATTAATGAAAATTATGCTTTGCACGCGCTAGAAGCTGTCTGCACACTGCCTGTTGCTTTTAGAGGCTATTTTAGGTCTCCTATGTAAAATAAGTATCCATTCCATGCACATGACTTAGCACTGAGTGTTGCTCTGGTTTTGAAACTACACTAATCTGCAAACAGAAGATTGCTCTGGTTTTATGATTGGCAATTGCTACTGAGAGTAGAGAGTAATCGGCGATATATTGTGATGAGCTGCTTTATTTTATTTTGCTATTTAGAGTAGATACTAATTGGCAATACATGCATATTCTATTTTGTTTTGCCATATTATCAGCACATTGTTGGCTGACTTAAATGCTATTGCTAAATATGCAGAACGGACAATAGTTGGATCGTGTATGTCATTTGCATGGGGACTGAGGAGGGAGAACAAGTTGTTAATAAGTCATATAAAGTTGACAAGAGTAATATCACGCTTGGTAACTTGATAACAATGAAATCAAGGTTGGGGTATGGGTCCAGGGACTACCTGTACTACAAGCAGAGAAGTGCTGATGATCCTGCGGCAGCAACACTACATGATATCGACTATGATGTTGATGCATTAAGAATGGTAGATAGTCACGAGGAAGAGAGGGAGCTCAGATTAGTACTGTCGAAGAATCCATTAGCAGAACGATGTGTGGCCATAACACCAATTAAATCCAAAACAGTTTGCTCAGAACCTGATGATGAAGAAGAAGAAGTGGACGAATCAGAATTATATGCATACAAAGATTGGCTACGTTATCTGCATTCAAGGGACCAAGCCATGGGTGAGTTATGATGCAGCCCAATTAATACATATATACATAGTTTTTTCAATGCACTTATATATGACTGATATTATCATTTCTTTTCAGAGTTTGAAGACATATACAGGGAGGACACAATCAAGACATACGAAGAATGGTTGGGAGTTGTAGGAAAACTTGATGGCATCAGTAATATCCCTCTCCCAATTGTCAAATAAATTAGCATTTTTTCCTATCAAACATCACAATATGCTAGCTGATCATGTGTCTATATTGTCTGCAGATGCACTTTTGCAACCTAGCAGTCAGATACATTCTAGTCAAGACAGCAACCAAAGACCTCCAGTGCAGGCACCATCTCATGCTCGCCGTTCGAGACAGGGGGAAGGAAATGGTAACTTGTGTTTATTAGGAAGTAATCTTGTTTCTGTTTCATGTGGCCATATATAAACATTATGTCTTTTAATATCTATTATTAAATTTTGTTCCCCTGCAATATGTTAGAAAATGGGAAGAAAAGAGGACGTGGTCCTCTAAAAGGCTTGAAGGCAATCTCTAAGAGAATTAAGGCGGGCAATCAGAAGATGAAAGTTGAGTTCTCAAGACTTGGAGGACCGGTAGGTGACAACTACCGCTCCTTCATTGATGAAATAGTAATGTTTACGAGGAAAAGGGCGCCACTCATTGGAGTCAGGTCGTGGAAAGAGATCCATGAAGATGTAAAAGATTCAATAGCATCTGATATATTGGTAATAATCATGTCTGCTTGTGTATATATTTTATTATTATACTAACATAACAGCTGACCTAGTATTTGCATGTTTTGGTTATATTATAACAGGCTAGGTGGGACATTGAGGATAGTTACAAGACAAGGACAATGATATGGGCCATTGCTAGGGAGCGTTACAAAGGATGGCGTTCAGCTTTCAGTGCTACGGCAAAGGCATACAACAGCTACCGCGAGCGAATGTTAAATAAGCCTGCAGAATTAGATATTGTTGAATGGCACTATCTGTTGCAGTATTTTAGGACTGCGAAATTCAAGGTTTGTTCCACTTGTTACTATTACTGACATTACCAATTACTATTACTCCCATGAATAGAATCTCTGATTTGAAATGGCAAGTTTTGTCAACACATCTCATACAGTACTACTCTCTACTTTTAGTAGTATTCAGCTCCTTTTGCTTTGCAGACATGCTTGTTTAGCTACACCCATACGAATTTGCTGAATAACATTTGCTAGTGGCAATCCCATTATTTAACTTCAGACTTTCAGAATGTAGTGGAATTACAGTTTCATTGTCAGTATGGTGATAATAAAAGGGGGCAAATTTGTAGCTGGACCATTAAGAAATGTCACTATCTCTGTGGAACCTTTTGGCCATCCATGTATGTTAGTTACCTCAAGTTGTTGCTGCAACAAGTACTACTGTTGAACATGTGTCACTTCGATGTACTGTTAGTAGTGGTAACTGGTAACACAGCTGCTAAATCCTAAAGGACTCAAATTTGTTGCGTGGCTTAATTACTGTTCCACTTGTCTTTGTCATTAAGATTATTGTTCAAAACTATGCATTCTTTACTGTAGGCAAGGAGCATACAGAATTCTCGTCATCGAGGCCAAAAAAGACCACACATTTGTCGGGCGCTAAGCCTTATGCTCGGTGCAGCTATGAGAAGGTAATAGCTGGAAGTGCACATCTACAAGCTTTGTTGCAGGAGGAATTACTAATTTGTTGTTTTGTTGGCATATCGGAAAGACCCAGAAACAGGTGAGGAGCCCAATGATATGGAACTTTGGTTTATAACTCACAGCAAGGATGGGGAATGGAAAGACCAAGAATCCAGGAATGTCTATGTGAGTTCTCATCTAATTTGTACATGACTTACTATATGTAAATAGCGAATGCATGTAATTTATTCTTCAACTAACTCCTCCATCTGTGACTTGTAAATGTTAGGACAAAGCAAGCAGCCTTATCTCCGAGGCGGAATCAAATTCAGAGGGAAATTTCATTACCGTGAAGGAAAAGAATGAGATTTTCCGAGAAGGCATACAAGGCAGTCACAGTGTGCAAATCAACCAGGTTGCATGGTAATGGGTACACGGCGAGAAACCCAACTAGAAGGGAGCTGCTGAATGCGGATCGCCATGAACAAATTCGTGTGGAGGAGCAACTGCATCAGGGAACACACCGAGCTCATGGAATCGTTTGGCCAGCTACAAGAGCAAATGGCCACATGGCAAGCTGATAGGGAAGCAGAAAGGTTAGAACATGCACGAGAAATTGATGAACTTAAAAAGGCAAGGGCGACTGATTTACAAGCGCTTAGGCAAGAGTTCCTATCGATGTTGCAAGCAGGACATGGACAAACAGCATTTCAGCAGGTACTAGTCAAGCTAGTTTTAGAATGACTTTTGTCCTTAGGTTCTATATTTAGTTGTCTGCATCGTTTCATATATTCTCTAACCAAGAATGTGCAGGCAAACAACAATGTCAATGAAATGGCACAAGTGGGTGCAGCTGCAACAAACATGAATACTGAAGAGGTTGAGGCAACCCCACAACATGAGGTCTCTTCACAACAGGTTGTTTGTGAATTAACATCTGTTTACTGCTATCATCAGATACTTGACAAAACGGTGACTAATTATTTTCTTCAAACTTTTTCGATCCCAGGAAAACACTCAAAGAAACCAAGAGCAACCTGAAGTGGATGATATATCAAGGGCAACCGGCATTCGGACTACAAGAAGTACTTCTGCAAATACGACACGTACATTCGTTACTACAAAACAGCTAAAAGATAATGCAGTTAAGAGACGACAGGGCACCAAAAAGACAGGTGAAACTTGTCATAATTTCATATTCGTTCATGATAATTTCATAGTTGAGACCACTTCAATTATTTCACTCTATCTTCCTTTAGCGACATCATTTCTGCTAAGGTACGAAACACGCAAAACTCGTAGATTTTTTAGTACAGCATGAGCATATGCAGTGCTTGAACAATTTAGTTTGCTGCTAGAACAATATAGTTTGCTGTCACAGAAATTAACTTTGCTAGAACAATTTAATTGGTGTTGTCTGTGGCTGCTAGAACAATTTAGTTTGCTGCTAGAACAATATAGTTTGCTGTCACATAAATTTTTGTTTGCTGTCTGTGGCTGTGGCTGTCAGAATGGTAGCTTGATTAATCATGGAGCGTTCTGATTCTTTGGCCTAGTATAATTTTTTTAATCTCCTTGCTACATGAAAAACAATCTCGTTGAACTGTCCACATGTTCCTGCATGTATCCACAATCTCATGCATTTAAATTGTCATCAGACTTTCATATTACGGCTGATGTTGTTACTTCCTTTTCATAATTTCATAATACTTCATGATAAAAAATGCTATTCTTTCTTTTCAGCTAACCAAGGCAGTTCAAATGGAGGAAACAAGTGATGGCACCATAATGAAGTCACTAGTTGCTGATCAAGTGATCGGATCACCTGTCTAGGAGTTTCTTTGCTTAAGATAAACTTATTCAGTACTTGTCAAATTAGGCTACTATGTGTGTTAAAACTATCTGGTGTTGCAAACTTATTACTATTTCACTATTACGTGTGTCATGGATTTGTACACTGAATGGTTGAATTGATCTTGATCTCATGAATGATAAATGCATAATTACTATCGATCCTATATTGTAATGTTTCAAAAATTGGTGATGCAATACCATTCGTGGCAAATGATATTTCATCCTATCGCAACCCAGCTTTTTCGGTGTCACAAGGGCCGTGGCAATATGAAGTTCCACAAGTAGCAACCCACTATTATGGTGGTAATAGAGGGATGAACTTTTTCCAACCAAAAAATATTCGTAGCAATAGAGGTGATCACATCTAACAACCAAAGAAGTTTGGTGGCAACACAATGCTCATGCTATAGCCTCCAAACGATGTTGGTGGCAATAGAATGGCGCACCTATAGCGACCATTCCCTAATTCGTGGCAATAGAGTTGTCGACCTCTAGCAACCAAACAAATCGAGTGGCCATAGAGCACACCACCTATGGCAACGAAATTAACTTCGTGGTAATAGAGAGAACCACATATACCAACCAAAATACTTTAGTGGTAATAGAGGTGCTTGCCCTATAACAACCAAAACCACAGTGTAGCAATAAAATGATTTGCAACCAAAGATTTCACAAATTGCAACGCATTTGATACGATGCAATTGCACCTCTGGCAACATCATGTGCGTCGCAATAGGATCATTTACAACCAACACCAGGGCGCCCATACATGCTAGTTGCAACGTCTCCTTGTGTTGTAATACAAAAACAATTGCAACCAAAAAAAGACAATTGTGGTTGAAGGCTAATACCACATGACCTATTGCATCATATTTTTACCAAATGGTTTGGGTGCAATTGCGGCTATTGCACCCAAAAAGGCCATATTGCAACGTATTTCCTGTGTTGCATTAGGGGAAAATCTAGTAGTGTCCTCTCCCACCACTCCTGTACTCGGCTTTCCATCTTCACGCAAGGAACACGACGCCGCGACACCACCCCCGCTGGACGTAGGGAGCTTTCCCGAACCAGCCTGAATTCTTCGTGTCTTCCCTTGTGTGCCATCCGGCCTAAAACGCGCGGCCCCTGGAACAAATTCTACCGCCGATGGTTCGAACACCGACGGTTGGCGCGCCGGGTAGGGGCTGTTACGCATTTTCGCTAGCTTTCTCTTTTCCCTCATGGCACGGATGGTTGATTCCGAGCTTTCGTTTTGAGCTCCCGGCACTACTGTGCGCTTCGGGAGCCTCGACTTTCTTGCCACTTACGAGCGGACGCCGGTGCGCGCCGAGCCGCCAAATCCGCAGGCCCCGTGGCCGCCCTTGTCGCCGCGAACGTGACCCGACTCAGCGCTCTCCCGGGGACAACCGGCCCCATGGAGGGAGAGTTCGTTGGGATGATAATCCATCCCTCCGAATCCATCTTCGACCTCCTCGATGCCGGGGAGGACGAAGACTCGGATCAGGGCAGCTGCGACGAAACCCATGGCCCCTCCCGCGAGTGCAACGTGGTGCATGCCGCGGGAGCGGGCGCCCGAGCGCTGGAGGTGCCTCGGCGCTCCTTGGACCCCGACGGCCCGGCGTGCGCATACTGCGCCTCCGGGCGGCGACGATTCTGAGGCTCGCCTCCGGGCTAGGCGTCTAGAGCTGGAGGAAGCTCGTCGTGGCCTCGATGAGGAGACCGCGGCGGTGGAGCAGGAGTTGGAGCAACAGCGCTAGCACGCGGAGTGCAACGCGCGGCAAAGGGCTCGTCGCGTCCACCGGCAGCAGATCGTCGACGATGACGGAGGCGAGGCCCAGCACTTTCCTCGCGCCGGCGGAACGTTGCCGCGGCGGTTGCGTTGCTGAAAACCCTCCTCGTACAACCGACTCCCGAGGCACAACGGGTGTAGAGGGAGATGGCCGCGCTCCTCGCCAAGGCGGCGGAGCAGCACGCGGAGAGTTCGCAGCGACGTGCCGCGCCGTGAAACCAAAGCGCCAACACCGGCCTTCACGACTCCCGGGCGGGGTGTTCGGTGCATGCTTCACGTGCAGCAGCCGGCGTAGCCGGGCCAGCCCGAGTCTAGGCAATCGGTGCATTCTCGTATCGGAGCTGCTCGCCATGCACGCTCAACCCCGGACGCGGGCCGGCGCGCTCGGGACGACAGAGGCCCACGCCTCGTCCACCACCCCGCCGCGGAGGTCGGGGTGACTTCGAGCACGACCGGAGCCGGAGCCCCGATCCCCTGGATCCCGGGGTCTTCGGCTCCGCGATTAGGGGACCGACCTTCCCCCGCGTTTCCGTCCTCCGACGACGGTCGCCAAATACGCGGGGAGTCGAACCCCTCCCTCTCGGTTGGAGGACTATCGCCTTGCATGCCAGGCCGCCGGTGCGAGTGACGATCTCGCCATCATCCGGAATTTGCCCCTCTATCTCGCCGATTCGGCAAGAACCCGGCTCGAGTACCGCCCCGGATCGGATACGATCATGGGCCGACCCGCAAGAGGTTTTCGTGGGCAACTTCCAGGCCACGTGCGCCCGCTTGGGTAACCCCGGGAGTTGAAGAACCGTCGGCGGAAGCCGAACGAGCCGCTCCGAGATTACATTCGGTGTTTCTCCCAGCGCTGCAATGAGTTGCCCCACGTCGTCGACGCGGACGTCATCGGGGCCTTCCTCTCGAGAACAAATTGCGAGGCTCTAGTCCACGAGCCGGGGCGAAGCTGCCCGCGAACGGCTCGGGAGCTCCTCGACATCGCCACGAGTCATGCGTCCGGCGAGGAGGCGGTCGGCGCCCTCCTTCACCGCGACGCCCCGAGAAAGGGAAGGGTGAGCGGACCGACGGCAACGCCGACGGGGGACCTTCCGGCTCCAAGCCCAACAAGAAGAACAAGTCGCGGTCAAGCGACGGTCCCATGGTGGCTACGACCGAGAAGAAGGGTGCCAAGCAGCCCAACAAAAACCCTCCCGACCACTTTAAGAAGAAGTGGAACGGGTCGTGCCCCAACCACGAGTTTCCCGTTAAACACTTGATGCGGGACTGCTCGCCGATGAAGAAGTTCATCACGCAACATGGGCGGAAGGGGCGCCCCCAGCGGGACCGAGGAGGAGAACGCCGGAGTCGAAGGCGACGCCGGCGAGGAAAACGACGAAGTCTTCCCTCAAGCGGAGGGCTGCCCGATGATCTTTGCGAGCTCGGACGCTCGTCCGGGTCGACGCTCCGTTAAGCTCGAGCGTCGTGAGGTCTTCGCCGTGGAGCCTGCAACCCCGGCTTACCTCAAGTGGTCGGAACTCCCGATCACGTTTGATCGCGCCGATCATCCGGCGCGAGTTCCGCGGCCGGGTCGATACTCGCTTGCCAAGTTGGCGTCTAGCCGGGAACCGGTCCCATCGGGCATCTTCGCCCACGACCGGTTCCGACCATCGATTCAGCCCCTCGGTCCCCCAAGGATGATGGGGGACCCATCGAAGCAAACTCGGGGGCTGCCCCGAGTGTCAACCTCGACTCCGAGGAACCCTCGAGTCCTAGCAAGGACTCGGGGGCTGGTCCTCCGCCAACGGGTGGAGAAATCATAGAAATCTACGCGCCGGCGAGATGGCGCAGTGCAACCATCCGATTGGAGAGCGCCGTACATCGTTCTCCATGGCAAGCTTCCGGTTGACCGAGACGGAGGCAAGGCGTTTGCTACGGACGCTCTAAGTCCTTCGTCTTGGTCGAGGGTGAGCTTTACAAACGCAGCGCGTCGAGGATCTTGCAGCGCCGTATCCCGATCGAGGAAGGCGTGCAACTCCTCAACGATATCCACGCGAGTCCGTGGGCACCACGCCGCGCCGCGGACCCTCGTGGGCAATGCCTTCCGACAAGGCTTCTATCGGCCAACCGCCATGGCGGATGCAACCCGCGTCGTCCGCACATGCAAGGGTTGCCGTACTACGCCCGACAGGACACATCAACCCGCTCAAGCCCTCCAAACCATACCCGTCACCTGGCCCTTCGCAATCTGGGGTCCGGACTTGGTCGGGCCTTTGAAAAAGGCACCCGGGGCTTCACCCACTTGCTTGTCACGGTCGACAAGTTCACAAAGTGGATCGAAGCTCGAGCCATCGGCAAGATCCGCTCCGAAGAGGCGGTCGAGTTCTTCCTCGACATTGTTCATCGTTTTGGCGTTCCCTACTCAATAATCATGGACAATGGCACGCAATTCACGGGGAAGAAATTCCTCAAGTTCTGTTACGACTACCACATTCGAGTGGATTGGGCGGTCGTGGCTCACCCCGAGACCAACGGGCAGGTCGAGCGGGCGAACGGCATGATCCTACAAGGGCTCAAGCCACGCATTTACGATCGTCCGAAACGCTTCGGCGGTCGATGGGCAGCCGAGCTACCGGCCGTCCTCCGGAGCCTTCGAACGACTCCGAGTCGGGCAACCGGCTACATGCCATTTTTCATGGTCTACGGCTCGGAAGCGATCCTTCCAACCGACCTCGACTACGGTGCTCCTAGGGTCCGCGCCTTCAACGAGCGAGGAAATCAAACGGCACTCGAGGATGCCGCAGACCAGCTCGACGAAGCACGTGATGCCGTGCTCCCGCATTCCGCCAAGTATCAACAAGCGCCTCGACGATACCACAATCGCAACGTCAAGAGCCGAGGCTTCGGCGTCGGAGACATGGTGCTATGTAGAGTGCAGAGCAACAAAGATCGCCACAAGCTCTCCCGTCCTTGGGAAGGACCCTACATCGTCGCACACGTCATCGGGCCCGACTCCTACAAGCTCAAGACGGTGGAAGGTCGAGAGTTGATCAACGCCCGGAACATTGCGCGATTACGTAAATTCTATCCTTAAACTCGCATTTGCTCCTTTACTCCTTAAAATGATCGCCCGCTAAGTACGGTGACCCTCGACCTCCGCTGCGAGGTCGAGCCTCACTCGGGGCTGGAAGGCGGGCGAAACCACGATTTTTCAAAAACAAAAATCGCTACACTTAGCTCTATTTCGCGAACAAATTTGCTAAGTTTCACTTGGCCTTGAATTCGAATCTCGCTAACGACCAAAGTAAGTGCGAGCAAACGAACTCACAGTCTAAGTTGGTCGGAAGGCCGAAGCTCGAGCGCCCAGCGGCCCTAGCGGACGCTCACCAAAAACGACTAAGTTCAACGAGGCTTGACGGCTCAAACTTTGCAAATCGACGAGATAGATGAAAAGGCCAAAAGTATAGTCAAGTCGAACTTAAAATTACTTGATAAAGAGCAACCACGAAGGGTCGAGCGCGAACGATTCAATAAACGTAAAGTTATGTACATACGGGGGAACAACGCCCCTTTGTTCTTAGCAAAACGAAAAACGAAAACTAATTCCCTAACTTCTCTACATCTTGGGGAGGGGCTCCTCCTCGAGCTTTGCAGCCGAGAGAATCGACGGGTGCGTGGGTCTCGGACTTCGGCGACTCCAGCTCGGCGCCGGCGAAGCCGGGAACAAGCCCCGTGCTTGACGGCCCGAAGTCGAGGTCTTCGTAGTGGGACGCCAGCACTCGTAAAGGTCGCGCGCACGGCGAAGCGCCTGGCTCCTCGAATCACCGCGTCGATCCGCTCCGGCAGAGCGGTCCCGACATTCCGCTCGATCTTGACGTCGACGAACGCGCGACCCAGGGCAGCACCGAGCTCCCTCTGCGACGCTTCCGCCATGGCCGGCCTTTGCTCTAGCCCTACAAGAAAAACTCAGCTTCGAAACCCGAGCTCGAGTAGACAAGAAAACGACTAAAGGGTTCGCCTAAGATCGAAAAGGAAAAGCCTCGAGCACCTACCCTCCTTCTCGGCTCGCCGACCCCGGAGCTCGCGGAGGTAGCCGGATGCGGTCCGATGGGAGACCTCCGCCGCGGCCTCGGCCTTTTGCCTCGGCTCCCGCTGCGCTTGGAGCGCCTCCTTGACCCTCTCCACCGCCGAGGCGGCCTCTTCGGCCTTGGCCAAGGCCGCTAGGGCCTCCTCCTTTGCGCGGCGCGCCTCCGCCGCCTCGAGCTCTGCCGCCTCCTTCGCCGCCCGAAGAACTTCCTCCTGGGCGAGTGCGCCCTCCAAACCAGCGCAAGCTTCACCGGCAGCTCGCATCGGCTCGCCCGCCTCCGACTCGAGCCGACCCAAGAACGCCCGCACCGGCGGCGCGAGCCCGACAACGAAGTTCGAAGCCTGCGGTCCGGAGGCTGCTCCGGAGCGCGGCCGGACTCCGTCGGCGCCCCTCCCGCCACCGTGGCCGCCGCGACCGCCGCTTCGACGTCCGTCCTCCGTGCCCTCGCGGCTTGCGTCGCCAAGGAGTTCAGCGACTTGCGAAGGGTCGTGGGCGGAGCCCTCCTCGGCGGCGGCACGGTTCGCATGGGCGCGGGTCCGCTGTCACCGGGTTCGCCCTCGCGAACACGCTTGCCGGCGGCCACCGTTGGGTCGACCACCGCCCACGGCGGCTCCACGACAGGTCTTGCGGAGACCTCGACGTCGGGCGAGGGCCCCGCAACGCCTCCCCCGCCGGGCGCGGCAGGTTCGGGAACATTAACACGCGCGTCCGTGTGTCGTGAAGCCGGCTCGCCGGCCGCAGCGAGGTTTAAAGACATCGACGTGCGCGTCCGCACGCCGGTCTTCCGCATCGCCCTTCGTCGGATCGGGGACGGTCCCGCCGGGCTCTTGGGCTCGCAGCGCTCGATCGCCGGAGGACCTCGCAGATCTACGCCATCCGCCACACCGCCTCCGGACGCGGCGGCGCACGGTTGAGGTCCGTACCGCTTCCGACTAGTTCCGCGATCATCTCCGCCGCCTCCCTCTCGTCGACGGCGGGATCTACCGTGAGATCAACCACCTCGACCCAAAGAAGGGGTCCACACTAGTCCCGATCCCCTCCGCGCGAGACGCCTCACCAGCCCTAGAGCTCGACTCGCCCCCTTTGGCGGCGGGCTGATTCGTGGGGCCGGCCGCGAAGGTCGAGGTCGAGGGGCGGAGGACTCGAGGGCCGAGGTGACGGCTCGACGGGGGCGGACGAACGGGGTCTCCCCGTCGGTCTTGAACTCGCCGGCTCCGCCATCATCCTCGGAGTCCGTGGGCTCGGGGGTAGAGGCGATCAAGGCCGTATCGAGGTACAGCCCCGCGATCCGGTACGCCTCCCTCTTCCTCCGACGCTCGACGTCTCGCGCCACCTTCACGAGCTTGAGCCGCACGGCCACGTCCTTGGCCGCCTTCCTCTCGGCTTGCTCCTCCGCGGCTTGAAGGCGATTGGCCTCCCGCTGCGCGGCCTCCTCGGGAAGTCGTAGCCCGGAGCACGGAGGGAGCGGAATCCGGGCGGACTGCAAACACGAAAGCAGCTTAACAAACAAGCTTGAAGGGAAACTCGAGTGCGCAACAAGGCATCGGAGGTCAAATCAGCTCACCACATCGAGGGCCTGCGGGTGCGGCTTCATCCGAGGGGCCCCCTGAACAGGCCGGGCGCGCGCGGCGTTCCCCGGCGCGCTCCTGACGCGCAGCGCGACGGCATCGTTGTCGAGCTCCTGCACCGCCATCACCGTGTCCGGGACGATGCGGTCATTGCTCGACACTTGGTGGATCAGCATCGAACGCCGCATCGGCGGCGCGAACCTCCTCTTGTGGTAGGAGCCCACCGGCACCGTCGCATCGACGTCGAACCGGGCCAGTGCCGGATCGCCTCGATCATCATGTCGACCTTGGATCGACTAGCGCGGGGGCAGCCCCACTTCCACTCCCCGGGGCTTCCTCGAAGACTCGGCCCTCGAAGGCCGGGAACGGGTGGTCCGGATCTTGGCGGAGATAGAACCACTTCGGGTGCCACCCCGATTCGACGTGGGGGTGGTCACCGTGATGTAGTCCCTCCCCGATCCTTCTTCATCAGGATCCCCGCGCAACCGACCTGCGCGGGAACATCCTCGCCCTCGGAATTGCGCCTCGATAGAGGTTGATGCGGAAATAGTATCTCCGGAGGTCGAGGTTGGGCGCCATCTCCAGGAAACCCTCGCAGAGAGCAACGAAAAAGCTCAACTGCTGGATCCCGTTAGGGTTCAGGTGCTTGAAGCTCCAGCCCGTTCCGGAACATCATCGCCCGCAGAAATCATTCCTCCCGGACCGCGCTCGTGGAAATGCAGGAACGAGACCACGTAGCCTTGGGGCGGCTCCGGGTGCGACTCGTTGCCGGGGAGCCTCCACCACCGGTCAAGGCCGCGATCGCGCAGTAAGCCTTGCGCCACCAAATGGTCGAGGTCAGCCCTCGTCGTCGTGGAGCGAGTCCAAGTCGACATGGCGGAAGGAGAGAACGAAGGGCTCGGGGGCTGCGTGAGGAAGGCGAAGGCTAGGGCTTGAAAGGCGAGGGCAAAGAAGACGATGGCGCGTGGAGGCCAAGGGGCACGGTGGGCGGCGGCTTAAATAGACGGTTGCGTTGGGCAGCCGCGAACCATCGGCTCTCGCTGCGGGCCCCACGAACGCCACCACCCCGGTAAAATTTATTAACTCCCTCACCCCGGTTTTTGCGCCACCATGTACAGGTCCGCGGCTCGGCAGCCCGTGCTAATTGCGCGGGCCCCACCACTACCGAGAGGAAATCGAACCCAAACCGCGCGGGCCCACCACTACACGCCGACAACGGATGAGGACGCGCCTCGATCTCCGAACCATGGAAGCCGAGACGGTAAAACCTCCACGCTCCCTCCTGTACCATTGTCCTTTCGGATTCTCTCACCTGCGAGGCAAAGACGGGAAGGGCACACACCCCGAGGGAGCCACTCAACTTCCTACCAACTCCCTTCAAGGTCAAGCACGCGACCTCGGAACTCAACCAAACCGAGGCTCAACCTCGAAGGTAAGCGGGGATAAGGGATCGAAAACTGTCTCGACGGCCCCACCCGGTCGAGGTTCTAAGGCTGGCCCGATTGAAAGGGTTCGACGGTCGCCTCGAGCATCCCACACCGAGCCGAGGAGTAACGTTGATGGGTCCACCTAGCGACCACGACCCACGCGCACGAGCGCAACGGGCATCAACTAACACGTTCGAGTCCGAGTCGACCTCGACTAAGGGGAATCTCACCGTAGAGAGGCATCGAGCCCCGGAACCAAGCGAACGGTTTCGGGTCCCAATCGAGGGCGACGTACGGATTGATGCGGTTGTCGCCCGGCGGGCCTGACGGAATCTCCTCGACGAGAAACCGCAACTTCACTCGAACTTTTCCCGTTATTTGAGCTCACCGAGCCCCGTGTGTCGGCCCTTACGGGTGAATCGCGGATCTGCTCTACCCTCCGTCGTACGAACACGACGCGGATGGGGAAAACGACTAAGACGAACCACCCCCGATCGGCCGTCCGCACCGCGCGGGGGCTCGGGGGCTGGCATCGCAAAGCCGAGGTCCGACGGCGGGACCGCATCTCGTTCGCAGCTCGGCCAGGGCATAAGTCTTCGACTTATCCCCCGGCTCGGGAGCTACCGATCCACCGGACGCGCTCGCGCGCATCCGGCGAGATAAGAAGCTCTAACGAGAAACACACGAACGCAATTCCCCGCCTCTTCGAAACCTCCCCGGGTGAATCCTTGATTCACCCGAGGGCTCGAGGGCTACTCGTCGGGGGAGGATTAACGCCGCCACGTGGCAGCATGCGAGCCCGCCCAACAAAAGGTTAACGTTGCCACGTCGGCGGAAGGAGCCGACCCGCGCCCGTACGACCTAGCCGAGGGACGGCTCGGCAGGGCACCGAAACTCGATCCCGGCGCCTTACTCGAGGACGTCCGCCTCGCACGACTATGACTACCCGGCTCGATGGGGTCCGTCCCGCACGACCTTGGACGCTCGACCTTCCTGCTCGAGTCTCACGCACGACCCCGGGCTCGACTTCGTGACTCGACCACCAACCGCATTAACTCCCGGCCGTCTCGGCGCCCACGTGGTCGTTATTCGGGAATCATTGGCGGGAGGCCTAAACCCCATCCCTCCTGCCACCACTTGCTCCCGTCGGGCCACGCCGACCGGACGTGTCGTCCCCGTGCCGCTACCGTGGCCCGATAGGAGTTGGCGTGGACCGAGACCCCCGGGAGAAGCCATTGCTTGCTGACGTACGGTCGTACGGCCTCCCGTCACACCCGTCGAACAGGTGTAACTCGAGGTCGAGCTCGAGTAACACCCCGCCTCGCACGACCTTCGCCCGCAAGCTCGAGTCCCGGGGTAAGCCACTCCTCTGTCTCGACTAGACCCGTATCATCATTGCGCCCGACAAGGAAGGACGGGTATGGCCTGTCCCTTCCAACTACCCCGCGACGACGCCATCCGCGGCTCCTACAAACGCGGGACACTCCACCCCGGTACTCCCGGCTACAGGAACGACGCGACCACCCGGTCAACCCTGCCGGTACGTACGGGGAGATGGCCGACGGGACAGCACCGAAGCTCGACCAACCTCGCGAATGGACATCTCTCTCTCTCTCTCTCTCTCTCTCTCTCTCTCTCTCTCTCTCTCTCGTAACTCGAGCTCTACCCCTGAAACTATAAAGGGGTATGAGTCTCCCTCACGACGTACGACGGACGACACACACACACCCGTATCACTCACACTCACACGCCTAGCTCGCTCGCTTTCGCACGGGACTTGGAGCGCACTCCTCTCCCACCACTCCTGTACTCGGCTTTCTATCTTCACGCAAGGAACACGACGCCGCGACACCACCCCCGTTGGACGTAGGGAGCTTTCCCGAACAAGTCTGAATTCTTCGTGTCTTCCCTTGTGTACCATCCGGCCTAAAACGCGCGGCCCCGGAACAAATTCTACCGCCGGTGGTTCGAACACCGACACTTTTATTTTTATCTTGGTTAATCAGAAAAGTTTGTATAAAACACTTTTTATCTCATTTAATATTAATTTTTTATTTTATCTTAGTTAATAAAATAAATGACTTATTGAGCTCAACTCGGATGTCAAATACGGTAGTGCCTAATGCTTTGGGACAGGAAAGCTATATTATAATTTAGGTGTATTTAGTGTTTGAAAATAAGTTGTAGAATGGATTGTAAAGAGTAATCAGTGATGGCACCAGTAAATTAATTCTAACATTAAAAAAAGATTTGGCTATTGATGTGAAATTTAATTCGGCATCAAAATTTAATTCGGCATCAAACCATCCAAGCATTGATCCTCCGCTTCTCCTTCCACGATCAAGGCTCCTTAATGAGTCGAGGTATCCGTTCAACTCTTCTTTAGACTTAGGAAGGAAATAGGAAGAGAGAGTCTTCGTTCAGCTCTTCTTGAGACTTGTGGAAGCAAATTGTAAGGGAGGATTGAAGTACGTTGGTTATAGGGAGTGCGACCTTCGCGCTCTTGAAGGTGGTGGCACCTAACATGGTATGTGTGTGCCACGATTTCTGCCTCTTTCTGGTGTGGTAGGGATTTGTTTTTGCCCGGATCATTTAAATGTTAACCATATTTGTTTTGAAGTATTGTGCAAACAGTGGTTACTGTGGAGTCCTTTGTCTTGTTCCTTTGTTTGGTTTGGGTACACTATTATATATACGTGCAAATGAACGCGCAAATTCAGTGCTACCAACGCGTTTCTGCAGTGTGAGTGATTTTAGGTGTTAAGGTGTGAGAGATTTTAAGTGGTAAGGTGCGCGTGTACGTAGATGTATCTTGATTCACAAGTTGTTTTCAAAGGGGATGCGGTACATTTTCTATCCTAACGCTTGAAAAGTCCACAATTGTCGTCTCATTAGTTGGTAAAGTAGTCAATCTACCCCCATATATTTGCACGGCTCCATCTTAACATCTTACTACAGCTATTATGGTACTATAAGATGCTATCTAACTTTGTATTACATTTTGTATCAGCCATACTATTAGACTATTTCAATAAAAGTTTAATCAATCATAAATGTGAATGGTTTCATTTTTATCTTGGTTAATAAGGAAAAATTGTATAAAACACTTGTCTTATCTCATTTAATATGTAAAACACTTTTATTTTATCTTATTTAATAAAATAAATGAGTCATTCAAAAGGACCCATTGAGCTTAACTCAGACGACATATACAGTAGTGCTTAGTGTTTTGACCGGAAGTAGTGGCAGAAAGCACCTATATTCTAATTTAGGTGCATTTAGTATTTTTTAAAGAAGTTGTGGAGCGTATTTAAAGAGTAATCGAACTACATACAAGTTAAAGTATATCCGAGGGGCCGAGAGTACCAAAAATTAATGATGCCACCAGTTCCATGATCCTGCCAGCCAGGATTCAAACTCGAGACCCACGGCTATGATACCGTATTAAGTTACATGCACCTACCAACTCACGCAAAAGCCTAAACTGATCAGTAAAGGTGGGCAATTTACTTATACTCCAACATTCCCTCTCACGTGCAGACTCCCTTAGGCCGCAAATATGGAATATTAGAGTGGGATACAATTTATTTAATAAATCGTACCAACTAGGATTCGAACTCGAGAACTCTAGCTCCCATACCATATTAAGTTACATGCACCAATCACTTCACCCAAAAGCCTAAGCTGATAGGGAAAGATGTACAATTCACTTATGATTCAACACTAGTGGATGTAGATTATCAACTAGACCTATCACCATGCTTTACATGGACTTTACATCTACAAGAGACGATGTGTTTCTACGGCGCTGATTGATTTTAAGTGGTAAAGTGCGCGTACGGATTTTTTGCTTCACAAGATAAATATCTTGCAAAGTGGATGCAGCACATGTCCTGCGCTAAAAAGGATGCCATCATCTTGTGAAAAAAATATGAGCATATGTTGCGTCCAGGTGAAGAATTTTGTAGTATTTACTTATTGGACGCTCTTTTTTATGCATGCAGATCATCAATAATAAAAGGTTTTATAAATTCAACAAACCATATAGATATTACTGTTAACTTAGAATCTAGTAACCTAGCTGCTAAGAATCTAGTAATCTTCTTTTTGATAACCTCCTTATAGTCTTGGACGAACCTTCGAAGCTTCTGTTTAACTAGCTTTGCGTCAGGACGCACCAAGAGTGTGTCCTCAATCTTCTCCCTAGGAACTCCTGGCATGTCAGAAGGTTGTCATGTAAAGATGTCCCTATTTTCCTAGAGGAAAAGAATGAGAGCGCTTTCCTATTTATCCTCAAGATCGGACCCGATGTGGGTGACCTTGGAAGGATTGATTCATCAAGCTGGACAGTCTTAGAAGCAACCGCATCGAACTTGATTTTCTCATTTGCAGCCTTCTTGAACGGTACTTCACCTTCAAGGAGCGCTTGTGTCCCAAGGACATCAGCTGCCTGCTTGATTTCTCGACGTGCTTCCTCTAAACCGACATGAGTCGCCGGTTCGGTGTTCCGTACATCACAAATATAAGTAGCCTTGATATCGGACCAGAACGATAAGACCCCATTGGGCCCCGGCATCTTCGAGCATCAAATACTGGTAGTCCGGGATAGCCATAAATTTAGCAATTGCAGGTCTTCCAAGTATAGCATGGTATGCGAGTGAATATCCGCCACCTGGAACATGATGAGCTCCCTTCTATAGTTCTCCATTGTTCCAAAAGTCACCGGCAAGGTGATTTGCCCCAAAGAATAAGCTGTTTCGACCGAGAGACCAAGCTCCGGAAGAGTCTTAACGAAGAGTATATCCAAACAACTTCCACCATCAATGAAAGTTTTCTTCAAGCGAACCTTATGGATGATCGGTGCCAAGATAACCGGGTATCGACTAGCTTTGGGCAAGACCTTTGGGTGATCAGCTCTACTGAAGGTGATTGGAACCTTAGACCATCGTACATATTCAGGAGTCGCAGGGGCAACAACATTGATTTCCCTTATCGCCAACTTTTGTTTGCGCTTCGATTCATAAGCGTCGGGTCCTCCGCAAATGATGTTCACCTCCTTAACCGGCTCTTGAAAGCCTTCATCATCATCATCCTTGTCATCATCATGCTTCTTTCCTTTGCCTTTATCATCTCTTTGATTTCGCGGTCCCGACTTGGGGGCCACCTTCAATGCGTACGAAGCAAAAGGACTCAACAGGAAGCACTCCTTATTCTTATGATTCCCATTGTGAATCATGCAAGGCCCATCGAGAAAATCTTCGAATTAAACTCGTTCCCTTGGCCCTCTCTTAGGCGATGTTGGATAGTCTCCTCCATGAGACCGACCCACTGCAGCAACGAGGTTATCAGCCTTACATTTCTTGTTTCGGGACCCGATCGGTTGCCGTGATCTTGCTTCGGCTCCTTCCCTTTGTTCCCGCGCAGATTAACTACGGTTGATTCTCCAACGAGTGTAATCATCTGCTACCTTGAAGCACTATGACGCCGTCATGGTAAGATTTTGATTACGCCGACCGATCTTGTGTACCAATGCTTCACTTCGGACACTAGCTTGGAACACAGCAATCACTTGTTGATCGGGAACATTGGGAATTAAGGCCTTCTTGTTGCAAAAACGCTGGATGTAGTTCGTGAGCGTTTCATCGGGCTTCGCTTTAGCATATTAAGATCAAAGAAGTTTCCTGGCTTTTCACAAGTCGTCCGAAAATTCTCAACGAACTTTTTGTTAGTTTGCCCCAAGACGAAATAGACTCCTTGGGAAGAGATTGTAACCACAAGCGACCGGCCTGCTCCATGCACATGGGAAGATAATTGGCCAAAACAAAAGTGTCACCTCCCGCAGATCGGATGACGAGTCGTGTACATGCGAAGCCATTCAACAGGAGGAGCCTTGCCATCATACTTGTTGATAGCCCCAGGCTTATATCCCCTAGGATACATGCAGATGCGTAAACCCCGCGTGAATGCTGGGGTGATAGAATACCGATCGTCCTCTAAGCCGATCCGGACCGGTGGCGGTGAGCGGTGGCTGCAATGTTCATCATTGCGACGATCGTCGTCGGAATCATCACAATGGCGATCATCTCGATGCCCAGCATTAGGACCGGGCTGGCGATCATTGTTCACTTGCGACGGTGGAGGCGGAGGCGACGGTGGATCGTGTTGATCATTGTTGCCTCGCCCAGGTTATCTGTCTCTGTTTCCGCGACCACGCCCTCGTCGATCACGTCTATCTCGATCGTAATGACGAACATCACGACGATCATAGCGGTCATCCCTCCTAGACCGGTCATTATAGCATGTAGACCGGTTGTCTCGTCCACGATTGTCGTTCCCCGGCGATTATTAACCGGGGCGGCGCTGGAGCTACTTGCCTTGAACCGGTTTATCCAGTTGTGGGCGGAGGAGGTGGCATTGGAGCAGCTAGACGATCATCAACGTGACCGGTTCGACGTTGTTCATCTTCTTCCTGCCTCTGCCGCTCTTCGATCCACTCAGCATGACGATCAATCAATCCATTGCGAGCGTCACGGTTCCCGTTAAGTGGGACTCGTAAATCTTGATCTGGTGCACGATCTTATGCATCCGCTATCGGAGTATGTCCGTCTCCGGCCCTTCGCTAGACGAAGCTCCTTCAGCACCGGGTTCTTCCATACAGGTCCGAGCACGAATACGATCGACTAGAAGATTCTCCTCTATCCCGAACAAGCTAATTGGTCCGCAAAGCAGCCACATGTTGACGTCAAAAGTCGCCAACACACCGTTGTCCGGAGAGTCCACCGAAACCCCGGCTGACGCGAGGCCCCGTGCTCCCAACGGACCGGCTCGGCTCGCCGATTCTCGTGTGCGCTGGTGCGTGCCGGATGGTTTTCCTGCAAACCAACAAAGACAAATAAAAGTGTAAAATTCCAGGTCATCGGTCCGGATAGACCGATGTGCGGCCGTAGCCGATTCTGGCGTAAGATAGACAAAATCGGCCATCGACGAGGAACAAGCACGGCCCATCCATTTATGTATTAAATGCCAGGCAAGCGAACCGTGATACGAACGATACGAAATCGGCCGACGCTATAACATGCGATCGGTGGCTAGCAGCCGATTTCGTCGGTAAGCAATCAAATCATTAGTACCTCGCGAGGATGCATTATCGAATAAAATGTAAACAAGGTAATTATTAATGGGATATAATTAAGTTGATAGCCAAAAGATGATTTAATAGTCAATCGGAGCGATAAATCGGCCGATCGGGCATCCAGCCGATTCTGCCATCGATTATAACAATGAGTTACTAGATCTATCTGGATGTATGATGATGATCAATGAAATCATACTAATAACTCGGGTTCAAAGGCAGCTTTAACAGATTTAGCACTAATTGAACATAAAAACAGCTAATGAACGTGATAGACAATCGGCTAAACACTCCGAAAGAACGAGTAAGGCAAATACAACCACACGGATCCCGAATCGACCGGTCGCTCCAACAGGACAAGTCAAGCGATGGCACGCGATCGGACCAGAGCTAACGGCCGCGCACGTCCGGCCGATTCAGGACAAGCACAATCATAAACGTCTTAACTATGAAAGTAGATCTACACCCTAGCCAATCGGCTGCATGCGCCTAGGACAAGTCAACTATCGCAAAGGCAAACACGGGACACGTCAACTGAATCCGCACGATCGAATTGGCCAAGATGTAAAAGAACTTTCATAGCGGCTACTCGTGACTCGGACGGCCAGATCTAAGCCAATCGGTGCTGCGTGCAAAGGCTGGGACGGGGAGGCGGGACAAGTCAAACTACCTCCACCACGAGCCCGGACCAGGTCGACTTGACTCATCCCAGCCGATACTCACTACAACGATCAAGGCCAGATCCGGTCGCCGGATAACTAGCAATTAAGCCATCTAATTACGAACAATGCGCGAGAACTAGACAACATAATTACCTTATCAAGTCGATCGTATTGTCGACCGGAGCCCCGAAGATCCCGCGCGAAAATAGTAAAGACTTGACAGAAAATTAGGGTTTGGCGATGCGCCGAAAGTTGTGTTGGATGTGAATCGAGTTTGCAAGTTACATTTGGGTACATATTTATACCCGGCATAAAGAATCCTACTCGGACCTTCTTCGAGGCCGATTTCCTAACCGACCAAGACTCCTTCCAAAATTAAACTATTATTTCTAATTTTACAACGTGGGCCAGGCCCACTCATATCGCGCTTTTCAGTTGGCGTTTGAGCACGATTCTCGGGAGGGACGCGCCTCCTACTCATCCATGCGGCCGTCGGTCTTCGACCCACCGGCCCTCTTTTGACCCATAGTCGCCGACAATGGGTCCTTTGGTCCAAAAACCGGCGTCAACACATGTCCCCCGGTCCGGGGTATGCAACGCATGCGTCGGAGTGATCTGTCCTCTTTTACCACGCCGGTTTTACTGCCCATCACCCCTCCATAAAAGCCGGGGTCATCTCCGGTCAGTTCCTATTCGCCTCCTTCCTTCGGTTTTCATCTGTTTCCATCCCGGTGACCTTTTCCTCCTCGAGCTTCAGCCTTTCATCGCGCCGTCGCCGTCGTCCTCCGGTGACCATGAACCCCGTTCGCTGCTGCCGCTGCGGCCACCGCCGCCGACCGCGTCGTCGCCACCTCCAACGCCGTTCCGGAGGTAATGTACACTTGGGCATCCCCCTTTTCTTCCTTTGCAGTTTTTTCTTCACGTTCTTGTTCTTGTTCATTTTCACAGTTCATCTTCCTCCCGTTCCGCTCCTCATTTTAGCCCTATTTCTTGTTTTTAGGAGATCCGGAACCAAGTTGTCATTCCGTCCAACATTCCGACTCATTTCTTCTTGGGTCCTATGGGTGATCCCGACCCCACGGATCTCATCTGCGCCGAAACGGATCGGGTTCCGTTTCGGCAACGAGTCCCCACTATCGGCCGAATGGGCCAACAGCTTCCGGTCATGGCCGACCCCCGTCGCAGGATGGCGTGATTGGTACAAACGGGTGTCGGCCGTCTATTTACAAGGTTGGGCCAACATCGGCATCGCCCATGCCATCAAGCTGTCTCCGGCCGATCACCGGAAGAATGAACCGTTGTCGGCGGCGCTTGCTATTTCCGGTCGGATGCCCCGAACCGCTTCATGTTCGGCCACGGCCCGGCTACCATGACTTTATTGGATACGATCATGTTGGCCGATCTCGAACATCACGGCGGAGGCCACTCCGGATGCTGTCCGCATTAAGTCCTCCCATCGGATCAACCCTAAAGACACCAGGGGCTGGAAGGGCTATATTCGGACCTACAACAAGGGGCACGGCACGGTCGATCGCCGCGAGCATGTCGCCTTCCTCAACATGTGGCTCGACCATTTCTTCTTTTGCGGGGTCAGCGTGAGCCCCACAAACAATTTCCTGCCGATGGCCGATGTATCGGCCGACAGCCATGCCCTTCCCATGGGCAAGTATCTTCCGGGGTCGGCGTACCTCCTTCTTCACCAGGTTTCGGTGGAGCTGCGCGCCGGCCGATCGGTCAAAAACCCGGGTGGCCCTTGGTGGTTTATTCAAATGTGGTTGACCCTCCATACCGCCAAGGCCATCAATCTGGATCTCCACGTGCTCCGCTTCCCCGGCGACTACGCCGAATCGGCCGCGCCCGATTCAGCCGGTGCATTTCTTTCGGGAAGCGTTATCCATGGCACCGGGGCGGCCATGTCGGACAAGAACCCGGCGTATTGGTTCGCCGCCTTCTACAAGGGCCTCAATGACGAAAGTACGGACTGGTACCCGTACATTGATTTCTTCGAGAGGGAGTACGACACCCCCTTTTTGATCGACCCAACTTTTCCGACGGCCGACGGGGAAGCAACCAAGATCTTCACCACCTGCCTCCGCCCACGTCTGCTGCCGACGGGACTCATCGCCGGGAGCAAGGCCTTTTGCTCTTATGAGTTCTATCACCCGTCGATATCGGCCCGTCAACTCGGCTTCGGCCGGTTGCCCCCGACCTCTTCTATGTGGGGCGGATAAAGGTGCGGGCTGCCGTCGACAATGCCATTCGGTGGAACCGGCTCATCGGCCGTACCGCCGATGTCGTCACCGGTGACTTGGCCGGATTTTCCCGGCGCCCGGAGTACCCGCCTTTTTGACCGCTGGTGGGGTGAGTGGAACCGGCACCTTCGCAGCCGGAACACCACTTCCTTCTTCTCCGGCCTAGTCCTGGAAGAACCTTTCACCGAGGTACGTGTAGCTGATTTAATTTTATAAGGCCGATTTTGTAAATAAAATCGGCCACTCCAAATGCTCATCCTTGTATCTTCTTTTTTTCGAGTCGGACTCGGAGGAGCCGCCGACCCAAAGCATTAGTGGCCGGCCGATTGCATATTTATTGCCGAGCCCAATCGTCCCGAACATCGGCTTCACCGACCGCACTCCCGCTCGGATATTTGCGGCGATGAGTCGAGGGCGCCAGCTGTCCGCAAGGCCACAACCAAAACGGCCGCCTCCAAAAAGAGGCGAGGCTAATGTACCAGCTGCGGGGTCTACGCAAGCTCCGAAGCGACACCGCGCGCTGCTAAAGCAGCCCGCGCGTCCGTCCGACCCGGACTATTATAGCGAGCCGTCTCCGTCGCATCGGGTTACTATCGCATAATCGCCGATCTCTTTTTTTTTTAACATGCTGTCTAATTATGAGTTTTCTCGGGAATCGGCGGCCCCTCCTTCTCGGGTCCAAGCATCTCCCCCTCGTCGGCCGGCTACTACTGCGGTGTCGGGCGAGCACGCGGCCGCCGATGTAGTCGGCGGGGGTGATGAAAGAGGGTCGGCTTCGAGCCTTCGACGGCCGATGCCAGGCCTCCACCGCAAGCATCGGAGACTCGCCCGTCGACTCCACGGGCTCGGACGCCAACGCCCGATAGGCCGATCCGCTGCCGACTCCTCCACGGGCCGAACGCCGACGCCCGAAAGGCCGACCCAAACAGCCCCGGAGCCCGAAGTTGTGCCAAGTCGGGCCGATCCAAATCTTACGGAGAGCCCAATTCGCTCGGATCGGCTCGCATCCTCCGAGACTGTCGCCGAAGCTGAACAAGCTGGCCATGAATCGCCCGCGGCTTCTCCCGAAGGTACCGCTGCCGATGAGCCGGCTGCCGGGACGTCGCCCAACGCCGCCTCCAAGGATGTCGCTGGTGAAAATGAATCGGCCAGCCAAGAGCCGCCCGGAACAAATGAACCTTCGGGTTTAATGGCACAGCCGATGGAAGTCCAGCCGCTTCGCATTGACGCTTCACGGGTATGTTTTTACTATTTCCTCCTTGATTCGACGCTTATCATTAGTTTTATCTTACTCTTCTTGGTATTTCGGGCGCTCGGCTTTCCTCGTCCTGCGCCGATATCGGTATCTTCCTCTGGTCTTATCACAATGACCGAAATCGCGCGCAGGCTTGAAGTGTCATCGGTCGAAGGCTTGGTGGCCGATGCCCACTCCATCCGGGAGCGGTACTTGGAAATCCGGGCTGAGCTCCCGGATGATGTGCGCGATGCTCGCACCGCGTGGCATACATGGAGTACTGGCAGATGGATTTCATCCGTGCCCAGCAGCGTCTAGCTCGCCACGCGGAGCTACAGCAAGCTGCATTACTCGCCGAGAACTCCATCAAGCGTTCCGAGGAGGAGGCCCGCAAGACCCTGGAGATGCAAGAGCAACTCTCAAATCGGCGGGACGAACCGTAAGCGATCAATCAAGAGATTGCCGATTTGAGAGCAGCGCCGGCTCCGAAGGAGAAGGATGCGGCCGCCCTAGAAGCCATCTCGTGACACCCCCACCTCGCGAGCGAGAGGGATAGTCGAACAGGATCGTATCGGGAGACATTCGACGAAGCGAACGTTCATTGCACATACGTTAACAATACATCCATCATTTTCATATACATGTTTAGATACATGAGTGACATATTTTATATCTGAAGTTCACGTTATTATTATACATAGAGTTCGAAATTCAGATTTAATATACAATGAGCGGAAGCGTAAAGATAATCTCGACGATAGTTGCCTAAAATGTAACACATCAGCCCGTAGATGTGCCCACTCTTCTCGACAATCTCACCTGCACAAAAATGTTAACAACAAAGCCCCGAGTATCTAATATACTCCGCAAGTCTTACCCGACAAAAAAAAAAAAATTGGTTTCTAAAACCGACTCCTAGTATGCGGGGGCTTGACCTGGCTTGCGGAAACTTGCAAAATCAGCACTTAAAGTATTTGTCTAACTCATGTTTTAGCCAGGTTAAGGGGGTTGAAACATGAATATAAATTTAGTGAGCATTTCTAACAAAACATGGTTGCAATACATGAAGTAATTCTTCAAAAATCAGCAAGCTTAATTATCATATTCACTTGTTACTACGATGCGATCTGCTCGAGACAAGTGGTACTCATCACCGCGAGGGACGGCGATATATATCGATTTACACCCTGCAGGGGAAACCCAAATGCACGACATACGCATCATTTAAGAACACGTATGGCCACCTTTCACAAGATTATCATAGATATGAGCCGGGTCCACCCTCCGAGTGTGCATTCCACATGCGACCACGGTAGCGTCGGGTCCAAGGGTAATAACACACCCTCCATCTACTCACAAACCCGTGCATCCACCGTGACCAACACTTTGCACAAAGGGTGGAGCGACCGTCCAACACTACGACTCTCAAGTTACATCGGTTTACCAACTCCCATACGAAGGTATGCATTTGGTACACAACTCAATACTTGCTCGCGGAGTCACACGGTCCTCAACCGACGCGCACGAGGCTATGGCGAACATAGGCGAACCTTGCCACCGCATCCTACACATGCATTTCCCCGTACGGTCTCAATTTCATCAATATCATGTGAGAGGTAACAAAATTTAATCCCTAGACCGGGTGATCTCCAAATCACTCGGTGTTGCTACCGATGACTACTTACTAAGCATAGCATTTCTAACGAAAAAGGATTTTACCTATCCAATGAGACCATAGGCATAAAGGGATAATAATGCAACTACGGTTGCGATCAACTCCTGAACTTAAATGCACAATACATGACATCATCACATGTGAAGTAAAGAAAAACTTTTAAAAACGTGGGTTATGCACCGGGGCTTGCCTTGGCTTTGTTCGAAGTTAGCACTCTCAATCAAGTTCAATTCAGCGGGATCCTCTTCGTGATTCTTTCTTCGGTCGGGGTCCCTATATGGATGCAATGCATGATGTGAGTATGGATGCATACACAGATATTTAGTTCATGGAACTTTCTCAATAATGGATTAAAATAACAATGTGTTCATGAAATGAACATGCTTATGTATGAATTATAATGCTTGCATATGGATGATAGATCATGCCTACATGTCAAGGGGACAAACTTCTAATTAAATAAAACATAGATAAAGCAATGGATCAATATATCCCTTAGGTTTAAATGGATCGTGATCATAGCATAATTTAGTGTATAACTTTTAGTGTGATATATGATAACATGAGCATGATATATGATGCATCGAAGATAAATACCTATACTCTACTTTGCTGCCATGTACATGAATTAGCTCATGTTCGATAAGTGCAAGCATAGAATGTAAGGATTTACATGACTTAGGCATATAGAACCATATGACAATATTAGATGCCACCAGATTACTTAGTAATCCTAAATGAAGTAAAAGGTGCAAGAAGCAAATTTTATACATGATCTATGTGAAGATGCATAAAAGAATCATAAATAACTAGAATAACATTAATGCATTAAGTATAGGCCTTTTCATGCATGAAAATATGTAATATGGCAACATGACATATCATGGCAATATGGAATGTCAACTTTCAAAATTAAGCAACTAGTGCTACAAAGCACTCCTAAACATTAATTTTATGGTAGAACATGATTTGCTCATGATAAGCACCAGAAACAAATAATATGATATTTTTGCTTGCGTTTTTCCTAATTAAACCTTTATATGCAATTATGTGCTAGCTAAGCACATAACGATAAATATGATGAAAACATGTATGAATGCACAAAAGTCATGTACCAGAGGGTTCAACATGTTATGTAAAGTGCTCATGTCAATTCTCATAAATTTGACATTCTTCAAGATTTTAATATGGGTTTTAAAAGCATAACAAGCTGCCATTTCCTTTTACATAAAACTTTCTTTTCTTCCACAGAAACCTAGGTAAAACATTTGACCATTGCAAAGTTCATGTTTCAACGATTCCAAAACATTTTAGTTTGCATTTTTCTCATTTTTATTTCAGGAGATATGATTTTTGTTTAAAATAGCTAACAGATTTACCGTTTTTCTGGATTTAGGGTGTGTGAACAGTAAAACTAAAATCAGATTTCATGTGTAGCTTTGGATCTTCTATTCCCCAAGGATAGGGCTGTGGTTTGAGCATGAGAGATAGTTGCAAAAGATGAATACGGAAGTGATACAACTAGGGTGAGCTTAAGTTCAAGTAAGAACTCACCGGAGAAGCAAAAATCGACGGTGAAACTAGAAGTAGTGTTCATGTCATACCTGAGGGAGAGCTTGAGGATAAATGAAAACAAACCATGCAAGGGTTGGAGGGAGTCCAAGTGAAGTCTTTTTCTGCCCTTGCCCATGCCAAGGTGAGCCATGGCATGGAGCTTCATGGTGAGTAGCCATGGTGGTTGCTTTTGGGGAGGATAAGGAAAAGGAGGAAGAAAGAAAGACTTGACTTGGCTCTTGACCAAAGAGAGGATGAGGGAGGGGAGTCTCTGGACGTGGTGCTGGCCTTAGGCTGGTCACTTGTTGTGTGGCTTGGTGGAGAAGGAAGCAAAGAGATAAGAGAGGAAGTGGGTCCTACAAGTTGAAAATTCTGCCACTGGTACTGTTGCAGTCAAGAGAAATCAACGAGATTTTTGTTGGGGTTGCCAATTTTTGTGGTGGTGTAGAATGAAATTTGGGACAACTTTTATATAGAACTTTTCTTGAGATTCGGCCTACAAAAATTAATAAAAATCCTACACCAGAATCTGTTTCCTGCTTTTACTGAATTTGTTGGGCCATTTAACCTTTACCAAGAATTATGGTAACACAACTAAAATTCCTATTTTTGAATACCCTTCATTATTATGCAAAAATATTGGTATGGTTATGTTAAGATTTTTGAAGTGTGTGCATAATAACCTATAGGCAATATTGAGAGCACTTGCGTATGAGTTAGATATTACAATATGGCTATGTGTCATTCTATGCATATTTTAACATAGCAACTTATAGACAGCAATTAAGCAATAAAACACTTCTAAATAAAATCCCCATGATGAAACATAACTTTTCTTATGACTGAGCACCAAAAGCAAATATGAATTTTCATAAGCCTTTCCAATGATGCAAAGACAATGCAAAAATAGTGTACTTAAGGAAAATGTTGATATTTATCATGACATGCTCAAATGCACCAGAACCATGTGTGATATGATAATTCATGCCAAATGAAATAGTATGTGCAAATTTTGATTAAGTTTGTTTTACAAATTAGCCTCGATTCAAGTCTGTTTCAGCCTTAACGTGAGGTCTTCTTAAGGAGCTTAAAATTTGAATTTTTGCTATAGAACTTGGGTGAACGAAACAGGCTCATGTAAATTAAGTTTTGCAAGGATTCCAACGAATGTTCATTTGCCTCATTTGGATTCGTATATCACAAGTTATTGAATTTTTAAAATGCAAAGTTGTCACGGGCCCTTAACAGGTTAGCACTTTAAAGTACTTGGATCTTTTATTTTTCCCATAGAAAGTACTTGTATTATGCTACCATGGCAAAGTACACATTCTACTCTTTTCAACTAGTGCTTGGTCGAGTACTTTGGATCTACGAGATGAAAGTTACGCAATTTTTAAAATGCAATCCTGTTAAGCTTCGTGGCTGTGATAGCACCTTAAGATTGCTCAAACTTTTGTTTTTGTCATGTAAACATATATGTTCATTTGGTTGATTTCAAAGTGCAAGTCCCAAACTTAACAACATATCTTGATTCGTTCCAATCCGAGCTCTAAAAACGAAGTTATGCAATTTTTAAAACGCTTGAAGTTCACGGTTTTTACTCTTGTGCCAGCGCGATTCGAATTTTGTCTAAGTGTGAGAGCGCTGCTCGCGTGCTCTAGACACGCCACGGTGTGCGTGGCGCGCGCTGGGCACCGGGGATGGCGCGGCTACCGGCGGCGAGGGTAGGCGAGAGGAAAGGGGCGCGCAGGCTAGAGGGCATCGGTGGAGTGTGGGGGTTGCGCCGCGGGACCCCAAGGCCGGAGAGGCTCACCACAACGACGGGTCGACGCGGAGGCGGAGGACGACGACGGACGACGGCGCGGCTCTGCGGCGTTCCCGAAGAAACACTGCACAAGAAGAGGAGCCAAGCTCAAGGGGTGTTCGTTGGTGCTAGAGGAAGCTACTGGTGAGAGGAATCGAGGAAGGACTCACCGGAGAAGAGGGATGGCCAACAATGGCGGACGGTGGTGCGGATGGGGAAAAATGGAAATCCACTCGAGTTGCTGCGGGGTGGGGTGGCGCGTGCTTAGGGGAGTTTCTTGGGGGTGAGGCGGAGCTCGTGACACGCAGAGGCGAGGACGAGAGGGGCTAGAAGTGAGGGGTGGCGGGTGGGGTTTGCTCGGGCGGCGGCGGGGAGCTTCTTTTATGGCGCCGATGGACGGCCGGCCTTCTCGCGTGGAAACGACGCAACCACGGCGATCACCGACGCGTGGAGCGGCGTTGTGCAGGAGGACGGCGGCCTGTTCGGCCGGGATGGGCACGAACGCCGATGGGCAGCTGCCCGGTGGCCCCGGGCCACCGTGCGAGCTCTGTTCCGGGAAGGCTCTTCCTATTTACGCTTTTGCCACTCTACATTGTTTCTGTTTTGCTTCATTTAAAAATCTTCTGCTTGGTATTTTTGAAAACCAAAATTTGTACTGGTTCAGCAAGACATATGGAGCAACTTTTGTTATTTGCAAAAGTTTTGATTTGGCTTGCAAAAATTTATAAAAAATCAGGATCAGAGGATGTTTCATGAGCTGAAATGATTTTTCTAGGACAGTGTGCCAACACAAAAATTTGGCAAAAATGTCCTAAAATCTTATTTTGATCTCCTCTACAAGGATCTGTAAAAATATCGACACACTTTTGTTGAGGATCATTGAGTTTTAATTAGTTGGGTTTAAACTACATTTGAATTTTATTTTTTTCAAATATGCTAATTCAATATTTCATGTGTTCACTCCCTTAATTAGTGTTAAATTCCTGTAATTAAGGTATTGACATTTGTTTACGGCTATTATGTGACATGGGATGTCACAGCCCTTCCCTTAAAGAAATCTCGTCCCGAGATTTGCAAGAGTTACTGGAGGGTAAAGATGACGGTAACGTTGGGACAGGAATAATTTAGAGTTTTGGGGTACAACCAGAAGTTTCCATGATCATGGCAAGACCATGTCTATTTCAATGTGTAAGGTTGTGGGATGGAGATACGGCTAATAGTACCAATGAGTCTCCAAACACAACATCTTTCTTTCCGGTTGCATATCCCGGGTTATACGCCATCCGTTCGGAAAAACATCATATTTGGATTCCCTCGCCAAATTCTGATTTAGCAGCATGCATTTCCATATAGCCTATCTTTGGCTTTGAGAAGCGCCTGGGCGAACCGGCACAATTCAGAAACAAAATGGCAATTTGGAATCACATATCCACTAAATTGAATTCTGCTCTAAAAGGTTGGATGATCAATAGTTTCAGGATTCACTCAGGAGGATTTACTAACAAGGAAGGTAATAATCCCAAGTGAGGGGAAGAATAAAACAACTTTGGGTTGAGACCAAACTGTTTTCGATGATTGGTTTGCGGGGTTGGAAATTGGTGGCCGACAATTTGGATAGCACCTGAAATTCATCCATGTTGCAAAGCTTTCGGTTATAACATTTTGATTGCTCATTAGATTGGCATAAATACAATAAAAGACACCATCACCTATTTTTTACGCGACTACAAGCCATTGGTTTAGTCTAGCATACTACATTTATTTGCATACGCTACACAGAACCAACAGCAACACCTAGGCATCGCTATCGGTGTCCGAAGGCACGACCGGGTAGTTGATATCGAAATCGTTGTTAGCGGCGTCGTCATCATTATTTGTCGGAGGTGGTGGATTTTTGCAACAAGTTAAATAGCATGGCCAACATAGTATTATTCCAAGTGAACTAGCATAATCTATGTAAGATGAAATGTGTATTAAAAGAAGGCAATTAGACTTGGCAATGACATTGGCAATTCAGCCCACTACCGACAATGCCAAAAACAGGTTACAAGGTCTTGCTGTTTTACCTCTGGTATGAACATTAAAATTTACCCAAACCTTATCAAAAGGCTAGAGGACTTTACAAGCATTCCAACGTATCTTAAAACACATAAAAAGCTTAAGGGGATCAAAAGTTACGGCGATTTCCGACTCTACCGGGTTCTGCCAAAGTTTCTAGCAACTCCGGCAACTCTAGGTTGCTCTCTGTTTTTGCCTATTTGACCACCTTAACCAATTTTACTGACCAACTTGATAGTAAATAAAATGTGGAGCATATCATGAGCTTTCCAGAATGGGGTAGATCGCTTTATTTCGATAAGTAACGCAAAAGTTATGGCGATTTCGGCGAAACACGCGAAATCTGCCAATCTGGCAACTTTTGCTAGGGTTTCGGGTAGGTGTATTTTTGTTCGTTTAGACTTCTTTTTCATCCTGATTGTGATTACAGGGTTGTGGCACATATCATGAGCCTTCTAGATTGGGGTCAATCATTCCATTTGGATTAGCAACCAAATAGTTATGATCGTTTTCGCAGAACTGATTATTGGGTGCAAATTTACTGGTAATCGGGTGGTATTTATATGGCTGATTCATGTTTTCGTGTGTTTTCGATATCGTGACTTGATGAGTCATTTATGTTTGATAAATTTGAATTCGTGCACATATGTGATATGCATATGTTATGAATGGCATGAATGATGAGATGAACATGCCGGTACCTACGTCCTTTCCAAAATTAAAAGGCGTGATCGGTATATAGCCGACTAACTCGCAAATTTAGTGGCAACACACACACGTTCTCATCACGGTTCTACACGATCTAAGATTCGTGGTTAGCGTACCTGCAGAAGATCCATTGCAGAAACAGTACATCAAATTCAAAAGAAATTACGAAACAAATCACAGTTCTTCTATATTCATATAGTAACGATCCATTGAAAGGATCGCCTCGTGGATTGCCACGAGCCAACATTGTCCCGTATTATTACTTCCGCGGGCACGGAGCGCTAATTTTAATTGCGAACATACCTTGGCCAGACCGTAGGTGCAAGAAATTAAACAATCATAACCCAGGGTTAGTTTGCCACTTTCTTCTATTATAGACCTTAAATGGGCTTACTAGATCGTTCCTCACCGTAGAACGTGTTTGCAATTTTTAAGAATGATCATTAACGTATGGCATATCCCGATTTAGCTCTGATACCAGCTGTGACACCCCCACCTCGCAAGCGAGAGGGATAGTCGAACAGGATCGTATCGGGAGACATTCGACGAAGCGAACGTTCATTGCACATACGTTAACAATACATCCATCATTTTCATATACATGTTTAGATACATGAGTGACATATTTTATATCTGAAGTTCACGTTATTATTATACATAGAGTTCGAAATTCAGATTTAATATACAATGAGCGGAAGCGTAAAGATAATCTCGACGATAGTTGCCTAAAATGTAACACATCAGCCCGTAGATGTGCCCACTCTTCTCGACAATCTCACCTGCACAAAAATGTTAACAACAAAGCCCTGAGTATCTAATATACTCCGCAAGTCTTACCCGACAAAAAAAAAAATTGGTTTCTAAAACCGACTCCTAGTATGCAGGGGGCTTGACCTGGCTTGCGGAAACTTGCAAAATCAGCACTTAAAGTATTTGTCTAACTCATGTTTTAGCCAGGTTAAGGGGGTTGAAACATGAATATAAATTTAGTGAGCATTTCTAACAAAACATGGTTGCAATACATGAAGTAATTCTTCAAAAATCAGCAAGCTTAATTATCATATTCACTTGTTACTACGATGCGATCTGCTCGAGACAAGTGGTACTCATCACCGCGAGGGACGGCGATATATATCGATTTACACCCTGCAGGGGAAACCCAAATGCACGACATACGCATCATTTAAGAACACGTATGGCCACCTTTCACAAGATTATCATAGATATGAGCCGGGTCCACCCTCCGAGTGTGCATTCCACATGCGACCACAGTAGCGTCGGGTCCAAGGGTAATAACACACCCTCCATCTACTCACAAACCCGTGCATCCACCGTGACCAACACTTTGCACAAAGGGTGGAGCGACCGTCCAACACTACGACTCTCAAGTTACATCGGTTTACCAACTCCCATACGAAGGTATGCATTTGGTACACAACTCAATACTTGCTCGCGGAGTCACACGGTCCTCAACCGACGCGCACGAGGCTATGGCGAACATAGGCGAACCTTGCCACCGCATCCTACACATGCATTTCCCCGTACGGTCTCAATTTCATCAATATCATGTGAGAGGTAACAAAATTTAATCCCTAGACCGGGTGATCTCCAAATCACTCGGTGTTGCTACCGATGACTACTTACTAAGCATAGCATTTCTAACGAAAAAGGATTTTACCTATCCAATGAGACCATAGGCATAAAGGGATAATAATGCAACTACGGTTGCGATCAACTCCTGAACTTAAATGCACAATACATGACATCATCACATGTGAAGTAAAGAAAAACTTTTAAAAACGTGGGTTATGCACCGGGGCTTGCCTTGGCTTTGTTCGAAGTTAGCACTCTCAATCAAGTTCAATTCAGCGGGATCCTCTTCGTGATTCTTTCTTCGGTCGGGGTCCCTATATGGATGCAATGCATGATGTGAGTATGGATGCATACACGGATATTTAGTTCATGGAACTTTCTCAATAATGGATTAAAATAACAATGTGTTCATGAAATGAACATGCTTATGTATGAATTATAATGCTTGCATATGGATGATAGATCATGCCTACATGTCAAGGGGACAAACTTCTAATTAAATAAAACATAGATAAAGCAATGGATCAATATATCCCTTAGGTTTAAATGGATCGTGATCATAGCATAATTTAGTGTATAACTTTTAGTGTGATATATGATAACATGAGCATGATATATGATGCATCGAAGATAAATACCTATACTCTACTTTGCTGCCATGTACATGAATTAGCTCATGTTCGATAAGTGCAAGCATAGAATGTAAGGATTTACATGACTTAGGCATATAGAACCATATGACAATATTAGATGCCACCAGATTACTTAGTAATCCTAAATGAAGTAAAAGGTGCAAGAAGCAAATTTTATACATGATCTATGTGAAGATGCATAAAAGAATCATAAATAACTAGAATAACATTAATGCATTAAGTATAGGCCTTTTCATGCATGAAAATATGTAATATGGCAACATGACATATCATGGCAATATGGAATGTCAACTTTCAAAATTAAGCAACTAGTGCTACAAAGCACTCCTAAACATTAATTTTATGGTAGAACATGATTTGCTCATGATAAGCACCAGAAACAAATAATATGATATTTTTGCTTGCGTTTTTCCTAATTAAACCTTTATATGCAATTATGTGCTAGCTAAGCACATAACGATAAATATGATGAAAACATGTATGAATGCACAAAAGTCATGTACCAGAGGGTTCAACATGTTATGTAAAGTGCTCATGTCAATTCTCATAAATTTGACATTCTTCAAGATTTTAATATGGGTTTTAAAAGCATAACAAGCTGCCATTTCCTTTTACATAAAACTTTCTTTTCTTCCACAGAAACCTAGGTAAAACATTTGACCATTGCAAAGTTCATGTTTCAACGATTCCAAAACATTTTAGTTTGCATTTTTCTCATTTTTATTTCAGGAGATATGATTTTTGTTTAAAATAGCTAACAGATTTACCGTTTTTCTGGATTTAGGGTGTGTGAACAGTAAAACTAAAATCAGATTTCATGTGTAGCTTTGGATCTTCTATTCCCCAAGGATAGGGCTGTGGTTTGAGCATGAGAGATAGTTGCAAAAGATGAATACGGAAGTGATACAACTAGGGTGAGCTTAAGTTCAAGTAAGAACTCACCGGAGAAGCAAAAATCGACGGTGAAACTAGAAGTAGTGTTCATGTCATACCTGAGGGAGAGCTTGAGGATAAATGAAAACAAACCATGCAAGGGTTGGAGGGAGTCCAAGTGAAGTCTTTTTCTGCCCTTGCCCATGCCAAGGTGAGCCATGGCATGGAGCTTCATGGTGAGTAGCCATGGTGGTTGCTTTTGGGGAGGATAAGGAAAAGGAGGAAGAAAGAAAGACTTGACTTGGCTCTTGACCAAAGAGAGGATGAGGGAGGGGAGTCTCTGGACGTGGTGCTGGCCTTAGGCTGGTCACTTGTTGTGTGGCTTGGTGGAGAAGGAAGCAAAGAGATAAGAGAGGAAGTGGGTCCTACAAGTTGAAAATTCTGCCACTGGTACTGTTGCAGTCAAGAGAAATCAACGAGATTTTTGTTGGGGTTGCCAATTTTTGTGGTGGTGTAGAATGAAATTTGGGACAACTTTTATATAGAACTTTTCTTGAGATTCGGCCTACAAAAATTAATAAAAATCCTACACCAGAATCTGTTTCCTGCTTTTACTGAATTTGTTGGGCCATTTAACCTTTACCAAGAATTATGGTAACACAACTAAAATTCCTATTTTTGAATACCCTTCATTATTATGCAAAAATATTGGTATGGTTATGTTAAGATTTTTGAAGTGTGTGCATAATAACCTATAGGCAATATTGAGAGCACTTGCGTATGAGTTAGATATTACAATATGGCTATGTGTCATTCTATGCATATTTTAACATAGCAACTTATAGACAGCAATTAAGCAATAAAACACTTCTAAATAAAATCCCCATGATGAAACATAACTTTTCTTATGACTGAGCACCAAAAGCAAATATGAATTTTCATAAGCCTTTCCAATGATGCAAAGACAATGCAAAAATAGTGTACTTAAGGAAAATGTTGATATTTATCATGACATGCTCAAATGCACCAGAACCATGTGTGATATGATAATTCATGCCAAATGAAATAGTATGTGCAAATTTTGATTAAGTTTGTTTTACAAATTAGCCTCGATTCAAGTCTGTTTCAGCCTTAACGTGAGGTCTTCTTAAGGAGCTTAAAATTTGAATTTTTGCTATAGAACTTGGGTGAACGAAACAGGCTCATGTAAATTAAGTTTTGCAAGGATTCCAACGAATGTTCATTTGCCTCATTTGGATTCGTATATCACAAGTTATTGAATTTTTAAAATGCAAAGTTGTCACGGGCCCTTAACAGGTTAGCACTTTAAAGTACTTGGATCTTTTATTTTTCCCATAGAAAGTACTTGTATTATGCTACCATGGCAAAGTACACATTCTACTCTTTTCAACTAGTGCTTGGTCGAGTACTTTGGATCTACGAGATGAAAGTTACGCAATTTTTAAAATGCAATCCTGTTAAGCTTCGTGGCTGTGATAGCACCTTAAGATTGCTCAAACTTTTGTTTTTGTCATGTAAACATATATGTTCATTTGGTTGATTTCAAAGTGCAAGTCCCAAACTTAACAACATATCTTGATTCGTTCCAATCCGAGCTCTAAAAACGAAGTTATGCAATTTTTAAAACGCTTGAAGTTCACGGTTTTTACTCTTGTGCCAGCGCGATTCGAATTTTGTCTAAGTGTGAGAGCGCTGCTCGCGTGCTCTAGACACGCCACGGTGTGCGTGGCGCGCGCTGGGCACCGGGGATGGCGCGGCTACCGGCGGCGAGGGTAGGCGAGAGGAAAGGGGCGCGCAGGCTAGAGGGCATCGGTGGAGTGTGGGGGTTGCGCCGCGGGACCCCAAGGCCGGAGAGGCTCACCACAACGACGGGTCGACGCGGAGGCGGAGGACGACGACGGACGACGGCGCGGCTCTGCGGCGTTCCCGAAGAAACACTGCACAAGAAGAGGAGCCAAGCTCAAGGGGTGTTCGTTGGTGCTAGAGGAAGCTACTGGTGAGAGGAATCGAGGAAGGACTCACCGGAGAAGAGGGATGGCCAACAATGGCGGACGGTGGTGCGGATGGGGAAAAATGGAAATCCACTCGAGTTGCTGCGGGGTGGGGTGGCGCGTGCTTAGGGGAGTTTCTTGGGGGTGAGGCGGAGCTCGTGACACGCAGAGGCGAGGACGAGAGGGGCTAGAAGTGAGGGGTGGCGGGTGGGGTTTGCTCGGGCGGCGGCGGGGAGCTTCTTTTATGGCGCCGATGGACGGCCGGCCTTCTCGCGTGGAAACGACGCAACCACGGCGATCACCGACGCGTGGAGCGGCGTTGTGCAGGAGGACGGCGGCCTGTTCGGCCGGGATGGGCACGAACGCCGATGGGCAGCTGCCCGGTGGCCCCGGGCCACTGTGCGAGCTCTGGTCCGGGAAGGCTCTTCCTATTTACGCTTTTGCCACTCTACATTGTTTCTGTTTTGCTTCATTTAAAAATCTTCTGCTTGGTATTTTTGAAAACCAAAATTTGTACTGGTTCAGCAAGACATATGGAGCAACTTTTGTTATTTGCAAAAGTTTTGATTTGGCTTGCAAAAATTTATAAAAAATCAGGATCAGAGGATGTTTCATGAGCTGAAATGATTTTTCTAGGACAGTGTGCCAACACAAAAATTTGGCAAAAATGTCCTAAAATCTTATTTTGATCTCCTCTACAAGGATCTGTAAAAATATCGACACACTTTTGTTGAGGATCATTGAGTTTTAATTAGTTGGGTTTAAACTACATTTGAATTTTATTTTTTTCAAATATGCTAATTCAATATTTCATGTGTTCACTCCCTTAATTAGTGTTAAATTCCTGTAATTAAGGTATTGACATTTGTTTACGGCTATTATGTGACATGGGATGTCACACCATCATTGCACGAGTTGGCGGTTGACGTGGCAGCCCAACAAAAGACGACGGACGAGGCAATTCAAGCGGCCGACAAGATGGTTGCCGCGGCGCAAGCTGATGTCGGCCCCATTGAAGATGACCTGCTGGTCATGGCCAAACTCGACTCCATGCTGGCCCGCGCCTTGTCCGCCATCCAAGACCTTCCGTCCCACGCCGAGGCCGTCGACTACGCTTAGATGTAATAGGTCTTAAACAATCTTTTGTTGTAAGTATTTTTTGTACTAAGGGCGATATACTTGTAATATCGGCCATCCGAAGACGATGTTTAAAACACCGGCTGTAACTCATTTGTCTTACTTCCTGCGTTTTGCTTTCATGCTTTACGGCTAAGGGCGATACTCTCGATATCGGTCTGTCTCAAGGCGATGTGCATTGACATCGGCTGTAGTCCCTTTTAGGCCGAACACTATGAATTAATCCAAATACTAGGATAATACTGCTTCAAATACTTCCCATTAAGCGCTCGGCCGAATTCCTCCCCTGCTAATTCTTTCAAAATATATGCATTACCCGGCGCCGATCGGCTAATCAAATAAGGTCCTTCCCAATTAGGCGACCATTTACCAAACCGATTGTCCTTCACACCGATCGGCATCCTAAGCTTCCAGACCAAATCGCCCTTTTTAAACTGTTTCAGTACAACTTTCTTATCATAATGGCGGGCGACCCTCGCCTTATTCTGCTCTATCTTTTCCAATGCATCCAGCCGATTTTGTACCACGTCTTCTAATTCATCCATCATCAACCCGTGGTACTGATCGGCTGATAGCTTTTGTTGCAATTCAACCCTTACGGAGCCGATAGCTGTCTCCCATGGCAATACGGCTTCGTTCCCATACACAAGCTGATACGGCGTGACTTGCATGGCCCCATGTCGTGACATACGATAAGCCCACAAAGCGTCCATCAATTTCATGTGCCACTTACGAGGATGCTCTTGTATTTTCCGCTTGATTAACTTGATCAGACTCTTATTCGCCGCTTTAGCTTGACCATTGGCTTGGGCATAATATGGTGACGAATTAATCAATTTAATCCCCATTTCTTCAGCAAAAGATTGAAATTCGTCCGACGTGAATACTGATCCTTGATCTGTCGTGATCGTCTCCGGAATCCCAAATCTATGAATGATATGCTCCTTAACAAACGTTATCACGTCGGCCGTCGAGACTTTGCGATAAGGTGCCGCTTCAACCCACTTTGTGAAGTAATCTGTAGCTACCAATATGTACTGATGTCCCTTGCTTGATGCTTGGATTTATCCGGCCGATCATATCCATGGCCCAGCCTACGAACGGCCAAGGTTTGATCACTAGATTCATGGCCGACGCAGGTGCCCTCTGTATAGGCCCGAATTTCTGGCAATCTTGGCAACTTTTATAATATTTGAAACAATCGGCTAACATTGTCGGCCGGTAATAACCAGCTCGCCTTAGCAGCCACTTCATTTTATGGGCCGATTGATGCGTTCCGCAAATCCCATCATGTACTTCGCTCATTACCATTTTGGCTTCGGTGTCATCAATACATTTGAGAAGCACCCCATCAATCGTCTTGAAAAATAATTGATCATACAACAGAACATACTTCAAGGCTTTATATCTTATCTTCTTATCCGTAGGTTGGGATGGATCGCTCAAAAAATTTCGAATTTCCGTGCGCCAATCGGCCTCTTCATTATTGGCTATTTCCAAGCTGTTTTCGGCGTACCGATATCCGGATGCTAGTTGAGCCAAGTTATTTGCTTCGAAGTTCTGCTCTATTGGTATATGGCTGATTTTAACACACTTGAATCTTTTCATTAACTTCAGGCACTTTCTATGATATTGCAACAATATTTCATCTTTACACTCATACTCATCGGCCAGGTGACTCACGATCAACAAGGAATCGCTGAAAATTTCCACAAAATCGGCCCGACATCGACGAGTAGTTCCAGTCCTTTTAATACTGCCTCGTATTCGACTTGGTTGTTGGTGTGCGCCTCTACTGTAATAGAGTATCCACGTATTGCCCCCGAGGCGACACAACAACCAAGCCGATTCCACTTCCTTCCTTGCAAATTGAACCATCAAAGAACACCGTCCATGGCACCGGCTCAACGTATTTGGCCGAGTGTTCACCGTGTTGCACTATTAAGTCGGCCAATACTTGTGCTTTCACTGCTTTGGCCGATTCATAGCTTAGATCAAACTCCGCAATTGCCAACATCCATTTGCCCAACCGGCCTTTGGGGACCGGGGCCGATAGCATATATTTTACAACATCGGCCCGACAAACCACGAGTACACTCCTCGGCTAACGAGATAATGTCTTAATTTTGTGCATGAAAAATACAAACGAGAGACATAACCTTTCCACCTCCGGATACCGCGTTTCTGCATCAATTAATTTGCGGCTGAGATAAAATATGACCCGTTCTTTTCCCTCCTGTTCCTGAGTCAATGCGGAGCCGATGCACCTATCATCGGCCGATAAATATAACTTAAAGGGTGTGCCCGACTTCGGCGGAACCATCATCGGCGGGGACACCAAATACTTCTTGATATCTTCTAAAGCCTTTTGATGGACCGGCTCCCATCGAAATTCTTGATTAGCCTTGAGCTTCAATAATGGCGTAAACACGTCAAGTCGACCGGACAAATTTGAGATAAATCGCCTAATAAAATTAATCTTGCCGATCGGGGATTGGAGCTTTGTCTTGTTCGTCGGTGGTTCCAGCTTTACGATAGAATCAATACTCTTGGGGCCGATTTCAATTCCCTTTTCATGCACAATAAACCCCAGAAATTGTCCAGCTGACACACCAAAAGCGCACTTGAGCGGGTTCATCTTCGAGACCGTCTTGTCTCGTCCTCTTCAACACTTCTCCGAGACCAGCCACATGACTTTCGGCCGATTTTGATTTCACCATAACATCATCAATATAAATTTCCACCAATCGGCCGATCAAATCGTGATATATAAAATTCATTGCTCTCCGATACGTGGCACCAGCATTTTTAGGCCGAAGGTCATAACAACCCACTCATATAATCCCAACGCTCCGGGGCATCCGAACGCTGTCTTCGATATATCTTCTTCGGCCATAAAAATCTGATTGTACCCAGCATTTCCATCCATAAAGCTCAAAATTTTGTTGCCGGCAGCTGCATCAACTAACAAATCGGCGTTTGGCATTGGGTACTCATCTTTCGGAGTCGCTTTATTCAAATTCCTGAAGTCAATGCAGACCCGCATCTTCCCATTTTCTTCTCCACCGGTACAATACTGGAAACCCACTCTGCATATCGGCATGGCCTCGATAAAACCGGCTTCATATAATCCGATAATTTCTTCTTTGACGGCTTCATAATACCTAGGGTCCATTTTCAGAGCCCCACGCTTATACGGTCGATATCCGGGTTTGGTGGGCAGCCGATGTTCAACGATCGATCGGGTGAGACCGGGCATCTCGCTATAATCCCAAGCAAAACAATCTTTATATTCTTTCAATAAGGCCACTAACTCATCTCTTACTTTTTTACACACTTTCTTGCTAATATATGTCGGCCGAGGCTTGTCTCCATCCCCTATATCTACCTCTTCTAACTCATCGGCCGACACAAAACCGTGGCCTAATTTCCCATCTTACGGTTCGTCAATCGGCTGATTCATTATATCTCCGAGTGTGAGTGTCGATCGGCCGATTGTCCGTCAATTCTCCTGTGGGGCCCATCGGAGCAGCCGGGGGTACCGACCCCCGGTCACAATAACTCCGTCGTTGGTGATGTTTATGGCCTCCGCGTCCCAATACGTGCCCGAGAAACAAGGCGAGGCTCTCTAGACCAAGCAAACTCGAAATCGGCGGTTGCGACGATTACGGACTTATCGGCCCGCACGATTTCGACCTTGTTGCCGACCCATTGAATCAAGCAACTGGTGCATGGTCGATGGAATGCAACGATTGGCATGAATCCGGTCTCTCCCCAACAAAGTTGTATATGCACCTTTTCCGTCGATGATGAAAAATGTGGTGGGTATGGTTTTGCTACCCACGGTGATCTCCATTATCGCGGCTCCACGAACATCTTGGCTTTTCCCGCTGTAATCCTTAAGCGTTAGGTTAGCTTTCATCATTTCTTCGGCGTCTTCCCGAGCTTGCGATATGTAGTAATTGGCATAACATTGACCGCTGCTCCTCCGTCGACCAACATTTTCCTCATCGGTGACCCATTGATGTAGCCGCTAATGTACAATGCCTTGAGATGCAAATGATCGGAGTTGAGCGGCTTATCAAATACCGCTGATTCCGGCGTCCACGGAATCTCCGAAGTCCCCCAAGCTGGTTCTTCCTCGGCCGAATTTTCATCGGCCGATTCGTCCTCTACGGCCGATCCGACAATCCTGGGCGTCGGGGATATCATATTCACTGTGGCCTCGGCCGGACCACCCGAGATTGCACTTTGGGCCTCCACTCCTTCTTGGGCTTGGACTCATCATCTTGGTCATCTCCGTGATACTTGTCCACCCTTAATTTCTCGACATCGCATTCTTTGGAGCCTTCTCTTCGGGTTCTATTGAACAAACCACCGGGACACCACTGTTCTTCATGATATCGTTGATCAAACTCTTCTTCATCGTTGATTGGCCCTAGCCGATCGTGAACGGAGGTTCTCTTCCGCACGGCGTATCTCCGTTCATCATAGCTTTGATCATGGCCGATTGCTCTCCCGGGGGCCGATTGTCGTGAATCGTAGTTGCGACCAACCGGCCGTCCACGGGAACTTGATGACCCGTCATCACGATACTCTTCACGGCCAATGCACTGCGGGCAGTTCTCGATAGATGGAAGCTTCATGTTTTGGTCCCAGCGATGCTGAAAGAAAGGACAAGCCCGGTGTGGGTCAAAATCTCGGCCGGTCACGCTTCGTGCATGCTGCCGACTTTGGCCGACAAATTCCTGCTCACGTGCCATCCGAGCACTTTCTTCCCTCTCTCTCTTCCTCTCATATCGGCGTATGAAACCAGCCGATCCACCGCCGATGGTGTTGATGTACATCGTATTAGCCGGGAAAGGGTGCCCATCAACTTTCATCTTCTTCTTTACATCGGCCGCTCGCAATACCCCATTGTCAACTGCCCTCCGGATTTCATCTCTCATGGCATAACAATCGACGGTGTTATGATGCGAATTTCCATGCCACTTGCACCACTTAGCCATTTTCTTCAACTCTTACGGCGCAGGAATTTTGTGATGAGGTGAATGTTGGATCTTCTTTTCCCGCAGCAGCTGATCAAATATCTCGTCGGCCTTAGATAAATCGAAATCATATTTTTTCTCCTTAGGTTTGACATGCGGAGAAAATATCGGCCGTTTGTTATTAGTCCACTCAACTGCATTAATTTCCTCTTCATCATCCTCATTGTCGAAATCGGCATAAGGCTATCCGATACCGCCGGTTCCTGGTGAGCTGGATATTTTCTTCCTGGCCAACTGCCCTACGGGTCAGCTGTGCCAGCCCATCAAACTCATGTGGGGTAAACTTTTCTTTGATGTTAGAGAATAGCCCCGCATAAGCGATTTCGGCCAGCTGTTGCTCTGTCGGGTTCGGATTGTAGCATCGTCCCCTCGAGTCCTGAACCTCCGTATATAATCGACCACCGATTCCCCGGTTTTCTATTTCACCGCCATTAAATCGGACAAACTAAGCTCGGTAATGCCCGTGAAGAAGTACGAGTGAAACCTTTTCTCCGAGATCGGCCCAACTCCGAATAGAACCGGGCGATAGCGAAGCAAACCATGAAAAGGCCGATCCGGACAATGACGGTGGGAATAGCCGAACCCGCAAAGCCTCCTGAGTAGACGCCTCACCAAGCTGTGCGTCATATCGGCTGATGTGTTCCATAGTTGATGTATTATCTTACCCGAGAAAACTTGGAGAACTCGGGAATTTTATACTTATTGGGTAAAGTCACGGAATCCATCCGGTCGGGGTAAGGTCGCCAATACAATGCACTTTTCTCCTTAGGCTTTAAATCGAGCTGATCTTTCATCATATCGGTGATCTTAGCCATGAGGCTACTCATATCATTGGGTTCAGCGAGTTGCTGATCTGGTTCCCGTCATATAAGCTGTGTTGGGCTGTCCCCCGGTTGGGTGTACCGGCTGGCCGCTTCCGAGAATCCCGGTGCGGTGGCCGGGAACGATGTACTGCGGAGTGAGTCCATAATTCATGGCCGATTGGATTGGCCGTCCGATCATAAATCCCTGTCTCCCATCCGATGCGATCGGTTGCGGAATACCGGATACCGGCCGTACTATAGTGGGTGAGTTCTCAATTCTGCTCGGGCCGGTATTTGGTACATAGAAGAAATTGGGCTGTTGTGCCATCTGCGGGGCCGTTGTCACATTGGTTGCCGCCCACGACTCGAAGTCTGCGGTTGTACATCTTGTTTGTCGCCCTTTTCCGTCACCGACTTCTTGGGGTCACTTGTCATCCTCATTGCCTGGCTGGGTTGCACCGGTACTTGCGTTTACATCGTCCTTGCCGGACCATAGGTGAGGTGGCATGCCGTACATGGGCTGAAACCCTGCTGGTGGTGCGGTATTACGGAGGCCGATTCCCTGAATCGGCCGTACGAAGTGCCAAAAGGCTGAGTGTATGCAGGTCCGGAATATCCTTCGGTGAACAATCTGCCATCAAGCTGTGTCCTTAATCAAATTCCCGATGGTGTTGGTCAACACGCCCGATTGATTGATTAGGGCACGATGAATGGACGAGTTAACCATATCACCGAGTTGGTTGGCATCCGGCGAGTCTACGGGCTTTGATTTGGTCTAGTTCTTCCGGATGTATAATGCGAGGGAAGTCTCCTTTTGTGGCCACTCGCCACGTGTCACTGTCGGGGCTTGAAAGTACTTCTTCATTGCTTCGGCCAGGTATTCCTGGTACTGTAGCTTTTGTTCCGTTGTCATCTTCCCCCAGGCCGAAACTCCGTTGTCATCGAAACTTCTCCATGCCCTTTGCCATCCGTCCTGAGAGGAACTGGAACCAAAATCGGCCGATTTTCAGCATCGACCATTGGTGTTCCGTCCTCCCCGACAGCCTGTATGTATGACATCTTGATCTTGGTTGCTTACGTCCCACTGGGCGTGCCAAAAAGTGTGTTGACGTCAAAAGTCGCCAACACACCGTTGTCCGGAGAGTCCACCGAAACCCCGGCGATGCGAGGGCCTTGTGCTCCCAACGGACCGGCTCGGCTCGCCGATTCTCGTGTGCTTGCTGGTGCGTGCCGGATGGTTTTCCTGCAAACCAACAAAGACAAATAAAAGTGTAAAATTCCAGGTCATCGGTCCGGATAGACCGATGTGCGGCCGTAGCCGATTCTGGCGTAAGATAGACAAAATCGGCCATCGACAGGGAACAACACGGCCCATCCATTTATGTATTAAATGCCGAGGCAAGCGAACTGTGATACGAACGATACGAAATCGGCCGACGCTATAACATGCGATCGGTGGCTAGCAGCCGATTTCGTCGGTAAGCAATCAAATCATTAGTACCTCGCAGGGATGCATTATCGAATAAAATGTAAACAAGGTAATTATTAATGGGATATAATTAAGTTGATAGCCAAAAGATGATTTAATAGTCAATCGGAGCGATAAATCGGCCGATCGGGCATCCAGCCGATTCCGCCATCGATTATAACAATGAGTTACTAGATCTATCTGGATGTATGATGATGATCAATGAAATCATACTAATAACTCGGGTTCAAAGGCAGCTTTAACAGATTTAGCACTAATTGAACATAAAAACAGCTAATGAACGTGATAGACAATCGGCTAAACACTCCGAAAGAACGATAAGGCAAATACAACCACACGGATCCGAATCGACCGGTTGCTCCAACGGGACAAGTCAAGCGATGGCACGCGAGCTGGACCAGGTCTAACGGCCGCGCACGTCCGGCCGATTTAGGACAAGCACAATCATAAACGTCTTAACTATGAAAGTAGATCTACACCTAGCCAATCGGCTGCATGCGCCTAGGACAAGTCAACTATCGCAAAGGCAAACACGGGACACGTCAAGCTGAATCTGCACGATCGAATCGGCCAAGATGTAAAAGAACTTTCATAGCGGCTACTGTGACTCGGACGGCCGAGATCTAAGCCAATCGGTGCTGCGAGCAAAGGCTGGGACGGGGAGGCGGGACAAGTCAAACTACCTCCACCACGAGCCGGACCGGGTCGACTTGACTCATCCCGACCGATACTCACTACAACGATCAAGGCCGGATCCGGTCGCCGGATAACTAGCAATTAAGCCATCTAATTACGAACAATGCGTCGAGAACTAGACAACATAATTACCTTATCAAGTCGATCGTATTGTCGACCAGGAGCCCCGAAGATCCCGCGCGAAAATAGTAAAGACTTGACGAGAAAATTAGGGTTTGGCGATGCGCCGAAAGTTGTGTTGGATATGAATCGAGTTTGCAAGTTACATTTGGGTACATATTTATACCCGGCATAAAGAATCCTACTCGGACCTTCTTCGGGCCGATTTCCTAACCGACCAAGACTCCTTCCAAAATTAAACTATTATTTCTAATTTTACAACGTGGGCCGAGGCCCACTCATATCGCGCTTTTCAGTTGGCGTTTGAGCACGATTCTCGGGAGGGACGCGCCTCCTACTCATCCATGCGGCCGTCGGTCTTCAGCCCACCGGCCCTCTTTTGACCCATAGTCGCTGACAATGGGTCCTTTGGTCCAAAAACCGGCGTCAACACCACATCAACTAAGCTCAAGGCGCGTTGAAGTTGCGGTGTCCGATTGAACACTTCCTCCGGGATAGTTTCCGGGATTTGTTTTACCCCCACAATATTGTGGACGGGCGAAGTGAAGACCCGTGCGCTATTCAATTCGACTTCTAGAGCATCCATGTTTAAAGCCCTATTAGATGGGTTGCGATTCCTCCCACCGCGACTACCACGGCGATTATTGTAATCTGTCGAGTTATCAAGCGCATCTGCAGCCTGACTCACCGGTGCTCCTGTTGCGAGTGCTGCCTCGACGGGAGTTCCACTTCCTAAAACTCCAGCTTGACTAGTTCCTGCGGTATCCACACGCGGGTTGTTGGTCGGGACTGTTGATGGTGGTGGTGGAGGTGGATCTTCATCATCCACTTCCTCATCGGCGAGTCTCATGCTGCCGACGTGCTTCTTCTTCTCTAGACATCCTTTCTCTTTTAGCAATAGCTTCCTCTGGTGTTCGTTCCTCAAGAACCATTCCAGATCATAAAAACTTGGAAGAAGGTTTGAGGTCCTTCTTCGAAGTCTTCTCTAGGTTTAGAAGAACCATTCATCGCTACCGGTCGGGTAGCGAGTCATGATCTTGGCCTGATTGTCAAGGCCAACGGAAACACGACCGGTCGATTAATCGTGCTAAAGCTGTGTCGGACTTGTCGGAATCCATACCAGAATTCATGATCGTATATGGTGATCGCGCTTCAGCAGCAGCGACCAGAATTCGAGTTGGATTCTTTAACCGAAGCTTGCCGGCGGAATCAGCCTCGAAGTCCAAGGATCCGAAGCGGATTGCAAAGCAAGGCTCGAAGTTGACGTAAAATGAAGATGCCATCGAACTCGCCGAGACCCCCTACTCGGCGCGCCAAATGTCGATTCTTAATCTCAGCACTAGAACAATCCAGTCCCTCACGAGTATGGAATTCGATGGTGTAACACGCAGAACACACAAGAACACGCAATTTTAGACAGGTTTAGGCCTCTCAATCGAGAGTAATACCCTAGGTCCTGTATGTTATGAATTGTCTTTAGCAGATTGCTAATTGCGAGTTGTCCAGATCCTTTCGGGGGGGTCCCTGCTCCACCTTATATATCCGAGAGGAGCTAGGGTTACATGCAGAGTCCTAGTCGTTTACATAAATGTGTACTCGAAAGCTCTATTTTTAAGCTTTCCTTATTAATTCAGAGTCCTATCAGACTAATATTGCTCCTTTACTTGTTAATCAAGCCATACTACATCGGTCTTCATGTCCGTCTTGTCTTCATACCGGTATGTGGAACCTTCTGTTATTCGATATCGGTCGGGCACCACTATGTGGGCCCTCTCCACCAGTCTTATCTTCGCCAATATGTCACCATATCTCTGATTATTCATTCCTTCGACAATTGTATACACCCATAAGGCAAGTATACGACATGTGCATTGTTTTCTAAAGTGTTCCACAATCAATTCGTATTTAAAACATGTTGGAAACATGGGGGCGAGGGGGTTTAATAATATTATTAATAGACAAGTAGTTTAGATCAACAGACAAACTAATACATACTTCACGTTTAACAAAAAGGGTATAGGGACAAACACACATTTTTGCATGGTCCAGATTCCAGAAGCGTTAAGGACGTCATTGTTGCGACCAGTACACTAAAAAGAAGGGCTTGCACTTTGGCACCATCTTACCGTTTGTTTTGCCTCTTCGAGCCGGCCCACCACCTTCTAAACTTCATTACCAACCATTAACAAGACAATGCATGGGCCGTGTCCTCACGTTAATTGAGAATGCCGCACATGAACCTACGTGTAGATATAAGCCCTACTAGGTGCCACCTGCACCCCTTATACTGCTGTCTCGGTCTACTACAGTAGCTTCTTAACTTTGGTAATTTAATCCACGTGCTACTAATGACGGTAAGGGACTGAATCTTAAATTTATTTTGTTCCATGTGTCGTTGCCGTTGAGGGTGTCTCATCTAGTCACCGTGGTCATAAAGTATTATCCGTTCATTTTATTTGTTTTATATAAAACAAGATCATGGGTTGACTGGCTGATCTAACTAGGTTTGGCTATTCTAGTTGCTGAATTTTGGCTGTGATGCTATGGGTAGAAACACAAGCAAGCCTCCCGACTCTGAGAAATAGAGGTGAGCCGGCAACTTGGGCTCAGGTATGGCCTCGAGCGGAAGTAGAGGTGAGGCTCACGACACTGGTTGGACACATTGGGTTGGACCTATAGCAATACTCTGGCTGTTTTCATGGTTATTTTTTCTTTATTGTTTCGCCCGTATATTCTATACTCCAACATAGGCTACCTTATCCAACTGAAAAGTTGTACAAATCTGCACACATTTAATATTTGTACATACATATTGTCACATGGTTTCCTTGTTTCAAGCATATGAATTCATGTTTTACTCGGTGAACAACATGGTTTTCTTGTCCGGTGCCTTCTCTCTGTGTGTGTGAGAGAGAGAGAGAGAGAGAGAGAGTAAAACAATATGGTTACGGCTAGCTGCTTTTAGATGGAACCGATTAATAAATTGGGTGCAGATTTAACAGTACTGTTATGTGTGGAATCATTTATGTAACTCGAAAGTATGGTATGTTCCAGCGGTGCTGTTTAAATCACTCAGATGAAATATGGTCAATATACATCTGATTATTTAGAATCAGATGGTAATCAACGTCCTTAATTAATGCTAGTCATTGATCTGTACATGTCATCAGATTCCTACGAACTTCAAACTGTTAGTCGGAGTCAATTAGCAAATCTAAGGGTAGAATGAATAATAAAAAAAAATAGGCATTGCCCTTGTTTCCTGCCGAGAAGCAGATGACTCTTTCGCAAGGTTACAAACGTCACAAAAAATAAAAAAAACTCTCATTCCATTTGGATCAATTTTGAATATTTCCTATGTTTCAATAACTAACATCCAAGCATCAATGAGGTACACAGCCTTACGAACAATTTGATACACATGAGTGAGCCGACTGAAATATAAAATACTATGTTTAGGAACATTTTGACTTATCTCAGCACGTGTAATTTCTTCCAGGCTTATTCAGTGAAATATTGCCCTAAACAAATTCACTGAAATAGTATAAACTTTTTTCTTTCCTAATGATTTTGATCTTCACTTACTTCATATCCAACTATTGATAGCTAGTTGACCTAGTTTTCAAAGGATGTCATGGGAGCAGTGACTTTCCAAACTGTCAATGCATAAGGCATTCAACATCTCTAACTTTCACATATTCTTTTGTTTGTTTCACTTGAACCTCTTCTGGGCCCATCTCGAAATCATGGATATATCTTAACATGACACCACCTTGAGGAAGCAATCCCCTGACTTTTCTAATTTGTTGGCGACCCTGACTCCTATAACAAACAAGACTTACATATTAAGGGCTCGTTCGGTAGAGCTTCTCCAAAAAAAAACTCTAAGAAATGGATTCTCTACCAAAAACCTTTTGGTTGGCAAACAGATTCTGATGTGTATGTTCAATACAAAGATGAGTAGAGAATCCATGAGAAGTCATGTTTTTGGTGCTTCTAGATTTTAATACAAACATGAGAAGTGCTTCTAGGATGGAGGAGCAAATTCTATTTTTTTCTAGAGCCCTTTGAGCAACTACTGCAAGAATGTGGGGGAAAGGACTTTGAGGAGCCATGCCAAACAGTGCCTAAGAATGTTGGCCATCTCGCAAAGAATATGAAATGGTTTTTTTTTTTTTTGAGGGGGGGCGGGTGGTATGTAAGGATGGACACTACAAGATTTGGAGTATGGATGACCAGATAAAAGAAAAATAAAGTAGAAGAGGGGTATAATGACAAAGAGAAAACTTGATATTATTTTTTGAATACATATTAGTGGACAGGGAGGACATATAGGATTGCGACGAAATGGAAGATTACACTGGGACCTTAACATTTTTTTCAAAACGAACTATCCAATATTGATGGAGAGGAGGGGCGTTAGCGTGGGGTAGAATCACAACAGATAGTAAAATTCATATACTTTGTTATATATCAGTTACGATAACAGAAGACCATGGGTTGACCAGGCTGATCTAGGCTATTACAGTTGCTGAATTTTGGCTGTTGCTACGGGTAGAAACAACACAAGCAAGCCTCACGGCTCTGAGAAGTAGAGGTGAGCCCGCAACTTGGGCTCAGCAACAGCCTCGAGCGGAACCTTACGTGGCATGGTGAACCTGAGTGCCTCTTCCATGTTCAGCCCCGCCGCCGCCACACCGTCGGGGAGCTTCCACGTGAAGGCGTGCAGCAGGTTGGCCAGGGTCACGTGCACCAGCCTCAGCCCAAGGCCGATACCAGGGCACATCCGGCGGCCAGACCCGAACGGAAGCAGCTGGAAGTCCTGCCCCTTCACGTCCACGTCGCTGTCGATGAACCGTTCCGGCCGGAATTCTTCCGGCGAGTCCCACATGTCAGGGTCGCGGCCAATCGCCCAGGCGTTGACCGCTATGCACGTGCCTGCCGGGATGTCGTAGCCGTCCACGGACGCGTCCTGGCGGCACATACGCGGTGACAACAGCGGTGCTGCCGGATGCAGCCGCATCGTCTCCTTGACAACGGCCTGCAAGAACGGGAGGCTCGATGTGTCCTCCTCCGTGGGCAGGCGATCACGACCCACCACGCGGTTCAGCTCCTGGGTGGCTTTGGCGAGGAGCTTCGGGTTCTTCAAGAGTTCCGACAGAGCCCATTCCACAGTCACAGCCGAGGTGTCCGTGCCGGCAGCGATGGAGTCCTGCAATAACCATTCAACTTATTGTTAATATTAGAAATTACTCAGCTAGATAAGGTAGCATCATCTATTAATCATATATACTTTGGTTTTGTCGAGGTGAACGATCAAACAAGTTGTTGTGGTAGTTTGTGATAATTAATAACTCGTACCAGAACAAACGCCTTGATCCCATCCCGTTTGATCGGGACTTCCATGCTTGAGTCGTCAGCTCGCTGCAGCAGCTGGTCGATCATGTCCATGGGCACAAAACACTCGCCCTCTCGCCGGCGGCGCTCGTCGTGCTCGTTCAGCATGTGTTCCAGGAACCGGTCAAACATCTTGCTCAGCTTCTTGGTCCTGCCTACGTGGCCCTGTAGGTCAAGCCAGCTGATCCAGGGGATCACATCACCGATGTTGAGGGAGCCGATGAGGCGGAACATCTCGTCCACCATCCACCGGAACTCCTCCGGTGTCGTCGCCGACCCGGCAGCGGTACCCTCAGCGACGACGACGTACTTCTTGCCCATCACCATGCGCGAGATGACGTTAAGGTTCAGCATGAATAGGTGGTCTCTGAGTGGCAGTGCACGGTTCCTTGCGGATTGTGATGATGTGTGCAGGTCACGCAGCAAGGCACGTATCTCCTCGAGGCGAACGTGTTCCTGAGCCTTGAGCTGACTCGCACCCAGGAGTTCAGTGTGCCAGATTTTGCGAGCTTGCTGCCAGTACTTGCCGTAGGGCGCCCAAAACATGTCAGAGTAGTTGTTGGCTAGGTGCCTGCCAATGGTTGTCTTTGGCCGATCGATGAACGCCTGGTCGTTGGTCTTCAGGAGCAGCCTTGCGGCGTCAGCAGATGAGCCGACAACAATGGGCACGGAGCCAACCCAGACGGACATGAGGGGACCGTACTGAGTAGAGAGCTTGCGGAGGGAGTGGTGGGTGAGCGGGCCAAGGAGGTTCAGGTTTCCTATTACCGGCCATGGCCTAGGGCCTGGCGGGAGGTTGTTGTTACCCGAGCGAAAGCGGCTCCGCCGCAGCAAGTCCACCACTAGGAGGAGTACAGTGGCTACTACCACGATGGAGGAGGAAAGAATCCATGGCGATAGGTCCAGCTGAAACATCCTATCTGCTGTTTCAAGGATTCTTATTGTTGTACCTGTGCAGAACGTAGTGGTGTGTTCGATCTGCAGGTCCGATCCCATAAACCTATTATATATACGTGCAAATGAACGCGCAAATTCAGTGCTACCAACGCGTTTCTGCAGTGTGAGTGATTTTAGGTGTTAAGGTGTGAGAGATTTTAAGTGGTAAGGTGCGCGTGTACGTAGATGTATCTTCATTCACAAGTTGCTTTCAAAGGGGATGCGGTACATTTTCTATCCCAGCGCTTGAAAAGTCCACAATTGTCGTCTCATTAGTTGGTAAAGTAGTCAATCTACCCCCATATATTTGCAGGGCTCCATCTTAACATCTTACTACAGCTATTATCGTACTATAAGATGTTATCTAACTTTGTATTACATTTTGTATCAACCATACTATTAGACTATTTCAATAAAAGTTTAATCAATCATAAATGTGGATGGTTTCATTTTTTATCTTGGTTAATAAGGAAAAATTGTATAAAACACTTGTTTTATCTCATTTAATATGTAAAACACTTTTATTTTATCTTATTTATAAAATAAATGAGTCATTCAAAAGGACCCATTGAGCTTAACTCAGAAGACATATACAGTAGTGCTTAGTGTTTTGACATGAAGTAGTGGGAGAAAGCACCTATATTATAATTTAGGTGCATTTACTATTTTTTAAAGTAGTTGTAGAGCGTATTTAAAGAGTAATCAAACTACATACAAGTCAAAGTATATCCGAGGGCCGAGAGTACCAAAAATTAATGATGCCACCGGTTCCATGATCCTACCAGCCACGATTCAAACTCGAGACCTCCGGCTCGATACCGTATTAAGTTACATGCACCTACCAACTCACGCAAAAGCCTAAACTGATCAGTAAAGGTGGGCAATTCACTTATACTCAACATTCCCTCTCACGTGCAGACTCGCTTAGGCCGCAAATATGGAATATTAGAGTGTGATGCAATTTATTTAATAAATCGTACCAACCAGGATTCAAACTCGAGAACTCTAGCTCTCATATCATATTAAATTACATGCATCAATCAGTTCACCCAAAAGCCTAAGCTGATAGAAAAAGATGTGCAATTCACTTATGATTCAACACTAGTGGATGTAGATTATCAACTAGACCTATCACCATGCTTTACATGGACTTTACATCTGCAAGAGACCATGTGTTTCTACTGCGTTGATTGATTTTAAGTGGTAAAGTGCGCGTATGGATTTTTTGCTTCACAAGATAAATATCTTGCAAAGTGGATAAATATCTTGCACATGTTGCACTGGTGAGCTTTTTCTTTTTCCCTGCGCTAAAAAGGATGCCATCATCTTGTGAAAAAAAATATAAGCATATGTTGCGTCCAGGTGAAGAATTTTGTAGTATTTACTTATTGGACGCTCTGCATGCAGATCTTCAATAATAAAAATTTTTATAAATTCAACAAACAGTTACTGTTAACTTAGATGCACGATTGTTAAACTAATGACTATGAATCAATAGCTTTTGTGCAGTGACAAGTGTTTTAGCGTAGCATGAGTGGTAAGGTGCGTGTGTAGATGTGTCTTCCTTGTCTGCGCATGTTACAAGTTATTTTTGTTAAATAGCATATGCAATGCCATGTCCTCAATTGAAAAATATGCATGTGCACATGCATGCCCACACACGGCATTATCTCATCTAAGTATTATTAAATGGAGACTTCTAGCTACACATCATTCATAGGAAAAAAAAAACTAAAAAGTCAAAGAAAAAACATCCTGCTGTAAATTTGGAAGATTACCAAATCTAGCCAAGGATCAGTAGCTAGATGAATCCTCACTCTATAAACACCCAAAGACAACAATATAATCAATTGATTGTTTTCATTGTTATTTTTTCTTTATTGTTTAGCCCGTATATTCCTTACTCCAACATAGGTTACCTTATCCACCTGAAACGTTGTACGAATCTGCACACGTTTCAAATTTGTGTGTGCATATTCTCACATGGTTTCCTTGTACCAAGCATATGAATTGATGTTTTACTCGGTGAACAACATGGTTTCCTTGTCCGGTGCCTTGTCTCTGCATGACTTTTGTCGTGTTGCTCCTTAGTCATTTTTCCATGAAAGTATTTTTGCTTGGCGAGCCTATAAACCATTTTTGATATACAATAATGACAAATCTATGTTTTAATTAGATGCACTGTTGGACAAAATTTTAAATTGTTTCGTGCATATTGCGCAACATTTGTACTTTTGGTATCTCACAGAAGGTGTCGAGTTTAAGGTGAACATTTGGTGTCGCAATTGTTTTCAGGATATTTAAGCACCTAAAATATTATTTTTCGTGCAATTGTTTTTCAACTTTTAACTCATTTTAACAGCTGATACATTATTTGTATAAAAAAATAGAAAACTACACGTGGCGCCAGGCCCGAGCAAAGCCCGCCCCGCCACCATCCCGTGCGCCGCCAGGCCGCATCCGCCCTCGTGCTGTTACAACAACTGTTTTGACATTGACTAGTGTAGCTTGTTTTCTAGAAATTTCTCATTATTATTGCTTAATATGTGTAGTCTCTGGAACTGTGGAACATGTTGAGGAACCAGAGCATAACAGTACAAGCTCATAATCATTCAGCAAGTGTTGTCGTTGGTCTAGGATGCAGAATTCCTTGCTCTTCATCATTTAAGGAAAACTCCCAACAGGCAGAGAGAGCAGCTAATACCACAGATCAATAGAATTGTTTTGTGTAAAAATAGATCTTTGATACTATGTTGCATAATTCTCTTCGGAGGTGGACATAACGAACTGTTGTCAGTGCTAAAAGGGAAGTTCACTGGTGAACGTTAAGGTAGCACTAAGATTCTGACTAGTAGGCTCAATGGTCCCTAATATGCAGAGTAACTTGCAAATGCAACTTATTTATTCAGTTTATTATCTCTAGCTGCTAATGTCATTTGACTAGATCAATTCTTGTGTCTCGGTCAATGCCTCGAAAATGACCTTGTGCTCCCATGGTTAATGAGTTGCTCGGCAAGGCTTCATTGGATTAAGCTACTAAAATAGAGGCGCAACTGTGTGCCAAGTTTTCTTTTTTAAGGCATTTGAACTTTGCCAACAAATGCTAGCTAAGAATGAGGGACATCATCAATTATTTTCAGATCATTAAGAATCACAAAGTCAATCAATAATTTTAAGATCTTTTTTTATTTTTCTATTTATTTCACGTATTGAAACTCTGGATATGATGATCATTTAGTATATTTTTGTGCTAGTAATCATGCATTATGAAAACATAATTTAGGCTGTTAAGAAAATAAATCGTATTCCAAATTTTAAATACCCAAGGCTCAAATCCTAGGCCCGCCACTGTGAACCCGTCGCACCACTCATGAAGGAAGCAAAGCTAAATAATCGCAGCATTACACGACCGGTTACACGTATGAAAGTGCAACGATAGAACGGTTGCAGAACAACGGCAATGCCTTGCGTAGAGCGGGGGACGTGTTGCGGTCTTGCGGCTCGATGCGAGCGGCTGCGTAGTCCCATGAAACAGCTTGATGTGACGCACGGGCAGCTGTTTGGTCCCGCAAAGCAGATGCGGCTCCTGCGGGACGTGGGGCTAGCAGTGGCGTCCTGAACCTAGCGGCGTCCTGCATTGCTTGCATCGTCTTTTTTTTAAATAATCTAAAACATCTAATTTTTTTTTAAAATGACTACCCCAAACTAAGTTTCCAGATCTAGACATTTTAATCACGTCATCTTACATGGCGTGATTCTCGTATAAATCACGCCATGTCATGTGGCGTGATTGGTTGACACGTCAGCATGGACCGCCACGTCGGTAGCGCTAACGGAACAGTGTGGACTAAATCGCGCCAAGCTACCTGGCGTGATTGGCCCCCAATCACGCCAATCTACTTGGCGTGATTGGGCTGCGTCTTAACCGCGCGCCGTCCTTCCCTCTTCCTCCCTCTCCTCCATTCTTTCTTCACCCCAGCCGAAACAGAGCTGCGCCCTGCCGTCGCCCGCACACCTCCGGCAGGATTCCTTCGCTCCCCACCGCCCATTTAGTGGGGGAACCCCTAGTAGGTAACTCCACCATCTCCACCTCGTATATTTTGTTTTAATGGTGATTTTGCTAAGGTCTAGAGTAGCTAGGGTTCGGAGTTGTAGATAGTGTTTTTGGACGATTAGGAAGGAATGGCATGGTCGGCATCGGTAGATGCATAGGTTGTAATATTTTATTGACGTGTAGGATTGGTTGCATGTGTCGTTTCATTTTGTTGTATTAGGTTAGATATGAATATTGATTTTTGTTAGTGTTTTGGGTAGAAATAGTATTAATGTGCTTTATTTGTTGTAGATGAGTAGAATAGTTCATTTGTTTCATGATGGGACTTTTGATGGAAATGATGAGATGGTTGGTGTGTTGCAAGGAGTTAGCACATTTGACAAACCACCAAGTTTTATAGAGTTGTCCGATCGTGCTCGGTCAATCAAGGATAGATGTGTGTCGGTTAGTTTACGTGGTCGTTTTGAAGCCGGTGGAGGTGGTCGAGCACATTGGGTGGTTATGAATTTGGGTGGTGAGCATGATTGGGTCTTATACAAGGAATGTTTGAAGGATGCCCAGGTTAAATGTGTTGAGGTGATAGTCGATGTGGTAGGGAATGTGGATGAAACAGACGGTTGTAACCCACCCGTTGAACCGAACGTTTATTCACAAGTGGATGAAGCTGTTGAGACATTGACTCAAGAAGTAAGAGTCAATGTGGAAAATAATAGTTGTGGTGGAGATGTGGCTATATTTGATTTGGCGAGTGGTTACAAACGATTTTTCCGATGACATGTTCGAAGAAGAGGTTCGCTCATTGCCCAATTTGGATGGTGAAGATGAGGAACCCGAGAGGCACGCAACAAACGATGATAGCCGAGCAAATAATGATTTTGGTGGTTTTGGAGCAGACAATTCTGGTGATCATGCTCAAGAGCCGGGGATAATGATGGAAGAGTCGATAGTGAACTGGTTAGATTCAATGGTGAAGTGGAGATAGATTGGAGAAAATATTATAGTGAGGAAGAGTTGCGTGCATTGAGGGATATGCATGTTCAATTGCCTACGGTGTCTAATCACCATGATCTCCGTCATACCGAGTTTGCTACATGTGATAACAGTTTTGCGTCGAAAGAAGGACCGACAAATAGCCGGCAACGTATGATTAGAAAGGGTCGGATATTTGATAGTATGGCAGATTTGAAACACTTCTTTGAGGATTATGCGGTGCGGCACTCTAGGCCTTATTACTACATGATTAATTCCAATCGAGTGGGAGAGGTACCATATCAAGTGCCGGCGAGCCGGGTGTCCTTGGGGTGTATGGGCCGGAGTAGTGAAGAATAGCGGGGGATGTTGGAAGGTGACAAATGTTAGGCAACCTCACACACGTGGAATGGTAGATGTATCACATGTGCATTCACAATGCACCGTAAGATATCTTGGTCTTCGTGTTGCTCCAATGCTACGGGCTGACTCACATATCACGGTTGCAGCTCTAATTGAGGCTATCCATGGTTTCACCGGTTACCATGTGAAATATGGCAAGGCATGGAGGGCAAAGCAATACGCAATGGCCCAACCGTGGGGAGACTGGAAGGAGTCTTATAGCAAAGTGCCAAAGTTGCTTAATGTTATTACCCATTACAATCCTGGCACTAAGTATTTCATTGATACTTGTGGAAAGGCCGGCCCGAGAGCCCTTGCCTTAGCTGGGTGTTTTGGTGTTTTCTCAATGTGTGGAGGCCTTTAAGCATTGTAGGCCTGTTATAAGTGTGGATGGAACTTTTTTGACTGAAAAATACAAGGGGACTTTAATGGTTGCTGTAGGCATTGATGCGGAGGATCGGTTGATTCCGCTGACATTTGCAATCACGAGAGGGGAGAACAACTCGAGTTGGTCATGGTTTATCACGCATGTTCGCCGACGGGTGATTGGTCCATGGAGGCAAATATGTATGATATCGGATCGGCACACTACAAGAAAATTAAGCTTTTGCCACGAGCTGCGTTACAATAAATAAATTTGGGTTGCGATAGATAGGTCCTCTTGCAATAATTTGCATCTATGGTTGAGATACATGCATAATATTGCCACAAAATAGATTTTGTTGCAGAAATCTTAAATTTTGTTGCAAGACATGTGTGTCAATAGCAACAAAATGGTAATTGTTGCGAGACAAGGGCATCTATTACAACCAAAGAATAATCGTTCTATGAATCCTAATATTTTCTTGGCAATACACCAATGTTATTACAACAATTGATTTGTCGTGGAAATAGATATTTTCGAGTGCAACAAAAATATTTTGTTGCATTATATTGTCAAATTTTGTTGCAAAAGAAAGAAAGTTATTGCCACAATCAAGATGTCGTTGCAACACACACTATCTATTGCTACGATTTTTAGCTTTTGCAACAATTTCTCACGAATATTTCCATGTCATGAGACATGATAAAGAAATAATGTTTCCATCATACTCATATATAGTGACACTAGTGTAGTGGTAGAGTAGAATCCCGCAAGTTTAAAGGTCTTGAGTTCGATTCACGTATACAGCAAAATCTAACATCGAAAATGTATGTGCACATTTTTTCTTCTTTTTGTGGACCCACTATATGTCGTTGCAACAAGCATTTATTGCAACGAGTATGCCGTTGCATATACTATTGATTAGAACATTTTATTTTCTGGCAATAACCATAGGTACTTCAACGAAACAATAAAATGGTTGCTAAAGGCTATTGTTATGTATTGCAACTAATATGGCCCTATTGCCACTAAATATCACCCGTGGCAACACCTCTTTTTTCTTGTAGTGGCACCAGGGGCTTATAAATGCCGGCAGAGAGGAATTTGATGGATATCCTCCTCTTATGCATTCGGTGGTGCATGCGCCACTTTGCTGCGAATGTTTGGAGGAGACAAAAAAGCAAGGAGGTCATAAATGGTCTTAAACATGCATGCAAAGCTATGGAAGAAAACAAATTCTTTGCTCGAATCGATGAGTTGAAGAAGATTATGAATGCGGGAGCTAAGGAGTGGTTGGAAGAGCACATGGAGGAGGTGAGTAAGTGGGCATTGGCTTTTGACGAGGGAGGCTGGAGGTGGGGTACAATGACTACCAACATTTCGGAGGTTTTCAATTACGTCCTTAGGGGGATTCGAGGGATGCCTATTGCAGCCATCATCATAATGTTCACATTCCACAAGTGCAATTATTACTTTGTGAATCGGTGGTTGAAGGCAAAGAAAGGCTTAGATGAGGGTAAGTTGTGGTGAACTCCCGTGGCAAAACACTTACATGATGATGGAGTAATTTCCGAGAGTTAAGATGCGCGTCTTTGCAATGCACGAGAGTTAGTTTATGAGGTCGGAGGTCCGGTGGACGAGTCTATAGGGTGGAGGTTGGAGACAATATCTCGTGCACATGCATGACCCCTCAGCTGCTTCATGTACCATGTTCACATGTAATGACTGCATGTCGTATCCGAGGTTTGAATTATGTGACTCCAAGTTACTTGAGCCCGTTCTCACTGGAAACAATCTGCATTACGGTGTTGGGAGTCCACATTTGAACCATGTTTGGACTCAACCCAATGGCTCTGAATATACACGAGAACATTATATTCCCGATGTTGGTCTTTTGAAAGACAAAAGGGGTAGACGAAGACCAAACGTTTGAGAAACGAGCTTCACGATATGAGCAAGGGATATGGCACTGATATGTATCGAACAGGTGACTTTAATGAAGACCCAATAAAACATCGGTGTTCTATATGCGGTGAAGAAGGACATAGAATGGAGCGACACATGTTAGGACCAAAGAATAAACCAAAATCGAAGTGTAAGGCTAGACGAGGGTGGGGGCAAGCATCTAGTAGTAGCCAGGTAAAAGAAATAAATGTTGTGATATGTTGTATCTTCTGTGCTAAGTTATTTTAAATCATTATGTTTATTTAATGCACTTGTATTTTATTTTATGCATTATATTGCTATTAACCTTTGTTCTAATATATGTGATTCTTATTATAGGGAGATGGCCCCCACGTGCTCTTCCCGCTCCTTGATATGAACTACGACAACAAGCACCGGGCACACTTGATGGTTGACGACGGGCGGGTGAGCAAGGATTCGTTGTACTTGCAATATTTTAAAATATAGTTTCTATATGCTATGAAATTGATGTTGTTGTCTTTTTGCAGATTCTTACTCCTTTGAGGATTCGCATGCACTCTCCTATGCAGTGGGACGAGTGCTTTGCGCCGTTCCTTGCGCGTGCCGCATATCTTGTATTTCAATTTTTCCGTTATATGTTGTTATATGTGTTCTAACATGTCTTGTTGCAGCCGTGGCCACACGAGGACGAGGGCTCTCGACCCACGATTACGTACCTCTACCACAACCGTGTCGACGTCGTGGGCAACCTTGACGGGAGGTATAGGGAGTACACCAACACCCTTGATGTGATCACTCCCAATCAGGTAAATTACTTCCATAGTTCTATACTCTTTTCAATGATAAAATGGATTCACTAAATATGATCATCCATGTTTTAGGTCACTTGGACATCGTACGAGCGACGGAAGGTGCTAGAGTTGGGGCTTAGTCCGATGTGCACCCGTGACATGAACTTTTGGAGGGCAGAGTTGCCTCTCATCTTCTTCTACGCTGTGGAGTGGCACCTGCCTCAACGGGTGATGCGACAATTTGGGCGTCTACAGGAAATTAATGTCCCCATACAAACACAAACCAAAATCTGCACAAGTAAGTATTCTTTTAATAGGTGCACAATTGGGTGGTGTTTATCTTCACTAGTAACTATAATCGACAATTTGACTTGCTTGCGGGGTGGCAGGAGATCCGACAAAGGCACCGTTGATTGGGCACACAAGCACGCCCCATACCCGATCATACTGGAATGCTCGCCGACAGCGGTCGATCTACCCTTTCAGCGGCGCAGCCCATCGCGCTGGACCTTACAAAGACTACTTGTACGCAGCCAAAGAGAGCGCCATTCGAGAGCTATGCGGTTAGTATCTCCACCCTTCCAGTTTCATGGATGTGTAACCCCACTTTCAATACAGGCAACATAGCTACTAAGAATGGCAAATGATGCCGGAGATGCTTTAGGCCACCGGCACATGCTTTCGCGTAGGTATGTCTCTTTTTTCTTTGTTTGTTTCTACACTTCTATGAAAATGTGTTAACTTGTTCTGTTCCATGGCAGAGAATGCGTAAAACCTGCCGACGCCTTGCACAAAAGACGAACCGGGTGAGTGCACGTCAAGACTTCTATGAACCGGCAGCACCCACGCCTTCACGTTCTCGAGGAGGTGCTTCCTCGGGCTCTTGAGGAGGTGTTCTTGCTAGGGGAAAGGGTCCGGCGGATGCAGCAACTTTGGAAGAGGACGACTCGTCTAGCGACGACGGGGCTGCGCAGGTAAGTGCCCTATTTCTAACATTCAATCCATCTTTTCATTTTCCATTGTCTTATGGTACCTAACAACACTTTCTCATGTGCATAGGACATCATCGGATCCTCTCAACTGCCCGATGCATCGATAGAGGAGCCCTCTCAAGCAACACCTCCACATCATCAACGTCGCCGCAAGAATGCAACTCCGGGCACCATCATTCCAACGAGCCTGGCAGGAAGAAGAACCGCCCGATCGCTTCACCCGGGAAGTGATGTTCCCACACCTATCTTCAGAAGATGAACTATGTAGATGTTTGTGTGAACTATGTCGATGCTTGTGTGAACTATGTCGATGATTGTGTATGACGATGCTTGTGTGAACTATGTCGGTGATTGTGTGGATTGATGTCGGTACCTGTGCGACCTATGTTAGATTTTGTGAATTAATGTCGGAACTTATATGTGTGAACTACGTCAAAGCTGTGTCAATTTTCTATTATTTTCTGTGTAGGTGATGTGAATTCGTTGTTGGCCAGGAGAATTGTTTCCTGGCCGGACACGAAGCAATCATGCCATTCCATACGGTGTGATTGATGCTTGAATCACGCCATACGGGATGGCGTGATTCGGGACTTACGCGTTTGGACGTCGGCGTCCCCAAGGACACCCCTAAAATTTGGAAAGGGCTGACGTGATTGGCACCCCAATCACGCCGTATGAGATGGCGTGATGGCAATCACGCCACCCCTCTCCAAATTTCAGGGGTGTCCTTGGGGACGCCGACGTCCAAACGCGTAAGTCTGAATCACGCCATCCCGGATGGCGTGATTGAAGCATCCATCACGTCGTATGGGATGGCGTGATTCAACACTGTCGGTGTGTGAGCACACCTCCAAATGGGGGCCTGTCAAGGCTCCCTTGGGTTAGGCTCGGGAAGAACGGATCTGCTCGCGTGTTAGTGCTGGATGATTCAACGAACGCGGGGATTTATCCGAGGTTCGGGCCGCAAGACGCGTAATACCCTACGTCCTGTCTTTTTTGGTGTGTTCAAAAGGGGCCTCCTTTATTACATGGGGGTCTCCCCTCCTTTTATAGGGCAAGGAGGAGAGTACTATGCAAGTACCGGGGAGTACCCGGACACCCGGTGGGGGTCCGGTCCTTCCTCCCATGTTCCGACATGATCCCGACATAAATCCGTTGCGATCTCTGTCTCTTGGTTCGCGTTCCCAATCTCTCCCTTCCTATTGGCCGAGAGCCCTCCGCGCACCGTAGCGCGCGGCTTCCCGAGACGCGGCGCACGGGGAAGACGCGCGCACGTCTTGTCGGGCCGCGGCGCTGCCGAAGGCCATCGAGTGCCGCATTAACTCCGGGTAGTTGGGGCGCCGGAGGAAACTACCGCGAAGCTTCGTCCTGTCTCCGGCGCCCCCACTCCTCCGGCTTCCGCGGGACTCGTGGGCTTCGTGGCTTCGTGGCTTCGTGGACTTCGTGGCTTCATGGCTTCGTGGGCCTCATCCTCGTTGGTGGGCCGGAGGCGGCCCGCGCGCGGTTAGGGGGACCCCCGATCCCCCTACACCGACGAGAGCCCCGGCCCCGGTCGCTGTCCCGCGGGGTCGGAGCAGGGATTGGGGCCACCCGTCGGCGCCTTCGTGATGCTTGGGTAGCTTCGGGCGCAGCTTTCGGAGGAGCGGAACCGCTTGGGCTACCGGGGCACGACTGCCCCGAGGCGCTGCGTCGCTTCGATTCGCGTGCCGTGGGCCCGCCCGGCCTCTGCGCTCAAGTAGTGGGAGGGCCGGTTGCTCGGGGCACGTCTCCCACTTCGCCCTTTGCCTCCCGTCTTCTCGGCTTCTCTCTCGCCGCTGCACTCCCTTCGCCTTCTTCTTCGCCGATTCGCGCCGCCGCTCCGTCGCCGTCGTCACGCGCCGTCAAGATGGGCCGCGGAAGATCCTCCCCCGCCGCAGCAGCTCGCGCGCGCTCGCCGTCGGCGGACGCCCGCCAACGGCGCGGTTGCCCGACGCTAGGGTTGACATGTCGCGGCTTTCGCCCTTCCTGCCGGTGGACGGCGACGGGGCCGTTCGCGTCGGGGGCCTTTGCCGCCGCCGACCGGAGGGCTGGAGATCCTCCACTTCGTGACCTTCGTCGTCGCCGGCGCCGTTCCCCCGCCTTCTCCGATTTCTTCCTGGAGGTGCTTCGGGGAATATGGGATCCGCATGGCGCACCTTACGCCGAACGCGGTCGCGGCGGCGGCCGTGTTCGCCCACTGTGCGAGGGATTCGTGGGGGTGCAGCCGTGCTTCCCCATCTTCCGGCGCTACTTCAAGATGACGCTCACCAACGCCTCGGAGGTGATTGGGTGCGTCCGGCTGACCGCCCGACCGGACGGCGGGTACATAGAGTACTCGCCCGGCAGCAAGGTGGAGGCGTGGAAGAGGGCTTGGTTCACGGTGCCGTACGAGAAGGATCTTCGCCGCCTCCGCGTCCCGCCGGTCCCGGCCCAGCACTTGGCCGTGCGGGACGCCGTGCCCCGACTTCCCGAGGGCATGATGCCCGTGGTGGACCGGATCGCGGCGCTCGCCGCGGCTGGTCCGACTCGCGCGGGGTGGTGCACGACTTCCTCGAGCGCAACATCGCACCCCTTCGCCGGAGATCGGTCCCGTCGTGGCTGTACCGGGACTTCAACTTCGCCGGCCGCACGCGCACGGGGGCAGGCTCCGACCTGCCCGAGGCCGCGAAACAGTTCGCCTACTCGACGGCGACCGGGAAGAAGTGGTCCGCCTCCTTCACGTACCCGGAAGGTGCCGAGCCCCTCCATCGGTCGGCGAACGGGCGCGCCATTCTTGACGAGCATGCCCCGGCCGGGGCCGCTCGGGTTTCTCGGCGCGAACCCGACTCCCGCCCCGGCCTCCGGGTACCGGGGTTGCACCTTCCTCCGACCCGGGTGCGACGGTCGCCCTCGGAGGTGCCTCCGGGGCCCGGGTGGCAGCCCCGGCGCTGCGAGGCCTGCCCCGGCGCGCGGGACAAAGGCAAGGGGAAAAGGTCTCCGTCGCCCTCCTCCTCCGACTCTTCCGGGCCCGCCTCGGTGCCACGAAAGCGGGCCCGGCAGGCTTCGCCGGCGCCCGTGACGGGGGCCGCCCCGTAGGAGAGGTCTCCTGTAGCCGCACCGGTGCGGACGACCGGGTGGACGCGCGACGGGTAGGCCGCTCCCTCTCTTTTTACTTATGCTTGTGTGCCTGGTGTGCTGCATCTCGTCTCGTCGTAAGGCGATGGTTGCAAGCGTGTTCGACTTGCATTGTTTGCGGGATTGTCCGGATCGAACCGGACCCGGACCTGGTCCCTTTGGACCCCAAAGCGGCCGGTGCGGCTCCGGCGGTCGGGGCACCGGGTGCACCCGAAGAGGTGGTCGCAGGTGCCCTAGAGGAAGGGGCCTCGGGTGCCCCCAAGGAAGGGGTCGCGGATAGTCCCGCGGAGGTGGCCGCGGGTGCCGCCGGAGAGGAGGCCGCGGGCACTCCCGAGGAGGTGGCCGCGGACGCCACCGAGGAGGAGGAGGCGGGTGTTTCGCCGGCGAGGAGGATATGGGCGCCCCTGCCGGAGAGGCGACCGCGGGTACCCCTGCCGAGGCTAACTTCGGCCGGGAGTCACCTTCTCCGGCCGGAGACATGCCGAGTGCCTTCCCGATCGGCGGCGCCGGCGTCCGCCACGGCCTTCCACTCCGAGCCGGGTGCCGGCGCCGCCAGCCCTATAGTGCTCGGAGGGAACGACTCCCCTCCACGCGCTCGGTCGGAGCCGGGTGCGGTGGCTGGCGGAGAGACATCGTCGACCGCCGCCGCCGGTAGGGGCCGCGGGCGCGCTGGACGCGGCCGGAGCGGGTCACCGTCGGGTCGCTACGGCGGTACGGGCGCCACCGGATTGGCGATGTGATCGGGGAGGCCACCCGGTCGCTTCTTGCCATGAAGGCAGCTGTGGAGGAGGCGGACGCGTCCCTGGAGGACCGGGAGGCCGCGCCGGCCGAGCGCGAGGCGGAGGTGGCGGAGGCGCGGCGATCCCCGGAGACGGCGATGAAGCCGGCCCGGCAGCGATATCGGCGCCGCATGGAAGAAATCCGGCGTGAGCTGGACCGGGCTCCGGCGTCGGCGACCGGGCCGCCGAGAAGGCTGCGTGACGCGAAGGCCCGCGAGGCTGAAGCGTGCAGCGCCTCCAAAGCGTCTTGGAGCGGGAGCGTGCCGTGCAGCTTCGCGCCGCGCGAGTTGGAGGAGGCGGAGGCCCGGATGGACTTCCGCGAGGCGATTGTGACCCGTCGCGAGGTGACCGTGGTGGCCCGCGAGAAGGAGCTGAAGGAGCGGGCCGGCGCGCTTGCCCTTCGGGAGGCTGCGCCGGGCGAACGGGAGCGGACCGTTGGAGCGGCCGAGGCGCGGGTGCAGCGCACCGGTGACTCCTTGGTCGCCCGGGAGGCGGCGCTTAGGGGGCGCGAGGGCGCCCTGGCTTCCCGGGAGGAGCAGGTCCGGCTCGTGAAAACGAGGCCGCCGTCCGGAGGGAAGCCTTGGAGACGGAGGCGGCCCGTCCGGCTCGGGTTGAGGAGCAGGTCCGCGGCCTCGCCGACGGGCTGGCGCATCGCATCCGCGAGGAGGCCGTCGCCGAGGCCCGGAAGGCCTTCTCCGTCGAGCTGAAGGCGATGGAGAAGAGCCGGGATGAGTACCGCCGGCAAGGCCGAGCGGTTGGAGGCTCGGCCGAAGAAGTCGGGTCGCGGCTCTTCCGCCGCCGCCGACGGTGATGATCTCCGGCGGCAGCTCGCGGAAGCGCGGTCCCGGCTCGAGGAGTCCGAGCTTCGGCGCGTTGAGCTGAGCGAGCGGGCGACCGAGCTGGCCACGGCGGCACGGACGCAAGCGGAGATCGCCGCCGAGGTGCACCGGGCCGTTTCGTCGGCGTTATTCCACGCGGGGCTGCCTCGTCTTCCGGAGCCTCTTGACCGCGGCCCGAGTGGGTATGCGTACGCCATGCGGGGGTGGTTGACTCCCCGAGCAGCCCGAACACCCGGGTGGCGGAGGTTCCGGAGGATGAGGGGCGGCAAACCATAGCCGCGGCCCTGGAGGAGGTCCTGGCGAACGCCCTGGTTCTTGTGCCCGGGTTCCCTCTCGCTGGCCGTGGTGAACGGCGATGTTCCCGCAGGCGAGCATGCCACGGCTAAGGCACAAGCTCGTGCCGTCGCGCGCGCCTTCGCGGAGAGCTTCAAGCGTGGCTAAGTGCTGGCTTCCTCCGCCTGCGTGCGGTTTCCTGGCGCCTGTGCCTTCCTTTATGTTGTTTTTATTTTGTTCTGTTTACGTCAAACGTATGTTCCTGTATGTACAGCAAAAATTCAAGTTTGACTTATCTTTGTCAATGGACAGCTCAAGCCCATTGTTTTGTTTGAATGTTCCGCGTGCGTCGTGTAGTCGTAGGCCGTCCGGAACTTCGCGGCGATGCTTTTAGTGTGACTCGAGACGCGCGATTCTGAACCGAGCACGGCCTTCCGGCTCCCGACTAAGTCGTAGACCTTCGTTACCCATCGAGGAGGGGAACGAGGGCTTCGATATGCGTGACGGCAATCCTGCGAGAGGTAAGAGAGGAAGCGCCTAGGCGCTGTTTTTATTCAAAGCACGCTAGTACAAGGGCCTTGGCGGCGTGGCCGTGGCGATAGGACTTCCGGGTACTATCCGGGACCATTGGCTACGAGAATATTCTAAGGGTAGAATTTCTTTAGGTGCTCAATGTTCCAAGCGCTTGGTTCCGGGTACCCGTCCTCCGACTCCGGACGAACGCATCCCGGGCGGCCGACGGCGGTGACGAGGAAGGGCCCTTCCCACATGGGAGTTAGCTTGTCCTTGCCTTCGCGCGTCCGAGCCCGTCGGAGGACGAGGTCTCCCGTTTGCAACTCCCGGGGACGCACACGCCGCTGGTGGTAGCGGCGCAAGCCCCGGAGGTAACTCGCGCTCGCGGTAGTACTCGGCGTCTTGCCTCCTCGAGGAGGTCGATGTCGTCGTGCCGCCGGGTGTCTTGGTCGGCTTCGTCGAATGCGGCGACTCGGGGGCTATTAAACCGGATCTCCGTGGGTAGCACCGCCTCTGCACCGTACACGAGGAAAAAAGGCGTTTCACCTGTGGCTCGACTCGCCGTGGTGCGCGAGGGACCGAGCACGGATTGGATCTCGGTTACCCACTTGGAGCCCTTCTTCTTCGGCGGGTCAAATGATCTTGTTTTTAAACCCTTGAGAATTTCTCCATTGGCGCGTTCGACTTGGCCGTTGCTCGTGGGTGGGCTCTTGAGGCAAAGCGGATCCGGATGCCGAGGAGTCGCGAGTATGCCGCGAATGCGTGACTCGTGAACCGAGTCCCGTTGTCGGTGATAATCCGCTGCGGCACTCCGAATCTTGCAATGACGTTCTTCATGAACTTGACCGCTGAGTTTTGGTCTATTTTCGTCACTGCTTCGGCTTCCACCCACTTTGTGAACTTGTCGATGGCCACGTATAGCCACTGTACCCACCCGGGCGAGTCGGAAATGGCCCTACAATGTCCAAACCCCAAACCGCGAACGGCCGAGGATAAGGGAATTGTTTGAAGGGCTTGAGTGGGCAGGTGCGTACGCTGGCGTGAAGCGGCACGCCTTGCACTGTTGCACCAGCCTGGTGGCGTCCTGGAGGGCTGTCGGCCGGTAGTAACCCTGCCGAAAGGCTTTCCCGACCAGCGTGCGGGGAGCGTGGTGGCTGCCGCACTCGCCCTCGTGGATCTCAACGAGTATGTCGTTGCCTTCTTCCGTCTTTACGCACTTCGGCAGAACACCATTGGCACTGCGCACTGTACAGCTCTGTCATCGACAATGGTGTATCTCTTGGCTTGGTGGGCTAGGCGTTCCGCGTCCGTGTCGTCTTCCGGAAGGATGTCGGCACGCAGGTACCCGAGGATGTCGTCCATCCAACAAGTGTCCTGCGGCTCGCCGGCAAGCGCTTCTTCGCTATTCTGCGTGTGCTGCAGATCCTGCGGGTGCGCTTGCGCTTTGTTGTTGTCTGTCCGGAGCTCGGTCGGCGTCGGAGGCCGAAGGGGATGACGGGATCTCCATGAACGTCCCGGGTGGGGTCGGAGCTCGAGTGGAGGCCACCGGGATAGCTCGTCGGCAATGTGATTGTCGCCCGAGGTACGTGAAGCACCTCGAGGCCGTTGAATTTCTTTTCCATCCGCCCGACTGCCGCAAGATACGCAGCCATCCGCGGGTCGTTGCATTGGTATTCCTTAGATACCTGGTTGACGACCGGTTGCGAGTCTCCCTTGGCGAGGAGGCGCGTGATCCCGAGGTCAGCCGCGATCCGCAACCCCGCCGGGAGAGCTTCGTATTCTGCCATGTTGTTGGTGCACCGGAAGTGTAGGCTGGACCACGTAGCGCAGCTCATCGCCGGTTGGTGACAGCAGCAACACCCCTGCTCCCGCGCCGTTGAGGGTGAGGGAGCCATCGAAGAACATCGTCCGAAGTCGCCGGGCGCGTCGTGCTGCTGCACCCGGGTGCTGAGTTCTTCCCTCTCGATCTCCGGGGTGGGCGTCCACTCGGCGATGAACTCGGCTAGAGCCCGGCTCTTGATGATGTGTGTGCTTGAGGAAGGACAAGTCGAACTCCCCGGCTCCACGGCCCACTTGGCCACTCGTCCGGTCGCTTCCCTGTTGCGCGAGTATGGTCTCCAACGGTGCCGTAGTCACCACCCGGACGGGGTGGCTCCGAAAGTAGTGTCGCAGCTTTCGGGACGCGATGAGTACGGTGTAGAGTATCTTCGAGTACTGTGGGTACCGGGTCTTGGCGTCCCGTAAAACTTCGGCGATGAAATACACCGGGCGCCGAATGCGCCGGGTGCGAGGCTCGGCCTCCGGGGGCACGGGTCCCAGCTCGCTTTCGCTCGTCGTGGTAGTCGGGGCCGAAGCCCCGGGTGATGCAGCGTCGGTGCGGTGCTGTCGTTGGGCGTGGTTGGCGCAGATCCCGCCCCGCCCTCAATGCGAGACGTGGTCGGAGCCGGAGCCCCCGGGTGGGGAGGGATCAGCGCGTCCCTCTTTGCCTTTCCGGTCGTGGTCCCGGCTTCACCCAAATCACGCGACGAGGTCGGGGCCGGAGCCCCGGGTGAAGCCGGGAGCCGCGCCGTCCTCGGTAGCTGCTGCAGATCCCGCCCCGCCCTCAATGCGAGACGTGGTCGGAGCCGGAGCCCCGGGTGGGGTGGGATCAGCGCGTCCCTCTTTGCTTCCCCGGTCGTGGTCCAAGCTTCGCCCAAACCACGCGACAAGGTCGGAGCCGGAGCCCCGGGCGAAGCCGGAGAGCCACGCCGTCCGCGAGTGGTTGTTGTGCTTGGGATCGTCCCGGGTGCCCCACCCGGGCAGGCTGGAGCGGCCGCATCGCGCGTCCTGTCGTGAGCGAGAGCGTCCGTAGCACCCGGGTGCTCCAGCCCTGCGAACCGGTCGCGGGTGGGGCCCCGGGTTTGGTCGGTCCGCCGCCTTCGAGCCGTCAAGGCACCCGCGCTTGCGGGCTCGCCGAGAGCCGCGAGGTGCCTGTTCCGGCCGCTCGACCACCGAGCCGCGCTAACCACCTGCGGGTTAGCCGCTATGTACAGGAGCAGCGGCTCACCCGGTTCGGGGCGACTAACATGGGCGCGGAAGACGGGTAGCGCTTGAGGTCTTGTAGAGCTTCATCGGCTTCCGGGTCCACTCGAATTTGTCCGTCCTCTTCATCGGCTTGAACAGCGGGAGCGCGTTCGCCTAGGCGTGAAATGAATCGGCCAAGGGCCGCCATGCTCCCGGCTAGGCGTTGCACGTCCTTGAGCCGTCTCGGAGGGCGGATTTCTTCGATGGCCCGGATCTTCTCCGGGTTTGCTTCGATCCCGCGGTGTGAGACCGGGAAGCCGAGTAGCTTCCCTGCCGGTACGCCGAAGACGCACTTCTCCGGGTTGAGCTTTACCCGGTTGCGGCGCGAGGTTGGAGAAGGTCTCCTCTAAGTCGAACAGGAGAGACGGTGCCTTGCGGCTCTTAATGACCAAGTCGTCGACGTACGCCTCCACGTTCCTCCCGATTTGCGAGTCCGGGGTTAAGCGCATGGCCCGTTGGAACGTGGGGCCCGCATTTTTGAGGCCGAAAGGCATGCTCACGTAGCAAAAGCTCCCTGCGGGAGTCATGAAAGCAGTCTTCTCCTCGTCCTCCTTAGCCATACAGATTTGGTGGTACCCGGAGTACGCGTCTAACATGCAAAGCAGATCGCAGCCTGCCGTGGAATCTACTACGGAATCTATCCGAGGCAACGGGAACGGATCCTTCGGGCAAGCCTTGTTCAGGTCGGTGTAGTCCACGCACATCCGCATCTTGCCGTTATTCTTGGGCACAACCATCGGGTTGGCGAGCCACGTCGGGTGCGTGACTTCCCGGATGAACTTGGCGTCTAAAAGCCTCTTGACTTCGGCCGGATGAAGTCCTCGCGCTCGGGGGCTTGGCGCCTCGCCCGTTGCTTCACGGGTCTTGCGGCGGGGTCGACCTTGAGTTGGTGCTCAATCACCCTCCTGGGTATGCCCGGCATGTCCGAAGGATGCCGGGCGAAGATGTCGCTGTTTGCTTGGAGGAAGGTGATGAGCGCGAGTTCCTATTTCGGGTCGAGGTCACCACCGATGGTGGTGGTCCTGTCCTCCGAGCCCCGAGCGAGATCTTCTTGGTAGACACCTCTCCCGGAGCCGAAAGCTTCGCCCGTTTGGGGCCGGACTGCGCAGCGGGCTCCTCCAAGACATCGCGCGTTCTCTTCGTGCCGGTATCCTCTTCTGCCGCCATCTCGGCCGCCAAGATGTCTTCGAGGCAAGCCATTGCCTTGACGGCATCCGCTCTCTCGACGATGACACCCTTCGGGCCCGGCATCTTCGGTGTGAGGAACGCGTGATGCGGGATAGCCATGAACTGGTTGATGCCGGGTCTCCCAATGATGGCGTTGTAGGGGAGGCCGATGTCCGCGACGTCGAAGAGGAGCTTCTCGTGCGGAAGTTGTCCCGGGTGTCGAAGGTGACCGGGAGCTCAATCCTGCCCAAGGGGCGGGAGCTACCCGGGAGCACTCCGACGAAAGGGCGCGAGGGCTGCAACTCGGCGCGTGCCCACTGCGGAGAATCGTAGACTTTCGGGGTGATGAGGTTGAGGCTCGCGCCTCCATCGATGAGGGTGCGTCCCACCTTCTTGTTGCGAGATGGTGGGCGACACGACCAGGGGGATCTTCCCCTTGGTGTTGTCCGGACCCACCATGTCGCTCTTGTCGAAGGTGATGGGGACGTCGGCCCACTTCGAGCGGGGAGCCGCGGCCTTGCCTTCGGTGATCGTGAGGACCTCGCGGCGAAAGCGCTTGGCCTCACCTTTGGACGCAAAGCTCGAGGAGCCTCCGCTAATCACGGCGATGGAGTCGTCGGCGCTCCGGTACGCCTCGACTTCCTCCTTCTCCTCCTCTTTCTCCTTTTCGGCCTTCTCGGCCGCCCGCCGCTCGTCGCGCCGCTTGATGCTCGCCTGGATGTAGCGGCACTCCGACTGGTCGTGGTCGTTGGTGCGGTGGAAGTAGCACGCGAAGGTTCCCGAGGCTTTAGCCGGTGACTTGCCGGCACCCGCGGGGGTGGGCGTCGCGCCCCCGGGGGACGGGCCTCCCGCCGCGGCCACTTCTTCCGCCTTGCGCTTACGCGCAAGGTTCTTCTTCTGCTTCTTGGAGAGGGTGCCCCCGGACTTGGGAGAGGAGGTACCCGGGTTGGACTTGGCCGGTGGGTCATGCCACGCTTGGGCCTCCTGGCGGCGGGCGCACTCGTCGGCCGGCTGGAAGAGGTCCGTGACCGTCTCCGGCCGGTGTACGCCCAATTCGCCCGGGATATCCTTATCTCGGACGCCGTGGCGAAGGCGGAGAGCACCCGGGAGGGGTCGATGCGCGGGATGGTGTTGCGGACCTGAGCGAAGCGCTGCATGAACGCCCGCAGCGTCTCGCCCGGCTTACGGACGATGCGGTCCAGGTCGATCCGGCTCCCGGACGCTCCGCCGTTCCTTGGAAGTTGGCCATGAACTCCCGGCACAAACCCTTCCAGGACCCGATAGACTGCGGCGCCGGGTTCATGAACCATGACCGAGCCGAGTCCTTGAGGGCCAGGTGGAAGTAGTTGGCCATGATGTCTTCCGAGCCACCGGCAGCCTCGACGGCGGTGGAGTAGATCTGTAAGAACTCGTCGGGGGAGCGGTGCCGTCGTACCTCTCGGGGAGGTCCGGGCGGAACTTGCCGGGCCACGTGACGTCGCGCGGGCGCCTCGAGAGGGCCGCGCAACCCCCTAGGAAAGAAGGGTCGAGCTCCTTTCTCTTGCGCTTGGGTTGATGCTCCGGGGACGTCTCCGCTTCCGGGCCGTCGCGGTCATGGGCGGAGGTGCGCTCACGTTCGCGTCCCCGCTCGCGCGAGCGCTCGATGCTCGACGCGTGCGTCCTCCCCCTCGCTGCGGCGCCTGCCGAGGTCATTGCGCAGGTCGCGGTGCCCCCGCCCCTGTGGGGAGTGGACGGAGAGCGAAGCCGCCGGCGGTTGCGCGTCCTTGGCGCGGTTGGCGCGACGGTCGTTGTCGGTCGGTGGCCGCTGCGGCTGGCGCGACGGTCCTGCTCGGCGCTTGGTCTGCGCCGTATCCGGGAGTTTACCCACTCCGGTGAGCCACTCCCTTGCTTGCTCTCCCCCGCCGGTCCCGCCGGCGGGTTGTTGAGCATGGTCTTCACGGCGGTTAGGGGGTCATCTCCCTCTTCTTCCTGGAAGAGGCGACGCGCGATGGGACGCTCGGACGCGAGCGGCGTGGCGGCTTGGGCGTGGCGGTCGGCGCCGCGCCGGCCCGGTGGACGCCCGGCTGGAGACGCTATCCTCCGTTCGCGGCGTGCTCGCGGACCTCCGCATGGCGTGAAGCAAGATTTCGCGGCGCGGAGCGAGATCTACGACCTTCCCCTACCGGCGCGCCAAATGTCGGTGTGTGAGCACACCTCCAAATGGGGGCCTGTCAAGGCTCCCTTGGGTTAGGCTCGGGAAGAACGGATCTGCTCGCGTGTTAGTCCGGATTTTTCAACGAACGCGGGGATTTATCCAGGTTCGGGCCGCAAGACGCGTAATACCCTACGTCCTGTCTTTTTTGGTGTGTTCAAAAGGGGCCTCCTTTATTACATGGGGGTCTCCCCTCCTTTTATAGGGCAAGGAGGAGAGTACTATGCAAGTACCGGGGGTACCCGGACACCCGGTGGGGGTCCGGTCCTTCCTCCCATGTTCCGACATGATCCCGACATAAATCCGTTGCGATCTCTGTCTCTTGGTTCGCGTTCCCAATCTCTCCCTTCCTATTGGCCGAGAGCCCTCCTGGCACCGTAGCGCGCGGCTTCCCGAGACGCGGCGCACGGGGAAGACGCGCGCACGTCTTGTCGGGCCGCGGCGCTGCCGAAGGCCATCGAGTGCCGCATTAACTCCGGGTAGTTGGGGCGCAAGAGGAAACTACCGCGAAGCTTCGTCCTGTCTCCGGCGCCCCCACTCCTCCGGCTTCCGCGGGACTCGTGGGCTTCGTGGCTTCGTGGCTTCGTGGACTTCGTGGCTTCATGGCTTCGTGGGCCTCATCCTCGTTGGTGGGCCGGAGGCGGCTCGCGCGCGGTTAGGGGGACCCCGATCCCCCTACACCGACAAACACTTACTCGTAGAAATTTAAAATTAAGGACACCAAAGAAAATTCTCTAGCATTTCCATTTATACCAACCAATCTCAAAGCTAACTCATGACAATAATTCATGTCTCATAAACTTAAATTGATAACTAACATCATCCGTCTCAACAAGTCATAATTTAAGACACAATCCATAGGTCACACGGAAATTAGATTTCAAGTGATCAACTAGACGTTCTACTCCTAGAATTTCTCGCACGTGCAAGGCCTAACTGCGTTTTAATTATCAACATGTTCGTCCTCTCTCCTTCTTGCTTACGCTTCATGTACTCATCCCTCGTTTCCACCTTCGATTCACCATGACAAGTGGAGCTTGTGCCATCCAACCACTCAGAAAAAGAACAATTCCTGTTGCGAGACAAAGTTTGACAATGGAAGTATCTCCTTCCATCCGATGTGGATACCTTTGCACGGTATCCGCAACGGCAATATGGTCGTTCGTGCCATGCCGGTAGTACCACGCCTGCCTCCGTATTGTCAAAGGATGGTAAGTTCTCAATTAATTTCACAATGGAACTACTCTTACCTTCATCAAGTTTCTTTGCCCAATTCTTTGTATCATCATGGCTTTTTTCATGTATCAATCTCATTTTTCCTTTGCACCATGCCACACACTCCTTCGTTGTTTCAAATTTCCAACCACGAGGTACATCCAAGTGGGACCATACAGCCTTTGCAGGAAATCTATGTCGCGATTCTGCTCCAAATGTCCAAGGCCTTCTCATAAGCCAAATACCCACCATTCACTATATCTATTTTGTACTCATTGCATATCGTCCGAATGATAAAATCTGGAGGCTCTTCGACATACTTCTTCCTTATTTCCTTCCTTCTTCTCTCGTAACACCTTCACATAGTCCTCCGCTCCATACCTACTCGCCTCTTGCAGAAATTTTTCTCGTCCAGGAAATGTCTCCCAATTGCACTTCCGGTTAGCTCGACTACACACGGAGAATTCAAATCATTAGCACCGACCTCATACCACATCAATAAATTCTTCAATTCACTACCTACTTAATCATCCACTCGTCAACGTCACCAAAGGTATCGCCATAATAGTATCCATACCCTAACTCCGATGGCACCACACCTCGCCCTGGCTGGGACACCACATTGACAAAGTATTGTTGGCCTTTCCTCACGTGGTAATGACTTTCCATATGGCACATCCTGTGACAATTCTTCCGAATATGGATATAACGCCTTTGGACCATATCCACTCCTGAAAATTGCATCCCCTCTTGTTCTCCTATACATAACAAAAGATTATGTTATCAAGTAATTCATTACAAACAACCGCAATATTTTTAGCAAAAAGCAAAACTACCAACCGTGCTTGTGAATGGATAACGGAAGACCGTGCTGAGGAGGCCGATGCAACTCTGCCCAAACACCACACTTGCAAAATGCAGGATCATGCACACGCCTATATGAAGCATCGATTTTCTCTTGATTAGACATCAAAGGAGGATTAGGCGGCGGCGGAACCCATTTCTCAAACAAATAATAAGGCTTTCCCTCTTGGTCTCAAGGAAAAAACAATATCCTCTCATCATACGCCTCCAAACCCTCAATCCACTGAAAGAAGCTGCATTGCCCTACCTATAGCAAATTTCATATTGCAAGTCACTTCAATAAAGAACTACCAATAAAAAAGATCACGAGTGAGTAGACATACCCCATCATTTGAGCAACAATAGTAAGATCGAGCAGCTGTCAACGGATGTCGGTATTGCTTCACATGTGCAAGAGTGTTACATTCACATGTAGGAATAGGTAGCAAACGTGGAACCGGTGCATCCACCGAGCTTACGTTGGGATACATCTCCCACCGCCTATTATCAGCTTCACCAACATACAACACAGCAAATGCAACTCTTCGATTAGCTAAATTACTCTCATGACCTTAAACCTAAACCTAAACCCTAATTACCATCCTCCCTACCAAAATAATCAATAAACACTACAAATCGATGGGGAAATCAATAGCCATACCTTCCAAGATTAAGCCTCCAAAAAATCAACCCAAATGAGCATCAAAGATTGGAGGGAGATGAAGAATTCCTTTTTTTCGCTGGAGAGAGAACAATGGAGTGAGAGTGTAGAGGAGAAGTGAGGACGAAGAAGAAGGAAGGGGCTTGTCCGGACGTATAGGTATCAACCCAATCACGCCAAGTAGATTGGCATGATTGGGGGCCAATCACGCCGTCCCATATGACGCGATTAAGTCAACACTGCTACGTCAACGCTACCGACATGGCGGTCCACGCCGACGTGTTAGCCAATCACGCCACATGACATGGCGTGATTTATACAAGTAATCACGTTATGTAAGATGGCGTGATTAAAACGTCTAGATCCTGGAAATTTAGTTTGGGGTAAACTTTTTTAAAAAATTTAGATTTTTTAGATTATTTGAAAAAGTCGCACACGAGAGAATCTCCAACAACTCTTGTAAATTGATTTATTTATTAGATATAGAAAACATGAGAAGAAAAACGGGTTCCAACAGCCTCTTCTTTCTCTTCTTCCTATTTTCTCGGAAGCCATCTTGATATATTGGCAAGACAAGTTTGCCTAGGCTGCTTGACACTATATCCTATGATTGGAGAGAAAAAAGAATAATATAATAATGTGGCAGTCCTGCATGTGTTCAACTCCTTCTGTTGGAAAATTATGAATTATTCTAAATCCATATTTTAACTTGAGGCAACTTTAATTTATTGATATATCAACTCGAGATATGAATTAATGCTTGCAGCAGATAAATCAAATTAACAAAGACCAAGGGAGACATAAGGGCTCACGTTTGGTTTTGTCAGCACTCTCACTGTTAGCACAAATTGTAGACGAAGCAGGCCGTCGATGGAAACGTCATAGTTCGTCCTAGTGGCAACGCGGATCGTAGTCAATCGGCTTCGAGCGGCCGCGTAGATGCGCTGCCCAGAAACCTTATTGCCGCCCCTCATGCGGGCTTCACGACGGTAAAGGCTCGGAGATTCCGCTCACCCTCCTCCTCGTACACGCCAAGGAAAAGGGCCGGCGAGATTCAGCAACTCAACACCACAGCACAACTCTCCGAAAGGAAGGAAGAATATGAATATGGAATGGAATTTTATGTGTAAAGGAAACCTAGACGTCTTCAAGGCCTAATATAGGTGCGGCTGCCCTCCGGGAGCCGTTTCCTTACTAATTGACCATTTATTTCGAGTTAATGGTAAGTAACCGTGTAATAATCCTCTTAATACGTTTTGAAATCTTGTGAGAGATTAATGTGGCAAAACACACTCTGATTTGTAACCATGACACGGTACGGTGGCGCGTCGCAAGTCACAGGTCACGCGGAAGAACACTAAAAAAAACATGGATACGCACGTGCGCGTACGTGTGTACACATAGTAGTTCTGATAGTCTCTCCTATGGCTGCAGCTTTTAGATATGAAAATGAGCACTCCTATTTAAGTTGGAATTCACCACTTTGAACTAGCAATGTGATACTAAAACCAACAGCCACTTTGCTTGAAATTTCTCATGAATGAGCCAACTAATGGGCCAAATTCCAACACCTTTTGAGACAGAAAAAAAAACTAAATAATAGTATGGAGGAAGTTCGAATATAGAAAGTCTAGATTTACCTGTTAGAACAACCTATTATTTTAAGTTCTTCTATTTTTTACAAAATAGTAAAAACTGTTAATTAGAAAAAATAGATACAAGAATTATTGAGGATGCTCTTACAAAACCCAAGGCTTGATAGATTAAATATTGATACTCAACTGAGTTATCCATGGAGACGGCTAGCCGGAACTGTTGCGGTATATTGTCCTCCTCTCATACATACAAGTGTACATGAACCATCTGTGGATCAATGGCGAGCCCGGGATTTAAGCCATAGATATGCAAAATTTGAAGTACTATTTTTTTACGGTCTAAACTATATAACCATAAAGAATAATTAAGTGCCAATAAATAACAATATTAAATGATCAACAATCAAACTGGGCTATTGCGCAGGATGCGGAGTTGGAGAAAAGAAATTTCGGTCAAGTGGGCCTACTGGTCTATTGGGCTAGCACTGAACAAAGGGAGTGGACCAAGTTTACTTGAGTAAGCTTCTTTTTTTTTGTTTAGATTGACTGTTAGTCTATTTACTTTTTATTTTTTGATACAAAAACATAAGATATACTAGACCAAAATAATAGATATTCAACGGAATACTCTTGAATAATGATGGATCTAATCTCAAATTCCTGCAGGTACAACACTTCTAGGAGGTGAAGGAAGGTTTCCATTCAAGCGGAATCGTAAGATTCCCCTCTTCTCGTGCTTCCCTAGGTTTTTCTCCCCGCGCCCGACGGAAGTTCCATCCCGCAGAGTTCCGTCCTGGGCAGTTTTAACTATTTTATTTCAGTGTTGTGATTTTCAGGATTTTAGATAAATTGCATATTCACCCCTCCCCCTCTAGGCAACTTTCAATTGGTATCGTAGAAGGTCTTCTCGTGAAGAGCCTAACCACTTGAGAAGCAAAGATGTCGGGGGAATTTGTGGATGATCCGGAGAATGATCCAAGCAAGAAGAATGGTTCAGATCCAAAGAATGGCTCGGACGTGAACAACCCGGACTTCAATCCATTTGTCGCAAATGGTTCGAAGTTGGATACAAAGTACAACTTTATCTACAATGATATGGCCAATGTGAATGGTAGTGGTAGTGGAAGGCTAACTTGGTTTGATGGGAAGGATTTTAGTTGGTACCAGTATGGGATGACGATGTACTTGATGTCTATTGGTCCGCCCATTTAGGAAATTGTGGAGAAAGGCTTTGTGTTAGCGGACAAAGAGAATCCCACCGTCACGGACAACATACTTCTACACCAAAATGTGTTGAGTCTTAATCTCAAGCACTAGAACTACCCGGTCCCTCACGAGTACGGAATTCGATGGTGCAATACATGAAACACACAAGAACACGAGATTTTAGACAGGTTCAGTGCCCCTCGATTAAGAGTAGTACCCTACATCCTTTATGTTGTATATTGCCTTTAGCATATTGCTAATTGCGCATTGTCGGAGAGTTTTTCGAGGGTCCCTTCTCCGCCTTATATATTCGGGGAGATAGGGTTACATGCGAGTCTTAATTGGTTACATGAATTTCATACTCGTAAACTCTATCTCTAAGCTTTCCTTATTAATTCGGAGTCCTAATAGGCTAATATTTCTTCCTTTCTTGCTAGTCAAGCCATATTACACCGGTCTTCATGTCCGTCTTGTTTCTATACCGGTCGGGAGCCACTCTTATCTTCATTAATATGCCACTATGTCTCCGATTATTCATTCCTTCGACAAGTGTATACCCATAAGGCAAGTATATGATAGCAACCCTCGAGAAATTTTTTATTTGACCTTGAATAAGACCGACCAATCTTCCGCATGTTGGTCCGATTCCAGCTTGAAATTAAAAAGAACTTCAATCTTCTGAAATATTTCTTCTCCTTTCAACTCGGCTTCTAAAAGCCAAAAATATTGATGTTTTATTGTCCATACCACCTAATTAGGTGATGAAAAATTCCCATATTTTCTCTCTGGTGCACCGGTCATGTGCACCCAATTGGACCCAATTGGATATAGCCCCCGACTCTTGAATCATTTGAACTTCTTTAAAATAATGCAAGATTCCATTAATCAATTCTTCATTATTTTCTTCTATATATAGTCTCTTCATACCGCTCCATTTCTCCATTTTCATTGCTTTCCAGCTTCTGCGATCTTTGCAGACCATTCTTGAACATGGTGCACCGGTCAGGTGCACCTAATTAGGTATAGCCCCCGACTCTTATATTATTTGAATGTCACAAATAATGCAAGAGTCTTTTTAAATAATCCATACCACACTACTTTTTACAAAAATCGTAGTGTATCCAATAAGTTCTGTCAAGAACAAACATCTAGACCGGTCAAACTGGTCTTAACTTTATTGATTCCCTGAAATTTCTATCAGGTTATCATGTCAAAACTGCTTAAATCAGTCTGAACTTATAATCCGCTTAGTGAATTTTCACTAAGAAGCAAAATTCTGGTTGATCGGACCAGTTTTTCCCATTATCTCACATCGACTCGAGTCTGCAAAGCCTATAATGAGCCGAATGATTAACACCCAGGACCTAAGGCATTCATTTTATGAACTAGATCAAATGGCTCGCGCAATTGCGCATCCTAGAGTTGTATGTAGTTCTCTGTCGATCTAACTTCAATCATTTGTGACTTGGATGTTAATATCACAGAATTCTTTTATGATTATGTCTTCACATATGAGTATTCCATATAGTTTCTAGTGACTAAAATTAGTCACCCATTGAGACTTAATGAAGAATAAACAACGTGGTTGTTTATGTGATAGACTCGGAGAGCAAGAATACCTTTTTGATACATTCTCTATAAAAGTGTATAATATTGATTTGATATAAATAAGAATCATCAATAATTAATGGTAAACAAATCTAAGTAACATTTATGGGTATGCTTTTGTTGACGTGATGCTCTAGAGGTGGAGATGCAACCTTTTAATTAAAGAATCTTTGTATAATGCATCTGAAATTCTCCAATATGCATCATGATATGTATCTGCACTCCTGGTGCTTTTTGATCTGATCATTGTTTTCTGCTCCCTCTATTTATCCTTGATAAGTGACAACTAATTGGTCCTCAAAGAATTTGCTTTCTTCATCGGAAAAATTCAATGTAATGGTCCTATAAATCAAATATGAAAATATTATGCTTATTCATTTCTTGGCTAACAAAAATTCACATCACTTTCTACTCGCTTCATTTGAAATATTGTATCAGTAATGTATGGTTTATTGTCTCGTGCTTCCTTTAGCATGTCTTGTACCTTTTTAAATTGACCAAAAATATGTTAGGGTATCTAAACCCAACAATACTATATTGTTATAGCATCTTGTGATGTGGACTAGGGTCCCGATCTTCCGAAAGGTCCACTTGATAGGATAACTCTTGATTTGGCGAAGATGTGACACACGTCGATCCGGCTCCTGAACAACACGTTCGAACCCCGCAATCGCAGCACCACGTCCTCTATGGTTATCAACCGGCGTTGCACGGTTGACCTCGCCCAGAAGGCTAATCCCTGCCTGCGAATCAAGAACACAAGCAAGAACAAGAAAGAACGCAACCAAATTGCAGATGTATGATTAAACTCACAAGTTGGGGTCTCACAAACCGACGAAACGGCGAAACTGTTCTTGAGCAGAATAATCTAAGCAAAACCCAACGCTAACATGGGTGGCGGCTGCTGCTAATAAAGACTTGGGGACGTGCAAGAACCCCCTGGATGCTCCCCTAATGGGCTCACACGAGATACACGGCCCAAAGGCCAAAAACGGTGACGCAGCACCAAAAACAGATTCTGGACGTTCCAATGTTTCGATGATTCCCGACGACTCAAGATGAAATTTGACGTGGGACCAGTTCCACTGGAAAGCTTATGAAATTATCTTTCCATCCATATGTAGAACGTCCAAATCCGACTTCGTATGCGATCTGGGCGTCCGTTTTAATTCAGACTGTTCCTGGACTCCGAAACAGACTCGAAGTCGACTTGGTTTGGGCCTCCACCATGCCTTGCGCCTCTTGCTGGACCTCCACACCTCCAAGCCCTATTCCATTCATGTTATGGTCCTCTCCTTGATTCCTAATCATAATAAAATCATTAGGTAGCAAACTATTCTCAAAATTATGAAAGGAAAGACTTAGGAACGAGCTCACCTCTAAATTTAATTGTCGGGCGCGAGCTCTAGTGATTGGTCCTTGAATGTTCAACGGAGGAGTGTCATTTGTATCCAAAGGAGTGATGTCCTCATCATCCTCCCCCTCTTGAATCGGAGTCGTCCTCGACTCAAGCTCATGCTCCTCACCCAAAAAAGGTTTCAAATCTGCAATGTTAAAAGTGGAACTAACCCCAAACTTGGGAGGCAACTCAAGTTTATATGCATTATCATTAATCTTCTCAATTATCTTGAAAGGACCAGCAGCTCTAGGCATTAACTTAGACTTTCTCAACTCAGGAAACCGATCCTTTCTCAAGTGCAACCATACTAAATCACCCGGTTCTAATTTAACTTCCCTTTTACCTTTATTACCAGCAATCCTATACTTTTCAGTCATCATTTCAATGTTGTGCTTAGTTGTTTCATGCATTTTTAAAATAAACTCAGCACGTTCCTTAGCATCAAAGTGAACTCTCTCACTAGTAGGCAAAGGCAAAATATCAATAGGAGCACGGGGATTAAAACCATACACTACCTCAAAAGGACTTACCTTGGTGGTCGAATGTGTTGCACGATTGTATGCAAACTCCACATGAGGCAAACATTCCTCCCACATCTTCAGATTTGTCTTTAAAATAGCTCTCAACATGGTGCCCAATGTGCGGTTCACTACCTCAGTTTGGCCATCAGTTTGTGGGTGACATGTTGTAGAGAACAACAACTTCGTTCCCAGCTTATTCCATAGAGTGCGCCAAAAATGACTCAAGAATTTAGCGTCACGATCTGAAACAATAGTAGAAGGCATACCATGCAAACGAACAATCTCTTTGAAAAATAGATCAGCAATATGAATAGCATCATCACTCTTATGACAAGGTATAAAGTGAGCCATTTTAGAAAATCTATCCACAACAACAAAAATACTATCCCTCCCCTCTTAGTCCTAGGCAGTCCTAAAACAAAATCCATAGAAATATCCGCCCAAGGTATTGAAGGAACGGGAAGAGGCATATACAAACCATGTGGATTCAAGCGAGACTTCGCTTTTTGACAAGTAGTGCAGCGAGCCACAAAGCGCTCAACATCTCTTCTCAACTGTGGCCAAAAGAAGTGTGTGGCCAACACATCCGCCGTCTTCTTTGCACCAAAATGTCCCATCAATCCGCCTCCATGCGCTTCCTGTAACAACAAAAGACGAACGGAACCAACTGGAATGCAAAGACGGTTAGCTCTAAACAAATATCCATCATTTATCACAAACTTGTTCCATGTACGACCCTCTCTACAATGCAGCAAAACATCTTTAAAATCAGCATCAAGAGCATATTGTTCTTTAATTGATTCAAGTCCAAAAATGCGACAATCAAGGTGTGACAACATAGTGTATCGTCTAGACAAAGCATCGGCAATCACATTATCCTTCCCTTTCTTATGCTTGATAATATAAGGAAAAGACTCAATAAACTCAACCCACTTAGCATGTCTACGATTCAAATTACTTTGAGAACGAATATACTTAAGCGATTCATGATCAGAATGAATAACGAATTCCTTAGGCCATAAATAATGACGCCATGTTTGCAAAGAACGTACAAGAGCATATAATTCTTTATCATACGTAGAATAATTCAGAACAGGGCCAGTTATCTTTTCACTAAAATAAGCAATAGGTTTGCCATTTTGCATCAAAACACCACCAATGCCAATACCACTAGCATCACACTCAAGTTCAAAAGTCTTACCGAAATCTGGTAGTTGCAGCAGCGGTGCATGTGTAAGCTTGTCCTTCAAAGAGCTAAAGGACTCGTCGTGTGCTTTGCTCCATTGAAACACAACACCCTTCTTTGTCAACTCATGCAACGGTGCAGCGATAGTGCTGAAATCTTTGACAAAGCGGCGATAGAAACCTGCAAGACCAAGAAAACTTCGAACCTGTGTGATGGTTTGGGGCTGCGGCCAGCTAGCAATAGCGTCAATTTTCTTGTCATCCACCTCTATACCCTGTGGAGTAACAACATAGCCAAGAAAAGAAACTCGATCGGTGCAAAAGGTGCACTTCTCAAGGTTAGCAAATAAACGTGCATTTCTTAAAGCAGTAAAAACAGCACGTAAATGATCCATATGTTCATCTAAAGACTTGCTGTAAATCAAGATATCATCAAAGTAAACCACCACAAAACGCCCAATAAAAGCCCTCAAAACCTCATTCATTAATCGCATGAAAGTACTAGGTGCATTAGTTAACCCAAAAGGCATTACTAACCACTCATACAATCCGAATTTAGTTTTAAAAGCTGTTTTCCATTCATCTCCAAGTTTCATTCTAATTTGGTGGTAACCACTACGCAAGTCAATTTTAGTGAAAATTAGAGAACCGCATAACTCATCAAGCATGTCGTCTAGCCTAGGAATAGGATGACGATAGCGAATAGTAATATTGTTAATGGCTCTACAATCAACACACATGCGCCAACTACCATCTTTCTTAGGAACCAAAAGTACAGGAACAGCACAAGGACTAAGGCTTTCTCGTACATACCCGCGGTCCAAAAGGTCTTGGACTTGTCGCTGAATTTCCTTTGTCTCCTCGGGGTTGGTTCTATAAGCAGCACGGTTTGGCAAGGTAGCTCCCGGAATCAAATCAATTTGATGTTCTATTCCTCTCAAAGGTGGTAATCCGGGAGGAATCTCAGCTGGAAAAATATCCTCAAACTCCTGCAAAAGGTCAGTGATAGCAGAAGGCAAAGAGCTAGCAATATCATCAAAGGAATACAAGGCTTGTTTGCATATCAAAGCATAAAAAATATCATCATTAGAAATTTCAGCAAGGTCTGATTTTGTAGCAAGCATAACACGACCTTTCAAATTAATTCCATCTCCCTTAGAAATAGGTGCAGACTTATCCTTTATAGGTGGGAAAACAGAATTAGCAACTTGCTGATTTTCAGATTTAGAATTATTCAAAGAAGCAGCTCGTTCTCTATCAGCTTCTACAATTTCAGCAGGGGTCAAAGGTACTAAAGTAATTTTCTGTCCTTTATGCATAAAAGTGTATTTATTACTTCTACCATGGTGTGTAGCATCATTATCATGTTCCCAAGGACGACCCAATAAAAGGGAACAAGCTTGCATAGGAACCACATCACAATCAGCATAATCCGAATAAACACCAATGGAAAAAGGAACTCGGCAAGTTTGTGTTACCTTAGCTTTTCCCGAGTCATTTAACCATTGAATGTAGTACGGATGAGGATGTGGTCGTTTGGCCAAACCAAGCTTCTCAACCAGATCTGAACTCACCAAGTTATTGCAGCTTCCTCCATCAATGATCACACGTGCTCGTCGATTCTTGATGACGAAGAAAATCTGGAACAAGTTGTGGCGCTGTATCTTTTCAGAAGTCTGAATTTGCGTGCTAAGTACACGCTGCACAATGATGTTCATGAAACCCGAAGTGTCTTCGCCACCAAGTACATGGCCCTCGTTGGTGTCGTCGGCGACTTCGTCTTCATCATCATCTTCTATGTCGGAGGTGCTGATGTATCCTCCATCTTCAGTGGCCACGTATGCCCGCTGACTTGGGCAATCCTTCTGCACATGGCCCAGTCCATGGCAGCGGTGGCACTGAATGTTGGAAGTGCGTCCCGTCGAGGCGACCGATGAAGCACTTTGAGCAGGACCCTGCACAGAATTTTTACCTGAATTTGCAGGGCGTGTAGGAGGTGCGTGTGGGGCTGCCATAACACCACTCGCGGACGCGGGAGGCCGTTTGCTTGCTGGTGGAGATGGCCGGGAAGAAAACCCCGAAGACGGCGTCGACCGTGGGGTGTAAGAAGGCCTGCTTGTACTGCTGCTCCTCTGTTGTTTCTCCCGTCCCTGCAATTCTTTCTCTGCAAGCATAGCAAACTGGAACAACTGGTTGATGGTGTTAAACTCCTTATAATCAACAATGTCCTGTATATCACGTCTCAAACCAGAGTAAAAACGAACAATAGAGCTCTCATTATCCTCTACTATCATGCAGCGTTGTAAACCCTTTTGAAGCTCACCATAATAGTCCTGCACAGATTTATCCCCTTGTTCTAAGCGCTGAAGTTTTTTGCGTAAATCTCTATGATAAGAAGGAGGGACAAAACGATCACGCATAGCTTCCTTAAGTTGAGTCCAAGTTACAGGAATATCATCAGCAGTTAGAGAATTCCACCAAATGATAGCAAAATCTTTAAATTCACTAGTGGCTTGTCTAACTCTATGCTGCTCAGGAACTAGGTGGCCACTAAATTTTTGCTCAACTGTCATCTCCCAATCTAGGTAACCCTCCGCATCATATTGCCCCGAAAAAGGTGGAATAGTAAACTTAATCTTAGCATAAGGATCATCAGGGGCTCGATTATTGTTACCTTGTTGTCGATGTTGGCCACCCATACCTTGGGTGTTCTGTTGTAGACGCCGGTGAAGCCTTTGTGCTCGTATAGCTGCGTCATCGACGTCGACAGTGGCATCATTCACCGTGTCATCTTTTCTGTTTCCACCGGCGTTGCTACCGGCCTCATCTTCGTGGATCTTCACACGGTTCTCCACCTCGGTCAGCTTGCCGAGTCAATGTTGTCGCCACTTCTACGAGAGTATTAACCGTGTCTGTCATCTTGGACAACCGCTTATCCATCCGCTCAATCTGGTTGCCGAGATTGAGTTTGTTGATGCTGTCGGTAACGGCTTTGTTAACAGCTTCTGTCATCTCCTCTCGTGCCCTGTCAAGAACAGACTGAAGCTGCCCTTGACTAACACACTCGTGGAAATCTTTAGGGGTGCCAACGTCTGCATCATCTCCTGCCATAGCAAATACCAAAACAGGAACAAACAGTGAAGGTTATCCCTAATAAACACTACTACTATGGTGGACAGTGGTGACTCTCACAAAAGCAAATGGAACGTCTTACCAAGTTCTTACAAGTGTCTTACCAAGCAAGGCAAAGGATACCTAGAAGGCGTGTACCACGATTGCAAGGGTCAAAACCTGTGCCGTCCGAAGTAGTATGTGGAGCTAGGAGGGCCAAATATGTGAGTGGAACACAATTCAAAAACAGATAGTATTGCTGAATAAATGTCCGAAGCTACTTGTCCTTAGTTGCTGGTCTACACGTATCCTAGAACAGTAGTGCAGGCAAAGCAAGGATGACAGGTACCAAGGAAACAAAGCAAAAGTAACTAGCAAGGAAGAAACAGCAACTAGACACAAAAACAGGCCAAAAACCCTGTTTTGTCTTTTAGCACTAGTAGAAATCACAAATTTTTCTTTTTTGATATTATTTTTTTGATATTTTTCTTCCACTGAGAGGTATCAAAATAGGAACCACCCAAAGTTTCAGGTCAAACAGAGAAGGAATGTGACCTACAGATTTTCTGCAAGATGAAACGGCGACGGGTTCCAAACTTTTTTCCTCGGATCAGTGGGCTTAACTATTTTTTTTGATTTTTTCGAGATTTTTCCTGCCCGGCAAAGCCGGGACGAGCAGATGCGAAATTTTTTTCTACCCAATTTCAAAAAAAATTTGCCTAATTTCGAGTCCGTATGCGAAAGTTATGGCTGTTGGAAGGAAGGGACTCCGAATTAGGGTTTCGGTGGACGGAATTGCAATCGGGTAGAATTTCTTTGTTGTTTTTTTTTTGTTTTGACGATTAATGTATGCAACGGAAACGGAGGTCTTGGTCGTGGGGTGTTGAGTTCCAGATGAAAAAGGGTGGGAGTGTAGGGTGGGGCTATGGTGGATGCAGCGGACGTGACAAAAACTCCCGAGACAGAGTAAACTTGAGGGAATTCGGCTAGGGTTTCGAGGGACACAAAACTGTTGACAAGAACACAAACTAAACCAGCAACAAAGCAATCACTAGGACACAAACTCAACACTACGGACTCTGAAATTGAAACATGCAAAGGCTAAACACGGCTTGGACAGGATGAACCCTAAAACTAAAAAATTTTTTTTGGCTTTTTCGTGGATGATAGGATAATAAAGAAACAAACTAAACTAAAAGGTAGGGCGAACCTGACGGTGCACCCGAAGCTCTGATTACCACTTGATGTGGACTAGGGTCCCGATCTTCCGAAAGGTCCACTTGATAGGATAACTCTTGATTTGGCGAAGATGTGACACACGTCGATCCGGCTCCTGAACAACACGTTCGAACCCCGCAATCGCAGCACCACGTCCTCTATGGTTATCAACCGGCGTTGCATGGTTGACCTCGCCCAGAAGGCTAATCCCTGCCTGCGAATCAAGAACACAAGCAAGAACAAGAAAGAACGCAACCAAATTGCAGATGTATGATTAAACTCACAAGTTGGGGTCTCACAAACCGACGAAACGGCAAAACTGTTCCTGACAGAATAATCTAAGCAAAACCCAACCCTAACATGGGTGGCGGCTGCTGCTAATAAAGACTTGGGGACGTGCAAGAACCCCCTGGATGCTCCCCTAATGGGCTCACACGAGATACACGGCCCAAAGGCCAAAAACGGTGACGCAGCACCAAAAACAGATTCTGGACGTTCCAATGTTTCGATGATTCCCGGCGACTCAAGATGAAATTTGATGTGGGACCGGTTCCACTGGAAAGCTTATGAAATTATGTTTCCATCCATATGTAGAACGTCCAAATCCGACTTCGTATGCGATCTGGGCGTCCGTTTTAATTCAGACTGTTCCTGGACTCCGAAACAGACTCGAAGTCGACTTGGTTTGGGCCTCCACCATGCCTTGCGCCTCTTGCTGGACCTCCACACCTCCGAGCCCTATTCCATTCATGTTATGGTCCTCTCCTTGATTCCTAATCATAATAAAATCATTAGGTAGCAAACTATTCTCAAAATTATGAAAGGAAAGACTTAGGAACGAGCTCACCTCTAAATTTAATTGTCGGGCGCGAGCTCTAGTGATTGGTCCTTGAATGTTCAACGGAGGAGTGTCATTTGTATCCAAAGGAGTGATGTCCTCATCATCTTGGATGTTATGTGGCTTATATCTTAGGCTTCCCGTGAAAGTTGAAGGCACTATTATGTTATTACCAGTTACCAGCTTTGGTTAGCCCTCACACCTTTCAATTGCACTATGTATTCTAGTATATAATTTTTGTTTCTCTATCTCTGGTTTTTTCATTTGTTGGTGAAGTTATAGCATGTATTATATAGTCAGCATGTCACACTTCAAATAGCATAGTTGATTGGTTACTGCATTGCTGAAATATATATGCTAACAGTAAATAGAATCACAAAACTTAATTACTTGGGTTTTGGATTTTCTACTGCTTTGTTACTTGTGTCACACATGTAATTGCAAAGATTACATACCATTTTTCTGTAGCACATGAAATAAGAAACACTACAGAAAAACCGCACTGTAGCGGCGGGGCCGAAATCGGCCTAGCGGCGCGGCCAAAGCGGCCCGCCGCTACAGTGCTTGGGCCGGCCACCTGGAAATGCCAGCCGCCGCTATAGAGGCCTTATAGCGGCGGTTGGCCTTTCCAACCGCCGCTAAAATTGGCCAGCATTTATACCGGCGGTTGGCATTGTCAACCGCCGTTACTAAAGATTTTTAGAGGCGGTTGACAATTCCAACCGCCGGTACAAATGCCCGGGTATAAATAGTTGGGTTCGGACAACACGGTGAGCTTCTGCACTGTTGGCGGCCCGAAAATTTGGGGCAAAAATCGAAAAACAAGGGGGGAGGTTTTGAGTTCGTTTTTCTTGGATAGATCTGTTCCCTAAGGTAAGAGGAATCCATCCCATGTACTATTTCTAGCTATCATGTTGGAATCTAGTAGAATTTTGGCTTTGTAATTTACTTTGAATTTTATGCCCATTTGTCACAAATATTTAGATTTGTAGAGCAATGGTTGGTTTTTGTGCATCTATTTGTATCTTGAGTCTTTTAAATGGAGAAAAGTTGTATCTCTAGGCTTCTTCATGGAGGAAAATTATATATCTAGGTTTCTCATGATAGATGCATATATAGAGAGTTAGGTTAGGTAAAGGAGCAAATTTATTTTTTTCGTTAAAATAATTTATGTATCTAGTTGGTCACTTTATTTGTAACTCACAAAACTTGATCCTACGAGATATATTCTTCCATGTTTGTTGAAGTGATTATTATTTTTGATGTGTAGTGTTTAAGGTATGGATAAATCTTGGATGTATGAGGCGTCAAGAACGGGAAGTTATTTTCGAGGGCAAGTCAAGGCATTTGTCACGAAGGCCACACAACATGCTAAGCGAGAAGGAAGGGATGAAATACATTGTCCGTGTCGTGATTGCAAAAATGAGAAAATGTGGAAAGATACGGTTATAATCAATTCACACATAATAACGTGAGGTTTTGTTAAGGACTACACCCAGTGGACAAAGCATGGTGAAGACGCGGTGGAGGCAATACCTAGCATTCCGTTGATGGTGATGCTGACGATGACCTTGATGTTCACGACCGTGTCAATGTTGAAGATGAGGAGCCTGTTCGAGGCGAAGAAGTAATGGAACAGTCATGTGATTTTGATGTTGAGGAAATGTTGCAACACTTTGAACCGTAAGTTTTACTCAATGGAGGGACAACGAGAGGGTTGAGCAACTTTGCATCGCTGGAGAAAGCATCGAAGGATCCACTATACGAGGAATCTAAGGGATGTGAAAAATGGTGTACTGTGCTACGTACGGTACTTGAGCTGATGAAATTAAAGGCCATCCATGGTTGGTCGGATGCTAGTTTTACGGATTTGTTGGAACTCCTTTCGGATATTCTACCGAAGCCCAACTTGTTACCAAAAAGCACCTATTTTGCTAAGAAGCTCATAACCCCGCTTTCGTTGGGCGTGCAAAAGATATATCCCTGTTCGACAAACTCTTCGTCTCTAATAAGGTAGCCTAACCCTATGGCGGACAAGATGCCATTACAAGGAGAGAATGAGTCGGTGGGTACGAACCCTAATCCTTCCCCGCCTCGCCGTATCAACTACACACCGCCTCAAGGTGACCCTCGGCCATCGTCTTCGACGATTCATCGGCGAGAGGAAGGATATGTGGAACCGGAGGATCCGCATCCTCAACCACCTCGGCAACCTCGGGGCCATACCCGGACCACGACTACATGCCCGAAGAAGAGGTATCGCATCAAATATGGCATTCTTTATCTTTCTCGTCAAATAGCTACGTACTAATTCTATTCCTTACATCGTAGGTTCCTAGACGAAGTTCTCGTCTTCAAATCGCTTCACAAGATGAGGCGAGAGGGCAATGTGGACGCCAACGAGCCGGCCACAAACGTGATCTGCCCAAGTGACCCCCAAGAAACGCAAGCGCGGTGAACGCTCCGCGAATAAGGCGGAGGGCATCTATGAAGTCACTGCTCTCGACCCCAAAGACGGGACACCAATAGAACCCGTCGGTGTCCACGCAAAATGGCGTAACCGTTGTGGCAAAGTGGTCGGGGATCTATGCCGAATCATTTGGCCCGATTGGCGATCCGTGCCACAAGAGAGGAAGGATGAGATGTGGAATGCTATAAAGGAGAACATCCGGTTCCAACCAGCCGATCTCGACAGGGCGAAGACGGCAACGATGAGCCGATGTAATCACATCCGGCGAGATTACAAGTCCAGGCTGAATTGCGACTATGTTAAGAAAAATGTTACGCCTTTTCATAAGTATGGCAAAATAAGTCAGCATGACTGGAAAGAGTTTGTTGAGCAGAAGACGAGCGAGTCTTCCTTGGAGACTAGTGAGAAGATGGTTGAGCTCAACAAGAAGAACAAGTACAAGCCGCGCTTGGGTCCGGTCGGTTATAAGAAAAAGATTCCCATCCGGAGAGAGATGGAAGAGAAGAGGAGATTGGAAGGAAAGCCCGATGAAATGGAGGGTATCGAGGAGCGTGCGAGGAATTGGGTCTATGCTCGCTCCGATCAAACGGAGGAAGGTCTTGTTATGAACGACCCAGCGGCGGAAGAAGTTCTGCAAAACTTGAAAGGTCGTGTCAAGGTGCAGATGCAAAGTGGAGCTCTTAAATCCGAGTACCACAGAGATCAGCTCATGCACGCATGAACAGCAAGGAGCATGGTGGGCGGGTACGAGGAGTGTCCTCGTCCGCCACGTGAAAGGAAGGATTCTCCTCTTCTTCTTCTGCTCCCTCGCTGTACAAGAAGCATACCTTGTACAAGCAAGACATGAAAGAGAAGGCGAAGATAGAGTGGCGGCGACAATATCCGATGTTCATGGCCGAAAAGAATCCCACTCTATTTGGATCGTTCAACTCTGTAGACCCTATCACCTGGAAGGAAATGGAAGATGTGCTTGCTAAAATTGGTGCAGGGTTTATGCCTATGCCTCCGCCTAGTTCTACGCCGACCTCCAGCCTCCGTGCCATCGGGACCACCCGACATTGCAAATGATACAGCCTGTGAGCTCCATGTCCCGTTTGGATACAAGGGAAAGAAGAGGAAGGTTGTAGCGGGACGGGCGTACACAACGGGGCGGACAATCCACAACGTCGAAATCCCCGAGGGGTATGTGCGTGTCTACGTCCAAGAGGTCGTCCCAGGTCATGAGGACGACGAGCTTGAATACCGTATACCCGAGGCGGGGATCGAGACTCTGCGAGACGCTGTCGCGACATTCATTATCTAGAAAGGTAGTGATATTGTCATGTCCACGACTCCGCAAGCTTCTCCACCCCCGATATCCGGACACGGATCAGCCCATGCGAGCCAACACGCTAAATATGCACATGGACAACCGTCTCATCTATCGGGTGCTGCTTCGGCATCTCGAAAGGCGGATGACACAGCAGGGGAAGTTGTCCACAGCCCGATCCACCCTAACCTCCCTAACTCCGAAGAGATTTTGCTAGAGGGAGTTCAGCATAAAGAATTGGCAGTGATCGCTAAGGACGCGTCTCTGGCGGTTGCGGTTGAGCAGCCTCGAGATCATCGAGGCAATTAACACGAGTCCTCCTGAAATCTCGGAGACTCAGGAGCGCAAGATTGTATCGCCCGAAACTCAAGCAAACATTAAAGCTTACTTGGATTCATTGAAGAGGAGATGCAATCCACAACTTCCTAAGCCGCAGATCGTGTCGAGTCCCGACAACCGATCTTGTATAATGATGACCTATTTAAGGACAGTGATGACACGGATTACCCCACATTCATGTTTGCCAAGCCGCTTATATCGAAGAATGTGTACAAGTACCTGCCGGACGCGATGCGTAAGCTGCACGACCGGTACATGCAGGCATCGAAGCTTGGAGTCGATGTCATCACGTGCAAAGTTCCAACACACGTGTTCAACGATGAAGCCGACTCGGTTCTTGGACTGTATTTCAATGATCTTCACACTATGTTCCGGCTTGGCAAGGTGGACACAACATTTATAACCCTCTGGTGTTTGTAAGTAACCCCATTTTCTATCTCCTATTTCAAATATCAATTCTCGTACATATTCTCATATTTGAAGCATTAATCTCGTTCATTTTTGACTTATGCTTCATTTAGGATGAATTCGGAATTTCAGAAAAATAAAATCAATAGACCAGATTGGAGGGTCGGGTACCTCAACCCGAACATGATATGTTAATCCGCGATCAACCCGCGGATAAATGAGAAGGACCCAAAGTATAAGGACATGAAGCCTGAGGAGCTAAATCAACTCAAGGCCGAGATGACATCCAAAGCTAGATCTGATGTGGCAACCTACATCTATAACTCGCTTCATCAAGTGGCGGGACAGATGTTCTATTCTCGCGCCTTACAACTACAAGTAAGTTTCAACAAGTCTTTTCATCTTCTCTTGCATTGAAAGGCTCTAGAATACTAACGCATACGATCATTCTTGCAGTGATCACTGGATCTGCTTTGTCCTTATGCCGAGAAATGGGTACCTTCTTGTCCTCGACAGACCTCGACTTGGATAAAAGGGGCTACTCCGACATCGTGAGCGTCATTGATTGGTACGTACTTAAGCATCGTAGACATCTATAATTCGAAAATGATAGTTTTATCTAACTATACGTTTTTTATGATGGACCAGCGCATGCGAGAATTATGTAAAGACCGGCGGGCCGCACAACCCAAGGCGGCCGAAAAATATGTACTTTCGGCACAAATTCCCGGTAAGATACATTTGTCTCACTTCTCTACGCCGTTGTCCTACTATCGGTGTGATTGACAAAATAGTAACTTATTTCGTTTATTTTATATAGTGTGTTAAACAAGTGAAAGGTAGTGTCCACTGTGGCTACTACACTTGTTTGTACGCGAATAGCTTCTCGAGTTATATGTATGCCATTGTTGAAGAGACTGACCAACAGGAGCGTTTTATTGAGTTTATCATATTTGATTCATTTTAATTATAATTGCAATCTTGTTAATAAACAAATTCTAATGGCAGAGAACCAAAATGGACAAGCAGATATTACAAGATTTTAAGAACAAATGGTTCCCGCAAGGACCGAAACATCCGACTTCGGACCAAATGTTAATGATTGTGGAGCAGATATGTCGGTTCTTGCTCGGAGAGGTTATCTCTCCTGCTGGCAGGTTCTTCGACGAAGACAATGAGAGCGCTAGAGACCATCGTTCTCTTTATGAGTGGTGTGGTTCAACACGACCATTCGTGAACGATGTTAGTGAAGATAGTGATGAGTGGATTAGGAAAGTAGTTTGATAGACTTCATAGTTTCTGATGTAAAGACAATGTATATTGTATATATGCAAGTGACTTGATTTGTTTTGAGAAGTAAACATTGGATGATGAATACATGTGAATGTTTTGAGATGTCAATGAATTGTGATTAATATATGTTCTGAGATTTGTTGTATTTCTGGTTTACTGTAATTTTTTTTTTTTGCATTATTCAAATATTAACGGCGGTTGGTAATGTAACCCGCCGTTAAAAAGGCCTTATTAACGGCGGCCTATATTGCCGTGCGCCGTTAATAATGACCTTATTAACGGCGGTTGGCATCTACAATCACCGTTAAAAAGGTTATTATTAACGGCGGTTGGCCATTCTAACCGCCGTTAAAAAGGTCATTATTAACGGCGGTTGGTGATGGGCCGCCGCTACAAACCTCCGTTTGTAACTGCGGAGGCGTAGCGGCGGCCCGGCCTAGCCGCCGCTACAGGCCCATTTGGCCCGCCGATACAGTGCGTCAATGTGGTAGTGAAAGATAAATATTAAGAATATTTATGTATGTAGAGAAAAAAATGGGAACATAATCTGTACACTTTAAACCATTTATATACAACCATTCCTTATGACCATCCCATATATTTTTGAAAAATAAAAATCCTCAAATAACTAGTTTATTTTGTATACATATATGATATACTTAAAGGCTGGTATATCAGATCTGTCATTCTTGTCATCTCATATACTCCTTACGTAGGCACAACAGTTTTATTTTGAAAATAACATTATTTAATCCTTCAATATTTAGCTGTCGAAAGGAAAAATCTATCCGTTTTACGGTATGATGTACCTGCTGCTAAAGCAGACCTATGTAGTGCGAACCAAGTTACACCCGTATCACAGAGTAAAGTTAGTCACCGGTTTTGGTGGGCGCTTGAGGTTATATGATATGGTCCTTGTTTGCAAGGATTCGGTAGTGAAAGCTAGATAAGTGGTCTGCTTAATTAGTTGTGCATAACTGTTTCTCTACTTGTTTATAGTATTAATATTACAGCTTTACTGAATAACCAAAGCGCGTTGCAAATTCAGTATTTATGACATTCAGACTGTTCGTAGCTTCAAGAAAGAAACCTAAAGTATAGGAGACTGATTAAGCATTAAAGCACTCTGTATTTTCATATCAATATAGCAGAAACTAAGGCACCTGGAATTGTGACACTGACGTGATCCTCATTCCACACCGCATTGTTCAGTCCGCTATCTGCATTGGGCAACTCTCACAGGCTATACCACAATGTCTGCGTCCATCTCGTGTTCCGCCATCGTGGCCTGCAGGATACAGTTCTTCATGTACAATGCATCCGTGAGACCGTGATTAGCAATGATCACCCCAGTTTGCTGAATAACGTACACAGAGATGAAGAACGACGAGCACGTGTCTATGTGGTGTAGATGACGCACGAGGATCCACGAGGGTTAATTGTCATGGAGCAGTCGTTGACCATGCTCTCTGTGAAATCGATCAGTGGCAAAAGATTCTACGGCGGTCGTGCCTCTGCCTATCTACATGTCGAGCGACTCTAGATCGTCCCATTTTTATACGACTTGTATGTATATCCAAAGATATGGAAAACTGTGTTTTAATTAACGACGATATATCTTTTAGAGATATTTGCTATCTGATATATGCTAGAGTTTGAGAGATACGCATTCTTTGCCACGATTGGTGAAGCCATGCACGTGTAGCCTTGGTATTTCGGTTATGAATTGGGATTCTTTTTGTGCGTACATTGGAATCTGTTAAAGACATGCACCTACGGTTTAATGGATGTCAACACACATGTACGTTACTATTTTTATTTAAGAAAAATATACACAATTAGCTGTAGCCGATGGGATTCGGACTCTGTTCGTCCGCTGGTGATTTTTTTGGATAGGTGAACGTGAGATGCTAGAGGGGGTATTGAAGGTAGATAAATCAACGGGCACATGATAATGGTATGTTACGTACAAAAAGGATCAAATGCCAGATATTTTGCTTTTTTTTTTTAGAATTCTTGCCTATTTCTCTTTTTTTTCTAGCCACCGTTGTGGAAAGTTGATCTCTTTTTATTATTAAATAGATCCAGTTAGGCAAGACAAATATGAAACGCAACCTGTCACAGTCATTGCAACTGTTTTCGAATGGAACTGCAGTTTTGTAAGGTCAATGATCCTAGCTAATTTCCCAACCATATAAAATGAAGACTGAAAACAAAGTAAGGCAGGACATGGCGTGCAGATGTGTAATAGCAGTAGCAGGTACGCTCACGCTAGCCGCTGTCGTCATCATCTCGCCGGCGACTTTCGCGGAGAGCCCTCTCAGCTTCCGCGCCACCCTCACCCGGCCCTACCGGTGCCACGGCAGCAACCATTCTGCCTTGGCACGCCATGACGCGCGCCGGCGGCGTCGAAGCAGAGGTCGAATTCGAACGGCGCGCCACTCACCGTCGTGAGGCCGGCAGACTGCGATCGAGACAGGAACGCCTGCCTCACCGTTGCATAGACGGCCTCGGCAAAGTAGGTGAAGGTTGTGCCGGAGTCCACGATCAAGCCGCCGGCGCCCGTTGACTCGAACCCGAAGGTGACATCAAGATCGGTGGCGCCGACGATGATGCCGGTGAGGTTGACGTAGTAGTACGGTGCGTGTATTCGTGCCACGGGGTTGCGGCGGGCCCATGGACGGCGCTTCAGGCGTCGTGGGCCTGGGCCGCGGCCCGCTGTCACTCGTGTCGCAGCTCGGAGTCGGCCGGTTCTCGTACTGCCTTCGTTCCGATTCTGACGCCGGTGTCAGCCCAATCCTGTTCGGCTCCATGGCCTTCAATCTGACAGGAAACAATAATATGCAGTCAACGCCGCTGGTCCGCAACCCCGTGGCACGAATACACGCACCGTACTACTACGTCAACCTCACCGGCATCATCGTCGGCGCCACCGATCTTGATGTCACCTTCGGGTTCGAGTCAACGGGCGCCGGCGGCTTGATCGTGGACTCCGGCACAACCTTCACCTACTTTGCCGAGGCCGTCTATGCAACGGTGAGGCAGGCGTTCCTGTCTCGATCGCAGTCTGCCGGCCTCACGACGGTGAGTGGCGCGCCGTTCGAATTCGACCTCTGCTTCGACGCCGGTAGTTCTGACAATGGTTTGGATTGAGATTGGTTTCAGTGGGTCGGTTTTTGCTTTGGGCCCATTTGGTTTGGTCGAAACGGGCTGAATCTTGTACTGGTTTTGGGTTAGTTTGGTGGCACTACAAACCGGTTTGGGTTCAATTTGGTTTAGTTGGAAAAAGTTTGGGCTCAAACGGTTGCAGCCCATGGTTCCGCACCGGTTCACACTCCACAGCAGATCGGCAGCCCACGAGTCCACGAGACCACGACACCACGACTCCACGCTTAACACAGGCGGGGTAGGTTAGGTCACGCACTACCGGCGGCGGCGCCGGTGCCGGTGCCGGCTGGACTCCGCAGCGGCGGCGGCGGCCGACCCCGCAATCTTGCCCGTATCCTCCTGGGCCTGGGCGGCGGCTGGACTGCGGTGGCGGCGGCGTTCTTGCTCTCCCTCTCTTCTCTGTTCTTTTGGTTTGTTTCTTCAGGACATGCTGCAGCTAACGCGCATGCTGCGTCGATTTGGTTAGCTAGCTAGGCAATGCTTGCTGATAAGTCTGCTGATATGTTCCAGGTCTTGTGTTTTAGTTGGCTTGCAACCGTCGAGGCTATCTCTCTCTCCTCCGCGTGAACTGTGATGGACAACTCAAGCTGCTGTAAAATACATCGGGATAGCCTATTCAGTTTTGGTTCAGTTTTAGTTCTATCGGTTGTACATCAGGGAAAATGACGGAGAGTGAACGGGTGACTGCGGGCTGGAACTGTTTGCTAGTAATGGGTTCAAACCGGTTCCTTCTAGTGGGTTTGGTGTGGGTTGGGTTCATTTTCTGTACAATTTGGTTTGGTCCGGTTTACCCATATGGGCTGGTGGGTTGGGGTGGTTTGGGCTGATAATACTAGGGAGTGGTGGTTTGGTTTAAGTTTCAGTTCGGTTTCCGGCCCATTGTCAGTGCTACGCCGGCGGCCGATCCTTGGACGCGCTGCCCTTTCCGAGGCTGGTATTGCGCTTTGCCGGCGGCGCAGATTACGCCGTACCAAGGAAGAGCTACTTCGACGCCGTGGACGAGAGAAGTCACGTGGCGTGCTTGCTGCTTCTCCCCACCAGAGGCGGCGTTTCAGTCATAGGCAACGTGGTGCAGATGGATCTGCAGGTGCTCTACGATCTCGAGGGCGGGCTGTTCTCCTTCGCTCCGGCAGACTGTGCTAGTGTTTGAAATTTACTCACAACTCGAAACTGTACAAATTCAACTTTTCTAAATGTTCATGACTGGAAATTCCCCTTTATAAAAAAAAAACTCCCTTTTGTACGGGACAGACGAGCGTTCTCAAATAATTAATATTCCTACATTACTAAATTGATATCGTTATGACAAAATTCTGATGTCCTAATGACAACAATATCGTAATGGAGGAGTAACTTAGTAGTTCGGCAAAGATATCTCTAACATGATGGTGGCTACGAAGGTAGCACAGATTAGTACAGCTGCATTCTCAATAGTTTAATTAATTTGAATGTTCTAAAAATTCAACAGATTTGGGGGGGGGGGGATTTTCTGTCGACGAATAAATAGTCACGCCCTAGACTTTTTCATCAGCTTTTGAATTAAAAAACACGCAGAGGACTGAAGCTTTCCTGCCACCGGAAGAAGACGACATCAATTTTGGGGCACTTGATCTCTGCCACCGGCAGTCTAACAATAACAATATATGATAGCAAAGGCATGCATGTTGCCTCTGGTGGAGTCGTCTTCTTCCGGTCGTTGTCTTCTCGCAGTGATTTGAGCAAAAGCCTGCGACAGACGAAAATTGCACTAGGGGTGTGTTCGTTTCCTACCCTCTAAAATTTAACACTGTCACATCAAAGAGAATCTTACTATTTATGAATATTTCGATCAACTTAATGATAAAACCCTATTGACAGGTTGATGCTAATTTTCGAGATGAATCTAGTGAACTTAATTAATCTATGTTTTACTAAAGTGATGCTACAGTAACCATCTTCTAATCACGACTTAATCAACCTCATTAGATTCGTCTCGTAAATTAGTCTAGAGGCCTGTAATTTATTTTATAATTAAACTTTATTTAAGTACTCTCTAAATAATAAGATTCTTTTGATGTGACAGCTCTAAAGTTTAGACCCAAGGAATAGGTAAAGCCTATGTGCTCTTCCAAGCTGGAAAGAGTAAAGCGCACATGTTCCTTAACGGTAAACTAACGCTGGCAGTAAATAAAATATATATATATGAGCATGAATGGTGTGCGTCAAAATTCAAAATCCATTGGACACTGAATGGCTTGGGTGGGCACTAGCAGTCGCATCATTATTGCAGAGAATCCATTCTCAGCAAAAGAAGGCAACATGCTTTATTCCTTCGATAAACAATAATCGGCGTCGGGTGATACGGCCGGGAAATATATTTAATTTGACCCAGCAGCATTGACCCGTGTTTCTCATGTGTATACTGTCCTCTGATACGGCTCGACACACCATTAAAACGCATTAGCACACAGCAACCGAGAGAAGCAAGTCCACTTACTTCCTAAACAGCCATGGCAGATGCTCCTGCAGCGCCGGTCGCATCCGTGGCGGAGAAGATGGAGCTGAGAGCAGACCTTTTGCAGATCCTGGTTGCAGGCGACGCCAGGCACCTGCAGAAGGTCCTTAACCCGAACGGCCAAACAAATGGTCATGTCGCGGTTAATGTCCAAGCCACTGAGGCACCAAATGCGGCGGCGGTGGCGCCGGCACCGGGAACGAGTTCCTGTTGCCTTCTCGGCATGAGGAGGAGCATTGGCAACACGGCGCTGCACTTTTTCTCGAGTGGAAATGTCCAGACCACTCAAGCATCAGAAGCGGTGGCTGCGGCGCCAGGGCCGGGAACGAGCTCCAGCCTCCTCGTCGCGGCGAGCAATAACAACGCGGAGCTGCACACCCATGAGAACAGAAATGTCCAGGCCACGGCGGCACAAGTCGCGCCGGGACCGGGAACGAGCTCCAACCTCCCGAGCGTGGCGAGCAATGGCAACACGGCGCTGCATCCTGTCACGAGCACAAATGTCCTGGCCACGGCGGCGCCACTGCCGGGACCGGCAGTAAGATCCTGCCTCCTCGGTGTGGCGACCAATGGTAACACGGCGCTGCACCTCGTCGCGAGCAGAGGCCACACCGAGCTGGCGGCGCTCATCTGCCAGGCGGCGCCCTCGCTTGTCGCCGCGCGCAACAAGGTCCTCGACACGCCGCTGCACTGCGCCGCGAGAGGCGGGCACCGGGAGGTGGCGTTCCACCTGCTGTCGACGATGCTCAATTCTGGGGTCGACGAGGCCGGGGCGCTGCGGGTGACGAACCGCCTGGGTCTCACCGCCCTGCACGAAGCTGTCCGGCACAAACGTGAACGGGTGGTGGGTCTCTTCATGGCGATGGCGCCCGAGCTTGCGTCGGTAACGAGTGACGATGGTGTCTCGCCGCTGTATCTAGCGGCAACTACCAGGTCCGTGCCGATGGTACGGCGTCTGCTTCGTTTGCCGGACGGGGCACCGTCGCCCGCTTCGTCTGTCGGTCCTAAGGGACGTACTGCGTTGCACGTCGCGGCGGCTATTAGCAGAGGTAGGTAATGACAGAACAATCTCCCGACTAAATTTTGCTTTGATATTTTCTTCAAAAAAATTGCTTTGATATCAGTCGTAGACCCTATGGATAATATTGTACTGAAAAAAAGAAGTTGTTTTTTTGCTTCCACTGAACAATACTTGTTTTATTAATAAGATCATCAGCAAGTTAATATGCCATCTGAACCCGCTACTACTAATTAAATTGGCATATTAACTTCTTCATGTTTGATTTCTGTATAGATTTTTTGTTACTAAATTCTTTTGCTACGATGAAGAAATTAATATGCCATCTGAACCCGCCACTACTAATTAAATTGGCACTTTTATTCCCACAGAAATGGCTTACCACATATTGGCTTGGGAGGCAACGTTGTTGACCATAGTTGATTCATCAGGGAGAAGTCCTCTTCATATTGCAGCTAAAGGAGACAATCACGGCGTGGTTGCGCTATTTCTGGGTGTTGACTGTCACGCTGCTCGTATTCCTGATAACAGAGGACAGTTTCCGCTGCATTATGCTGCTGCTCGGGGCTGCCCGGGCATGATCAATCAGCTCATAGAGAAATGCCCTGACTACCACGAGTTTGTTGACGACAACGGAATGAATCTACTTCACATTGCTGTTGACAGTGGCAATTATACAGTGGTTAGATACATTTGCCAAAATGAGAGGTTCAATCTGCTTTGGAATGCAGCAGATTTCCAAGGCAACACAGCACTCCATTTAGCTGTAAAAAAAGCGACCCACGGATTGTGTCTACACTGTTGCATACGACAAGCGTAGAAGTAAACATGAGCAACAAGAATGGTCTAACAGCTGGGGATCTTGCTTACACTGCATATAAATCCTCACCGCGGTATTTCCTGGTAATGCTCTGCTATCTCAAAATTATGTTATCTTGTTATCATATATCATATGGATGTTTTATGATGTCTATATATATATATATTATATCATGGATAATTCCAGATATGCTATTTCGGTGTAACCAGTTCCTGTTTCGCTATTGCTAGTTTGCTACAATTCATATCTTCTTGAATATAACAAAAATCCTGAATTCGTGCTATGCCGGAGCTCTGAGGTGTTACAATACAATGTTACCCCGGACCACCCGGTCATTCTCTATGTATATATGCTGATTTGTGTCCATATTCTCACTGATATATCAATTTTCTTATTCCACAGGATCCATCTTTTGTCGTGTTTTTAATGTTATGCTGGGTGCGGTCAAACTGTAATCTGGGTATAATAGATGTAAACGAAGAAGATGAGGAATCGCGAGATAAAGAAGGAAGTGACGAAGGCTACATGAAGGGTAACTGAACAATAGCATCAGCTCTGATTGCTACAGTAACATTCACCGCAGCCTTCACGGTTCCAGGAGGTTTCATTGCCGACGAGAAATCTCAACCGGGGACAGCGGTACTAGCGAGACGCTTTGCTTTCAGAGCATTCGCTGCGTCAAACACAGTGGCGTTCCTATGCTCCATCGTAGCGACCCTCTACATCATATATGGCGGTGCGAGAGAGGTACCAGCCAGCCATAGAAGGCGCTACACCGCTCCGGCGTCTGGGCTGCTGCCGGTTGCGGTCCAGTTCATGATTGCGGTGTTCGCGTTCGGGTTTCACCTCGTCCTTGGTGCTGCTAACCGCTGGCTCATAATCTTTGTGTACTTTGGATCTGCAGCTTCGGTCCTCTTTTGCTTTCCCGGCATTTGGGTTCCATTCTTACGCGGGTACGTTACGCTGTTATGGCGGCGAGGTCAATGGGTGGATCTTCTGTTCCAAGTCAAGCGGATACTGTTTGCTGTACTAATATGTGCTACCTTCGTAGTCGCCATCGTGTTAGAGATATCTCTGCCGAACTACTGAGATATTAATTATGTGAGAAGGCTCGTCTGTCCCGTACAAAAGGGGATTTTCTTTTTTGACAAAGGGGAATTTCAATTCATGAACATTTAAAAAGGTGAATTTGTACAGTTTCGAGTTGTGAATAAATTTCAAACACTAGCAGTCTGCCGGAACGAAGGAGAACAGCCCGAGATCGTAGAGCACCTGCAGATCCATCTGCATCACGTTGCCTATGACTGAAACGCTGCCCATGCCACGTGACCTCTCTCGTCCACGGCGTCCAAGTAGCTCTTCTTGGTAAGAAGAAGACTTTCTCACACAGGTCAAAAAACGCCCGAACCCCTCTCCTCCCTTACATGGAGGCCTACAGCCATGTGAGAACCTAGGCCGGACCACCATGGGTTCCCGTTGCTTCCAAACGTCTGGGCACGACCTTGATCACATGCTTTGGTGCTGGGAGAGGTAGGGGGATTTTTTTAACACAGTCCGGAAATTCGCTTTCCTGGAAGTCGAACGCAGGATCCGGAAGGTGCTACTCAAACACTTTACCAGTGAGGTAATGGCTCTTTCGCTATAACAATGATGCCAGCTGAATCCCTTGGTTTACAGATTGTCATCCGGAACTATTTTCTGTTTGTGCTCTTGCCAAAAACTGTATGAACACTCATTTGCTTCTCTCTGTCTACTTGCACTGTAGAACTAATCTTTGCTGTCAGATTACTTGCACAACACTTGTTGACTACTATTTCAGTTGTTTTTTTTTCACAGGGCTTCCTAGGAAGGATAGTGAAGCTACTGTTTCCGAAGAATCTACATCACAACCATCTTTGTTGTCAGCTTACATGACCAAATAACATAGAGGAAGAGGGACAGAAGTTTGTGGCGACCCTTTTCAATCGATGATCTTAAGCTGATCAAGTGTAATGCCAGCATGTACTTTGGCTTGTAACGGCAAGTAACTTGTTGTGTAATATTTTTCTCAATCCATGTGAAGGTAGCTTTAAACACAAGTAACTTGTTGTGTAATAAACCTATTGTAGTATTTAATGTTCATGCTGTTTTCCATTGGCTAATACTGATCAGTGCCATGGGAATTTCACTGTTTCTGTATTGATTTATTTGTCTGTATCGACTTTGGTACTGTTCACGCAGCATTTATGCATATTTTTCTTTTGCAGGACTAGGCTCACGAGTGTGCCTGTCTCCAGCTCGGCCTGCTGGTATTATACATATTCAGTAAATAGTGGCCACATTCTTACAATATATTTTATACATGCTGAAAAGATTCATAAAACCACTGCAAAATTCAAATTTCATTCTGTATGAAATTAAGAGGGCATGTCCATGTTACTACCTACACTAGTTTCCTTTAGTGTCATGGCACATAGCAGCCATCTGTTATTACTGTCACGGGCAGGGAGATTAGTAGATAATACTTGAAAACTGGTAGTCGGACGTGGTCCTGGACCTCGCCGGCGCGGCGCGGAGGAGCCGTTTCGACGCCGCACCGAGAAGGCAGGACAGATATGCAAGATACTTGCGTATTACTTCTTTCCTGATCTTAAACACAAACGTGTCGGGCTCCACTTATATGAGAATAGAGCCGGACCCTAACAAGGAAACTATAAACCGTAATTGATACAAACTCTAACAAGCCATCTTAACTAACCAAAACTCCTACTACGAATCAAACTACGGATTTGGTGCGGCTGCCGTTCGGTTCCTCCTGCGCCTGGAATAGTTAAGTCCCCACATGACATTACTTACACTACATTGTTCTCTTTTTTTTTAGATAATGGAAACAAAGTTTCCGGCCTCTGCAAAGCATTCAGCCACCGTTTTTTGGTTTACTTATTACACAAAAGTCAGTACGCAGACTGATCATGGAGAACACAAAAAATAAAATCAAGGAGGTTGCAATCTGTTATTAAAATGCCATCCATAAGATGCAAAAAGCTCCAACGCAGCCGTCTCTAGTACCGCGCTCGTCTCATGAAAATGGCATCGCACCTCCTCAGGCTGTAGCAGGGACCGAGTACCGCAGCCAATATGCTCCCTCGAATAAAGCCTGTAAAAATGATGTATATTTAATATTATGAAAACATATATCATTCCTACACCGCCAAATGGCCCAACACATGGCCGTCACTCCCACCAAGATAATCTTGCGTTTCTCTAAATCAAAACGAGAAAGCCAATCACCCGCTATATGGGCTATAGAAGTAGGAGGATTTAGACCCGTAGCCACCAGAACTGTCCTCCAAATCAACCTAGCATGATGGCAGTCAAACAACAAATGTTGAATTGTCTCATTACAATTGCAAAAACAACATTTTTGGTGACCTACCCAGTTTCTCTTAGCTAGGTTGTCTTTTGTTAAGATAACTCTCCTGGATAGGTACCACAGGAAAATTTTTATCTTAAGAGGTAGTTTTAATTTCCAGATTAGTTTGTGTCTGAACGGAGTATCTTGGTTCATAAGAAATAAATACATAGAACGTGTCGAAAACACTCCTGTTCTATGTAGCTTCCAAGATATTCTATCCCTTTCGTCCGAGTAACTCTGAGATTTGAAATCTTGGCTATTAGGTCGTTATATTCCGTAAGTTTATTCCCTATCAGCGCTCGCCTAAAAGTTAAGTTATAAGGCGAATTCCCCATGATTTGAGCCACGGATCGTTGTGAATCGTAGGTCACATTATATATATTAGGGAAAAGCTCACAGAAAGATCTCGTTCCATACCAAGTGTCCTCCCAAAATCTAACTTGGGAGCCATCCTTTACATGATAGGATACACATGACAGGAATTCATCCTTGACTTTTAGGAAGCCTCTCCAAAAGTGAGAGTCATTTTGTTTGATCCTGACCTGTGACAGAGTCTTTGAACCCAAACATTTATTTCGGATTAGATTCTGCCATAGCCCATCCTCATTGAGCAATTTGAATAACCATTTGCTCGGTAGACATTTATTCTCGGATCTCCGGATCTATGATTCCAAGGCCTCCTTGGTCCTTCGGTCGACATAATAGGTCCCATCTAGCAAGTCGATACTTTTTATTATTCTTACCTCCTTGCCAAAAGAATCTGGACCTATAAGCGTCTAGTTTGGAAAGGACTCCTTTCGGAATTTCAAAGACAGACATCATGAACATAGGAAGACTACTAAGAACTGAGTTTAATAAAGTTAAACGACCCCCGTAAGAGAGGTGTTTCGCCTTCCAACAGTTAAGTTTCCTTTCAAATCTTTCTTCTACTTTTGCCCAATCACTATTATTGAGTTTGCGATGATGCATCGGGATACCCAAATATCTGAATGGATATTCCCCTGTGTTGCACCCAAATAACTCCATGTACTCATTTTTATGATTGGCGGCCTCACCATAACAAAAAATTTCACTCTTGTGGAAGTTTATTTTCAGACCTGATAACTGTTCAAAGGTCGTGAGCAGTAACTTCATGTTCTGCGCCTTTTCTAAGTCATGGTCCATAAACAGGATGGTGTCATCTGTATATTGCAAGATTGATAAGCCATCTTCCACCAGGTGCGGAATTATGCCACTAATTTGTCCATCTTTTTTTGCTCTTTTAATAAGCACAGCCAGCATGTCGGCCACAATGTTGAACAAAATAGGTGACATAGGATCTCCTTGGCGTAGACCTTTCTTTGTTTGAAAGTATCGACCGATATCATCATTAATCTTGATACCGACGCTACCCCCTTCTACAAAACTTTTAATCCAGCGGCACCATTTTTGGGAGAACCCCTTCATGCGTAGGACTTGTTGAAGAAAGCTCCATTTGACCTTATCATAGGCCTTCTCGAAGTCAATTTTAAACAAGACTCCGTTCAGCTTCTTAGTATGCATTTCATGAATAGTCTCATGGAGTATTACTACTCCCTCCATGATGTTTCTCCCCGGAATGAATGCCGTTTGGGATGGTTGCACTACCGACCCGGCTACTGTGTTAATTCTATTTGTGCCAACTTTAGTAAAAATTTTAAAGCTGACATTTAACACACAAATAGGTCGGTATTGTTGTATCTGCTTCGCATCATTAGTTTTTGGTAGTAGAGTAATGATACCAAAGTTTAAACTAAAGAGCGAAAGCTTCTCTTCATGGAAATCAGCAAAGAGTTTGAGTAAATCCTCTTTAACCACATTCCAGAATACTTGGTAAAACTCCACCGGAAATCCATCGGGCCCAGGAGACTTATTGTGTTCCATTTGAAACACTGCCTCCTTAACTTCCTTCTCTGTGAAGGGGGCAGTTAGGATCTCATTTTCAGCTTGAGTTACCTGAGTTATGTCATCTATCTGATTCTCCATTAGAGATGCTAAGGATTCTTCAGGAGACCCAAACAAATTTTTATAATAGTTTGTGATATATGACTTTAGTAGATCATCACCAACCACCACACCATCTTCTTGTTCAAGTCTGAAAATGTGTTGTTTGCGATGCTTGCCATTTGCCACTAGGTGGAAAAATTTGGTGTTATTATCACCTTCCAACAATGACGTGACTTTGGCACGTTCATACCATTTAATTTCTTCCTCTCGTAGTAGAGCGGCTAAACTTTCTCTGAGATAATGCTTCATATTAATTTCATTATCTGACAAAGAAGTGTGTTCAGCCCTTTTCTCTAAGGAATCAATTAAAGATATCAAACGCTTTTTTCCTTCTTATAATGACCTGCAGTGTGTTTCGCCCATCCCTGGAGATGTTTACGAACTGCTCGGATCTTGTTCTGCCAACGATCGAGGCTTGAATTTCCATGATTTGTGGATTGCCACATATGTGACACCATATCAAAGAAACCATCTCTCAAAAACCAGCCTCGCTCGAATTTGAAAAGAGGAGCGTTGTTATTATGAGTCGACGCACCAGTATTAAGCACTAACGGTGTATGGTCCGAAGTACCTCTGATCCTGGCATCAACTGTACTCAATGGAAATTTTTCTTCCCACTCCGTGCTTGCCAGGACCCTATCTAATTTCTCCTGTGTGGGGTCATCTCCGGGCCCCACCCAGGTATATTGGCGACTCGACAACTCGATCTCTTTAAGATCGAGGACTTCAATGACTTGGTTAAAAATACTCGGCCATCTTGGGTCAAAATTGTCGGTATTCTTATCTTCTGGCTTTCTCATCATGTTGAAGTCACCTCCAATTAAATAAGGAAGTGATTCATGAGAGCAGGAATTAGCCAATTCAGCAAGGAAAGCCTCTTTTTTCTCTAATTGGGCTGGCCCGTAGACCGCATAAAGAACCCACTTGAATCCATCGTCTTTATTTTGAAGAGTAAACTTAACATAAAAGTCCCCTTCCACAATAGATCCAATATCAAAGACAGAGAGGTCTACACCTAGAAGCATTCCTCCTGATCTTCCCTGTGGTGCCATACTGTGCCAAATGTAATCACGGCCAGCACACAGGTTTTTTAAGGTCGAATCTAGAAAATCATCCCGACCTGTTTCCATAAGGGCAATAAAGTTAATTTGCTCCTCGCGGACTAACTCGACAAGTATCTGTGTTTAGCCAAGTCTGCAAGACCTCTGCTATTCCAGAAGACTCCCTTCATTGGATACACAGTTTTGATGGGGTTTTGCGTTTTTTGGAAGCTTCACCTTCCTCTGTTTCTTTCCAGAGTTTGACTTTTTCTTTCGGGGGCCACATTCAGATCACAACATACGTGATCAAGGCCCTCCTCAAATGCATTCTCATTTAGTGGACCACAGATGTGGTTGAGCATTGCATCGAAATTGTCGTCCTCCTCATCACCACGAAGGGTAGAAACAAATTGTTTTTTAAAGTTGGATTTTTTAGAGACAGATAACCTATCAATTTCTATGTTTTTAAGAGAGATAATAGAAGAATTAATTTCACTACTATCTCTACCCAAAGAAACACCTAGGTTGCTAACTCTGGTCTCTATTTGAGAATTAGACAGAGAAGTGAAAGAATTAGTACCTGAACACTCCAAGTTCCTCTTCATCGCCATACGCTCGGCCTTTGCAAGCGTATGCTCATCATTGACCGATGAGCGGAGACTCCTCCTCAGCTTCTTCTCCGGTGCTGGCTCCATCGGGGACTGTATCCCCGCATCACCGGTCTTCCCCTTCGACGCGGTAAGTTGCGGTAGAAGTTGTTTGTCCCCGGCAGGCAGCTGAGAGCCCGCAGCTTCAGCAGTCCTAGGCCCCGAGTGCGGTGAACCCACAAGCACATCCGCATAGGAGCGCTCAGGTGTCACCAGCTTCGGCGACCTAGGGGTCGGCCCAACATGATGTAGCACCATACCGCCCCCTTGTTGGTAGGAGGTGATGGAGCAGACTGGACCGCGAGCAAAGACACGGCACCAATGTCCTCTGTTGCTGCAGCCTTGGTGTCCGCCCCTGCCAGCAGTGCACTGCAGTCAACGAGCGACACAACAGCAGCTCGTGCCACGGTGGGCTGAGCACTCTCCAGCACCTTGGGCGACGCCTCACCGGGCGTAGCCGTGTCCATAGCTTGAGCTACATATGACTACGTCCCCACTTCCGGCACCACCGTGCCCTCGGCAGTGGGTAGCGCAGCCTGTACCGCCGCCGTCTCCAACCTCGAGTCCTGCACATCATCACTAGAATTTATACCTTTGTGTTGTACTTGTTTGGTTCCACTTGTTCTCGACGTCGATGTATTTTTATGCCCTCCTTTATTCTCATCATCATGATGGTCTGATAGCTGGGCATCCTCCATCTCATGATCTTCCCCATGAGGTTGTTTGTCAGGATGTCCACCCTCGTCATCATCAAGATCGTCAGCGTCATCAAAATTCTCCTCTTCTTCAAGAGGCATGACGTGATCAATTTTGAAAAATATTTCATAGAGACCATCATCCACCACAATGTGTGCCTCGTCTGGGATGGATTCAACATCAATCACAGCCACCTGTAAGCGAACTACGCCGGTCTTCCGTGTATACCTCATGTCCACCCTAGTTGTAGCACCGATAATAGTGCCCACAGCCCAAAGTGGAAGAAACGAGCGAATCTCATATGGCACACCATACACATGAACCCAAACCTTGTGCAGCTTCATTACTAGTTTTATCTCCTGGTTCCATTCCTCAAAAGCCATGACACCCTCATTTTTGTCAGTTGGAATCCTCTTAATAGCCACTAGCCTCTGTAACTCCACCTGACAAGGAAATGTAACAAGGTATTTGTTTGGCTCATGTGTTCTCACCACCCAGTCCCATTTAACCGGGATCAGTCTAGCAAGTTCTGCCTTCACCAAATCAGCGGAGACTTGTCCCTCCACAATAGTGACCAAAGCCGTAGCAGAGACCTTTTTAGGAATTGGTGCTGCACAATTGTATGGAATTTGGAAGAAACCAGTACCTTTACCTGCGAGTCCACAACATATTGCCTCAGGTTTGGGGCCAAGCAACAACTCACACGTAGCAGTGAGGTGATCTTCAAGGCAAATGGCACACTGGAGTTTGGCCTTCTTCTTTTTCTTCGCATTGGGTTCCCCCTCAGCTTCTGGACCCTTATGCTTCCCAGCAGCTTGCACTTGAACCTCTTTTTGCCACCATGATCGCCTGCAGCCTCCCGGCCTTGTCGTGGCTGCTCAGCAATGTTCGCCTGACCACGGCCGCGACCCCGGCTACCTAGATCATTGCGCGCCCTCCTTGTTCCTTCCGTATGTCGACCCCGGCCTCTGTTGGCCGGCGGCAGCGGTGACGTGGATCGCCTGTCGCGCCCGCCTCGAAACCGGCCGCCCCTTGCGAATGGGTGACCGATTGGACGGCGTTTGTCTCCTCCATCTCCTCCTGCACCACCAGCAACCGCTCCCTTCGCGCCGCCGCCTGCCATGACCGCTTCAACGTACGATCGAGGACGGGTTAGGGCTTTTGGAAGGAGTCGATCCTGTAGCTTCGCTAGCGCCTGATGTTTTGTCAGACATGGGCCGCCTGGTGGGACCGTTTCCTTGGCAATCTCTGATTTTGAAATTTGGAAACGCGGCCCATCGGAGTTATGATCAAGTCTTACCGCCGGCTTGTGATCGGCACTTCTCGACGGCGATCTGCCGGGTTTGCCTCGCCTAATCTCGTCACCCAGCGTCCTCCTTGGAGAAATACGAGGTTTTGGAGCGGCCCCTCCAGCTCGACTGCGGCGAACGCGGCGGAGGCCTGAACATCTTCCATGGCCAGTGAACTCCATACGAACGACTTGAACCATTGTTTACCCGACGATCTTTTCTCCTGACCGTCTGCCAGGGTTGATCCACTGGCGAGATAGACCCCAGCACTGCCGCCGGGCTGGAATCACGACGTTGCGACCTTTCTTGCGACGCTCTTTGGTCAGCATCTCCCAAGTCTTCAACCTCGACGTCCGACTCAGAATCTTCTTGCCAGAATCGGCCTGGAATCGGAGATCCCGGCGTCATCTTATGCAGCTCGACGCCGAATCGCCTATTTCGCCATGTCTCATTCACTTTTGTTTTTCTATAGGATATATAAACTTTTCAGATCTGAATGTACAACATGACAATTCTTCTTCAGAATTCCCATATATGATGCAGTCTGGTGGGAAATGGTAGTAGATCACAAATCAAACAAGATAAACGAGGCCCAGCTTAAGTTTGCATACAGTTTATTCTGAGCCTAAATTAATAGTCGATAACTGTTCAATCACTTTGCCTATGTAAAGTGCACATAACACAAGACTGCAAATGATAATGATTCCGACTGAGAACAAATGTGATAATTGATAAACACTGAATTTAATTTTTTTAAACCATTACTTGTGTGTATTTTACGATTTTGATGGCACTAGAAAAGTTTCAGACAAATATGAGTAGGCTAATTGTGTTCCATTGCTTTGTTTGCTTTCTGGCCAATTTGTCTAGCTGACATTTACTTTTTAGCATAAACGTGACTTGATGAGTGCATTACCTTTTTGTTATATATTCTTAAAAAAACCACACAGGAATTTGAAGTCATGAATAACCCCCTCAGTCAAGATGAGTTGAGCAGCACTCGAGAGAGGATAGCACCATTCATACTATCCCAGGTGATCGATAAGAAGAGGAGTGTCATTCTCATGATCCAAACATGGCAACATCATACTGTGTGATGTTATGTGAACAAGTATATGTTATTTTATTTCCTACGATGTTATTCGAAACAATGACAACACCCCTCAGCAAAGATGTGACATGTTATATTTATGTTTTTGGAACCACTTGAACCTAAGTTTATGTCAATGAATGAGTTATGTTTATTATGTATAGTTGAAATTTGTTTAAGTTCCAGTCTATGAGAATTTGATTATTTGCTTATCTGCGGTGTTTGGGCCTCGGATATTGCAATGTACATGTGTTGTGGTATCTGTGATATGTGTTTTGTGATCTGTGAACTGAGTACTCTATTTTGCTCCATGTGTATGTATTTGTTATAATGGATAAAATGCGCATAGTTTTTATTTTCACAATTATCATTGCATATTGCAAAAATGAGTCTGCACTGAGTTGTCATTGAAGACTCTTTTTGGCTACAAGTCTCTGATAACCTCTCATTGCAGACTCGTTTTGGTAATACCAGTCTGCAGTAACTCCCTCATTGGATACTCGTTTTGTCCACAATGAGGAGTCATTGTAGACTCGAAAATCCGAGTCTCCAATGACATCTCAATGGAGACGTGTATTTGGAGGATTGAAAAAGTAGAGTCTCCTATGTGACTTGGTCAGAGTCTAAAAACATTTTCTTACATAGTTTGACTTGGTCAACATATTTTGCAAATTTTAGAATGTGAAAAGAAGGAAAAACAAAAGTTGGCTGCAACTTTTTTCGAGTTGAGATGCTATGAGGTGATCTCGGGTCCTCCATTGTCTATCCTTAACATTGATATGGGCGATGGTGAAAACTCGATTAACGCAATGTGAATCACTATACACTCTTGCACAAGCGATGAGCTAGATACACATCCGATTTTGGTGCCTAATCCAGAGAATGATGACCGGGTTAGGCATGGTTTCATGGCTTCAACGAAACACGTATGGGGTGCTCCGCCAATGTCAGGTGGTGTAGTGTTTTGTCAATAGCATAATCCTCTACACCTCGACAACCACGCGATCAATTGCCTCTTTGTGTGCGCAACCACAACTCAGTAGTACACCCATCGCTGCCACCGCCTAGCCACCGGGAACAACCAATGATGTTGTGGAGTCGAATAAAGGGGGGGGGGACGGGTTGGCAGGGAAGAAATGGAAAAAGTAATGGCAACCAGTAATTTTGTGCCACTGCTGCCCAGTCACCGGAAACGACCAATAATGTTGTGGAGAGCCAAAGAACAGGGGGACATGGAAGAAATGGCAAAAACGAATGTTATTTTTGTTCTCTATTTTGAAAAGCAAATTAGTGTTTCATACATATCCTAAGAATCCATTAAATTAGTGATTGAAAGTAGTATAACTACATCTAAACTATTTGATTAAGAGAAATAAATAGTATATTAAAAGAAATAAGTGGTACATCTAAATTACAACCCACAGTAAAAGGTGCAAAGGTAATAGAAAATTACCCTGATGAACACCACTCGAAAAGGAATCATACTCCTACAACTTGTTTTGCAAACAAAATCTTGGTGTATTCAAGATTGTAAAAGTTTAGTTTTGATAAAATTTAGAACTCCATATATTTTGGGACAATGAGTGTATGTTATATATACATTCGTCCTCCGTAAATCCGTTGAATATTGAATTTAGACGTCTAGACTATAGTAGGCTCCTGTCACCAAATAACTTTGATTGGGCCAAAAAATTTCTTATGTCACAGGCTTGGCAAATAGTTACTTCTGAAGAGAAGCAAGTACATGACATCTCCTTTTCCTTGCCCTCTATCTGCCCAACCAGTGAACTTCTTTGGTGTGACAATTTATCTTCAACTCATGCAAATTCTACAGGAGTTAAGGAAAACCTCAATCTATCCGCATCTCAGGCAGATTCGATAGGGGTTCAGGAAGAGCAGCTTGACTCAGATGCAACACAGCAAATCAGACAGATTATATAAGAGATCAAGAAAAGTAGTCTAATTCAGATGTAGTAGCACTTGTAGAACAAGGAGAACATTCAGAGCCTGCTTCTACACTAGTGAGTAGCATACCACCCAAAAAGACAGCAAGTTCTACTTCTGAAGTGCATGGTAAGAAGAAGAAAACTTCACAAACTCCATTAGTGGTCATAGATGCAATGCAAGGAGGAGTGATAGATTGAAGGATAAGCTTAAAGGCTTTAAATCTTCCTAGTGTCAGCACAAAAACTGCTTTGGTTGTTCCTCTGCTCCACCTAGTCTCTTACTCCTAAAGTCATTAGGAATCCAAGGTTTAAATTTTGCAAGATACCTTCACATGAGGTGTCTGATGCAATTGGCCATAAATCTTCCTACAAGGGCTAGGAAAAAAGAGGCAATTGGAGAGCAAAGAAATAAACAGAAGGTTGATGGCCAAGGTCAATCAAAGGAAACAGGGGTCGTTAGGAAAGTTACAAGCACAAAGACGAAGGATCAAGACGGTTCCAATGATGATACACAAACAAACAAGCCCAAGAAGTAGAAGTGTTACAGCCTCTAAAGATCTGAAGAGGAGAGATTTATCTCTTATTTTATGAATGTTGCCTATTTTGTAGTCATCTCTAGAACTTGGTTTAGCTGTGTTGCTCTGCTGCTACTTGTTATTGTTACCCCATCTAGGCTTTTGAACTCTTTGAACTTGGTTTTCTCTTGGTATTGTGCTTATTGCTATATAAGTATCTTATATGTGGAGTGATATGCAACCTACAATCTAGTACTCTTCAATTGGAATCATGTAGAATGGAATTAGGTCCTTCTCCAGTATCATGGTCATGATGCTTTGCATGGAGAGTTCTGGCAAAAGGTTTTATCTCATACTCTTATGTTATGCATGAGAGGCAAGTGGCACCCTGCCTATCTTTTTTTAATGGATAACAGAACTAATAATATAGATTGCAAAAATTTATGCCGGAGAAAAAGTGGAATGCTATTAAAAGAATAATTACAGAAATGAAATGTGAAGTTGTTTGCCTACTAGAAACTAAAAGAGAACATTTGGACTCAGCATATCAGAAGAAGTTTTGCCCATTAATAATTGAAAATTTTGAATATCTTCCATCCATAGGAGCATCTGGTGGTATATTAACTCCATGGGCTAGCTCAACTCTCAGTGGCAGCCTCCTTTTCCAGAATAAATTCTCCCATTCAATTGAATTTACCTCTCTAGTGTCCGGTGACAAGTGGATTCTCACTAATGTGTATGGCCATGTACTTTTGATGGAAGAGCACAATTTTTGGAATGGTTTGGAAATGTGGATATGCCATATAATATGGAGTAGTTGGTAGTAGGTGATTTTAATTTGATTAGGTATCCTAAAAATAGAAACAAACCTGGAGGAGATATTAATCTAATGATGTCGTTCATTGAGACCCTTGCAAGGAGAGAGATATACTTGGACTAATAAACACTAGAAACCCTCGTTGGAAAGGTTGGATTGGTTTTGCACTTCACCTTCGTGGACTACTAAGCATCCTAGAACTTTTGTGACAACTTTATCAAGGGACACCTCTGACCATGTCCCCTGCATGATAACTATCAAGACTTCAGTGCCAAGGGCAAAGGTATTCATATTTGAAAATTTTGGATGGAACACCATGATTTTCCAGTGATTCTACAACATGCTTGGGATCTACAAACAAATCAAGTAGATGATGCAAGAAGGATTGTAGCAAAACTAAAATTTGCAAGAGTTTTCAGACATTGGAATAAATAGTTACTACCTAATTTGGCCAAGACAATAGCAAACAACATGGAAGTCATATGCTGATGGATATTATAGAAGAAACAAGGTACTTGACACTACAGGAGTGGAATTTTAGACTGGTTGTGTAGAATCATCTTACTCACCTCCTGCATCAACAACTAATTTACTGGAAACAAAGGGGAACAATTAAATGGGTCAAGTTTGGAGATGAGTGGACAGATTTCTTTCATGCTAATGCCACAGTCAAACACAGAAGGAGTGCCATAACCATACTACAGGATGCCAATGGAAATATTTGTCAGACACATGAAGAAAAAGCAAAACTTTTGTGGCAAAGTTATAAGGAGGCTGGAAACCTTTGAATTTCTGAAATGTAGTTTGATCTGGCTACTCTATTGACACCAAGTGATAACCTAGATTGCCTACACCAACCTATCACCAAAGAAGAGATAGAGAAGATTGTTCGGCAATTACCCACACACAAATCTCCAGGACCAGATGGGATCAACACAGATTTCATGAAGAAATGTTGTCATGTCATTGCAGAGAACTTTTATGCTCTGTGCCAGGGTTTTTATAATGAGAGAATCTTTTTGAGAGGAATAAATAGCTCATATATCACTCTTATTCCAAAAGTGGAGGTACCGGTCATAGTATCGAATTACAGACCGATTTCCTTCTCAATTCAATACTTGCATCTAGCTTATCACAAAAATTCTAGCTGATAGACTACATGCAACTATTTTGGATTTTGTCCATCAACAAAATCAGTATGGATTTCTTAAGTGAAGGTTGATATAGGACTGTTTGGCATGATCATTTGAATTCCAAAAGGGAGATGATTGTGACACCTCGTGTCACACACTTTGCGAATTAGCAATTTTAAAATATGCCTCTAGTCTAGTAGCCCACCCACAAGAAATTTGGTTGACATGCAAATAGTTTTGGAAGGTCAAATAATTCAAAATCTATTTGAATTGAACTACAACTCAAATATCTACAACACAAGTGGGGTGCGCCAAAAATATATGTTGTAGTACATGTCAAAAGAAAATTCTAGCCCAAATGGCATTGATTTTGATTAAGGTTTAATACCCTAATTAAATCGGAGAAGCTTAACTTTTAGCATTTTCCCTAAATTAGTATAATTTCAGTGGGAGGAATTTGGACATGAGCTCAACGTGCATATCACTTTCTCGAGTTGTTCTACCCAAGACAATTTTCCAATTTAATTTCTGAGCTTAGGAAATGCTTGATTTGTATTTTTCATATTTGGAAACGAGCACATTTGAAAATTCGGGGAAAAAGAAAAGATTCCACGGAATATGTCGTGAGCCCCGCTTGCCAGCAACCCAGGGCGAGCCGAGGGCACGCGCCGCGCGCCAACTCGGGTTGTACACCGGTGCCGCGTGGCCAGCGCCCTCCGGCCACGACCCCACCTGGTCGGGAGCCAAGGGGAGCCCCAAAGGCCCGGTCGGAACCGTTCCCCTAGCTCCCTCTCATTTCTCTCCCTCAACCACCCCGATCCGCCATTGCCGCCGCCCGGAAGCTCGCCGCTCCGCTTGTCCCCGACCTAGCCAAGCCGCGCGCAGCTCAACTCCACCCTACTCTTCCTCCTCGACCCAACGCACGGGCAGTGATGGATTGAGGTTTGCCAATCGGGACGTTTTCCACCGCGGTGTGCCGCACCGCATGCTCTGCCTCCACATGAAATCCCCACCCCTTCGGTGAGCCCCGCCGCCCCTTCTCCCCACTAGGGACTGCGCAACTCGTTCCTCCATTTGCCGAACCCCTTTTCCCCATGATTCGTGCAAAGAGGAAGCCGTCGGCGAAATTTTTCCCAAGCCCGACCGGCGGCCGTTTCCGCCCCTACGTCACACGTTGTCTTCCAGGGCCGCGCATCAAGAATGGAGGCTAGGACGGGTTTCATCGCACGCCGGTGAAGCTTTTGGACCAAGTTTCGGCCCGAGCTACGCCCTCTCGAGAACGCGCCACTTTGCCGGACCCGCTCCACCCGCCATTGTCACCGCCGACAACTCCACGGTGAGCTTCCCCATTGCTCGACCCTCCCATCCGGTCCACCGGGGCATGCGCGTCGCGCTGGTACCCTGCCCTAGCCGTGCCGCTCAACTCCGGCAGCGAGCGGCCGTGCGCCGCCCGCCTCTAGCAGGGCCCCTTCTAAGCCACGGGGCCGACCACACGCCCGAGGATCAGGTGTGGCCACATCCGCTCCAAATCTAGGACTTTGTGGTCCTCGGTGTGGTCCCGAGCGCGCGGGAGTTATTTTAAATCACGCGATGGCATTTTCGTAATTAAACGTAACTTCAATTTAAACTTCAAAAATTCGTATATTTTGATCTAGACCTCGAAAAATTGCAAACAAAAATTTGTTGGACTCCTTGTCACATGTACCATTTAATGGTGCATTTAGAGTGGCATGATCAGAAGCAATTTAATTGGATTAAATTCCTTTTTATCCATACTTGTTTAGCACTTAATTAATTATGATCTTGCTTTTAATATGGAAGCATAAATTAATTATCATCCTTAATTGGTGCATAGTGACCAGAGGCATTTAGGCTCATATTTTACCTAGCTTTTGCAAGGTTAAATATTTAATTTCATGTACATAGGATGATAATTTAAATGCTTCATGGGAGTTGATGAAATAAATTAAATTGTTAATTGCAATTAAATCATTTCACCCTCGCTAGACCTCAAGTTATTTTATACTCAATAATTACGTGTTTTTGATGAAATTCGTACGTATTCCATAAAATATTTTAATCTTGTTTTCATCAAATTAAATATCACTATTGCATCATGTAGTCTGCGGTGGTGAACGTGGTGACCGGCGAGGAGGAGACAGAAGCTGCTGCAGTTAGTGACCCAGCTCTTTAGGGTCAAGCTCGAGGCAAGTTTTTCTATTTCATCACTATATGCTTGTAGGCCTATACTGTGCATTAGGTTTATAGGAGTTGTGATGAAAACCCTAACATGTAGTAGGATTCTGTTTATCCTTGTTCGATAGCCCTACATAGATGCTTGCTTAATTATGGCGATCATTCGTCGAGTGGTACGGAGACCACTCGTAGTATAGGACAATCACTTTTGGACACGTTGCTAAGTATTTGAGATGAGATTGGAAATTGGAGGTCGGACGGGCAACTTAGGTGGAAAGTGAAGGACTGTAAGAGTCTTCAAGGTGGTAGCCCCATCTGTGCACACAAGTACTACGTCGTGTCCGACCCATGTGGATAAGTTTGAACGTAATGTTTGCATGCTGGTGTTAATGGGCCCAGTAAAACGACGTACCGATGGCTACTGTATGTTAGAGAGATACCCTACTCCCTCGGTTACTAGGTAGGAATTTGGGAGGAGAGGAGGGAGCAATCTACTCACGGATGATGTCCGGGACGGCTCGCGTGGGGGACCCATCTCGGGGAGCTAGGCCCGATTACCACTACAGTGTTGATTGGGAAAGGTTGTCTCATGCGGCTTTTGGGAAGCGCGTATGTGACGTGCAATCAGGTTTCTCCTGTAGGATATAAATCGATTCAAATTGCTGCCCCTTATAGTAACGAGTACCACTTATCCGGCCCGCCGAATGTAGTAAGAAGAGGAACTTATATGATGATGATGATGATTAAATTGTTATATTGCTTATTACATTGTTTGGAAACATGTAATGCTTTAGCTTAGTGCGAATTAAATTTCAATCTTTGTTACAACTTAATGAACTTCTAAAAGATGAAAGTAAGGATCCACTCATAGGCTGGCTTAGTGCTTATTTATCCTACCCCTTCGGCCTTTGCATGTCTAGGAGTCGGCTATAGATGGTCACTTTGACAGGTCGGTCTTGCTGAGCTCTAGTTGCTCGAGCTTTGCTCTTTGTGGTTTTCAGAGGACCCCGTCGAGCAGGACGCCTTAGACGGAGATGGCGACAGGCAGGACCAGTCCGCGGACGGAGGCCACTACACTTGGGAGTGGTGCGGTCCGGAGGAGTAGAACCGTTGATGTGTCCGCAAGGTGTTTAGGGCAGAACACCTGTCTCTGTTGGATGGCCCGTGATGTATCGCCGAGAGAGCGATTGTATCTTATTGGTTCCGCTGTTGTAGTTTATTTTCCAAACTTATTTGCTTCTAGAATTATGAGATCTGTGATGTAATATTGCACTCTGGATGAATGTAAGAGATTGCACTTATATTCATTGTATCATGCTTATGTTTGTATGTTGTAAATATCGGGCATCACGTGATGTTACCCTCGATGATCCTGGAGACGGAGCCGCTTCTTCATGAGGCGGGTCTGTCACAATGATATTTTTTTGTTAGATTTTGAAAAGGCTTTTGATAAGATAGAATATCAGATCATCATTGACATTCTACAACACAGAGGCTTTGGATTGAAATGGATAAATTGGATTAGAAGAATCCTTGGATCAGGAACTTCTTTTGTTTTGCTCAATGGGGTGCCATGCAGAGTCTTTCATTGCAGAAGGGGGGGGGTCGGTCGGATACGGAGATCCTTTAGCACCTCCTCTTTTTGTATTAGCTGATTAGCTGTCGACCTACTTCAGTCTATTCTAAACAAGGCAAAAGATTTAGGTGTTTTGAAATTGCCACATGACTTCCCTATAGTCCAATATGCAGATGATACATTACTAGTCATGGAAGCGTGCCCAAGACAATTGATTGCACTCAAAGCACTCCTACAAACTTTGCAACATCCACTGGGTTCAAAGGTAAATTATGCAAAATCAATTATAGTCCCAATTAATGTGTCTCCAAAGAAAATTGAAACTCTAGCAAACACAGTGGGATGTCAAATTGGAATCCTGAGTTTCACATATATCGGATCGCCTTTAGGACTCACGAAGACAAAAGTGGAACATTTCATACCAATGGTATGAAGGATTGAAAGAAGGCTTCTCAGTACCTCTATCTTTCTGACCCAAGCAGGAAAATTGGACATGGTTGCCACTGTTATGACTTCTTTACCAACTTTTTATATGTGCACACTGAAAATTCCACTAACAATTATCAAGCAAATAGAGATATATATGAAACATTGTCTATGGAGAGGATCTGATATGAATAACAAAAAACCAGCATCGGCTGCATTGGGTATGGTCACTTTGCCAAAGAGGGAAGGAGGTCTGGGAATAAAGAAGATAGTAGCCCAAAATGATGCTCTACTCAAGAAAAAACTCCATAATTCTTTAATCATGCAGATCTGCCATCGGTCCATTTGCTTTGGGATAATTACTATGAGGGCCAATTCTACCAGGACAAAGAAAAAGGGGATCATTTTGGTGGATAGACATCTTAAAGCTTCTAGATCTATTCAAAGGCATCAATTACCCAATAGTACATAATGGAAAGAGCATAATATTTTGGGATGACATGTGGGTTGGACAACTGTTAAGAATGAGCTACCCAGAGTTGTACTCTTTTACGACAGCAAAGAACATTAGTCTTCACTCTGTTAGATCAACCAACAACTTAGCTGATTCTTTCAGTTAACACTATCATTATAGGCCTATCAACAGTTGCAAACAATGGATGAAGCACAAAACACAGAGGATAATGATCAATGGGCATATATGTGGGAATCCAGAAACTATTTCTCCTCAAAAGCGTATCAAATAATGATTGGTCATAGGCAAGTTCACCCTGTCATAAACTGGTTATGGGATTCAAACTGTGAGATGAAGCACAAAGTCTTGTTCTGGTTGGTTCTAAAGGAAAGGGTTAACACAAGAGGTGTGCTCAGAAGAAGAAATATGTATCTGGAGGACTATAACTGGGAAATGTGCATTTTGCAAAGGGAAGAAACCATCCACCATCTATTTATTAGCTGTAATTTTGCTAAATCTTGTTGGTCATCCACAACTTCATCTGCTGAAAGAGTAATACATAGGATGCGTCGACAACTGCAAGTCTCTTTCTCCATGGATGTGATCCTTTTAATGATTTGGAGCATATGGAAAACAAGAAATGCTTGGATTTTTTATGCAAGGGATCCTACAGTTCAAAGTTGCAAAGAACTTTTTAAACAGAAATTTGCTTTGGTTATACAGTGAGCAAAAGGAGGAGAAAAACGAGATGAAGGAATGACTAGAAACTTTGCCATATCTTTTTTTCTTTCTTTTTTTGTTGTTTTGTTTTGCTCTTATCTTTATTTATACTGGACACGTCAGTTTTTATTTAATATAATTATAATCGGTAGGGGGCCTCCCTCCTGTTCATTCAAAAAAACTATGGATGTGGTGTGAACTGTGCAGAGGCCAAACATGCACCTAACAGGAGGCAATTTCAAGAGCCAATTTGCAACGGAGAGAGGAGATGTAAAAATAGACTCATCTCTCCTCAGATCATATTCCCCAGGTCAACTGTCACCAGAAATGATTTGGAGCATATGGAAAACAAGAAATGCTTGGATTTTTTATGCAAGGGATCCTACAGTTCAAAGTTGCAAAGAACTTTTTAAACAGAAATTTGCTTTGGTTATACAGAGAGCAAAAGAAGGAAAAAAACGAGATGATGGAATGACTACAAACTTTGCCATAGCTTTTTTTCTTTATTTTTTTGTCGTTTTGTTTTGCTCTTAATTTTATTTATACTGGACTCGTCAGTTTTTATTTAACTAGTCATATGGCCCGTGCAGTTGCACGGGCTAGACATAAAGACATCCAATGTTTGTACTAAACAAAAACATTAGAAATTGGAGAAATTATAACCCCTAAATTTTGATTAATTACCACACCTCAACTATGTGTTCTCTCCCTAAATTCTGGTTCACATTTTGTAGTTTATTTTGCATGAAATTATATTAAATTTCACGTTTTCTCATATGATTTTAGCTATTTGACTGTGATTGGTCAAAATTGTATAGCCACCCATTGTGATAAAGAAATAGTAGTTGTTAATTTCAATTGAGTTACTGTATCAGTTTGCTTTTTAACATTATTTAGTAAACGAACTCACACAATAATAATGTATTCAGATCTATTACAGTCAACTGCATGTCAAGAAACCTTGAAAAGGTGATATCACTCAAAAACTGTAATAAAACATTCCTAGCATGGTCAGTTGGATGAAACCACTTGAGTCCTTGTACGGAGATCTTTGTATTTAATCTATGTATATACAAGATAAATTTGCATGAGTCTGGTCACCTCGGATATAATAAACACATGCACACATTATCTAATTGCTATCTGAAGAGGACAAACCCAAGACAATGAACTCACAGAAATGCTTCCATAAAAGTGTAGTTGTCTGATCGTTGTGATTTTCTCAGCACACTTAATAAATATAAAATTGAATTAATCACTAAATATAAGCTAACTGTAATAGTTTCTGATGTCACCCTTGTTACAATCACCCATATAAAGGAAAATAAATAATTGACTCGCCTACAGAAAATTCTTTTTTACCTGTAGTGTTGAGACTAAAGGATGCCAATGTAGTAAAGTAACCTGCAGGCCTAAAAATGAACAGATTGTCTCTTATTACCTGTTGATAGGTGACAACTGACAAGTGCTTCTGAAAAACCTATTGCAGCTAGAATCGTGGCAAGTAGGTCAAATGTTTGATGAATTACAGAAGTTAAAATTATCTCTGACATTATATATATGGATATTAATTCATTAGGGGTTGAAACCATGCTTACCTCTTTCTTACTCTTACGAACTTGTCAATGGGTTGCCGTTGACATGAGGCATTCACATGCATAAAGTTCATCTGTAGCTTTCCTTCACGTTTGGTTGTTCCATCATCACCAAGCACCCAGCCACTGCAACGAATTCAGGCATCAAACACAACACCGTGTTGCTTTCATCAGTCCTTCCCGCCCAAGCAGTCCATGGCGAAATCTGTGACAGAACAGATAGTCTACCCCATGGCGAGTAGCGAAGCATCAAGTTTCAGGCCACCGAGAGAAAGTATATCTAACTATGGTGAACAAATCGATTCAATCTGTAGCACACGACGTCATGGATGGGATGGATGTACGTCAGAGGTGGAAAGAGGTGAAGCACTGTCTTGGATTAGGTGAGAAAATAAATTATATCATGACAATAGGTTGTTGATTAACGATTCACATTTACTTGAGACCGATTTAATGGCCAGACGTTTTTCTTTTTTTCTCAGAATTTAGAGGCTATTTCTCTGTTATCTAGCCACAGTGGTGGGAGGGTCATTTCCTTTTATTAATACATAGATAGATGTTAAATTGTACTGTACAACCAAGTCAAATAACACTTGTTAATTGAGAATGAGATCATTAAACTTACTTGAGAGCCCAAACTTATCATGTCCACAAAAGTTTTAAAGTTTTTCCCGTACCCACTGTTTTTTTAGCAATTAAATATAGCAAGTTAAAATATATTGTTCTGAAAAGTTCAACAACCAAACTACTCAATAATCCAGCATATATATAAACAAAATGCAGTTGCTTACCATAAATTGCATGTATGTGGTTTGCAGTAACTTGTTCACCGAGTTGTTCTAACCCATGAGGTTGAGGCTGTGGCATATCTAGGCACTTAATCTTGTCCATATTTTTACTTCCAAAGCTTGACACTTGATACTATCTACATGACCTGATCCCACGGTGTGACACTATAGATTTCTATGCTCATCTGGCGACCTGCATATTCTAACCCACTATGGAACTATAAACTCAGTTGGAATCTTGGCAAATGGAACTCTATGTGTCTCCCACAAAGTTCTTCCTGCCTGTAAGAAATTTGGTTGAATTCCTGGCGTACTGCCAAATGTTGCTAATTAACGACCCAGGCGAGAGTAATTGGAGTCCTGGGCAGTGGGCAGCGAAGGCATTGGCGGCACCTTTGTCACCATTATCGCCTCTCATCTCCACAGGGTACATACGTAGATTAGTATTAAAATCTTGCGGGCCAAGAACTATCATACCACATAGTAGATGGGAAAAAGCATGGTTCAGATCGGAGCTCCAGTTCTGCTCGCCTTTGCTGGTTGCTGCAGATCGTCCGCCGCCATGTCACAGCGGATCGTGCTTTGTGCGGCAGAAGTTGCATCGTGAGGGGAAGGGTAATAGAGGGGAAACCAATCTGTGCGGTTTTCTTAGACAAATACCTCAGACCAGCGTGGAGGGCCAGATTTAGTCTAATATTACATGGCAAAGAGATTAAGGGCCGGATGTTTTGCTTTTTTGTGGGAATTTCTAGCCTATTTCTCTTTTTTCCTAGGCACCATGGTGGAAAGGTCATCTCCTTTTATTAATAAATAGATATAATTATAATCAGTAGGGGGCCTCCACTCCTGTTCATTCAAAAAAAAAAACTATGGATGTGGTGTGAACTGTGCAGAGGCCAAACTTGCACCTAACAGGAGGCAATTCCAAGAGCCAATTTGCAACGGAGAAAGGAGATGTAAAAATAGACTCATCTCTCCTCAGATCATATTCCCCAGGTCAACTGTCACCAGAAATCCACTGATGAGAGAGAACGCCCAAATACAATGACGGATGGAGAGAGCAATGCATAAGCTACGCTCGTCTAACACGATGCATATTGAATGTTTGTCTGTCAAAGAAGACCGATAATTGAGATAAAAAAAGAAGACCGATAATTGGAGTCAGTCTTAGAAAGCACGCTGAATGGAGATTGTGTTGTGTCAGACTTTGTTAGAGTGACAGGAAAGAAGCGGAACATTGCATATTCTAACAATTCTGAGCAAGAAAGAGGAAAGTACATATCGGCAGTGGGTTAGTGGAGCGTTGACTCGCTGACGCCAGCGGTCATATGGTACCAAAAGAAGGCAATAGGCTTATTAATTAATAGACAATAATTTAATCACGTCAATATTGAAGCGGATAGGTTAATTTGATAGCCTAAACAGCTATTGAAATTTAAAAAATTACATGACACTTAAAAAGTAGTAGTTCTAACCAAGGACTACTTAGCAAGACGCAAATGGAGCGGTAAAACAATTGCACTAATGATGAATGTTAAGCGTTTAGTTTTGTGTTCATATTATTTCCTTTTATCGACAGCCACCACATAATGTTAGTCACATGTTGTTACAGCAATTTTTCACGAAATATGTTGTTTTAAGTCTAATTTAGTACTCCCTCTGTCCCAATATAATCGCCATTCTAGTTCTGGGTACGGAGATTAAGAAAAGAGAAGAAGTAAAGTAAGTGCACCGGAAATGAGGAGAGAGATAGAGATAGAAGTGTATTGGAAAGAGAGAAATGTGTCTCGAAAACTGATAATACCAAATATTAAAAAAAAAACTGGATAAGACCAGAATGCCAAATATTGTAGGATAGAGGTAGTACTATATAACGATCTCCTGATTAGACCGTTCCTTTCATTTCCCAATTTGGCCAGTCGTATAAATCTGTATTCAGATTTTCTCCCGCGGATTCGGCGTCCCACCGGTCTGAAGCTGCGGTACCATGCAGCCGCCCCCGAGAGCCTCCGTCTTGCCATTAGTCTCGCTCCAAAATAAGAATATCCATGGAATGTGAATTTCTGACCCCCTAAACTACAAAAGTGAATTGTATTATGTGAATGTGATTATTTATTCTTTGAGTGTGATGTACAATTTTATTTTGCAATCGATCAAGTGAGTTAATAATTTTTTAGCTAGCATCGCCCCTTGCACGTGGATCCAGTTTTATGTGCTCATTTGGTGCAACTACATTACCTGGGATGTTTATTAAGATAATGGGAACATAGTTTCCGGCCTCTGCAAAGCACACAGCCCGAATTTTGTTTTCTTTTGATTATTACAAAATTTTAGTACATAGACTGACCATAAGACACAAAGATCAAATTATAGAGATTGAAGTAATTAAAACGTCACTCATGTGAAAGAAATAACTCTAATGCAGTTGTCTCTAGCATGACGCTCGCCTAACGAATCTGACCTCAAACCTCCTTGGGCAGAAGCAATGCCCAAAACTTCAGCCAGTGTGCTCAAGTCCCAAAAAATGATGCATATTTGACATTATTGAAACAAATATCATTCCTACAGCGCCATATGACCCACATGGCAATCACACCCGCTAGGATGTTTTTCCTCCTTTATGGATTAACAAGAGAAAGCCAATGCCCGTGATATGAGCTGATATAGGTGGGTTAAGACCTGTAGCCATCTGTACCATCCACCAAATATTTCTCGCATGATGACAAACGAAAAACAAGTGTCAAATTATTTCATTACTATCACGGAAAAAATACTTTTGACTTCCGATCCAGTTTCTCTTTGCCCGGTTGTCCTTGGTTAAGATGACTTCCCGAGCAAGCTACCAAAGGAAAATTTTTATCTTGAGAGGTAGTTTCAACTTCCAGAATAATTTGTGACACAAAGGACCATCATTGTTCATGAGAGATATATACATCTATCTAGTCGTAAATAACCCAATTCTATGTAATCTCCATGAAATCGTCTCCCTTTGATCTGACAATCCGAAGGCTGAGATTTTGACTATAAGGTCGTTATATTCAGTGAGTTTTACCACAAGGAGTGTGCACTTGAAAGATAAATTATAAGGCGATTGTCCCATGACTTGTTTTACAGAGTAGTTCTGATTATAAGTCACTTGGTACAAGTTAGCATCTAACTCACTGAACTGCCTTGGTCCATTCCATGTGACCTCCCAAAATCTAACTTGGGAGCCATCCTTGGCATTATAGGATACATGCAAGAGGAATTCATCCTTGACTTTTAACAGGCCTCTCAAGGTGTGAGAATCGGACCGATTGATCCCAACTTGTGACAGAGTCTTAGTACGCAAATACTTATTTTAGATTAAACATTGCCTTAAGTCATCCTCATTAAGCAATTTAAAGAACCATTTACTTAACAAACATTTATTATGGATCTCCAAGTGAATAAATCCAAGGCCTCCTTGGTCTTTTGGGCCGCATACAAGATCCCACATAGCAAGGCGATACATCTTACCATTCTTAAACCCTTGCCAAAAGAATCCAGACCTGTAGGAGTTCAACTGGGCAAGCACCCCTTCATAATTTTGAAGGAGGACATCATGAACATAGGATGACTGCCGAGGGTAGAGTTTAATAAGGTTAGGCGCCCTCCATACGAGAGGTGTTTCGCCATCCAGCAGTTATGTTTCCTTTTAATTCGTTCTATGATTAGCCTCCACTCACTATTACTGAGTTTTCTATGGTGCACCGGGATCCCTAGGTACTGAAATGGGTATTCCCATATGTCCCACCCGAAAAGCTCCATATAGTCATGTTCATAGTTGGCCGCTTCACCATAACAGAAGAACTTACTCTTATGGAAGTTGACTTTTAGGCCTGATAATTGTTCAAAGGTTGTGAGCAGAAGTTTCGAATGGTCCATAAAGAGGATCGTGCCATCTGTGTATTGCAGTATTGACAGACCATCTTCCACAAGGTGAGGTATTATGCCACTAATCTGTCCATCATCTTTTGCCCTTTTAATGAGCACAACCAGCATGTCAGCTTAATGTTGTACAAAATCAGTGGCATAGGGTCCCCCTGGTGGAGGCCCTTTTCCTCTCGAAGTAGTGACCAATATCATCATTAATCTTGATACCGACACTTCCCACCAGTAACGAATATTTCAGCCAAACTCCATTTTTGAGAGAACCCCTTCATACGGAGGGCCTCCTGAAGAAAAGACCATTTCACCTTATCATAGGCCTTATTCAAATCTATTTTAAATAATACTCCATTTAGATTTTTTGTGTGGAGTTCGTGGATGGTTTCATGAAGAATTACCACACCCTCCATAATGTTTCTCCCTGGTCTAAAAATCGTTTGTAATGGTTACACCACCTATCTTGCGACTGTGTTAGTTTAATTTGTCCCAACTTTAGTGAAAATGTTAAAGTTGACATTAACCACACATATGGGTCGTTATTGCTAGACTTGCTTCATTTCATTATTTTTGGTAATAGATAATAATATTGAAATTTAAACTGTAAAGCGAAAGCTTCTCATGGAAATCAACAAAAAGCGCCATCAAGTACGCTTTCACTACATCCCAAAAGACCTGATAAAACTCAACTCGGAATCCATCGAGGCTTAGGAGACTTATTATGTTCCATATGGTACACCGCCTCGTTTACCTCCTTCTCTCGTGAAATGGGCTATTAGGATCTCATTTTCTACTACAGTTACCTGGTTTTGGAGGTCCAAATAAACCTTTGTAATAGTTTGTTATATAAGAGTTTAGTTGTTCATCGCCCACACTATCCCCATTTTCTTGTTCTAATATTAAATGTGTTGTTTGCGATGTTTACGATTGGCCACTAATTGGAAGAATTTGGTGTTGTTATCAGCTTCCAACAGGGTAGTGACCTTGGCACACTCATACCATTTGATCCTTCTCCCTAAGAAGTGTTGACATACTCTCCTTAAGATAATGTTTCATACTATTTTCATTATCCGAAAGAGGATAGAGTTCTGCCTTTTTGTCGAAGGAGTCAATCATAGATATGAGACGATTGTTTTCTCCTTTTTGTAAAGACACGTGGTATGTTTACCCATCCTCGTACATCTCTATGTACTGCGTAGATCTTATTTTGCCATGTCCCCATATTTGAGTTCCCATGATTAGTAGTCTACCAAATTCCGGCTACCATACGAAAAAAGTCATCCCCGAGGAACCAACCTCTCTCAAATTTCAAGGGTGGTGGGTTGGAATTATGAGTAGACACATCCCAGTATTAAGGACTAGGGGGTGTGGTCAAAGGTGCCTCTATTCCTGGCTTCTACTCTACAAAGAGGGAATTTGTTTTCCTATTCAGGTGCTTGACAATACACTATCCAACTTTTCATGGTTGGGGTCATCCCCATGACTGACCCATGTGAATTGATGACCCGACATTTCAATATTTTTAACGTCGAAGACTTCGATGACTTGGTAAAAAATTGTTCGCCATCTAGAATCAAAATTGTCGTTACTCTTATCCTTAGGCTTTCTCATAATATTGAAATCTCACCAATTTGATAATGTAGAGATTCATGAGAGAAAGAGTTAGCCAATTCGGCAAGAATGGCTTCTTTGTTATTGTGTTGGACTGGTCCATAAACCGCATAAAGAACCTATTTGAATCCATCATCCTTATTACGAAGTGTAAAATTTACATAATAGTCCTCTTTAGCAATGGATCCAATATAAAAGCCGAGAGATCAACTGCTAAGAGCATACCTTCCGACCTTCCATGAGGTGCCATACTAGGCCACATTAAATCATGTTCGACACAAAAAACAATTTTAAGATCAAATCTGAGAAATCATCCCAACCGGTCTGCATGAGGACTATAAAATTAATTTGCTCCTTGCAAACCATTTCTAACAAATATTTGTGTTTAGCCATGTCACTATTCCAAAAACTCGATTCATTGGAGACATAGTTTTGATAGTGTTTTAGGTTTCTTCGAAGCTTTGGTTTCATTACCTTCTTCCCGGAGTTGGACTTTTCCTTACGAGGGACTACATTTAGAGCAAAATATACATGATCAAGTCCCTCTTCCCGAGCATTCTCATATAATGGACCACAAATGTGGTTAACGATTGCATCAAGATTGTCCACCTCCTCATTGTTAAGAGGTGTGGTAATTGCTTTGTTTTTAGTTTTAGGTTTATTAGAGACCAACAACCTATCAACTTCTATGTTTTTAGGTAGAGAACATAACGAGTTAATTTCACTATTACATCTACCTAAAGAAACACCTAGGTTGATAACTCTGGTCTCTACTTGAGAATTAGACAAAGAGGTAAAAGAATTGGTACGTGGAACCTCCAAGTTCCTCCTTGCAGCCATGCCCTCGGTCTTGACGAGAGTATGGTTGTCATTAACTGTAAAATCCCGTCACTCCGGGCCAGGCCCGCTTACACCCGACAGCTTAATAGGCGCTCAAGACGTCCCTCACGGATCAACATTAGTCTTTTCTGCGTATTTTTGTCCTCACTAGTGCACACTCGGGAAAGATTTCCCGGTCGGCCACCCATCCCTAAATTGCTCTAGGTCAAGCACGTTTAACCTCGGAGTTCTCTAGAGATGAGCTTCTGAAAAAGAAGTTGAAAGTTGTTGACATGAGTATTCTATCAATCCTATTAAGCCCTGGACCAGGATGTTACACACTCACCCCCTAAAAGACCAATGTCCTCGTCGGTCAACCCTAGGCTAGGAACTTCCTCTCTTGGCCACATCCATGTCTTCATCGCTAGCTCATGTGCCATGTCTGTGTGACCACTCCGGGACCACACTAGCCATGCACACGTGCAACAAATGCGCCCGTGAAACCGCGAGAGTCGGTTGTGATACCATTTGTAATGTCTTGCCACTCCGGGCCGAGCCCGCTTACACCTAGTAGCTTAATAGGCACTCAAGACGTCCCTCACGGATCAACACTAGTCTTTTTTGTGCAGTTTTGTCCTCATCGGTGCACACCGGAAAGACTTCCTGGTCGGTCACCCATCCCTAAATTGCTCCAGGTCAAGCACGCTGAGAAAAGCTTAAGGAAAAGAAGTTGCAACTTGTTCACATGAGTATTCTATCAATCCTATTAAGCCCCGGGCCAGGATGTTACATTAACCAAAGATCGTTGGCTCCTCCTTCGCTTTTTTCCCAAGAGATTTTAACACCCGAGTTCCTCTATCATCAACTCCTTTCTCTTCTTCCCTTGGAGGAAGTAGAGATCTACGAGGATTGGGGAACCACATTGGGCAGCCGAGAGCCGACCCCTCCGTATTCACACCTCCCGATCTCGGTGTGCCCATGAGCACCTCCACAAAGGAGCACCTGGGGCTCACCGACTTTTTCGAGGTGTCGGGGAGGCAACGCACACCTCATGAGCCCGGCAACCTTCCCTGCTCTATACCATTGCCAACCTTAGAGTGGTGCTCTGCAGCTCGTCCTTGATTGGCACCTCAATGGCACTTGCCATCGAGTCCGTCTCCATCGGGGCATGCTCGGCGTAGTGGATGAACTCCCATTGTCATGATTGCCCCCACAAGTGTGCAGCCACTCCGGTAGCCTCCGGTTCGAAGCCGAGACCTACCAGCCGACCGCACCGTGCTAAGGCCTTGCGCCCTCGTATCGTGACCCCGGAGTGACCTCGCTGGTCCGTGCGGGGTTGGGGCCTCGATGCGTCCCCCAGCGCAGTGTACCGCGCCTAGACCTGGACTCCCAACTATCACGGCCCCGACACGATCTCGTTGACCACTCGCTAGGTAGTGACTCGGCGCGTCCACCAACACATATCGTGTGCCCGACCCGACCAAGCTCGGGAAGCTTGTGCCATCCGCCGGCACCTCATTGGGCGAGCACTGTTGTGAGCCACCGGTGCTCCGAACGCTTGGCGTAGCCAAGCCACCGAGCGTCACCCCGCTCGACATCTCCTCTAGGGTACCCAACACCGTCTGCACTAGACCCCACACCACATCCTCAAATGCCTCCACTTGGGTAACCACGAGATCATGCTCAACACCTACTATAGAATCCATACCTTCATCTATAACTTTCACCACCTCATTTCGATTCTTTGGCTCATTACTATTAGAGGAGTTTGGGACATGTTTATCTAGCTCAATGTGGGCATCTTTCATCTCTCGATCAACACCATTGTTTCCGTTACCATCATTATCACCTTCATCCTCATCAAGATTATATGCATCATCAAAGTTCTCATCCTCGACTCGCATGACATGATCAATTTTGAAGAAGATTTGATAGAGGCGATCATCAACCACAATATCAATGTCGTCAAGGATGTTCTTAACCTCTAGAACCGCGACTTGAAGGCAAACCACTCCAATTTTTCGTGCGTGCTTTATATCCGCACAAGTAGTAGCCCCAGTGATTGTTCCAATAGCCTAAAGTAGCAAGAAAGATCGAATCTCATATGGGACCCCATACACGTGAAAATCGTTATCGCTTCATTCTTATCAGTCGGCATTCTTTTTATTGCCACCATCCTTTACATCTCCACCTGCTAGCAAGGGAACGTGACTAGATACTCGGTTCTTAACATGTAGGTGAACAACCCAATCCCACTTAACCAGGATTAGACGGGCCAACTCCGACCTCACCAATTGAACGGACACATCGTCTTGCACAATCAAGACAAGCGCCATTACCCTTACCACCTAGGTCACAGCAAACCGCAGTAGGCTTGGGTCCGAGTAACAACTAACATGATGAAGTATGATGCTCCTCCAGGCAAATAATGCACCGGTACTAGAACTTCTTCTTCTAATTCCTCGTTGTTTGCCCGACTGGCTCTGGCCCTTGATGTTTGCATATATGTTGTTCTTCCTTTTCATGTCGGGGAGGCCGGTTGTGATCGAGAGCACCCACAACCAGAATTGATGTGGCTCAGCTCCTGGTCACAAGAGTGACCCCTGCCACAACCTCCAACCGGGTTGCAGCCTCCCGACCTCCGACAGCCTAACCATGGCCACCACCATCCGCATGGCGGCCACCTCACCCCGATTGCCATCGCGGCCGGGAGGAGATGGTGATTGTCTCCCGCTGTCACGGCCGGACCTGAATCTTCCTCCATGAGGGAAGCCAAAAATTTGATACTTTTCCTCGCCACCATCGTCTCCGGCACCCACGCCCGACCCACTTTCACACCGCCTCCTGCATTAGTACCTCAGCGAACCTTGGCCGGCGGCTTAGGTTCGATGAGCTTGTGCCTAAGAAAGGCGTGTGTTCAGCACATCTAGCCCCTAACTTCGCTTGCTGGTTGATCCAGGTGTTAGACATGGGCCAGAATTGGCTACAGGCCCATGGAGGTTCTCATGGCCATGGTTGGAAATTACACGGTCGATTTGAAATTTGAAATTTGAAATTTGAGCTTCGTTGATCATCGACGCTACGAGCGCTCGACCGGATAGAGAGAGTAGGATTAATTGCATCTCATATTGTCTTCAACAGCGAACCTTAAACTATGAATTTTACCTTAGAATGTGCAGGTATCACCAAGATCCTCGACATCACTCTCCGACTCTAAATCCTCCGCCCGAAATTTGCCCGGCCTAGTTTGGTTCGGTGAACCTACCGACTCCATGCTGGCCGGAAGGCCGTTTGGCATGGCTGCATGTTTCGCCAAGAAATCGCCCGATCTCCTGATCCAAAAATTTCGCCCATCCTCTTCCCTATATTCTTGACGCTGTCATATTGAATAATGAACTGACGTCATAGTATGTACTTATATCTTAGGTCATTCTCAATGCAAGTTTCATTCGCATTAAATATTATTATGTAATGGGACCTGAGAGAGTTTTAGTTTCATCTCAACACATTATTAAGTGGTACACAAGCATATGAAACTATGAAATGAACTTAGCATTAAGAGATCTAGTATCATTTAGCTATTTCAAAGTTATATAGGATGACATGGCACTCTTGAAAATCACACAAATGAAACTTTGCATTGAGAATGGCCTTAGAAATCCATCACTACACGCCAGAAGTGACCGACCGTGCGCCTAAAAAAGTCACCAAGTCAGTTTACCTTTGTGTATTTAATTCTGGGAGTTGTTGCACATCTTTTCAAATACTAGAAAGCTTTTATTTTTTAGTATTTCAAATACCAGAAAGCTTTGACTGCTTTGAGCAACAGAGAGGAAAGGAAATACGGGGGAGTGGATTAGTCGTGGCTGCTTGACCGGTGTTGCAGCGGCAGTCATATTTAACAAAGAAAAAAGCTATAGATTTGAGAGTGCGTTCAAATCAACAAAACAGCAAAAGGCCGCATGTACCAAAAGAAGGCAACAAAAAATACTTTCTATTTGACCCCAGCAGCATTGACCATTTGACATGTACTGTCCTTAAAATGCACCTGTACCGTTTGTACGACACAGCAGTCGGGAAACCAAGGCAGTTTTACTTCGTATAATCAGTCATGGCGGAGGCTGTTGCAGCGCCAGTTGAATTTGTGGCTGAGAAGATGATACTGAGCGCGGAGCTGTTGCAGGTGTTGACAGCAGGCGACGCCGCCAGTCTGAGGGAGCTCCTTAGCCCTCACGGCCAAATAAATGGCCACGTCACGGTAAATGTCCAGGCCACTATGGCACATGCGGGTGCGGCGCCGCCACCGCCGGGACCGCTAAGGAGTTGCTGTTGCGTCCAAGTCTTGACACGCATTCGCAACACGGATTCGAGAGGAAACGTCCATGCTACGGCGGCACCAGACGCTGCGGCGCCGCCGCCGGGATCGGGAACGAGTTCCTGCTGCCTCCTCGGCGTGACGAGCAACGGCAACACGGCGCTGCACCTTGCCGCCAGCAGAGGCCACACCGAGCTGGCAAAGCTCATCTCCGAGGTGGCGCCCTCGCTCGTCGCCACGCGCAACAGGGCCCTCGACACGCCGCTGCACTGCGCCGCGAGAGGCGGGCACCGGGAGGTGGCTGCCTGCCTCCTGTCAACGATGATCAATTCAGGTGTCGAGGAGGCCGAGCCTTTGTGGGCCACGAACTGCCTGGGTCACACCGCCCTGCACGAAGCCGTCCGGCACAGAAGGGCGGAGGTGGTGGATCTCTTCATGGCCGAGGCTCCCGATCTCGCGACAGTAACATCTGACGATGGCGAGTCAGCCCTCTACTTGGCGGCAACTACAGAGTCCGTGCAGATAGTACGGCTGCTGCTTCGTCCGTTGCCTGATGGGACACCGTCGCCTGCTTCGTCTGCCGGTCGCAAGGGACGTACTGTGTTGCACGCCGCGGCAGCTATTAGCAAAGGTAATACTATGATGGACAAGTTTCATCCATACAGAAATGTGAGGGTTCACATACCCTACATCTTATCGTAATTCTGGTACTATTTGCTAATAGAGGTTCCTTTTAAAGTCATAAATTGCTCTTGCAACTTCTTCTAAATACTAATCTTGTGCGCCTTGGACTAGTATGTATAAATAGCCTTCAGAGTTCTTTCTAAATGTCAATGCTACCCTCTTCATAGGGCTGCAAACAACAAACTAAGAGGCTTGCTATATTCCACCTGTAACACAAGTGGTACCTTTTATGCAGAAATGGTTCAAGACATATTGGCCTGGGAGCCAGAAGGTCCAGCCTTGCTGACCAGTGTCGATTCATCAGGGAGAAGCCCTCTTCATGTGGCAGTTGAACTTGCCAAGCTCGATGTGGTCGAGCTATTTCTAAATGATAGCCGCCTGGCTCGTATTTCTGACAACAACGGTTTGTACCCTGTGCATTATGCTGCTGCTCGGGGGCCTGGAGACAATGCAACGATGATTGATGAGCTCATAAAGAGATGCCCTGAATACTACGAAATGGTTGACGGTAAAGGACAAAACCTACTCCATGTTGCTGCAGCAGCCAACAATGACACGGTAGTTCGATACATTTGCCAAAATGAGAGGTTTGCTATGCTGTTGAATACGACAGATTTGGAAGGTAACACACCACTCCATGTAGCTGTTAAATGTGGTTACACACGCATAGTCAATATACTGTTGCAGTCAACGGGAGTGATAGTAAACATCAATAACGGGGACGGCCTCACTGCTCTAGACCTTGCTTGTCATGCAATTCAGAGGGGGCTATTGAATAATTTGAAGGTATATCCATTGCTAGTTACTTCATATTAACAACCAAATTAATTTTGTTTATCGAAAAAAAGTAAGCCATCATCATGATTAAGAATTATACGCTTGGTAGCTGAGTTGGTTTGTTCTTTTCACTCGCAACAGGAACCTGCTGTCACAGTGTACCAATATTTATGCTGGGCTGGTGCAGCAAGAAGTTTGGATTCAACACATTTAGATAACAAAGATGAACCTGCTGAAAAGAAAGAGTATACCACGAATGGAACAATCGCATCAGTCCTGATAGCTTCGGTAACATTTGCTGCCGCTTTCACTGTGCCAGGAGGTCTCGTTGCCGATGATCACCCTTATCCTGGGACAGCAATATTCGCAAGACAGTCCTCTTTCATAGGATTTGTAGTGTTTGACACTATAGCATTTCTCAGCTCCGTCATAGCAACTGGCTTCCTTATATACACCGGTGTAAGTGAGATTCCGCGCCACCTGCGTTCCTTGTACACCAGGAAGGCGTTTGCTTTTATTTCTGCAGCAGCACAGTCCATGGTCGCCGCATTCCTGTTCGGTCTTCATCTTGTGCTGGGCGTAGCCAATCGTTGGCTCGCGTTCTTTGTGTTCGTGGTATCATTTGGTTCAGCTCTCTACTTCGAGTTCGCCACCAAGACTCCATCACATGCTTATGGGTTTCTAAAAGCCATCTGGTGGCGAGACGGATGGAAAGGTCTTCTCAACTTGCAGAAGCGCCCATCGGGACCGCTAAAACTGTTCTGCCGTATAACCTTTAGTCCTTTGGTCGTGTTCGCACTGCCATGGTTTCCAGTATGCATGTTTGCCTTCATCTCCATTTGGAACGTGATAGAGGCTGCTTTGAAAAATGACAAACTCCTAACCTAATCATTCCAGAATTGTCTAAGTGCTGCCCCTCACAATGCAAACTCCTGTTATGGAACCAACGTCGAGCTTGACCTCCAAAGCAGCAGCGCGCTGGCTCGCTGCTGCCACTGCACAAGGCACGACGCCAGGGGCTATGGCGCTTAGCAGGGTGTGGGGTCAGACGGCGGTTTCCAAAGTGGATAAGAGATCGTGATCCGAGCTTGTTAGAAAAATAGCATTTAGTCAGATTGGGAGTCAAGAGTCATTTAGTTGTTTAGAAAGGTAAACGGAGATTGAGTTGTTTAGGAAAAAAAAAGATTGCACTAGTAGTCAAGTAATGTTTATCCAATATATTATGATGAGTTGTAACATGATGACACAAGAAATAAAGAAAAGGGAACTTCCCACAACTCTCCCCCACTCTCTTTCTCTCTCTCGGCCTGGAATTTCTTAGTGAGAAATGGTAAGTAAATAATAAGACTACTCCAGGGATATTTAATATTTGGTTTTCTTAGAATGTTATTCTAATGACTACTCCAGGGAGCTGGTTCTTGCTGGATGCATGACTTGTACTATCTCACACTATAGCAAAAACTCACTATAGCCACGGTTGGGGGCTCTACAGCCACGGTCAGCCCCAACCGTGGCTATATTTCCGAGACTACGAGAAAACCATCCGTAGCCTCGGAAAACAGAACACCCATGACTATAGTACGTCACTATAGCCACGGTTCACTATGTCAACCGTGGCTATACTATAGCCACGGTTTACATAGCCAACCGTGGCTATAGAAGGACACTATAGCCACGGTTCGCCACGTAGACCGTGGCTATAGTGGAATACTATAGCCACGGTTCTTTAAATCAACCGTGGCTATAGTGGACACCACTATAGCCACGGTTGCCAAAGTGAACCGTGGCTATTTACTTTTTAACAATAAAAAAAATAAATATGCATTAGAAATAATAAATTACAATTAACATAACATTAACCATAATTACATCAAATTAACATTAAAGTATTACATCACATTAATATTTACAAAATATTTACAAATATTTACAAAATCGATCAAAGATTTAATAATGTGAACATGCAATGTTTTTCAAACTAAGTCTACACTATACGAATCTTCAACAACATCGGGCTCGTACGGTCGTTTCGAGCCGCACCACTCAAAAAGTGCCCGATGCTCCTTCGTCACTTCACTTTGGTCGTCAAAGAACCGACCACGAGGATTGATGACCTCCCTAAGCAAGAAACGGCGTATCCTAGCGACAGTGTAGTACATGTCGTTTGTACTTAGATGCTTTCGTACCGTTGAGAATCCTGTCTTGGAGATTTCATTCAATATCTTTTTGTCCGTTATCATTGCCTTTTGTAGACTTTTTGTTCGCTGTCAATAAATACATAAAAGTTGGTACATGATAGACAAAAAAATAGAAACAATGTAAATTAAACAGATGCAATCTTAGCGTACCTCCTCGGTAGTCTCATGGGTGATGATATTCAAGTAGGATGCAGCGGAGCTCGAATACGCACGTGCGTAGTATCCACTGTGCACACTACCTTTTACTTGCTTAATGCACTGTTAAATAGAGTGAAGTAAAAAATATCACTCTATTTCAATGATAGCAGCATAAAAAAATAGATGTGACGTGTGTCTTACCGGAAATTTATAACGAAAGTATATTTGTTTCCGAATTCTATAACGTGCCACCTTCGGGTTCTTTACGTAGTTCAAATAAGTACTACAGTATTGAGAAAAGGGTATTATTGCATGAAATTATCGCTATTTAATTGTACGTATGTACTTACCAATTTATAACGCTCACGATATGTACGTAGCGATTGGAGTCGTAGTCAAGGCTATCCAAGACTAATAGATATCCAATTTTTGGTATGATCAGGAAACAAATCCAATGACCACTGCAACAAAAGATCGTATTCGTTAGTATGTCATCTATCTTTACGACTGACGAGAGGAATGTAGTGGTCGAACTTACTCGAAGTGGTAAGGCGCGTAAATGGCGTGACAATCCTGCCATTCCCTGAAGCACCTGTAAATATAACCTGCAGCTTGACTCCTAGCTTTTGTCCTCATGGTGTCCTTCAGTTCTTGTAACTCTTGTGGTGTCTTATCCTTATATATCTTGTCTTTCTCATTTATCCGGGGTTGATCGCACTTTGATTGATCAAGCTCGGATTGAGATACCCAACCTTCCAATCGGGTCTGTCGTATCTCTTCTTTTGAAATGCTGAATTCAAGCTACATTAAAAGCAAAAGGGAGTATGTAACATGTACTTGCAAAAAGTATGAGACAAGAAAAAGATGGATGGAGGCACTTACATGCACCACAAGGTTACGAAGGTCGTGTCCATCTCGCCGAGGCGAAACATAGTGTGGATATCATTGAAATATAGTCCAAGGACCGAATCACCGGTATCGTTGAACACGTCCCTCGGAAGCTTACAGGTGATCACATCCAGTCCTTCTTTCGCTGCCGCTACGTACCGGTCATGCAGCTTCCGCATCTCCCACGGTAGGTTTGACAACATGTTTTTAGATACGAGGGGCTTGCCAAAGATGAAATTTGGGAAGTCTTCATTCTCGTCACGACCCTCAAATATATCATCATCGTAATGTACCAATTGACGAGGTTCCGTGATTGGCTGCACGGGTCCCTTCCTCATTCGCTCCAAGTATTTCGTGACATGTTCGAGGTTGCGGCTTTGACGGATCCACCCCCGCGGGCGTAATCATCCTAGGAATTACAGGAGTAAACTCCTTCCGAAGAGGCTCGATAAGCCGAGGCTCTTCATCCAAGGCTAGGGTTTCACCTTACGGCTCGACGGAGGAGATACATTGCCCTTCCGGCTCGATAAGGGGCACTATTTGTTGCTTGAGGGTCCTCATAGCTGTGTACTTGTGGCGGTTTCTTGCTGCGGGCTGTCCGCGAGTATAGGACTCATAACCGCTTCATGTCCTTGTTCATCTTGTTCCTTAGCGGCTGAAGCATCACCCGACAAAGGAGACGGTTCTCCTGCTCCAGCTTCATCCCCGTGAATTGTTGACTCTCATGAACTGATCCGTGTCCGGACAAGGGGGAGGGGAAACTCGTGGTTCTAAGAGCACAACCTCACGACGTTTCCACATGATGAACGAACCGATAGCATCATGTAGACTTATAATCCCCGCGTCGGGTATGGGGCACTCAATCTCGTGCTCCTCACATCCTTGGTTGACCTCCTCGACGGTAACACGGACGTACCCGGGTGGAACATCCATGTTGTGGAGTGTTGGTCCTGGAAGTGCTCTACCAGTTGCAACCTTCATGGTCTTTCCCTTGTAACCAAACGGCACATGCAGCTCACAAGGACATTCTTGCGTTATCACTTCCCCTTCTAACGGGGAGGTAAAGCTAGGCGAAGTGGTTGGGACGGTAGGAGTCGCTGGGGATACTTCCACTTCGCAGGTCACCTTGGTACATCTCCATCTGTCTCCTCCACTCTTCCTTGTCCCTCCTCCTTATCTTTCTTGTGAAATTTATGTTTTTTGTACAACGAGGCGGAAGAGCTAGAGGAGAAACCCTCTTTCCAAGTTGCCTTGGAGGACACTCGCTCGCACCCGCCCGCCATGCTCTTTGGTGCCCACAGCAAGAGAGAGTTGGTCTCTGTGATATTCGGATTGAATAACATCAGACTGCGTCTGCGACTTGATGTCACCCGTCAATTGCTGGATAACTTGCGCCGATTCCGCGTCCATCCGAATAATCTCCCCATTTTCATCCATCTTAGAGTGCGCACGGACCCAATTTTTGGCACGCGGCTCGAGGCCCTCTAGTGGATCGGGCTTCCCTTCAGCACGGAGCTTTTCTTCCATCGCCTTCCACTCCGGAATCTTTTTCTTGTAGCCGCCGGGGCCCAAGTGTGGCTTGTACTTATTTTTCCTGTTCAGCTCTAACATCTTTGCACTAAGGTCCTTGGCAGGCCCAGCTGTCTTCTGCTGAACAAATTCTTCCCGATCCTGTGGACTTATTTGACCATAATCGTCAAAGGGTGTTATGCCACGTTTCACATAACGACAGTTTAGTCGGGACCTCCATTCTCGAAAGATATGTGACATTGCGGTCACCGTTGCCTTCTTGGCTTTCTCGAGGTCCGCTGGTGGGAAGAGGATGTGTGATCTAACGGCATTCCACATTTCCTCTTTACGCTCTTGAGGAACCAGCTTCCATTCGGTAGATAGAGGAAATAGAGGAAGAAAGAAGAAAGAGAGAAAGAGAGGAGAAAATAGTCTTTATTTGAAAAAAAATGGTCTAGCCATGAAAGAGAGGAGAGAAGAGAGTAAGAGAGGAAAGAGATGAGAATATAGGTGTTGACACCAATTTTGGCTCAGCCAAAATATTGGCCAAATAATTGAAAAGTATACAGACTATATCATCTAATGTTAAATTAAAAAGAATACTTAATGTTAAAATAGAAATATTCACTTATGTCATGGAAAAGATATAGTAAATAATAAGGACCCACCAAATAATGATATTGTTCTAGTCATACACATATAACAGGATATGTCTTTTACAGGTAAAAAAGTAAAAGAGAGAGAGAGATACATATATACGGCCCATACGGAAAGATGGCCGGAGCTAATCAAAATTCTCTCTTTAATTACGTGATTAGCAAACAATAAAGTGGGCCAAAAGAACACTTGCAAACACCTGACCTTCAGGATATTTCGATGACTAAGTCAACAAGCCGGAAGCAAAAATCGCTACAATCGACCACTAGGCGCGGTAATTTGCAGATAAATCCCGCCTAAGTACGCAAGTGTTAAGTTGAGGTGACGGGAGGAGCAAGTCTCCACGAACTGCTTGACCCGGGCGACTCGCGGACTGTTGACCACCAATAGCTGCGATTAACAAAGAAAGAACGTAAATAAATAAAAGGCAGGTGGCCCATTTAGCAGCCAGGATATCATGCGATCTCTCCCATTGTCAAGCGACTCGGGTCCACAATTCAGACACAAGAACAGAGAGGCTTCGCGGCCAAGGAAATTCAACGCACGTCTCTGCACAAAGCGCTCGATGCGCGCATGACTGAATATCGTGGGGAACTTTGCCGCTGCTCCTTCTCCAGCTCGCTCAAGCAAACTGCCGCTAGCCCTGCTCTATAAATAGCAGGTAAGGATCACGGTAGAGACCCCCGAATCCCTGACTCCTCCACACATCGCAACGCCACCAGGCTGCCGGAGCACCAGCGCGCATATACGCAAAGCACCGTCGGGCTGCCGGATCATACACACACACGCCCAAAGGCTGCCGGCTTTCCACCACCGCAAAAGCTAGCAGTGAGAGAGAAATTGGCGGCGAAGGAAACGCTTAGCATCAAGGCGTCGTCATCAACGATCTGCAAGGTGAGAAATCAACTCGTCGAGGTTGCCGGCACATCATTTTGTTTGCAGTTTTTCTTCTTCCGTTGCTGCTTTTCAACGCGGGGTGCCCTTCTATTCTGGTCATGATTGAGAGCCTCAGGCCTTCCATGTGTTAGGCCTGACCTTTATCATGAATACAGATCAAAAGTGAAAAGTTTGCCGGCACATCAACATCTTCCACTGGCAGTTTCCTTTTTCATTCTCTCTTATTTGTTGGCTCCTCTTTCTCTTCGATTCTGGTCATGTTAGAGAAGTTCAGGCCTTCCATGCGTTTGGTCCGATCTCTACCATGAATGCAGATCAAAAATCAAGGAGGAAAGTCACCATCCATACTAAAGATTTACCCTTCTTCAGTTCTGTTCTTGTTGGTGGTCCAAGCCTTCCATGCGTTTGGCTTGATCGCAATCACGGACATTGACCAGAGTTGAGATGAAACAATGCCTCGAATTCATAAGTAATATAATGGAATCACTAATGCGCGGTTGCCGGCATAAAAGAAAAATCATGTTTGAATGCATCGTGCTTCTGTTTGCTTTGCACAGGGCAATTATCCCTATCATGAATGTTAAAATTGATAAGCAAATTCTCTTGCATCATAAGCATGGTTGTCTTAGAGTACTCAGTGTTAACCCTGACAGCTTGAAATCAGTTTCGTCAGATAAGAAAGTTATTCCTAAACTACATCTTGCATTTGTACATTGCGGTCAGTTACTGCATCAGAGCCTATAGTCTGCTAATACTAAGATAAATTCTGATATAGCCCATACGTATTTGTTTAACCAAAATTATGAAAGCTTCTTCTGGCCAATTAACATATATGACGTTATGTTTTCATCATGCTTAGCATATAGGCTAACTATCTCGATGATTATCATGTCAAAATGTTGGCAGTCGTCAAGTGAATAAACCATCATACGCATATAGGCTATACTCCCCTTTTCCCTGCATATACGTTGTGGCGGTTAAGGCATCATAAGAAGTTAAAACGACCACATATGGCTGAGACGATATTATTTTCGCCATCATTATCTCCGGCCAATTAGCATATATGACGTGTCTAAGCACATAAGCTAACAGCTTAGACAGAAACAAACTATAATATTAATATATATAGGCTATACTCTTGCATGTACATTCGAGTGGTTAATCCCATCATAGCCAAAAGAATCACACGTAGCCAAAATTAAATTACTTCGTCGTCATTATCTCCGGCCAATTTACACTTAAACAAGTTATAACCTCAAGTTGGGATCGTTTAGCATATAGGCAGAATACTTCTTGCGTTGATCATGCAAATGTGTCAACAGTTGGCTAAATACTCTACTAAAATTATTTACGCATGCTGCATCATGAGTCATGCTCATTTTACCCAAAACTCCTCATGCAAATCATACTAGCACTAGCCTGGTTAAAATAAATAAATAAGTGAATGTTGTCGTGCCTTGTTTTACTAGACTAGGTGTGGTCCTCATATTTGCCTGATATCCAGGCTTGCAACAATGAAGAGTAACTAGATGATCGAGTATGAATAGATGCATTCAATCTACAGAACCTAGGATCAGGACGTTCAAAATAAATAAAATAATAGGCCTCATGCATACTGCTGTCATATGGTAGTAATCTTTGGCATACTGTCTCCAAAGATATTTGGGGCAACATTACAGTTTAAATAAAAAAAAAGCCTATGTGCTAGCTTATTCCACATACAAAAATACCGCATTTATACATGCTTTGAAGTTCAAAAAGAAATATATGATGACAGTTTTGCATACCCAATACTGCAACGCCACGACGCTTAGGTCTCATATACTTGCATTTTGCAAGTCAAATAGTATGCTTAGGATAAATCAAATATTTGCCGATAATCAAACATCAAAATTGCTAGGCCATATCTAAATTCCCAAAATATTCATCTTATATTTGCACGCCTATCGATATTCATAAAAGACAAAGTTACGTGTGTGCATCCACATAAATACATATGTGTATCCTAAAAAGAAACATACATTAGGCACTTCGGCAAGTTCATTTACGGCGACAAGACTGAAGGCTTTTATTTTCTTTTATAGTTTGTAATAGGAAACTATATGATGTAACCACGGTGTAATTTTCTCTTTTTATGTTGGAATTCTTAATCAGGGGTTTTCTCTACGGAGATGTAATTAACATAATTTTTATGTATATGTAAGAATTATGGAAGTATGAGCTCACAATATCTGAGTTTTTTTCTTTTACGCTTTAAATTAAACTAAAATTCAAACTTGTCTCTTTTGACGAGGGTGCGCGTCACCACGACCGTTTTCCCGTCATCAATAGGTGGCTAATGTATAATTCAGATAGCCACGATAGATAGGTGGCCAATTTTATACCATCGGTTTAGCCACGATGGATAGGTGGCAAATGCATACATAACAATTACTTCACATGGTAAAATAAGTAGAACACTAAGTGCGATTTCAGTGCTGATTTCAGTGATAAATATACATTCCCACCACGATCGATAGTTCAATGTAACAACATTAGCATGCTCAAAGGCTCCAAAAAGCCACACTAAATAAGGACTGAAATCAGCACTAAATAAGCACTAAAATCAGCACTGAAATCAGCACTAAATAAACACTGAAATCATCTCAAAAACAGATATTGACAGTATTTTGATTTCCCTGTTTGATAAGCACTAAATAAGCACTAAATCAGATATTGAAATCAGCGCTGAAATAAGTACTAAATAAGCACTGAAAGCACTAATTGAGCAGATGTGTTTAGCTAATAACAAATTGAACATCAATGTCTCAACATAGTGTAAGTAGCAAGTGCAACATACAAAAACTCAAATGTAACACAACATCATCAATTATTATTTTCCCTTTCCTTTATTTTCTTAACAAATGTAGCACAACATCCTAAATAACATTCCGAGGCCGTCAACAGCTAGCTGAAATAGCTAATACATCACATAACATGTTTGATCAACATTTTCGATCAACCCTAACAGCATTCACGTACCATTTCAGATCAATTCAAGCCTAGTAAATCGGCATCCAAGCAGTAGCCACGGAATGCTGCCATCGAGGAGGGGCAAGGGGAGAGCGAGGCTTACCGGGGAGGGCCACGAGAGGGCTCGCTGTCGGGGAGGGGGAAGTAGAGAGGGGAGAGGGAGAAGGGGAGCGGGCGTACCGAGGAGGAGGGCGGCGCGGAAGGCCGGCGAGGAGGAGGAGGGTGCAGTGCGAGAGGGCCTACGACGAGTCACCGAGGAGGCGCCATCGAGGCGCACGCGAGGCGAGGAGTAGGAGGGCACCTCGACGAGGAGGACCTCACGGGGCCGTGGAGGAGGTGGAGGAAGGCGGCGCGGCGAGGAGGGCGGCGTTGAGGGCCGGCGACGAGTCACCGAGGAGGATCCGACGATGCGTCGTCGAACCGACGCGGGTCCCGGGAGATGGCACGCGCGAGGCGAGAAGGATGAGGAGGGAGGCGCGGTGAGGAGTGGAGGGAGGCGGTGTGACGAGGAAGATGAGCACGGCGGCGCGGTGAGCAAATCGGGCGGCTCTGACAGCGCAGATTTGCCAACACCGGGGTTAGGGTTGGAGATGGAGACGCTCGGCCCTCCCTTTTAAGTCAAGGATGGAGATGGAGAGGCGGGCCCACCTGTCGGTGGGACAGCTCACAATAGCCACGGCTCATTTCATCTCGAACCGTGGCTATTGCCTCGCTCAATGACAAGTGGGCCCCCGGATGTCGATGGCACAACCGAACCGTGGCTATTGTTTCTTTCCTGGTCCACCTGTTAGTGAGACAATTTTTTTTCTTTTCTAATTTTTTTCTTTTACTTCTTCAATTTTTATTCTAATAGCTATAATGCCTTTGCATCTAATTTTTGGCATGTCTTTTTCTTAGTTGTTTACAAGCACATATGTATTTTTTATTTTTTCTACTCCATAACTTTTTAATATAATATTTCATCTACAAAATTGTTTTTCTTGACTTTTACATGACGCAAATATTTCAAAAATTTACAACAAAATTACAGTAGATTTTATTTTGGATGACAGATGTGTGTGCCAATTTTTAATTCAAAACTAATAAAAATTTTGCAGATAAAAAAATCAAATGACACCATATTTTTTCTATTATTTTGCACATTTATCATTTGCAAACTATAAGCCCGTTTGACCTACATTTTGGCATGTCATCTAGTTTCGAACTCACTTACATTTTTATAATTTTTTTAAAAGATTTTTATAAAAAAGTAGTTCAAATGGGACTATGCGTCTCGAGGGAGTGAAGTTTTTTACTGAAACTCATGTTGTTTGGTACCAAACATATTTATATGTTTTGAAAAATTGAACAAAAAATTCCACGTGTGTGTTTATTAATGGCATGCATACCGACCGAATGCTGAGGTCAAAATCGATACGGTATATGAAATAAAATTGATTAAATAAATGTCAAAACGTACCCTAAGTAAATTTGAAGAAAATTCGATAAAATAGTTTGGAGATTCTAACAAAACAAAGTGGAAACGGATAGATTGGAATTTTATACAAATTTAGAAATAAGAATCAGTAAATTTGGACAATATTTGACTTTTATATACATGTTTCAAAATTTAAATAGAAATTAAAAAAAACACAACCTAAATGAACTAGTGGATGAACTACTAATGGGCCTCATATTAAGAGTGAGGCCCAGATCACTATTGTTATTTTTTTATTTCAAATAAAAATTGAATCTAAACATTATTTATTCAATATTTTAACTCGAGTATATATATACAAATTTTGAAATTTAAATCTAAATGTATAAATAAATTTTAAAATTTAAATCTAAAGAGTAAATGTTTTTTACAATTTTAAATTATACCATGCTATTTTTAAGATTTCAAATAAAAATTGAACCTAAACATTATTTATTCAATATTTTAAATCAGTATATATACAAATTTTAAATTTTAAAACTAAATGTATAAATAAATTTAAAAAATTTGGCCCACGGGCCCGACCACATTGACCAACGCATTGGAACACGAACACGATCAAGGCCCAAGGCCCACGGGGTAGTTCAAGATCAAGGCCCACATGGCGAAGCAGGCCCGTAATGTATCGATAACGTCGAAGTCATGTGCGGAGTGGAGCTTATAAGCTGACACGGGCCACATTGGGCGGGCAAGGTGGTACTAAACCCCTGCCCGCCGCGCACCGACCTGCTATAGCCACGGTTGACTTCTTCAACCGTGGCTATTGTTACGGTTTATAATAGCCACGGTTGATAGCGAGAGGTTGTGAAATTTAAAACTTGTTAAATTGTGAAATTATTTAATTGTTGATAATTTAATTTATGTGGCTGAAAATTATTAACAGGTAGACTTATTAAATATTTATTAGCAACTTTTAGATAATTGTTAAATGGGGTTATTTAAAAGAATATTAACGAGTAGACTTAGATAATTATTAACGAGGTAGACTTAGATAATTGATTTAAGTGGCAGAAAAATAATTAACAATTTATTAAATCCATTAATGTTGCTGAAAATAAATAGAATATTATTAAATTAATTAAAGTAGTTGAAAAATTATTTAAAACTTGTTAAATTGTGAAAAGTGACAAGAAAAAATAAAAAGGTTATTAAATTCATTTATTTTGCTCAAAATTCACTAAAATATTATTAAATTAATTACGATTGTTGAAACATATATATCGGAGTACATCATAGGTACATCGCAATGGAATAATAAATGTACATTTATCCTTGAACGATTTTTCCTTCGCAATCGTGCGTAGGTATGGCATTCCTTGATACGATAGTTTTGCTTCAATGACTTTAAATTTTTTCGGATCCACGAATAATGGAACTTCATCATATTGATTGTATGCATCTTGATCGTCGACCCCATCCACTCCAAGTATTCTTTGTTTACCGGGAATAACAATGTGCTTCTTCTCATCCTTTGGATCGAGTATATAGAACACTTGTTACTGCTACCTTAGCAAGTATCCACGGGTCATCTTTATAACCTACATTCTTCGGATCGACGACGGTTAACCCGTATTCATCGACCTCCACCCCACCCGAGTGTTTGACCCATTTGCATTTAAAGACAGGAACTTGTAAATCTGGTCCATAGTTCAGCTCCCAAATTTCCTCTATGTACCCATAATATGAGGTGTAATTGTTATCGTCATCATAATATGAGGTGTAATTGTTTTGACACTTACTTTTCGTGTCCTTCTTTGAAGTGTGAAAAGTAAAACCATTAATGTCGTACGCTCGATAAGTCACCACAGTCTTTGAAGGTCGGGCAGCTGAAATTCTCAATATTTTCTCATCCATCGAGTCTCCACGTGGAAGGTCTTGACTCTCGAACCATGATGTGAAAGTTTTCTTGTGCTCTCTGTACTAACCATGCACCGCTTTTGCCCTGAACATTGTTTAGTTCAAGCTCCTCAATGTGTTTTGCGAAATACGGGGCAACAATACGTGATTGTTGCAGTACAGATAAAATGGGCTTTGTCAACTCGTTTATATTCGCGGTCGGTGAATGATTTTCGTCCTCGTATACCTTTTCCACTTAACCTTCCCTCATGACGAGACACGGGTACACCAATAGATCGACCGTCTTTAATATGATCTGCACAACACTCAATAATCTCCTCGGTGGTGTAGCCCTCAATCATTGAACCCTCCGGACGACAACGAGTACGTACATAGCGTTTCATAACATACATGAACCTCTCGTAGGGGAACATATGATGCATGTACACGGGACCCAAAGCAGATATCTGGTCAACAATATGAAGCATGAAGTGTTCCATAGTATCAAAATAGGATGGCGGAAAGCACATCTCGAGCATGCACATTGTTTCCTTTATGTGGGTTCGTAGGTTATCCAACTCGTGTTTATTGATCACCTTCTTTGAGACTGTGTTTCGAAGTAGCACAAACGAGTTATAGTCAACTTCAACCATTCAGATTTCATAGCTACGATGGCGATAGCCGAAACACCGAAAGTAGTGTGTGACGAGTCATGAGTGTTGTAACCACTTATATTTAAGTCTTTCATGTCTACGAGATTTTGGACATTCGATGAGAAACCGGTCGGTGCTTTAATCCCGTGTAGACACTTCAAAAACGCTATTTTCTCCTCACGCGTTAGGGTGTAGCGAGTCGGCGGGAGGTAGTACTTTCCGTTCGCTCTTTCTTGCGGATGGAGCTACGGCCTAATATTCATCTCTACAAGGTCTCTACGTGCGTTCGAGTCCATCCTTTGTCTTACCGGGTAGGTCAAGTATAAGGCCGGTAGTGTCTGTCAAATACACCTTTCCCAATGTGCATCCGATCAAATGCATGAGTCACTTCCAATTCTTCCCGATGCCGAGATATCCGTAGAATATAGAAAGCTTCTTATACGGCGTTGCAGCTTTTGACTTTGCAACTCCCTTCACGGCCTTTTCAAATGTAGCTTTAATGTTTTTTGTCTTATCAAAGACATCCCTAGAGGTCCAACGTCGAGGTTCTTCGCCGGTCTCAATCGTACCATCAAATTGTTTGGCCATCCGTCGATACGGGTGACTCCGATGTAAGAATCGACGATTTCGAGTGTACACTTGTCTTCTTGGATGATGGAAGATACACGTGTGATGTATCGTCAACACAAACAAAGCATGCCTCCTTTCCTTTCACCTGGCCTGAAAGCGCCCTTAACGCCGGGGAATCGATTACGGTCACGAAAATGATCGCTTTCAACGTGAAGTAGTCTCTTCGGTGCTCATCCCACATACGCACACCTTCCAACCATAGTTTCCGCATGTCTTCGAGACAGTGGTTCCGGGAAGACATATATGTCATTCCCGGGTTCTTTCGGTCCGGATATAAGAATGGACAATAATATGTACTTCCTCTTGTGGCACAACCATGGGGGAGGTTGAACATTGTTAGCAGCACGAGGCCAAACGCTGCGAACGTTCCTCGTCATACCAAAAGGGTTCATTCCATCCGTACTCAATGCAAACCGTATATTTCTTGGCTCGTGCGAGAAGTCGTCACGGTGGTTACGATCGAAGTTTTTCCACTGGGTTCCATCCGATGGATGACTCAACTTATTAGGGTCCCTCTTACGTGTATGTCATGTCATCGGTTCAGCATCTCTTGGGTTGGCAAATATCCGTCTTATGCGATCGACCACCGGTAGGTACCACATGACCAAGGCTGGAACCTTACTATCATCGTCGCTACCATTGACGATACTTGCTTTTCTTCCTCTTCCTGTCATTCTTTCCCCTCTTATTAGTTGTGTCTACATCATACTCCTCATTCGTCTTGTAACGACTTTGTTTGCACCTTGGGCATCTCACGAGGTCAAACTTCTCCCCCAGATATAATATACAATGATTTGGACATGCGTGGATTTTTTGCACACCCAACGACATTGGAGATATCGGTCTCTTAGCATAGTACGTGTTTTTTGGTAACAAGTTTGGCTTTGGCGGTGTATCCGAAAGAAGATCCAACAATTCATTGAAGCGGCATCCGACCACCCATGGATGGCCTTCGATTTCATGAGTTCGAGAAGCGTACGTAACACGGTATTCTCTTTAGAACATCCCTTAGACTCCTCAAACAATAAATCCTTTGATGCCTTCTCTATCGTTGCAAAGTTATCAAGCCCTCTTGTTGTCCCTGCATTGAGTAAAACTTGCGGCTCAACATGACATAACAATTCCTCAACATCAAAATCAGTACATTGTTTTTCTTCGACATGAAAATCAAAAGTCTCGTCAACTTGGACAAACTGTTCTTCTTCAACTTCAATCGGCTGCAACTCAACTTCGACCGGCTCGTCTTCTCCATGCTTTGTCTACCTCGTATAATTCTCCAGGAAACCCCTCCTCGCTAAGTGAGATTTGATTACAAGTGTATCGGTCCACAATTTTTTATTCTTGCAGTCCACGCATGGACAATATATTTCTTGTCTTCCTAGACGCTTAGCATGCTCGATAGCCCTCTTGAGAAATACATCGACTTGACCTCGGAAATATGCACTTAATCTTGACTCTTCGTACATCCATGTTTTGTCCATCTAAACAAGCATTACGCGAATATTAATTATAATAAAATAATTACTAAATCAAATAATTACCGAGTATGAATATTAAGTATTTATAGAAAATATAAGGAAACTAATATATTGCATAACATAATGTGCTAGAATTAATAATTATTAAATAATTACTAAATAATCTATTTACCATTATGAATATTATATATTTATAAAAAATATAAGGGAACTAATATATTGCATAAGACAATGTGCTATCATATATAAAAACCCACTATACAAATTATTATTAATTGACTCGAATCTTTTAATAATTAAAGCTGTGCTCTAGGGGTCTCTCTCAAGAGAGCATAAAGTAGATCTTAAATTGATTGATATGAAAAAGGCTTGTAAGACATGATTTTTTTTATGCAACACAAGCACATGACATATGAGTTTATTATACACAACTCAAACCAACAACAAACCTACAAATATGAAGGAATTTGACAAATCAAAATCAAAACCTAGGTCAAATGGTAATCCAAAATTCTCTATGATTACAACACTATAGCAACAAATAATACATGGGATGAGTTTCACTTACCACGGAGAACAAATTTCTGCAAAAAAAACGAGATCAAAACCTTCCCCCTCGGTTTTTATTTTTTTTGCTCAATTTTCGAGCCGCCACACTTGGACTGAGCTCTGTTCCGTCCGAACGCGGCTTTTATACTGTGCAAAACAATAGCCACGGTCCACTTCTTCAACTGTGGCTATAGAAGAAACTATAGCCACGGTTGGTGACGTGGACCGTGGCTATAGAGGCCACTATAGCCACGGTTGGCTTTCAAAGCCAACCTCTATAGCCACGGTCGGCTCACGGTCGGCTTTGAAAGCCGACCGTGGCTATAGAGGCCACTATAGCCACGGTCCAAGGGCACAGTAGCTCGCACCCAACTATAGCCACGGTCGATTTTGCTTGCCGTGGCTATAGGGTTTTGGGCTACGTGGCTACGAGTGAGTTATTGTTATAGTGTCAATCAGCTGGTTGCTTCGTTTATCATAACCAGTAGATCGCCATATTAACGCCGTGATAATATCAAATAAATAAAAGGCATAAAAATATATGTTCAGGCAAGTATGAACACTTTACAATCTTATCTTATTTAGTTTTAATATTTAACAAATGCCGTGATAATATCAAATAAATAAAAGGCATAAAGATATATGTTCAGGCAAGTATGAACACTTTACAATCTTATCTTATTTAGTTTTAATGTTTAACAAAATCTTAACCATTGGATTCCCCCATGATTTTTTTCCTTATTGTAATTAACATAGAGTCCATACAGATTAACCTTGACGTGCCAAACAATGCACGGCTGTTCGCCAATACCTCTAGATCAAGGAGGAAACAGACGACGGGTTCGTCATCTGCCCGATCACTGGAGGTACCCATGCCATTATTTGGTTTGAGATATTGATCCTGACATCCTGTTGCAACCTGTGCAGCGGTTGATTATCATGTTTTCCACAAAGTCACAGTGGTACAAGAGAGGGCAGCGCGTCTCGACTTTTAAGCTGGGTTCGCACACGCTAGACCACCGAGGTGGTACTAATGCTTTGCGGTGTGCCCTGGCGGCTGCACACGACAAAGCTGACCACATGTCACGCATGCCCTGCCCGTGCTGCCTCCGCGTAACATTTTGTAGTGTGCCCTGGCAGTGGCACACGACAAATAAGCTACGCACGCACCGTTCACGTCATCAGCCCGTGCCTGCACCATCAGCCACGCCACACATCGTTATTCTCTAAGATTTTGTTTGCCCTGTGCTCGCGATGTGGCACACGGTAAATAGAATTTTTGTCGTGTGCCAGCTTGTGGGCACACGACAGAGAGTTTCTACGTCGTTTGTTGTGTCTTTGTCGTGTGTCTACGGTCTGGCACACGGTAACCAGAACTCTTTGTCATATGCCCGATAAATGGCACATCCAATTGTGTGCTCTCCCGTAGTGCGAGGACATAAGAGCTTGGATCAATAGAGCATGACTTTGTAAGCAAAGCTGTGTAGAAGGAATAAAATAATGCAAAGCATAAAAAAAAGATATAAGAGATCACTGGGAGGAGGTGGGAGCTATGAATAGCTGAAAGAATTTGCAGTTAGATGAAGCACACTATGGTGATGCCCATGAACGCAATAAGCGAGGGCATGGATCAATTTGGAATTGCTTTGTAACAATGCAAAAAAAACATTAAATAATTTGTAGCATAAAAGGGCGTTCAAATAGGTCATTAGAAATATGCGATATGGAAGCTTAGGTCCGCATCAATCTATCCCTGATTAAATTACCTCATCATTCAATTTAGTTATTTACACTGCAAGAATAACATACTCTAGCGTCATTGAACGGACTCGCGTAGCGGCACGATAAAACACACCTGCCGTTACAGTTCCAGGACGATTTATAGCGGTTAGTTACAATACGGACCGCCTTTAAAAATAGATTTTTAACGACGGATCATATTGTAGTCTGCGTTTAAAAATAGAGCTATTTTTTAGCGCGGATGACAACATGGGCCGCCTTTAAAAATTAATTTTTAAAGATGGATCGTGTTTTGGCCCATCATTACAATTGCTGCTCAAAACCAAAAAATCGGTCCACCACAAATGCTATAAAAGAAGACAAACCCTAGTCCTCACCCGCCAACCAGCCGCCAACCCCCACAGCCACCAGCCGTCGCCCCCTCTCTCTCTCTCTCTCTCTCTCTCTCTCTCTCTCTCTCTCTCTCTCTCTCTCTCTCTCTCTCGGCCCCACGCTACCCACCCCTCCAGCCCGCAGCGGCCCGCGGGGGCTGCCGCTCCCCTCCACGCGGCGACGGCACGACACGGTGCGCCGGGGTCGCTGCTCTCCTCCGGGCAATGGCGGCAGCACTGCATGGCTCCCCTCCAGGCGGCAACGGCCGCGCGGATCCGAGTCTCCTTCGGATCTGACACATCCCTTCAAACGGCGGTGCCCCCCCCCCCCTCCATCCACTCCGGCGTCGCAGGGCGGGCAAGGGGCTTGGGGGCGGCCGGATCTGGCGGCGCAGGACGGCGAGGGCAGCGGCTACATGGGTCGACCCGGGCCCGACCGTGAGCTTTTTATTTGTTTTTTCTCATTTCTTAGTAGCGGGCGGGTGAAGATACCACCCGCCACTATTGTGTGCTTTTTTGCGGTGGCCTACGTTGTTTCACCGTTAACATATTTTATTTGTTACTGTGGAGCCATAGTGGTGGGCCGCTATACCCACCGTTGTAGCGGGTTTTAGCCTGCCGCTATAGGCCAGGTTTGTAGTAGTGCTATATAAGTGGTCCCAATTCATCTATGTTTGAGTATTGTATATTTTGAAACAGAAAATGTCACAAGTACTTCAAATGCAACAATTTCGGAGCAATATGATTACCTTCTTAGTCATCCCAAACTACTTATGTTCATTAAAAGCACCACATGTTTCGCAGCAAATGCAAATTTCTCATGTGACACATCTAGACCAATAAAATAGGACGAAACAAACATGTCAATCAATTAATTAGCATTACAATAACCACTTAACACAAGTTCATCAAATATTTCATGGTCAGAATAAGCATTCTAATAATACGATAAATTTTTAGGAGGAAAATTGATAATAAATAAAAAAATTAACAAAATCAAGAACACAAAGTGATCTTTGAGCAAACATTATTGCTTACTTCCTATATAGACGAAAATATGACTGACGTTACAAAAGATTTCAAAAATGACAAAAGTTGTGTTGCGATTTTCGTATAAGAAACTATATATTAATAAAGTTATGAATGGCGCAAATTTTAATGGCATCGACTTGGACTACAGGTTAAATAGAAATATTTTGCAAACTATAAAATACATATTTAACAATCTTAGAATTATTCCTAAACTAATGTCCATGTGTTTGTTGAAATAGCTTGCCATGCAGATGCATAGGTTGGTAGAGCATTGCAATTTTCTTATAATAAACTATATATTCATAAACTTATGAATGACACAAAGTTTAATGGCACTGACTTGGACTACAAGTATTTTGCAGACTATAAAATACATATTTAACATTCATAGAAATATTGCTAAACTATTTTCCATGTGTTGTCTAGTTTTTACTAATTGGACATTCCTTTTGAGGCCTTCACATTAATCAAAGAAAAACACTAGAAATTCTAAAAAACAAAACATCCAATCGTTAGTTTTAATCTTTAACAAATCTTAGCCATTGGATTCCCCATGATTTTTTTCTTATTGTAAGTTACATGGAGTCCCCTTCCATCAACGCGTATAGATTAGATAGATGGAAACCTCTTTCGATTAACGGTTGTTGATAGAAATCTCACGGAGTATATATATCGACCTTGCAAAAAACAGTATAGACATCGATCTTGACATGCCAAACAATGCGCGGCTAGCCAGAAACAGCATTGTTAGCCAACAAATAAGAGGAAAGCAGCAAGCATGCCAGTAACTCTAGATCATGGAGGAAGCACGATGGTTTCGTCATCTATGGGAAGGCAATTGACCCATGAAACCCAAGGTGGTCGGGTCGCCCCTTCTTATTGTGTGTTTTATAGATAGTCCTTGGGTGTATGTTTCTGACCCCTTTTTCTTTGGTCCCGGCTTGAGGGGTCTATGTATGGACCGCTTATTCTTCCCTTAATACAAATATCCGCAGCTCTCCTTCGTATTCGAGAAAAGAAAAATCGATTAGTGCAGTGAGATGCACACGGAAGCAGGGAACAGATGTTGGTGGCTTTGCCGAAGATTGCTGGACTTAATAAAATGGTCGTCCAAGATGGAGGTAGCATGACGCTCTTTGCTTGGAGATATTTTGACATATGACCTCTAGATTTTTTCGTACATCCTTTGGCTACAAAAAAAACAAATTAAGAAACTGGTACTCTTCATGTGCAGATATGGCTCAAGCCACATTGGACTGGGAACCAAAGGGCCCAACCTTGCTGACCAAAGTTGCTTCATCAAGGGGAAGTCCTCTTCATTCTGCAATTGGATTTGCCAAGCTCGATGTGGTCAAGCTATTTGTAGAACATAATGGCAACCTGCAGGTTCGCATTTCTGACAACAATGGTTTTTAGTTTTTTACCCTGTTCATTATGCTGCTGCTTTTGGGGCAATGTTAGGATGATGGATGAGCTCATAAAGCAATGCCCCGAATACTATGAACTTGTTGATGATGACGGACAGAATTTACTTCACTGTGCTATTAGACATAAGAATGATATGATGGTTCAATATGTTTGCCAAAATGAGAAGTTTGCTATGCTATTGAATTCAACGGATTTCAAAGGCAATGCACCACTCCATTTAGCCGTTAAATGTGCATTTAGCCGTTACACACCGTCTCTATACTGTTGTAGTCGACGGCAGTGGAAGCGAACATTAATAACAGGGACGGATTAACTGCCAGGGATCTTGCTTTCGATGGCTATCCGTTGGGAGGACTTGGTAAAACTTTTTCTAGCTTGCTTTACATTAGCTGTTAATTTTTGTTTATTATATCTTTTTATATACATAGTTGTCCTGGACATGATGAATTATTTTTTTATTTCTTTGATAAAAAGGAAGAAAAAGTTTAGAAATCATGATTTATTATGATGTGCTTTTCACTCTGAACAGGAGCCTCTTCAAATTATTTGTATTCGGTGCATCGCTCTCTTCAGTTTGCTTCATCACCCTTCACAGTTGGATTCCATATAATGGTCATGACATGGCTAAAGCCATCTGGCTGCGAGCTGGATGGAAGGGTCTCGTCAACATACACAGGCGTCCGTCAGGCCTTGTGGAACTATTGTCCCATTTATTCTGTAGCCCTTTGGTCACATACTGCAGGGCGGTTGCTCTGCCAATGTGTGGTTTGTTCATGACCATCGTGTTATTTTTAGATAATAAATATGACAAGAGATAAGTTAGTTATTGACCTTTATTCCTTTATTATTCACGCATGTCTCGGTCCTTGAGTCCGTATGCGTCCGTGTCATGTAAGAGCCTAAGAGGCTTGCCGTACAGTCCTTTATGTATTCACTTAGGATGAATAATGAGAAACATTGCGTTGATTCCTATCGGCTCTCCTCTCCTAGAGCTCGCCGCAGTTGGCTGGCTCGAAGGACAGGACGCCCCTTTCGACGTCATACAGGATGTGCATGTTCTGCTGCTGCATGCTGCCCAGCACCGACATCCCCCGCGCGCTCACCATGCCGATGCAAGCCACCCCTGCCGCCCTGTCCTCCACCACGAGGCTCCCACGCGCCAGCTCCAAGTCGGCGCCGTCGAAGTGGAACACCACGCGCGGCACGCGCACGGACTCAGGCTCGGGCGCCGCGAAGCAGAGGCTGAGCCCCAGATGCTTGCCGGATGGAGCCAGCGGCAGCGCCACCTGCGCGGCGATGGCGCGCGCCAGCACGACGAACGCGCGCTCCTCGAGCGCCGTGAACGTGGTGCCCGAGTCGATAATGAGGCCGCCGCGGCCGGACGCGGTGAGCCGGAACACGGCCGGGTCGATGGGCAGCACGGCGTCGCCCACGGAGATGCCCTCGAGGGAGAGGTAGTAGTAGGAGCTCAGCCGCGGGAGGGCTGGGCTGGGCACGAACGGCGTGGACCGGGCCGCGGGGGACAGTCGCGCGGCGGAGCCCAGGAAGAGCGGGCTGGACTTGGTCGTGTCGTGGAAGGGCGTGAAGCAGTAGGAGAATCTGGTGACGCCGAGCTGGGACGCCAGGGACAGCGGGCCGCGGCCCAGCCCGACCAGGCCCGAGGAGTTGTCCGTGCCGCCGAGGTTGTCCGTGCCGCACCCGAACGCGACGCCGTGCACGGTGGTGGCGCTGCTGCCGGTGCCGAACGTGAAGACCTCCGTGGCAAGGACGCCGTCAGTGGAGGTGCCGTCGCCGTACGAGTAGTAGTACAAGCATCCTGGCTTCGGCGCCGATCCGCCGGAGCAGCGTGTGGACCCCGGGAGCGCGTGATCGCAGAGCGCGGAGGTGCAGGACACGTTGGCGTAGGTGGCGGACCTGGCCGGCGCATAGAGAGGCGAAGGCTGCGGGAAGCACCGCCGGCACGGCGCGTCGCACTGCGTCCAGATGAGGTCGCTGCCGGTGTCCAGCACGGCCGTCAGCGCGAGCGGCGGCGTGCCGATGGCCAGGTCCACGAGGTACGTCGCCGTGCTCGCGTGCACGGACGCCGTCGCGGCGGAGGTGGCCACGCCGCCGCCGTCACTATGCAGTGGCGTCGTCGCGGGAGATGGCGCCCCCGCGCCGAGGAGGACGTTCACCCGGCGGTGGCTGCGCTCTGCGGCGCGGCGGACGCGTTCGGCACCCGAGAAGGTGATGCCGTCACGGGCGTCCACGTGCGTGAGCTCCAGGCGGATTCCGCGGCTCGAGATGCTGGTGGAAACGGAGAATGCGAGCGAGAGGAGGAGCAGGCACAGTAGAAGAAGAGATCGCTTGCACGCCATGCCGAAGTTCAGATGTGACGAGACAAGAGGACGGAAAATACGATCGCTTTGGCTGTTCTCATTCATGTTCCAGGATGAGGTATGGATTGATTCTCAATGCACTTGGTCTCTGCAGATTAGTGACCATTAAATTATTTGAATTTGAATGACGGTTGGAGGAATGTGGCCGCGAAGTGCGTCGCACGTCTTCCCAACGTCGCTAGAAATTTATTAATCCCGTGTTAGATTTCTTCCTTGGCAGTGCTAATTGAGCGCGCCACTTGCATAACTGAGTGATTTGCTCCTGGTGCGGCGGCGATGACAACAAGTCGTGCGCCGTTACCAGTTTCCTGCACATGTCGGCGCCACCAAAGGAAAGGCTGGCCGGTAATTAAACGGGCCAGTTGGGCCGAGAATTTTCGAACGAGATAGGCGGGCGTCCAGTTGACGGCCCATGTATAAGCCCAATTTGGTATAGCGCAACGATCTCGTCGCCGGCCGCCGGTGCCGGTGCCGTCGTCGCCAAAGGAAAGGCGCCCTGCCTCCCGCTTCCGCGGAGACCTCGAAAGTTATTCACGCCCACACCAAATTTCTCTTCCACTCCGGCCGCTACACCCATCCCTTCCTTCACTGTTGCCTCTATATTCCCAGTGTCCAGCTTAGCAGATCTGTCCTTTCCTTCCCCCACAGCGGCACTCCGTCGAGCAAGACGTGCACGGCTGCGGGAGTGCGTGTGGGACGAGGATGTACGGGAGGCACGCGTCACAGTTGTTGAAGGAGATCGATTCCAGTGAGGCTGACCAGCTCGCCCCTTTCAACGTAATTGCCCCATCTTGTATATATTTTACAATTAGATTGACCATTCTAGCAGATCATGCACTGAGGCAGCATGTTTTCAGACTAATGCCTTCTAACCATGCTAGCTAAAAGGTTAAGCTCCTTGTGAAATTTTGTGGCTAAGAAACTACAATGGTTTCAGCCCATATTACTTTCATAATTTGTTTTACTATGTGTATTTCATATCAATGTAAACAACCTTTCAAAGCCTGAGAAGCATATTAAGGGGCAACTGCTGCTGCATTGTACTAGTATATTCTAAGGCAATAAGTTATATATTTATCTAGCAATGTTATTTTGGCAAACACAGTTCCTTTTAGTTTCTTTGGTATCTCACTTGCAGTCTTTTGAATGCGCAGAGTGACAAATTTGATAAGATCATTAGAGAATGCAGCGAGCAATAATGCTCAGTTTCAGTCATTGATCAGGTAACTTGCATTGTATTAGAATGTTAACCAAGTAACAAACTTTATCCCATTTTATCCTGTACAGGGCAGTATTCAAATGCCTAGTTGTTATGTGTTTTGGCAAATGACAGGAAAATGGTGGAGCAAAACTTAGACATCGAGACCACAAGAAAACAAGGACCACTATGGTGCTGCAATCCACCATCTTTCTCTAAAAGATGCCTCATGGCTTACATGTAAAAATCCAACTTTGCATCTGTGCAAACTTTTTATCACTCTGTTTAGTGCTGATTCCAAATGTTTTATAGTGAACCTTTGTGGTCCAGTCGCTGTAAGCATTATATCGAATCAGGTACAACCAAGCAGATGTCATCCAAAGCTTGAGATGGAAAATTGGTCCTGTGCTTCCTCATGATATACAAGAAAAGCTCCACTTCTCAGATAAAGAGTACTTCAAGAACCATGCTGCAGCCATAAAATCATACATCTCACAGATGGATATAGATTTAACAGTGGTATGTTGCTTTTTTCATCTGCTTCCTTAATTCTTAGGGATGAGATAGATTCGCCAGACTTTACTCTCTTTCTCTTTTTTGGGGGATTGTTGCAGGACATGGTACCTCCCAGGGATCCTTACATTCAGGTCCAGGTGCTCGAGGATATTGGTGAAGTATCTCTTGGTGACCATTCTTTATCATTGACCAAGAACTCATTTCATTTCTTAAGGCATACAGATGCTGAGAAGTTTATATCTCAGGTTTGCATTCCTTCTTTGGCATCTCCTGTAATCATTATTGCGTCAGGTAACAGTATGCTACTTAACTTATATGGTCTTATGGAGGAGTTTCTGGAGTAGGGTTGACATGTGATATATGATAGGTATTTCCCGTTGATTTTTATCTCTATCACTTAATCTGCATCTTTAATTGTGCAATACTTTTATACTGTTTTTAAATGGCGAAGCTTAAAACTTATCCATTTGGATCAGAAAGACAGCATCTTGATGATGGTGAATATATACATTTGGCACACATTCAGTTCTCACTGCAAACTGCATAAATATTGATTTTTTTACCATTGTTACTGGATGTAACCTGCCTCTTTTTCTGCAGTTCTGCTGTGGTGCCTCCTACCTGATGGAATAAGGGGGTGATTTCGTTTGTCATGCATGTAGAAACTGTGTCCGATGTTGTGGTACAAGTTACAAGTGATGAGTTTTGTCTTGTATGAGCTTTTAGCTGTGACAGTTTTTTGTCTTGTATTATATCATAGTAGCAAATTCGTCGCAATTTTCTGCCCTGTCAGTGCTACAGCTACTGTTCTTTGACAAACTTATGGTGGTTTTATTCACTGCTGCCCTCTTCGTGCTCTAAGCTTACAACTACAGTTCTACTGGAGTTCAGTTTCTAACTTTAGCTAGTTAGAAGCCACTACTGGTTTTTTCAGAGTTTGGCATCTAACTTATTCTAGCCAGAAGCCACAACATGGGCATGGGCTCATTCCACCTTTCCATCACTGGCGTCACAAATGACTTCTCTCTCTTCAGCAGGAACCAGGACTAGTCCTGGTGCCGTACATGCAGCAAAGTTTTTGTTTGCTGGATTTATGTAAAGGCGTACGGAAAATCACTCACGGTTGTTATCGTCTTTATACCATCACAAGTTTCTAAAGATGCTTTTATTCTTGGGAAACCTCCAAATTAGCAAGGCTATCTCTGCAGTAATCTACATTGGGATAAATTCAGCTCAAGTATTGCTAAATTTGGGATGATTATGAATTGAAGTAGTGTGTGCTACTCAGTAGTCTAATGCTGACGTTGTTGCCCTCTAAAACGGGCAAAGCACGATACGATCCCAGTGTTAGTTGGGCCGACAAACTCTCGAACAAGCTGGACGTCCAGTTGACAGCCCATGTTAAATTAAGCCCAATTCGAGATAACACATCTCTTTGTCCTCTTTACTTCTTTTTTCGCGAACCTTCTCCTCGCTCCTCACTCGGTCACTCCCTTCGTTCCCCATTCAACCCCGTTAGTCGTCCTGTAGACCTGTACTCAATTTTTCTCTCGCGGTTGCCCGTCGATCTCATCGCCGGTCGCCGGTTCTGCGTACCGCCGGTCTGATGCCCAGGTTATTGCACCTCTCTCTGTCTCGCTCCCAAATCAGATGATCTATGGAATGTGAACTTCTGATCCATAAATCCCAAACAAATGTGAATTGTGATATGTAGTTTATTTACAATTGAGGGATATATTTAATCGCTTTTTAGACAGTATACACTTATTCCTGTTTCTGCGCTCTTTTGATGCAGCTACTTAAACTTTTTTTTTTTTTATGAAACAGCTACTTAAACTGGTTCTGTACAATCTGGCTTTTGTACTTTAAATTGGACCCGGAAAAGTCGAAAACCATCAAGAACAACTCTGCTCCTAAAACTCATTTTAAAAGCAGAACATATGGAATCATTTTGATTGTGATAACTAGATAAGTGACTTAGTTGTTTACTATATGCGCTATACTGGAGTTTTCACTTCTTTGAATATTATCTTTGCTGAACTTGCAGGAAAGGAACGTCTGATGTTGTGGAGGATGACTTTCCCAAGTTAGCTCCTGATGGCGGCCAAAGAAAATACTTGACATGGGCAACTAATGTTGAGAGCTATTTAGCCGAGAATAATCTAAGTGAGACAATTGTTCCAGACTCTGAATGTTCTGATTCGCAGAAGGCTCAGGCTCTATTCTATATGCGGCGCCATCTAAGTGAGGATTTTAAAAATGAGTTCATGCTTGAGGATGATCCACTTGTTTTATGGCAAGCCCTGAAGGAGCGCTTTGATGGACTCAAGGCTGTAGACCTAGTGCGAGCAGAGTATGATTGGCAACGCCTGAGGTTCCAAGACTTTGATTCTGTGAATGAATATGATTCAGCTCTTCAAGGCATCGTCGATACATTTAGAGCCTGTGATAGAGAAATTACAGACAAAGATCTAATAGAGAAGACTTTGTCAACATTCCCTCCTAGTCACTTTGTACTGCAGCTGATGTATAGGAAGAACAACTATGGGACGTACTCTGAGCTGATTTCAGCTTTGTTACTGGCAGAGAAACAGAACCAGAAGCTCCTCGAGAATCATTACACACGACCAACTCGAAGGTTTGCCTAATGGCCTCTGATTTCCTTCTCATATGTTTGTGACAATACAAATATAAACTAAGACATTGGTCTGGGTTAGAGCTTGTAGCTTGGCATTATGAAGGTCATGGTAATGATGTCTATCAGTAATGTCAATTTTTTCAGATCTATCATCTATGTGGGTCATTAATAACTGCTTATCCGAAAAGCTCCCTCTGTTTTGTTTTTGTTGACGCTCAGACAAGATTATTAGTACAAATTTCTACTAATTTTAGTGTCCGAACGTCAACGAAAAGAAAATAGAGGACTATATTGAGAACCTTTTTCTTTTGTTTTCTTTTTTCTAGTTATTGAGTATCATTTTCATGTCGCTATTCAGCTAGTCCCTTCGGTTTTTAATTGATGTTGTTAGGAGGATGTAATGATCTGAAAATGTTGTCAAAACTTACTGTGTAGATAGTCACTGCTGAAAAGTTCTACCGTTTGACCATCGAATTTAAATGTTTTACTTTTCTGCTGGAGTATCCATTAAAAAGTGTGTCTCCTAAGTAAAGGTGATGAACATTTTGCTCATCTCTTGTCAGTAGAGAAAAAACAAGGGTTCCACATTTGGTTTCGTTATAAAAAGAAGTTCTATCAAACAAAAGACGTTCCCATTCCAAGCAAATAATTTCTTGATTTGTTCTGGCACCATTTAAATTTTATTACCGCAAATCATTTAATTATAAATAACTAGCAAAGTGAATGCTTTTTTTTGTGGGCTTTAAAAAATTCAAAGAATATTTAAGCATCCAAATATTTGAATTAACATAACCAACAACTAAAATGAAAGCATAATAGAAAAGTAGGAAAGACTCTTAGCTTCGATCTATTTATACTCTTCGATTATGAGTATATTGGCAATTACAAAAAATTGCCCATACTATGATTATACTACAATGGCGAGTGGTTCTATATAGCACTATGGTTTGGCGATGATCATGATTCCAATACACAAATTGCCATTCGGACCACAAGATGGTGAAACAGAACGCGGCTGAGTGGAGCGGGGAGAAGCTTGAAGCTCTCGGGGCCCTCAAAGTGCTTCTGCTTCGGGTCTAGGAGGAACCATCCAAAGGGCTCCATAAAAAGCAAATTCTGCTCCTTCTTCCTAGAAGCACTTCTCAACTTTGTACCAGAATCTGTTTTGTTAAACAATCTTTTTATAGAGAATCCATTTTCTGAAGAAGCTCTACCAGAGAGGCCCTCAGTCATGGATGACTAGCAGCAGCAACTCTCAGAACGTGGTCAAATGGCCAAAAGATAGATTCAGGAAAAGTACCAAAATGAAGCACATATCACATCCATTCTGCTAATTGAGAGCACAGGAGTGATGACGTTGTGTGTGTTGTCGATAGTTCGTACTATAAACAATCAGTTACGTGTCAGAATCCACTCACTTATAAGTTATTGCTGAAGCAACATTAAAATTCGTGAAACAGATCACCATGACGAACTTATATTAGAAAGGGAAAAGTTCATTTTACTACCCAAACAATTCACTTTGTCCAACTTAGTAACCGAATAAAATCTTGACTCAGTCTACTACCTCAAACAATTTAATTCGGTGCAATTTACTCCCTTATGTATTTTATTTTTTTATTTCTCTTTGTACGCTTTAATTTTGAAACTCAAATTTTGTGTGATGATACATGCCATCAATCTCTAAGTAAAATAAAATATCTTGTATTTTTTTATAAATATTATTCATATAAGTCTAGAACTGTATAATTCATATAACATTTGATGCTATTAATACTATAATACAAATTCTTAAAATATGTCCTATATTTTTCTTAGTGCAGGACAATATGATATTTATCATGTGCAAAAATTCAGCTTCAAATCCAAAGCGTACAAAGAGAAATAAAAAAAGACAAATTGCACATGATAGTAAATTGTACCAACTTAAATTGTTTGAGGCAGTAAACTAAGCCAAGATTTTGTTCAGGTATCAAATTGGACAAAGTGAATTGTTCAGGTAGTAAAACAGACTTTTCCCTATTATAAAAGAAGTATGTAGAGATTGTAATAGATGTGCTTGATAGGTCGGCCCACTTACCGCTGATGGCCCCAGTCCATACTATCGGAAGTTGCTTCAGAACTTCAGATCGCGTTGATGGGCCCGTAGCCCACATACAAAACTGACCAACATGGGTTCAGATTTCACATCGGCCTCATGTTGCTCTGGTCGATCAACTCACTTCACAACCGCCGCCGACGCCTCAGCCCCCTCTATCGACAGCACAAAACCCGGCCAAATCTCGTCGAACTCGTCGTCTTCACCACTGCGCCGGACGATCGAATCGTTGCCACCTGCACGTCGTGCTGGCGCAGCGTCGCCGGAATGGAGTGCCTATGTGTGTCATATCTTTGATGTTACAACTCAATTCCCTTCCCTTTGATCCGCGTGATCGAGCCCTGCAGATAGTACTTGGTCGATCTTATTGTTGCTCCTTACTTCTGCGATCTAATCGTGATCGAGTACAATTGGGAACCGCTGAAATTTGAAGATTTTAAGTCCGTGATCGAGTACAATTCAGTTCTACAGCTCGTAGCCGCACAATTGAAGTTCTGTGGCAGAGAAGTTACAGAGGAGTGTTTGATAGAGAAGACTTTGTCCACATTATCCCCAAGTATGAGTCCTCTTTGGGACATTTGTAGGAAGCAAAACCACCGCACGTACTTGGAGCTGGCTTCTCAATTTTTTAGTAGCGGAGAAACACGATGAAGCGGTCGTGAGAAGTTATAATGACAAGCCTGCTCCGGCACCCGGTTTCAAAAGACAGAGAGGACCGTTTCAGAGGTTTGACTGAGTGATGATGGTGCTGGTGTTGGTGATGATGAGCTTGGCAATCACAAATAATAATATGATTTAGTTTGTTGATCGTTTCGGATAGTTAATTAATGTATGCTATTTCTGTCATCCTATTGTCATTTGCTTGTAGAACCACAAATATTTGGTACTATCTCCTTGTTGGGATTATTCTGCTACAGTTGTATTCGTCAGTATTAACAAGTTTTTTATTGTCAGTAATTGAGTTGTACTACCTCCATCTAGAAATATAAGCATTTATTGATTTTCAAATGTCATGTTTGACCACTCGTCTTATTTAAAAAAATTGTTAAAATTTATTTATTTTGTTAGAATGTATTTTATTTCTAGATATATTTTAAGTACGTCTTCTTTATTTTTATATTTATGTAAATATTTGAATAAGACGAATGGTCAAACAAGGAGTGAAAAAGTCAATAAATCCTTATATTTTTAGATGAAGAGAGTAATATTTGCTAAGGATCCTACATATACAAATTGCACAAATCTATACGTGTACATACAATACTATTGTTAGACGGTGCTGCATTTGACCGGAACAAATTTCATAATATTCTTGTTTTCTTGTAGAACCACATATATTCAGTACTATCGGGATTATTCTTCTACAGTTGGAATTGTCAGTACTCTAAAACTAATTCAATTGTCAATAATATTTGCTAAGGATCCTACATGTACAAAAAATTTAATCCGACATATGTACAAATACTATTGTTAGATGGTGCTGCACTTTGCCGGAGCAAATGACAATGTCTCCTTGTGGACATCGTACAGGATCTGCATGTTCTGCTGCTGGTAGTTTCCGAGCGTGCTCATCGCGCCGTCGGCCTGGCTCCGCATCGCGAGGCACCACAAACCGGAGCCCAAGATCATGTAGCTTTCCGCCGGGAGCACCATGTCCGCGCCGTCGAAGTGGAGCGTCATGCTCGGCAAGGCCGGCGGCGCTGAGCTCGCCGACGGCAGCGCGAAGCACAGGTCGAGCCCTGTCGCGTCGGCCCCGTCGGCCTCGGGCAGCGTGGTCACCAGGGACTTCACCGCGGCGCGGACCTGCTGGTATGCTGCATTGACCAGCGACGTGATCGTCGTGCCGGAGTCGATGATGAGCCCGCCGGTGCCGTCGGCGTTGAGGGCGAAGGCGTTCGCCGGGACGGGCAGCGCCGCCGCGCCGAGCGATATGCCGGTTAAGTTGAGGTAGTAGTAGGAGCTCATCGGCGCGGTGGACGGGCTGGCGACGAACGGCGTGGATTGCACGCCGGTTGTGGCGTTCGTGAGCGCCGCCGACGGGCCGAGGAGCAGCGTGCTGGTGCTGTTCACGTCGTGGAACGGCGTGAGGCAGTAGGAGAAGCGGCCGGCGCCGAGCTGCGAGACGAGGGAGAGGGGCCCCGGCCCAGCCCCACGAGGCCCGCCGACCCGGCCCAGTCGTCGCTGCTCGCGTTGCTGCACCCGAACGTGACGCCCGGGACGCGGGCCTGGTCCGCCGGCCCGGACCAGAACGTGAAGGTCTCCGTGCTCTGCACGCCCGCCGTCCACCCGGTGCCGTACGTCTGGTTGTACATGCACGAGCACGCCGCCGGCGGGCGGGCCCCGCCGGCCAGGGCCGCGGCGCACATGTTGAGCGGGCTGGAGCAGGGCAGCACGGAGAACGTGGTGGAGCTCGACGGGTTGTACAGCGGCGCGGGCTGCGCGAAGCACTGGGCGCCGCACGGCGCGCACTGCGTCCAGATGAGGTCGCTGCCCGTGTCGGCGATGGCCGGGTAGGACACCGGCGGCGTGCCGATGGCCAGCGTCATCAGGTACTCGCCGCCGTTGGCCAGGTCCTTCCGGGTGTGCGCGGACACCGTGTTGGACGCCGCCGCCGCGAGCTGCCGCGCGGTGTGCCGGTGCACGTCGCGGCGGAGGGCGTCGTGCACGAACTGCGGCGAGGCGGCGTAGTGGATGCGCGTGAGGCCCACGCGGACGCCGGCCACGCCGCCGGAGCCCAGCGCGGCGGAGGCGACTAGAAGAAGGAGCGCAGCGAGCGAAGACGACGCCATTTGAAATTGATCAGTCGACAGCGACGTGTATGCCGCACTGCTGCAACACGTAGTAGTAGTAGCTTCTGCCGCGAATTAATTCGAATAAGCAAGAACGCCATTTGTAAGGTTCGGGTTATATAAGCTGACGCTGTGATGTGCTCCGACTCGGACACTGCTGCCTGGTCAAGCACACCATCGTGTGCCGGTTCTAGCGGTGATGAGAATTTGCCCGGAAGAGGGGCAACAGTCCTGCATGTCTCAGCCCTGACTCAACAACACTTCTTGTCGCCCTCAAGCCAAGATGGTGGCGACTTCTATGATATGGGCGCTGAATTTTTAAGGGATTAGGTGAGGTATTTCTTCGGCGGTGTAGGCAAAAAGCATTCAACCGCTGCGCGCTTCTAAATTGAATGGGACTTGTGGTCGTTGGATAATTGTTAGGCGCTTTAATTTTGTCAAAGCCGTCGTGGTCCTAAGAGCAGGTCGGGTGCACGAACTGACAGGATCCAACCGGCAACCGGCAATGAGACGCGTGCAGTGCAGATACACCCCACAATATGGACCGCTGTTACTAAATCGGCACAAACGAACAAAAAAAATGAAACATCAAATGTGGTGCGTGTGTTTGTGTGGGCTCTATGTAATGAATTTAAATTAGCACGTGCCAGGGTCAAGCCCAGATTAGCACAGCATGAAAATAAATTAATGAATTATTGACAGCTTTGTATATGTTCGATCGGTCAAATTTTCTAAACATATCTTCGATCATGGGCCTTGATTGCCATGCATCATATATTGGGCTCTCTATGGTGGTGGTTCGATCTGGTTTTGTAATTACAAAATTGGATAGGATGACTCTCTCAACTTTTAATACTATTCATTTTTCCTCCCTAAGTGGTTTGGGTAGTAGTATCAGCTGATGTTGGCATTATAGGTCCCACTTGTCAATATGCCATGTCATATTTGTTTTTAATTCTCTCTCGTCCAATAGTTTTTCCTTTCATATACTAGCTTATAAAGTTTAGAAAATCATGAAATTTTAGTTCCCAAAGTACATAAGTTAAGAAACAATTATTGTTATTACAGATTTTCCAAATTCGAAATATATTTTGAATTAGAAATTATCCAATTTATAACAATGAAGTGGCATTCTGAAATTTTCAATTTGAAATTTAATTAAAAATTCAAAAAAACAAGAATTGTTCCATACCTTCTGTTCTATGAGCATAACAAATCTCATAATTTTTTAGGTTCTTGAAACTAGTGTTTGGGAGGAAAAAACATCGAGAAAATAGAAAATAAAGATGATTTGCGACACACCAACAAGTGGACCTATAGTGTCACTAGGGATGAAAACGGGACCGATAATATCCGACCGTGTGAGATCGAAGATCGAAAAAATAAATATGATGAATATGAGATGCATCATTAGGCATCCGATATCATCCGTATTTGAATCCGAGTCCGAGAAAAAACAAGCTGATACACTAGAAGAAATTATTTATTCCGTGACAGTCACTTTCCATCGCAAAAGCCTAAAAAACCGTTGCAAAATGCCATCTCGTGATGGTTTCGAAATTCGTCATGGATTCGGCGGCGACATGGCTTGAGAACGCACCCGGAGGCATGGCCAAAGGTCGTCGGCCTCCGGGACGTTCTATCGCCGGTGAAGATGAACGGAGAAGAAAGAGGATGTCGGGAATGGAAATGACGAAATGAATAAAGGGCTTTCGGTTTCTCTAATCGAATTTGTTTAACTTAATCTTAATTGTTTAATCCCACTGGTCCATATAATTATCAAATGCTATTATATTTTTCTTCCCAAAATATCCATACCACATGTTACCACTTCAAATTACCACTTCTTATCACGGTGGAAGTTAAGATGATAACAATCAATCTGGATCACTGGATTAAAGGGAATGAACGGCCCACGTTAAAAATAGTGTACGCGCTCTAATTATATACACTAGAAATAAGGCGCAGCAATTTCCCGCGCTTCACTTGCACTCTTTGTTGCATAGCCATGTTCATATATTCTTATGTGTTACATATGCTTTGTTATTCTTATGCATTATGTATGTTTTGTTTGACAATTGCTGCCACAATATTCGATAAGTGCCCTTGACGGAATCCGAAGTGAAGCATATAATTATGCATCTAATATTTGAATGTATACAAGCCAATGGAAGTGAAATAAGTTCAGATGTACTGTTCGGATTCCAGTTGTGCAAAAGATAAGTTTTTGTTGTTGAAGAAACTACTACAAATGTAACTACCATAGAACAAAGTAATTACATGAGATTTGCCTGCATTTCAATCTTTTCAAAATTATAACTCACAGGTGACGAAATGTAGACAGTAATAGCACTCTTGATAGCAGTTTGCTTATAAAAAAAATCATCACGAAGATCCTTCATAAAAAATAGTAGCACAAATCGTTTGCTTATCATTTATGTCATACAAGACTCTTATTTCATCACATAAATATATTCTCATTCATTGAAAGTACACAGTGGCATCCCAATTAATCCTTGAGATAATCGTATGTTAAATGAGGGAAAAAAATAATATTATGCAAACTAAGGCAATGGTCCTTTAGACCTCCTATCTAGCGGTGGAGCTAGAGCACAATTATGTGTGTGTGTGTGGGGGGGGGGGTGCAGCTCTTAAGAGGAATGAAAGATTTTAGCCTAATACATGGTGAAAATCTATTTTGTTTAGTGTACATTTCAGAATCTTGTGGGTGCGTCTTGTACGTAGCTCCGCCACTGCTCCTATCAATCTTGTGGGTGCAGCCGCACCCACAAGCTTGTACGTAGCTCCGCCACTGCTCCTATCAATCTTTAGTCAGAGAAAATTTGTGTTAGCCTTTCACAGAGAGGATCCGGTTGTAGTTGCTGAAAATACTTGAATGGTTCGATTCACAAAAGCAAGTGCTAATTCAGGCCTTGAGAATATAATGCAGGTACAAGCTGAATTTAATTCATCCTTGACCCCTGAGGTAGTTAATAACCTTCTGGCAAGAGAGTAACAACAAAGTTAGGGTCTACAATTGATCTGCTGCAAGCAGAATCCAAGGTCATTGTTTGCCTTGATGTCATGTGCGAGCTAGTGCATCCACAATTATCATTCTCCTGTGTCACGCACAAGGGGTTCAATATAATGTTTCAGTGTCCAGATTCAGTTGGTTTATATCGTCAAGATATCAGAAGTAAACAATGATAAAGCTGACTGGCCGCTGCAATCTTGATCGTCTTACAAATATTAGTTTGATTTTAATATGTGACTTTGATATACCCCTCAATTTATCTATTTGACTTAATCAAATGATGTAGTAATAATAAGAAAAAAGTGAGTGAATAAATTTATGGAGGAAATATTTTTCATTTGAGCATGTCAAGAGAGAAATAGGGGATTTCATTTGTTCTTAAGTTTTATATTGCTTGCACAACGCTGATGGTGCTTGTGGATATAGAATATCGATGTTAATGTAAAAAAGAAGAATAAATAAATAAATTTTGTGTAATATGCGGGCCGTAGCCATTGTGTTTGTGGAGAGCGCTGATATGGTAGACATGCACTTGGCGTCGGCTGCTCGTGTCGTTTGCTAGGTAGCGCATTCAGTTCATGCCATATCCGTCCTATTCTTTGATGCAAATTGCAAAGATCTTAAGAGACCAATCTAACCAACCCAAGAGGTTACAATAATAAATCAGAATCACTAATGGTCACAAACCTTCTAAATTGCAAGTATTTTTTTATAGCAAAGCAAGCTTTGATTAACCACTCTCTCCGCAGGCATATCGCCTGAGACAAGTTGAGTTACAAAGCAGAGATATATGAATCATGTATCGGCTTGTTCGGCTGCTTCAATTTTTGGCTGGCTTTAAGTCTTATAGCACTATAAGCTGATTCATTTTGAGAAAGAACCAGCCAAACAAGCTGGCTGTTAGTACCAGCCGAACAAGCCCTATGTGTGCTTATCATTATAGTATATGTTAAAATGAATCAATAGCCATTTTTTGGCTCAGGTAAATTGACATAAGAAGGAATACATCCATTTATGATTAGCAGATCTTGTTTACATTAGTTTTCCTTTCCTTTTTTATTCTGATTAAATGTTCAACATTTTACATATCCTTTCCCTTACTTAGTCCCATGGTTACTTTAATTAATGTTAGAGGCACTTAGAAACAGCAACCACTATATCTTTTAGTTGCAACAGATTCACAGCTGGGATCATTTTTTAATCGTGTCAGGAGGATTTAAGAGCATTCTCATAAAACAAGCATGTTTATCCTTTCCCTTACTTAGTCCCAAGGTTACTTTAATTAATGTTAGAGGCATTTAAAACAGTAACCACTTTATCTTTTAGTTGCTACAGATTCACAACTGGGATCATTTTTTAACTGTGTCAGGAGCTTGAAGAGCTTTCTGATAAACCAAGCATGTCTTAGGTATTTTATCGAGCGTATGGTGAGCAGAAGCACTTGAGGAGGACTATGAATACGGAGAACAGAGGAACGGCATGGAACTTCCAAATTGGTGATGCCCACCTGAATTCGTACGGGCTTACGCGGCCGATGCGGATCGGGGAGGACTGGAGGAGTGAGAAGTGCTCGGCACAGTAAGGCGGAGACGCCCACAGTGCTGGTGATGTTACGAGCGAAGTTCTCTGTGCGTACGGATGCGGTATGCTGGGTTGCTCAACTCCAGATGTGAGGGCTAGGGTGGCGCGCCGGCTCGGAGAGGCCGCGCTCGATGGGGCAGGATGCCTCAGACCTGCTCTACCGGTTGCTTCACCGATGTTGAGCATGTTGGGCTAGGACAGCAGAGCAGACAAGTGAGTCTTCGTTTTTCCTTTCTCTTCCAGTGTGGGAACGAAGAAGCGGTGGGAGGACCTCCTTGCAAGACTGCTATTCAAGTTTTCTAGAAGGACTCAGATGCAAATCCAGATGGAGAAATCACACGGTTCATGTTCTCTATTATCGAGATCGGATGATGGAAAATCTAGTTGCTGACGTGGTATGGCTCTTTTGCGAGAGAACGTACGCGTTTTAATATATTTGGATTGCACCTGTTGCATTGATCCTGTTTGCCTCTCACAGCACTTTAACCCTGTCGTCCCGTGAGTGGTGGACACTAGAAAAAATGAACCTTTGGCATGAGTTGACTGAACGTGTATAAATCATTGATCCTTATTTAACTAAATATACAACTAAAAGGAATGTCAATGCCAAAATCACACACTCATTGGGAATTACATACTTACATTGTTTGGTGCTCCTTTATCCAACAACAACACGCGGGGCACTATCTTGTTTGTTAATTGTTTATGCCAGAAAAGTGATGCGCTCCCCTCCCCTTCCTCTTTCGATTAATAGAGCTAATTTCAGGAGCATATATAACGCTCGCACACACTCCACAAATTAGAAATGACTCGACCTTGCATGAATTCAAGTATGGCTCTGGCGTGCAAGCCCTATATATGCCGCTTGATGCCCACTAACTCAATTAGTCTTTAACAATGCCCAGTCCAGCTGGCAGCAATACATTATCTCACACAGTCTTACTGCGCTTGAACCCCTGTCGCTCGGTGACTGGCGGGCACTAAAAATATGAAGAACCTTTGCTACGGTTGACAAGCATGTATAATCATTACACCTTCTTATTTAATTAACATAAGAAAAAAGGAACAAAGAATGACAAATTCACACACACTCACTCAGAATTTCATATTAACAACGCTTGGTGCTCCTTTATCCCTTCAACAACACGCGGGGCATCATGTTGTTTGTTAATTTTTGATGTCAGAGAGTGATCCACCCCCTCTCCTTCTCCTGTTTCTATTAATAGAGCTTGTCACCTGTTCAATCAGAACTCGGGACTAGGGGGACAGCTACCATCGAACTTCAAGAGAGCATAACGGTCGTACACACTCCACAAATTTAGCAATGACTCGACCTTGGCACATGAGTTCAATTAGCACGGTTCCCTTGCCAGCCCTATGCTTGATGCTTCTCCTTTCTACAGTACCCCTGATCGGCTCTACTACTGCCGCACCACTGTCCGGCCTCCGCCTGGAGCTCACCCACGTCGACTCCAAAGGCAACTTCACCAAGTCCCAACTCATCCGACGCGCGGCGCACCGGAGCCACCTCAGAGCGGCCATGCGGTCCGCCGCCACGCGCGGCAGTGGCTACAACCCCGCCACCTCCCCCACCTGGGACACCCGCTCCCAAGTCCACTGGAGCAGCTACGAGTACCTCGTCGAGCTCGCCATCGGCACGCCCCCGGTGCCCTTCATCGCGCTCGCCGACACCGGCAGCGACCTCATCTGGACGCAGTCGCAGCCGTGCAAGCACTGCGCTCCGCAGTCCCCGCCCATATACAACCCGTTCACCTCGCGCAGCTTCTCCCCGGAGCCGTGCTCCAGCGCCATGTGCCAGGGCTCCCCGCGCTTCCCCTTGGAGCACGGATGCAGCAACGGCACCCGTCCACGGCTCTGCCGGTACTCCTATATTTACAAAGATGACGCCTACTCGAAGGGCGTGCTGGGAAGGGAGACGCTGACGTTTCGGGGGAGCAGGCCCGGCACGTTCGTCTCCGTTGCCGGCATCGCCTTCGGATGTGGCAACGACAACATGGGGGATATGTTCAATTCCACTGGGACGGTGGGGCTCGGCCGAGGGCCGCTGTCCCTGGTGGCGCAGCTCGGGTTCGGCAAGTTCTCCTACTGCCTCACCGACTACTTCGACACCAAGCTCACCAGCCCGCTCCTCTTCGGCTCTCTCGCCGACCTGACCCCCGGCGGCCGGGGCGGCGCCGCCGTGCAGAGCACGCAGCTGTTGCAGAGTGCAGAGGGCGCGAGCGCGACATTTTACTTCGTCTCTCTGGAGGGCATATCCATCGGCAAAACTCGTCTTCCGATCCCAAAGGGCGTGTTCGAGCTTAAGGGCGACGGCACCGGAGGCACGATCTTCGACTCCGGCACCTCGTTCACCAGCCTTCACGAGAGGGCCTTCAAGGTGGTCGTGGGGTACATCGACCAGATGCTCGGTCACTCACCGTCGAATGTTACGGACCTCAAGGGACCCTGTTACAAGCTTAAACGTGGTGCCACCAGGCTTCTGGACATGCCGGACATGGTGCTCCATTTCGCAGAGGGAGCGGACATGCGCCTGCGCAGGGACAGCTACATGTTATTCGACGAAGAGGAGTCGCAGATGTGCTTAGCCATGAATGGGGATCGTGAGATGTCGACCATCGGTAACTACCAGCAGCAGAACATGCACGTGCTCTACGACACCACGGAGGGGTACTTGTCATTTGTGCCGGCCGACTGCAGCAAGCTCTGAACTATATGTGTAAGGAAAATAATTTGTTATCTGACCATGGTATATGCGTATGTATTAAAACTATAATAAATCCTCTATTATATTCAGGTTGAAAAAAAACATATATCTATGCCCGACATTTTCACCCAATAAAGCGAAATTTTCCCTTAAGAGAGGAAGATATACGTAGACAATCCAATAATTACTCCATACAATGCAAGTTAAGAGAAGTTTTATAAAAGCCTTTATATTATCCTGTGATCTCCAAATCACGCCAAGCTCTAGGAGGTGGACATTCAGTACACAGAATTATACTATTAAAAAATATAAATTAAAGCTTTGCATGAGTGCATCTCCAATGACACATCTATTTATATATTATACACTTATCCTTTCTATTTTGCTACACACGTATATATGAAACTTAAAAGACCTGGTTATTGATGCATATGACCGGCCAACGACGGTTAGTTAGTACTTAGCAGCAGCTTTTGGTTTCTTATCTGATCCTCTCCACGAAAGTGTGAAAGTTCGATATGGAGATGCCCTCAAAAAAGCTGATATGATTTCTTTTTTTTTTTTTTGCAAAGAAGCTGGCATGAATTGTTCACATGTACGAACGGCGAGCTACAAATTCTGGTGAGCACCACAGGTCCCCGTGAAAATAAAAATGCTTGACCCCTTTTGAATGGTTTGCTGCTAGTAGACGTCCCTCCTCGGCAAAACTCACTGTCCATTCAGCACGTGGAAATTCTTTACGTTTAGATTAAATCTGACGACTAAGATGGTTTACCAAACCGTGGGCCGCTTTCTTACTTTAGCACTACTATCACCATGTGCTTTTCCATACGGGATATGAACTAGTGGCCATTTGCGACCTTTCTTCACGAGCTTTACACTACCGCAAATCGTCACTGTAGCGGCGGCAGCGGCAATCACGTTCCAGTAATCTTGAACTGTCATTAAAAATCGTGATGTCAAATTAGTTGTAGATATGTCTTATTAATATCTCAAATCATAATTTGAAGTACAGAAATGTTAAATTCTGTCAAATTGAAGTATTTACCATTCAAATTAATATGGTCTGACATATGAAGGATGATTTTGACATTTATGTACATCAAATTATGATTTGACACATCAATAAGATATATCTACAACTAATTTGATATGTTTAATAGTATAATAAGAGATTAAGTATTTATATTGAACTATAATTAATAATTAAACTAGGGTGGACACATACCCCTATGCTCACAAAAGTCACTCTCTTTAAAAATGACTAGTCCATCTTGCTGCAATACACTTTTTTCCCCCACCGGTCAACCTGATCTCTGCTCTAATCTAATTAATTCCCTATTTCTCTATCATAGTAATTACATACATTGCACCTATTGCATGGATCATGTTTGTCTCCCACAGCACTTTAACCCTGCCGCTTGGGGTTGACAAACGTGTATAATCATTACTCCTTATTTAATGTTGAATACAGAACGAAAAGGAACAAGAATGGCAAAGTCACACGCACTCGTTCAGAATTTCATATTAACAAATGTTTGGTGCTCGTTTATCCTATAGCAGCACGCGGGGCATGCATATCATCTTGTTTGTTAATTTTTTTTATGTCACGAAGTGAGGCACTCCACTCCCCTTCGCCTCTTTTTATTAATAGAGCTTGTCGTCGGTTCAATCGGAATTAAGGGTAGCGATAATCAAATTTCAGGATCGGAGCACAAAAAGCTGATACACGCTCCACTAGCTAATTTTAGTAGTGTTTGGACCTTGCACGCACGGCAAGAATTCAAGCATGGCTCCCCTTGCAAGCCCTATGCTTGATGCTTCTCCTTTCTACTGCCGTGACAAGCTCTACTCCGAGTAGTATAACGACGGCCAAGTCGAGAGGCTCGCCCCGCGTCGCCCCCACGGGCGGCTCGGGCGGAAACCCTAGCGCCGCCGCCGCCACCACCCCCTCTCGCCTCCCCTGCCTCGCCGCCGCCAGAGCGCAACGCAGCCAAAGCGTGCGGGCGCGAGGATGGCGGCGGCAAGGCGCTCCCCTTCCCGAGGTGCTTCCCCCATGCCGGAGGGGATCGGCGGAGGCCATGGCGTGGACGGCATCCTCGCCGGTTTCCGGCAACGGATCCACGGTCGTGGAGGTCGGATTGAGGCCGTGCAAGGGCGGATCTGGGGCTGCTCGTGGCGAAGGGTTGGCGCGTTGCACGGCGGCTGCCTTGTTTTGGAGCTGCTGGTGCGCACCCGCGGCGGTTCTTCGGTAGGAGTGTCAAGCCTTCACGCGCGGTGGTGTTGCTGGCCTTCATGGCGGGGGCTGTGGCGCCATCCGCAAGCTGATGGTGGAGGTACCTTGGTGGCGGCGTTGGGTTCACGTGCACCGGCGACGACCTCCACGGTGGAGGGTGCCCAGGTTGCGCGGTGATGTCAGCGTCTCTCCCTGGCGGCGGTGCGATTCTTGGCACTTGACGTTGGTGACGCGGTGTGGTAGAGGGTGGTCGGCGGCGGGCGGAGCTCGTCGTGGTCGGACGGCTCGGCGGTGGGGCTGCGGTTTTTCGCGGCGTTCCGACGGGTGGCGTCGAGTTGAGGACCATAAGCCTCAGGCGAAAGTCTTGCCTGGTTATACCGGTGCCGGCAACGTCGACATCCCTGGATGCCGATTTCTCGTTGGAGGCGTTGTTGTGATGCTTCTTGGTCCTCCGTGGAGGTTCTTCGGGTGAAAACCCAATTCTGGTTCTCCGGAAGGGCGGCGCGACGATGTAACATCGTTTGTCCTCTTGAGGGTGTCGTCTTGGAGGCCTCCGAGCATGGTTGTAGGTTTGGTCGGTGGTGGTCTTCTACGTTTGTGTTGAGTTGTTGTTCTTCTGTCTTAGGTGCTTCTGTGTTCAGTCGTGTGTACCTTATATGATCGCCGTTGCGTGGACGGTCATCTTGGCGTTTGTGTCAAGGTGGCCGTAAGGTGATTCTTTCTTTAGAAAGGATCACTTGGTTGTAATCTCTTCTTCTACTTAATGCAATGCGTGCTCAGGCATGTCCTCGGAAAAAAAAAAGCTCTACTCCAGCACCACTGTCTGGCCTTCGCCTGGAGCTGACCCACGTCGACTCCAAAGGCAACTTCACCAAGTCCCAGCTCATGCATCGCGCGGCACACCGGAGCCGCCTCAGAGCGGCCAGGCTGTCCGCCGCCACGCACGGCAATGGCTATAACCCCGGTCGTACCTCGCCCACCTGGGACACACGCTCCCAAGTCCACTGGAGCAGCAACGAGTACCTGGTCGAGCTCGCGATCGGCACGCCGCCGCTTCCCTTCAACGCCCTCGCCGACACCGGCAGCGACCTCATCTGGACGCAGTCGCAGCCGTGCACGCACCGCGCTCCGCAGTTCCCGCCCATGTACGACCCTTCCACCTCGCGCAGCTTCTCCCTGGAGCCGTGCTCCAGCGTCATGTGCCAGGGCACAAAGCGCTTTTACCTGGAGCACAATTGCAGTGCCACCCGTCCGCAACTCTGCCGTTACTTCTACGGCTACGGCGACGGCGCCTACTCGAAGGGTGTCCTGGGAAGGGAGACGCTGACGTTTCGCGGGAGCCGGCCCGGCACGTTCGTGTCCGTCTCGGGCATCGCCTTCGGCTGCGGCAACGACAACATGGGGGAGATGTTCAACTCCACCGGGACGGTGGGGCTCGGCCGCGGGCCGCTGTCCCTCGTGGCGCAGCTCGGGTTCGGCAAGTTCTCCTACTGCCTCACCAACTACTTCGACACCAAGCTCACCAGCCCGCTCCTGTTCGGCTCTGTCGCCGACCTGACCCCCGGTGGCAGGGCAGCGCCGCCGTGCAGAGCACGCCGCTGTTGCAGGGTGAAAATGTCCCGACGTATTACTACGTCGCACTTGAGGGCATATCGATCGGTAAAACTCGTCTGCCGATCCCCAAGGACGCGTTCGAGCTTCGGAAGGATGGCGGCGGAGGCACGGTCTTCGACTCCGGCACGTCGCTCACCATGCTTCAGGAGAGGGCCTTCACCCTTCAGGGAGGTCGTGGGACACATCGACGCGATGCTCGGCCAGCCACCGTCCAACGTCACCGACCTCACCGGACCCTGCTACCAGATTCGACCTGGTGCCAACAAGCTTCTTCCGGACATGCCGGACATGGTGCTCCATTTCGCAGAGGGAGCGGCCTTGCGCCTGCACAGGGACGGCTACATGTTCTACGACGAAGACGAGTCGTCGCAGATGTGCTTAGTCATTTATGGCACGCGTGGGGTGTCCATCGTTGGGAACTTCCAGCAGCAGAACACGCACGTACTCTACGACATCACAGAAGGATACTTGTCATTTGTGCCGGCCGACTGCAGCAAGCTATGAGCGTGCAGAAAAGTAACTTGTACTGTAACCGAAAAAGTATTGTAAACGTATACTGTGAATTCTAAGAGCACCGTACCCTTCAAAATGCATATTATTACTAGTAATTGTAGTAATTATTGGTAATACTTAGAATTCGACAGTGTAGATTAGTTACCCTCTCATGATTAGTACCACCAGTAATATTATCTAGTACTGATTTTTACTCAGGTATTATTGGAAAGAAATAAAATAGTAGAGTTGGACGTGGAAATAAAATGACAATGGCACGATGCAGGATAACAATGGCGGTGGCCGTGCGGTGCGGGAGTGTGGAGGCGGGGGCCATGCGACGAGGGACGGTGGCAGCGGCGACGACTAGACGTAGAAGGACGAGATGTGATGACTGTGCAATTACAATATTACCCTAGAGAGACCACTGGTATTTTTTTTTGTGGTAATATGTATCGTAAGACTGTTAAATTCTGAATCATGCAATAGTCTGTTATCACACGGATTCCTTTTGATGTTGTGATTCATATGTTCAGTAGCATTTCTATATGTCGTGATCGATTGTTATGTCTACTGCTACTGGGTGTCCTTTTTTGTCAAACTGGCTGTCCATTCTTTATATTTAGAGAGAATCCGAAGACTAACCTTTATCTTCCATTCACCATGGTCCGCTTTCTTACTTTAGCATTAGCACTACTGTCACCGGGTGCTTGCATATGGAAAGCGGGATAGTGGCCACTTGCATTGTTGGATCCTTTCTAGGCGAGCTGTTTTAGATAAAGGAAGCTTTTCATTTCCTGGCAATTTGTTGAGTTCAATATTTTATGGGGGGCCGGGGCGATTAAAAGCTTACAACGCGCCCAAATTAAAGAAGGTCCAGAAAGATACATGAGGGAATATGCGATAGTACTATATGGGGGACCAGTCCAACAATTTGTATCATTCCCTTTCTTACTAAATTTGATATCCCTTTCCTCGTTCAAGGGATAAGGTCATCTTGTTTATGAGCTACATAAGTACCTTGAAAATTAGTGCTTTTGCAACCACTTCAATCTTTTATTTATCTAGAGTCATCATTAAAACAGATTACAACGAGTGAAATCAATTATTGGTCTCTCCACTGATACAATATGAACATGTGTTTAAATGGAAAGGAATGTTTACAAAAAGAGAAAAATTCTTCTATTAGCAGAGAGTGCCCTTTTCTTCTTCATTCGTGATATTTGAGTAGTATATGAGAATTCTTTTATTTTGTGGCTTTCTTTTGCCTATAGGACACTTAATTTTTTTTCTAAGGGACAACACAACTTTCTATTTTGCCTCCCGAACAAAGAGAAATTTTATGAAAAATCAGAAGTGACTATTTTCAACTTTTTATCTCCATGGACAAATGGCTTCTTAGGTTGGAGACCTAGGAATGGTCCATGCCGCCATGCCAGGTGTCCGTTTCGCTCTTCCTGGGGCTAGATGCAACTGCGTGGCCCAGGCTGAAAGCAAACAGGCCCAAAATATATTGTTACCTGAAATGTGACATTAGGATAAATTGTTGCATTTCCTATCCATATGTTCTTTATTGGTTTTTTTCCGCTCATTTCCTGGATGACGTATTTGCATAAAAGTAAACGGCTCATTATTCTTGTTTTCACCAAGTGGACTTGCAATTTTCATGCAAAGTAATGGATGGTTCTTGTTTTTAGCAACTGGAGTTGCATTTTTTATGGAGTGTTTTGTGTTTTCTTTTTGTGTGCAAACAAGATAGTATTCAGAGCTTGTGTAGCCCATGTAACAGTTGACAATCAAGCTAAGTTTTATCTTCATTTTTAAGTAAACAATCACAAGCTCTAAACACTAAGTACTCTAGGAGCACTATACAATTTATATGAGATACCAGTATTTACATCTGTTGTAGTGGACTTCTTGGGGACGTTGATTCAGCCAAGATTCAAGTATTTGGGCAATTCAAACAGTGAACAATGCCAATCCACAATCAAGGCAAAAGTTATCGATGAACTTGTAACAAATTGTAGGCCCAGAAAGGAACATTAACGAAGCTGAGATGGATAACCTTCCCTATTTTTCCATCCATAATGAAACGTTGATGTTCCATCCTGCAGCTTCCAACGCTAGTAGGCTGAGATGGCAGTTAAAATAACCGGTTATACCATATTAGAGGTCAAGAGGTTAATGTGCATGTGTGTTGGTTAATGTATTGGCCATGGGCCGTGATAAAGAAATATGGTACGAACCGTGAGAAGTTAATGGTAGATTGATTTTTGGAAAGCACTATTAACTTCGGAGGTGGAGATTTTGAGCTCATTAGTCATTCCATTTGGGCCCGGACGTCGTATCTGCCCTAGGATGCACTGACTTGTAAGATGGTGCATTTGATTCTACAATAATGTATTTTTCATAAAAATCTCGTTATGTACTCAAACCTATAGTGTGGTTGTATGCACTGGCGGAGCCAGGAAAGGGCCAGACGGGGCCCTGGCCCCTGCTTGCCTTGACAAAAACTCTTAAGACTAAGTATATAATTCTATATTTTGTGATGCATACGTCTAAAAACTGTAGTATTTTCAGCATATTAGTATGCTGGCCTATTTAAAATATCACATAATCTCTCTAATAATGCATTTGTTATTGTTTAATTATTTAGTCATAGCATGGATGTATAACATGCTTGGCCCCCTCTACCATTTCTTCCTGGCTCTGCCACTGGTTGTATGATTTACACTATGTACTCAAAACCATTATTGTACACTTGTTCTTTCCAGTTAGTTTTATTAAAATAAACCACATGTTCCCTAAAATAAACCACATGTTCTCTAAGTTTGTAGGCAATCACTAAGTTACTACATGTTCCCAAAGTTGTTTGAGTTTGGTCAAATTTGTCTTCGACTAACAATTTTTACAAATTTCATAAACTTTAACAAAAGATGAGACTTACATTTCTATATTTATCATGAGTTATATATATATTTATAACAAATATTTTGTATAATAATAAAAATAACTAAATTTTATAGAAAGGATTGGTTAACTTGACTAAACCCAAATGTACTTGAACTAATTTTCGAGACATGGCAAGTGCTTGCATAAACTGCTTCTTATATAATTATACCAGAGAGAAGGCTTCAAATGAAGAATAAATCCAATTTTGCTCGCCCTTTCCTGGATAAAAAACTCCATTTCTCTCTCATCCGCTTCTATTTTTTTCCAGGAACACAAGAGAGAGAATATTTGGTTAGTGTGGAATGCAATATAGTTTTGTAAGCTAGTTTCCAAATATTCCTGGAATGAAATATTTCTGATCCAAAAAGATAATAATTTTCTACAAGACTAAAAGGTTAGTGCCTCTAGTATTTGTGAGTTCAAAGATACCAATAGTATTTTTCACATGATAATCATTTTTGAGGTATCAAGACCATCAAATTTCCAGTAGCTGGTAAGTTAATTAAAGCTACTGGCTACTGAGGCCGCCTCCACAACAAGGGAAGTTTTAGTGTGCTCCGGTCGCTTCACTTTCGAAAATAAAGCTAATGATTCCTAGGACAGGAAACAGGATGACCACTTCTCTGATTCTTTCTGTGGGAACAGAATGCACTGCCGGGTGCGTTTTGACAGCAACATTTGCTTCTAATCGCACTGGGAGCGATGTCTATGTATGCATGCAGTATATATATATATGCTTGCAAAAAGATACTACTCGTAATACCTGGAAGTACGGATTAAGCGTGTCACCATACCTCCGGGCAGAGATTGAGTTATTAGACAGTTGAGACCTACATCTTGTTTCGGAAAACTACAATTTTTTTCCCAGAAAACCACACCTACTGATCCCTCTTTACACACGCAAAGCCACTAGTACTTTTGATGAACCCACGTGCCAGAGGCATTGTTGGCTCTGTTTACTTCCGCTGCAACTGACACGAATATATATCGTCTGAAGATGATGAATTCAAAAAATGTGTTATTCTCTGAAAAAAATAAAATAGCTATATACTTGAAATTAAACTCTAATAAATAATATGAAGAAAGGGCCGTACACCCCTCCTCCCCTTCTCTTCTATTTATAGAGGTTGGCGTGGCGTGCAATCCGAACTCGGGAGTCAGGACACATATGTCATCGAATGACCCGGAGCAGAAAGCTCCTACACACAACTAATAAGTAATTCGATTTTGCACGCACAGCACATGAATTCAAGCATGGCTCCCTTGCAAGGCATGTGGTTGACGATGCTCCTCCTTGCTACCGCTCTGGTTGGCTCTACTACTCCGGCACCACCGCCCGGGCTCCGCCTGGAGCTCAGCCACATCGACTCCAAAGGCAACTTTACCACGTCCCAGCTGATGCGTCGCGCGGCGCACCGGAGCCGGCTCAGAGCGGCCATGCGGTCCGCCAAGCACGGCGGCGGCGCTGGCTATAACCCAGGAGCTACCTCGCCCACCTGGGACACCCGCTCCCAGCTCCGCTTCAGCGGCAGCGAGTACATCTTCGACCTCGCGATCGGCACGCCGCCGCTGCCGTACGTCGCCCTGGCCGACACCGGCAGCGACCTCATCTGGACGCAGTCGCAGCCGTGCACGCACTGCTCGCCGCAGGCCACGCCCATATACAACCCCTTCACCTCGCGCAGCTTCTCCCTGGAGCCGTGCTCCAGCGTGATGTGCCAGGGCACAACGCGCTTCCCCATCATTCACCAATGCAGCAACGGCACCCGTCCACCACAGCTCTGCCGGTACTACTACAGTTACGGCGACGGCGCCTCCTCCGAGGGCGTCATGGGGAGGGAGACGCTGACGTTCCGCGGGAGCCGGCCCGGCGCGTTCGTGTCCGTCGCCGGCGTCGCCTTCGGCTGCAGCAACGACAACAAGGGCGACATGTTCAACTCGACCGGCACGGTGGGGCTCGGCCGCGGCCCGCTGTCCCTGGTGGCGCAGCTCGGGTTCGGCAAGTTCTCCTACTGCCTCACCGACTACTTCAACGCCAAGCTCAGGAGCCCGCTCCTGTTCGGCTCTCTCGCCGACCTGACCGCCGCCGGGGCCGGGGGCCCGTGCAGACCACACCGCTGATTCACGTTCCGCAGCAGGCAACCTATTACTACGTCTCTCTGGAGGGCATATCCATCGCCGGAACGCGTCTTCCCATCCCAAAGGGCGCCTTCGAGCTCAAGGGCGACGGCACCGGAGGCACCATCTTCGACTCCGGCACCTCGTTCACCAGCCTTCACGAGAGGGCCTTCAGGGTGGTCGTGGGGTACGTCGACGAGGTGCTGGGTCTGCCGCCGTCGAACGTCACGGACATCAAGGACACCCCCTGCTACAAGCTTAAACGTGGCGCCGAGCTTCCAGAAATGCCTGACATGGTGCTCCATTTCGCGGACGGCGCGGACATGCGCCTGCACAGGGACAACTACATGCACTTCGACGAGGACTCCCAGTTATGCTTGCTCATGACTGGGGATCCTCAGATGTCCACCATCGGTAACTACCAGCAGCAGAACATGCACGTGCTCTACGACACCACGGAGGGGTACTTGTCATTTGTGCCGGCCGACTGTAGCAAGCTCTGAACGACAAGCTATATGTTCGGGGAAAGAAAATAATTGTCCGTTAATAAGGACGCATTATTCCCTGCTGTACACACAATGCGTACAGCTCAAAGTATATATGAACCTATCACGTATACCTAGAGGTTCTGTACCCTTATGATCATGCATGCTACAAATAACTTGCAGCAAATCTAATTACCATGCACAACTGAACTTCGTTACACGACAAACGACCACGGAATGAATTCTCTATTTATTGTGAGTGATGGTCTGAGTATGAGTATGAAGCATGCAAATAAACACACTGGAATGCAAATAAACCACATGTTCCCTAAAATAAACCACATGTTCTCTAAGTTTGTAGGCAATCACTAAGTTACTACATGTTCCCAAAGTTGTTTGAGTTTGGTCAAATTTGTCTTCGACTAACAATTTTTACAAATTTCATAAACTTTAACAAAAGATGAGACTTACATTTCTATATTTATCATGAGTTATATATATATTTATAACAAATATTTTGTATAATAATAAAAATAACTAAATTTTATAGAAAGGATTGGTTAACTTGACTAAACCCAAATGTACTTGAACTAATTTTCGAGACATGGCAAGTGCTTGCATAAACTGCTTCTTATATAATTATACCAGAGAGAAGGCTTCAAATGAAGAATAAATCCAATTTTGCTCGCCCTTTCCTGGATAAAAAACTCCATTTCTCTCTCATCCGCTTCTATTTTTTTCCAGGAACACAAGAGAGAGAATATTTGGTTAGTGTGGAATGCAATATAGTTTTGTAAGCTAGTTTCCAAATATTCCTGGAATGAAATATTTCTGATCCAAAAAGATAATAATTTTCTACAAGACTAAAAGGTTAGTGCCTCTAGTATTTGTGAGTTCAAAGATACCAATAGTATTTTTCACATGATAATCATTTTTGAGGTATCAAGACCATCAAATTTCCAGTAGCTGGTAAGTTAATTAAAGCTACTGGCTACTGAGGCCGCCTCCACAACAAGGGAAGTTTTAGTGTGCTCCGGTCGCTTCACTTTCGAAAATAAAGCTAATGATTCCTAGGACAGGAAACAGGATGACCACTTCTCTGATTCTTTCTGTGGGAACAGAATGCACTGCCGGGTGCGTTTTGACAGCAACATTTGCTTCTAATCGCACTGGGAGCGATGTCTATGTATGCATGCAGTATATATATATATGCTTGCAAAAAGATACTACTCGTAATACCTGGAAGTACGGATTAAGCGTGTCACCATACCTCCGGGCAGAGATTGAGTTATTAGACAGTTGAGACCTACATCTTGTTTCGGAAAACTACAATTTTTTTCCCAGAAAACCACACCTACTGATCCCTCTTTACACACGCAAAGCCACTAGTACTTTTGATGAACCCACGTGCCAGAGGCATTGTTGGCTCTGTTTACTTCCGCTGCAACTGACACGAATATATATCGTCTGAAGATGATGAATTCAAAAAATGTGGTATTCTCTGAAAGAAATAAAATAGCTATATACTTGAAATTAAACTCTAATAAATAATATGAAGAAAGGGCCGTACACCCCTCCTCCCCTTCTCTTCTATTTATAGAGGTTGGCGTGGTGTGCAATCCGAACTCGGGAGTCAGGACACATATGTCATCGAATGACCCGGAGCAGAAAGCTCCTACACACAACTAATAAGTAATTCGATTTTGCACGCACAGCACATGAATTCAAGCATGGCTCCCTTGCAAGGCATGTGGTTGACGATGCTCCTCCTTGCTACCGCTCTGGTTGGCTCTACTACTCCGGCACCACCGCCCGGGCTCCGCCTGGAGCTCAGCCACATCGACTCCAAAGGCAACTTTACCACGTCCCAGCTGATGCGTCGCGCGGCGCACCGGAGCCGGCTCAGAGCGGCCATGCGGTCCGCCAAGCACGGCGGCGGCGCTGGCTATAACCCAGGAGCTACCTCGCCCACCTGGGACACCCGCTCCCAGCTCCGCTTCAGCGGCAGCGAGTACATCTTCGACCTCGCGATCGGCACGCCGCCGCTGCCGTACGTCGCCCTGGCCGACACCGGCAGCGACCTCATCTGGACGCAGTCGCAGCCGTGCACGCACTGCTCGCCGCAGGCCACGCCCATATATAACCCCTTCACCTCGCGCAGCTTCTCCCTGGAGCCGTGCTCCAGCGTGATGTGCCAGGGCACAACGCGCTTCCCCATCATTCACCAATGCAGCAACGGCACCCGTCCACCACAGCTCTGCCGGTACTACTACAGTTACGGCGACGGCGCCTCCTCCAAGGGCGTCATGGGGAGGGAGACGCTGACGTTCCGCGGGAGCCGGCCCGGCGCGTTCGTGTCCGTCGCCGGCGTCGCCTTCGGCTGCAGCAACGACAACAAGGGCGACATGTTCAACTCGACCGGCACGGTGGGGCTCGGCCGCGGGCCGCTGTCCCTGGTGGCGCAGCTCGGGTTCGGCAAGTTCTCCTACTGCCTCACCGACTACTTCAACGCCAAGCTCAGGAGCCAGCTCCTCTTCGGCTCTCTCGCCGACCTGACCGCCGCCGGGGGCCGGGGGCCGTGCAGACCACACCGCTGATTCACGTTCCGCAGCAGGCAACCTATTACTACGTCTCTCTGGAGGGCATATCCATCGCCGGAACGCGTCTCCCCATCCCAAAGGGCGCCTTCGAGCTCAAGGGCGACGGCACCGGAGGCACGATCTTCGACTCCGGCACCTCGTTCACCAGCCTTCACGAGAGGGCCTTCAGGGTGGTCGTGGGGTACATCGACGAGGTGCTGGGTCTGCCGCCGTCCAACGTCACGGACATCAAGGACACCCCCTGCTACAAGCTTAAACGTGGTGCCGAGCTTCCAGAAATGCCTGACATGGTGCTCCATTTCGCGGACGGCGCGGACATGCGCCTGCACAGGGACAACTACATGCACTTCGACGAGGACTCCCAGTTATGCTTGCTCATGACTGGGGATCCTCAGATGTCCACCATCGGTAACTACCAGCAGCAGAACATGCACGTGCTCTACGACACCACGGAGGGGTACTTGTCATTTGTGCCGGCAGACTGCAGCAAGCTCTGAACGACAAGCTATATGTTCAGGGAAAGAAAATAATTGTCCCTTTAATAAGGACGCATTATTCCCTGCTGTACACAATGCGTACAGCTCAAAGTATATATGAACCTATCACGTATACCTAGAGGTTCTGTACCCTTATGATCATGCATGCTACAAATAACTTGCACCAAATCTGATACAAGCACGACCACGGAATTCTCTATTAATTTATTGTGAGTGATGGTCTGAGTATGAGTATGAAGCATGCAAATAAACACACTGGGTTGCTTTTACTTGTCTCGTCAAATCTCTTCATCTAAAAAGAATATTAACCATCCATTTTATGCGACAACTCGTCATATTTTTTGGGAACTTCCGTGCTACTAGTAGAGGGTCACATATTACAGACTACCATGACGTATGTGGTCTGGATTTGATTGCTGGTCGGCTGGATATACGTGCACCCTGACTCCTAGCGATCCGACAACATTATTCTCCATGGCATATTTTCACCTCATATGGAAATAATTCTTTGTATAACGATAAGAACCACTATTTATTTCACCATGTGCAAACTCAATACAAAATGAAGCACATAATCCGCTATGTGAGCTTGTTTTTGAAAATCAGCAGGAACACACACCACCGTCCTTTAACTATAAGAAATCATCTGATTTGTAGACGGTCTCTCGCTATGTAGTAACCTATAGCTTAGACCTGATAGTGAACTAACACTATATATCTCCACCAGGTGTACTATGTTTGCGTATGAGATGGATGGAACATTTCTAACGCATCGTGATTGTTATGCTTAGTGGACATCCCTTATTGTAAAGAAATTCGCTTTTTCAGTGTGTGCACGCACTTGCTAGCCGGTGTGTCAACGAACATGTAGTGTCGTGATGGCTACATTTGTAGGGACCATCTTTTTGTGATGAAACAATGGCCACCTCCCTCGCGTGCGCTGCACTATTGCTATGTGACTCTGGTGGTTAAGACAGCTTGTCGATCATTGTCATTCCACCTCGTGCAGTTGCGATCCAAAATTTTTCTTTTAAATCGTGCAGAGTTATTGGAGCTAGAGCTCAATAGTGTATGCATTTTCTCTCATTAATGTCTGCATCACTAGTTAAAGATGCATCATATATGCTGACTGATATTTTAGGTTTATAGCTAGTTTTTGATTTATCCTAAGTCAGAGTTTTTGAACTTTGACCGTCAATTGCTAAACAATGATGACGATTCAGAATGTAAGAATGATACTATTAGATTGGTTGTAAAATGAATTATCTGTAGATCATACATGTGTAAACGTTATGAATTGTTCACTAGTGACAATCAAACTTGAAAAAGATTGACTTAGGACAAACTTAAAACTAGCTGTATGTTGTGACAAAGGGTGTTTTAGGTAGCTTTCCGCACCTTGTCCTCTTCGACATATGGGATATATTCTGATATGGTTGTCCTCGTATCTGGTTAATTGGTATATAATGTGAACTTTATTTTAATGACCAGGAGCACCTGTTATTTTCATATTTCCTTCAATTTGGCTAGTAAAAATCAAGTGACTTTCTTTTTCTATTATTAATTACATAAATACAAGGGTCAGAAGTTAGAAACTTAACTGCTTATAATGTTGGGATAAAAACAGTCTATGTCAAATTAAAAAGAATATTTTATGAGAATACCATGTGTTATATGTATAAGGTACAAATACTTCATCTAGGCCAAATAACATGCATGAGACACAGTAATATATAGATTTTCAATAATACATAAGCCAATATTTAAGTAAAATCGTCAAAGTGATAGATTTATAATGATTATTTATTTATTATCATTATAATATAACCTAAAATTAGTAGTAAATAAATCTTTTATGTTAATTAATAGAGATTGACTTTTGAGGGTATATGGGCATGTGCCCACCCTTGGTTAGTTATTAATTATGGTTCAGTATAAATATTAATCTCTTATTATACTATTAAACATGTTAAATTAGTTGTAGATATATCTTATTAATGTCTCAGATCATAATTATAAGTATATAAATGTTAAATTCATCTTAATTCATCCATCGTTTATCTTAATTCATCTTAAAGTCGATTTCTTTATTTGTTTTTATCTATTCCCTCCAACCGGCCAGAAAAGAAAGTTTTTATTAGGACTAATATTGAAAGAGATAAAGAGGATGCACCATATAAGTTTTTCTCTAGGTGATAATAAAAAGAAATGTTGAAAATTGACTTAGGGTGTAGAAACAACATTTAAAATTTCCCTTCCAGTACCACCAAGCAAGATTATCATTTTGGAATTAAAAAAAAAGTGATGCTGAAATATGACATGTCTGACAGAAATAGGATTAATAATATTGAAACTCAATGGCATATACATAATTTTTTGGCGCCATATGATTGACATAATAAACGAGGGATTTCTCAAGTTAATTAGCGCCATATGATTGACTCATATAATTTTCGCAATTGCGTCATGGAGCCGTGTTTTTCTTGTATACAAAGCCTACTTAGGTAAGAAAGTCTTAAATGAAATCGTTGTTACGTGCAGCAGTCGAAATTTCAGCAGAATATTTGAGGTACGTGCGTAGTAGGCCAAGTTTTTGGCCCAAGCTGGTTTTCCACAATCCCGGCTTGCCGCACAACCAGCTAGCGAAGGACTTTGACTCGCTGACTTGATATTGGTCTCTTGAGTTGTCACCTGGCTCAATCACTTACGAAAGTAGCGTTGTGTTTTGCAAATATAGTGGACCCAAAATCGATAAAATGTTGAATTGGTTACGTTCTCTTAATTAGCATAGTCGACTCACGTCCTTCTGACACAAGCAATGCGCTCAGCCGTGTACGCAATTTGATAATGCTTCTGGCTCTGGCAATTCTCCTCCTCTTCTGGCCGGCGTCATCGGCCGGTCACCGGTCGTTCTGCAGCCATGCCGGCGGCACGTACAAGCAAAACAGCACCTACATGTCCAACCTGTGGTCGCTCACCGATGCACTGATCGGCGACGCCGCGAGTCTGCACTCGGCTACCGGCGCCGCCGGGGAGGGCCCTGACAGAGTGTACGGCGCCGTGCTCTGTCGAGGCGACTCCACGGGACCCGACTGCGCCAGGCGCCTCCGGGAGGCCCTCACCACCGTCGTCAGCGACTCCACCGGCGGAAGAGACGCTTGTGCGTTCCACAGAGACGTGGCCATCTATTCGGAGCTGTGCCAGCTTCGGTTCTCCGACGAGGATTTCCTCTCCGCCTTCAGCAACTCGCCGGAATGGGTGACTATCACGAACCCAGACACCGTGCCGCGTGCCACGACTGTGCAGTTCGACGAGCTCGTCACCGAGCTGCTAAGCGCGCTCACCGACGCCGCCGCGAGGCGAGCAGAAAGGTTCGCAGTGGGCGAGGCGCCATGGTCGTGGTCACAGGAGAAAGCAGAGCACACGGTGTACGGGCTGGCGCAGTGCACGCGGGACATGCCACCGGAGCTCTGCCTGTCCTGCCTCAACGGCATCCTCGCAGAGAGGCAGCAGAAGATCGGCGGCGGCGGCAAGAAGGGCGGCGCAGTCTTCGGCGTGCGATGCACCCTGCGTTACGAGATGGACCTGCAGTTCTTCAACGTCACCGGGAACAGCAAGATGCTGTCCCTGAGTAAGTTCTTACATAATTAACCATGACCAGTGAAAAAAATTTTGTTCCTGTCATGTGTTATTGCGAAAGCTCGATTTTTTCTTGTTACCGACATGGATATTAAATGTGTCCCGGAATTCCAATGTAGAAATTGTAAAACCTCACCTGTGTTGTAAGTGATCATTTTCATACATCATGATCAGGGCGAACCAAGGATCATACCCTCATCATTATCGCGACGGTTTACTCTGCTGCGGTCCTCTGTACTCGGCTGACTTTCTGGGTCCTAAGCATCATCAGACGGAACAAAAAGAGAAGTAAGCATATTGTTTGTACATGTTATCTGTGTGAGTATTTTCAGAAGGGATTGATAACTTTTTCTCTTGGATTCTGTTCTTTGTGAAATGGTGTGCAATTCTCCTGCATGATAAAGAAAAAAAATGAAGCTAATGGGGATATGCATATTTTAGAAAACATAAAGTCAACGGAGCAACCGGAGAGCTTCGATGAAGTACTGAGGGTACGGAGGATTGAAGAAGCTAGTTTGGACTTCTCATTGTATGATTTCTCTCAAATTGCTGATGCTACAGACAACTTCTCACCCAACAACATATTAGGAGAGGGTGGCTTTGGCCCAGTATACAAGGTATTTCCATGCATTTTTTCATGTATATATCAATATTATAAAACTTTGATGATGGCTTCATATAAACATGGAGTGATGTAATCTATCAGGGGGTATTCCCAGGTGGTCAAGTGGTAGCAATAAAAAGGTTGTCTGCACGGTCAAGACAAGGTCTAGTAGAGTTCAAAAATGAGATCCAGGTTATAGCAAAGCTTCAGCATAAAAACCTTGTTAGGCTGCTTGGCTGTTGCATCCATGAAGAAGAGAAGATGTTGATCTATGAATATCTTACGAACAAAAGCTTGGACCACTTCATTTTTGGCATGTTCTTTATCTAAAATGCTCATCTAAAATTGTGATTCTGTATCTCATGCACACTTAACACTTACGCTTGAATTATGTCTCTTGTAGATCCAATCAGACGGGCATCACTAAAATGGAAGACACAAATTAGAATAGTCGAAGGAATAGCGCAAGGGATCTTGTACCTTCACAATCATTCACGATTACGCATCATCCATAGGGACTTGAAAGCGAGCAACGTTCTGTTAGATTCTGAACTAAACCCTAAGATTTCTGATTTTGGCATGGCAAGAATATTTCCATCTGATGCCACACAAGCAACAGCAAGCAGAGTTGTGGGCACATAGTAAGAGAACCAAACTAGCTCTGCACTTGTTTCATTATTAGCGTTTATACTAAAGGATTTACTCTTTCATAACTTTGTGCACCTTTTTTAGCGGATACATGGCTCCTGAATATGCATCTGATGGCCTTCTCTCAACCAAGTCAGATGTTTTCAGTTTTGGTGTCCTACTTCTTGAGATTATAACAGGAAAGAGGAGCTCAGGTTTTCAGCACTATGGAGAATTTTATAACCTTCTTGAATATGTAAGCAACTAGTTCATAAAATATGTAAGCAACTAATAGTATGTACAATAGGTGCAACAAAAATGTTTCCGATACACCAGTTAACATCAAAAGTCATATCGTGTTCTTTCTGTGTTATGGCACAAAACATGGTGCATTTTCAATCTAAGATGTGTAATTTATAGTCCTTTATTTGCATTTAGATAAATAAAACAATGATATACCGCCTACAGATGTTAAGAATATTTTTCTGTCATTTTTCAGGCATGGGAGCTGTGGAAAGATGGAAGTTGGAATGAGTTCGTTAATCAATCATTTGGTGATGAATACAAACCTCGAGAACTGATGAAATGGCTTACAGTGGCATTGTTGTGTGTTCAAGAGAAAGCAATAGATCGTCCCTCAATGGCTAATGTTGTTGCCATGCTTAGCAGCGATGGCGCTATTTTAGCAGAACCAAGGCGACCAGCTTACACCTATACGAGATTAGATGTATCAGCAGATGTCAATACATCATATAGTAGAAATGAAATCACCATTACCTCTACAAATGGAAGATAATAAACCTTTTGGCTTGCATGAGACTTATTTATGATATCTTTTCCAAACTACCTATCACTAGCATATCCCCAAAATACATAGGAAAAGGGAAATTCGTAAGAACAATCCACATTTTTTACAATTAGAGGAAAACATTTTTATAAGAAGACATAAGGGATAAGTATGAAAACAGAATAGTCAGAGATAGAAATGGATGAAAACTGCACATCAAGTCTTTGATACCTTACAACCACAAGTCCACATCCACAAGACAAGTCTTTGGATTAGTCTTCTGTGGAAAATTCAGACATGGCACCTTTTGTCAATTTCTATTCCAGAGAACTCCATGTCAGTATCCCCTTGAACCTTTACTCCTTTTCTACTAAAATATTGAAAGGAACAAAATCTTGACCATTGAATTCCTTTACCTCTTAGTCTAAGGAACATAATTTTGACCATTGAATCTCTTTTCCACTTAGTCTAGAAAGCGAAGATGATATTTGACACTCAACTAAGAAAACTCAACAAGCAACTCTACAATACCCACAGAATAAAGGCCATGACATTTCAGTTCCCCATCACAATGCTATCATTATTGTACCTGGTCCTCTTCCTCTACTGCCCGGCTCCATTGGCTTCTGATACGTAGAATGATGCCATGTACATGCCAAGAACACCTACAAAGCAAATCTAATATCCTTGTTGGAACACTCTCGGCCCACAACGTTGAGCTACACTCAGACTACTGGCGCAACCAGCAGAGGCTGGGACAAGGTCTACGGCATGGTATTTTGCCAAGGTGATTCAAACAGCTCCGACTGTCACAAATGCCCCATAGAGGCCTTGTTGTAGACAGGCACCATAAGATAGTAGTGGTCAGTTTGGAGCAACCATTCTGGGGGTGTGGTATGCTCTGCAGTACAAAACAGATTGGCAATTCTTTCATGATATACATTCAAAAAGTTGTCCCTGGATATGTCATCTAAAAAAGGTATGCTTCCTCAACAGTAGATTAAAATGAAATTTCATCATGATTCAACTGTGATTAAGCCTACTACGGTGAATATAAATGAATAAGTTAAGTTTTAAAATTATTTTATTAATCGCAAATATGCCTTCCTAATCCACTCTACTATTTTAAGGAACGAATGGAACCCATAGATTTTGGATGATCATGAATGTTGGTGCTGGCAGAAATATTAAAACAGAAAGCAATTTGTTAAAACCTAGCCCTTTTTCTCTTCAAAATAGTAAAGACCCACTTCCATTAACTGGAAATATTCGGGCAGTAATGTATGGCACAGAAAGGGAAAAAGCTTGCCTTGCAGTTTACACATACTGTTTCATCAAAAGTATCAATAGAAACTTCATTTTCCTTATCAAAATAACACTCAGTGGCCTTTTGCACGAATGTACAGATAACACAGCAGATGTCTTGGTTCCAATTGGAGGTTTCCTATTAGTAGTATCTATTTCTGGCTTGGTTATTCATATATGGATCAAAACACAACGACAAAGAGGTATGCATTAGAATAATAGTAATTTCTCAAAGCATGAGAAATAGGTGCTTTCATTATTGTTACCTAACATAAATCAATAACATAAAATTTCAACTTTACTTTTCAGAACAAGCCATATTAAAGTTACGGCTTTCTTTGGTCGTACAAAGTATGATAAATCTATGGAGGACGGAAGGAGGAAACCTTCTGCAATTTTCACAGTATGATTATTCCCATATAAAAAAAGCTACAGATAACTTTTCGGCCCACAATAAACTGGGACAAGGTGGATTCGGTCCTGTATACAAGGTAACCATGTCATTACATTGCAAATATTGAAATACAATACTAGCTGGATATTACTGTAGTGCTAGTGAAAGAAATCTTCTGTAATGAATTCTAGGTACTTGTGCTGTCATCAAAATGCTAACACAGGACTCTTATTTCATATGATTAAGTAGAGCCAGCTATGGAGTTTGAGAATAATATTTTTTGACCTTTTCATTTGGCCGATGCCAGGGTCAATTGAGCAGTGGACTGAAAATAGCAGTCAAGAGGCTAGAAAATTGTTCTTTGCAAGGTTTACAGGAGTTCGAAAGCGAAAGTCAACTCATAGCAAAGCTTCAACACAAAAATCTAGTTAAGCTACTGGGTTGCTGCACAAAAGGAGATACAGAAAAGATTCTTGTTTATGAATACATGGAAAATAAAAGCCTAGATTACTTCATCTTTGGTAAGACTCGTCATTTTTGTGACATATGGTTTGTTGTCTTGTACTCTTGTAGTCTGCCAAGCTGTTCTGATTTATTATACATGGTCTGCAGATAATGTAAAAGGACAACAACTAAACTGGTCCAAACGCCTGCATGTAATTGACGGAATAGCTCAAGGGCTTCTTTATCTTCATAAATATTCAAGACTATGTGTTATTCATAGGGACTTGAAAGCAAGTAACATTCTCTTGGACAGTGAAATGAATCCAAAAATATCTGATTTTGGGATGGCCAGAATATTCTGCTCAAACATGACAGAATCATGTACCACCAGAATTGTAGGCACACAGTAAGCACACATGCACTTTTGCATATTCAGTGTATAGAAGCATTTTTGAGAGAGAGAGAGAGAGAGAGCATGCCATCATTTTAGCATCAAATTTTGCTTTTTTGCACTACTAACATATGTCGATTCTACTTCTATCATTCAGTGGCTACATACCTCCTGAATATGCTGTTCATGGGATATGCTCCATTAAGTCGGATGTTTTTAGCTTTGGTGTACTGGCATTGGAAATATTAAGCTCAAAAAGGACAGCCCACTTCTATCAATACAATGGAATACTATATAATCTCATTTCCTACGTGAGTTTAGTTGCCCTATATAACACCTTGCACTTTGATTTTCTGCACACATAATTACTTCTAAAATGTTCGTATATATTTGATTTAATCTCAAGAATACATTATTTTTGTAGGCTTGGCAACTTTGGAGAGATGGAAAATGGGGAGAACTCATTTATTCTCCTCCAGATGTTGGACATCAAGACATAGAAAGGTGCATTCACGTGGCACTTTTATGTGTTCAAGAGAGAGCAGAACATCGACCTGATATGGAGGGTGTTGTTACAATGCTATACACCAAGGATGTGAGCTTACCCAGGCCAACTCAACCAGCTTATTTTCATGTAAATCCAAATGTGGAAGAAGTCCCATCATGCAACATTACTATGAGTATTACATTAGAAAGGTAGATTTAAACATGATCAACACTGCAAAAGATACTGCTTGAGTTTACTTGCACACAGAAGGATAGATTCTGTTAATATATTTACTTTGTTTGGTTTTCATCTCAACTTTGTACATAGAATACATTTTGCAATTCTTTTAAGTGGCCAAATTAATGGACTCAGTTTGTTCAAATTGACACTTGTCTTAAACGGAGGAGAAAAAACACAACTACATAATTCCATTACACATTAGGGGGAAAAAAAGAGGAGGAACCGTGGACTTCTAGAGTGGTACAGGACTCAATCACACTAATGTCCCCTTGGATTTGATGGAATGGAGCTAAAGGGAGTCACAATCACAACTGCAAATGCTATAGATTCAATTGATAACTTGTGTCATAAATCTTTCATGTTAGCTCTATTTATCCTTTATTGGAAACAGGTGATCCGCTAGACTACCAAACAAAACGAAAATTCAACGAGCCTTTGACTACATCTGTCTTCCAGTTACCAATTAGTTGAGCTCTGTATATTTGTACGCCTCATTAAATAAGCTTTGCGCCTTCCCTATCTAAGACAATCAGGCCAATGACACACAAAAGCTTCGCATCTACCCCATGTAGTCATGCTTCGACCACAATTGAATGGACAAATCTAAAAGTACATTCCACTCCCCATGAACTGGAATCGAGAGACGCCGGTGCCAAACTTCAATCGAAAAAGTAGAACAAGTAGATGATTCGCAGAGGCGAACCTGGGTTCCCTTGATCCCTTCCCTTTGCCCGCTAAGGTGGCGACGTGCGCAGAAGCAAGAGCAGCTGACAGCCCTAGCCGTCACGGGCAGGTTGCTTCGCCGGCAGCCAGCCAAAGGCCCCGAACAGCACACCGCCGCCGCTCGCCGCCAGTTCTGACGCCTTTAACGAGCCTCTCTTTCGTCGCAACTGCCTTTGGACCCACAGTACGTTGGCCCGTGGGCTCTCTGAGTTCGACCGAGTTTGACTATCCTATACGTTGGCCCGTGGACACAAATCTTGCCTATAGGCCCAGGCCCGGCTCATGGCGAGAGGCAGCAGCATCTGTGTTCGGCTGTTAGGCAGAATAAACCGAAACTATTGGTTAGAATATTTACTTAGCTTTGTGTTAGTGGGTAGTGACTGGGTATAAAGTCCGGACCTGTCATCAGCTAGTCGCCTTTTTTCTCTTGAAAAGCGTCATCAGTTACTCGTCAAGCAAGAATACTACTAAAGCAAGTCAGAATCTCTAGAAGGAGGGTGACTTCCAGGTCCATCTTCCTATCATCTTGCTTTTACATGCCAGTCCAAATTCACTTCAACAAGTCCATTCGCATATTAAAATTCCAAATTCTACCACTAATTCTAACTGTAACAGTGGGCAATGGATATGCATGCTACCCATAAACATAACAAATGCTGACTCACGTCTCATTAGCGAGACGATGACCTACCGTGGCATTTTGTCCAGAAAAGAAAAAAAATGACCGAAGGGGTACGATGAACTTATCCAGTTTCAACCATCTCTACTGCACGCAGATTCCTGACCGTCACCAGTTGATACTTTCATGTTTCAACAGGACAAAAATCACGGTGGAAAATGTACTGACTAATTCTTAGATGTCGTCGTCCGGCATTACTTCAACCAACCCTTTCCATCGCGACCAACCTGCACTGGGTACGACGTGCGTTTGTAGCTTGGAGCTGAAAGGCTACTGGTTCGCTGCTCCAGCTAGTATATAGTGTCACTTCTTACTTGTCAGGGTAGAAAACTGAGGATTGCTCCAAGATCACCATCTGTTCTGACTGTTGAGAGCTTCCAAGTTCCAACTGAATTCCGCAGTGAAGATGGCCCCTGTTCAAAGATACTGCAGTGTAAGTTCCGCAGACAATAACAACTGTTGACCATTTGACAAGCCAGTAATATCACAGGTGATGTCACCAGTTGCTCTCAACGATAAAGGATGACAACGCCCTGCAGAACTTACTATTAGTATTGCGTGAGCAATGGAAATGCTTTACCAGATATCTGACGCTGTTATGCTTCACATCTTCACTCCAAGCAAATAAAATAGCAGAAGAGAAATTAGCATTAAGTTTTCGACCTGAACACTCTAGCATGAATATCACAGGTGTTTGATAGACATATGGGCCCTTTAATCATTTCCAAAAACAGGATGTCAACAGTTTAACAAAACTATGTGGACGTAGTATGAACTTTGTATTTCTTTTGAAGATATGAACAGGACTCAATATTCAGGACTGGCAAAAGTTAATTAGAATATATCCTGTATTTTCTTAAGTTGACCATGATTCTTATCTTGGTCCATTTAACTAGTCACACAACCTATTCAAAGTCAAAGGTAGGGCAAGTATTCTCTCTTCCTGGTAAAACCAACACTTTACGACCGGCCAAAGCCAAGGTGATGCCTATATTACTGAGATGCCTGTGCTTCATGTATCTAAACCCATACACAGACAGATTTTCTGCCACACCAATATGACACACATAATGCTACTAGTTTACCTCCTACTACTTCTTTCTTCCTCAAAGATGTTAGCTCAAGGCCAATCCATCTGCAGTAATGCTAATATCATGTGCATGCCAAGCAGCGCTTACATGTCCAGCATAACCTCCCTTGCCGAATTGCTAATTTCAAAAGTTAGGGATTCAAATTTTCACTCAGCTACTGGAACGGCCGGGACGGGCCCTAACAAGGTCTATGGAGCAGTGCTATGCCGAGGAGACACTGCGCCCGGCAATGACTGTGCAAGCCGCCTGAGCGAGATCCTAGATGCAGCCATCAACAATAGCGCTAGTAGCTCCTGCTCTTCCCAGAAGAATGTAATCTTATTCCAGGATGGGTACCAAGCGCAGCTCATATTCTCTGACCAAGACTTCATCAGCAATGCTCCAGAATGCGTTGTGCGTGCTAATCTGAACCCTCCACCGATTGGTGATGCTATATCTGAGCAGTTTGATAACCTTGTTTCCAAGATGATGCGTGAGTTCACTGATGTTGCGGCGAGTAAAACAGAAAGGCACGTAACAGGCCAGGGTTGGCTCACCGAAATAAGGAAGACAGTATATGGGCTGGTGCAGTGCACAGAAGATATGTCTAAGGAGCATTGCCAGGACTGCTTGAATAGCATCATAACAAATAGGACAGAGATGGTTGGCCACGGCCAGCTGGGTGGAGCGATCCTTGGCTTAAGCTGCAGTTTGTGGTACCAGACTGAAGTGCAGTTCTTTACTGGCGAACCAATGTTGTCAATCAATATGCCCACATGTAAGTTCATTTCTAATCATCCGTTGGTTGGCTTGGCTCAAACAGTCATTTATAATCACCTCCTCCAACCATCTGATCAAACCCAAATCGCTAAAAAAAGGCAAATGGGTATCGCTTCCACCAAAAAGACAAAATATTTACCTTTTTTCCTCAATTAAACTGGATACTATCTTACTGCATCGTGAGAAATCAACCAAATAAAATTCGAAACTAAGAAAAAATGTATGGTTGATTCAAAAATGATTTTCCTATTTCCAATAAGATTGACTAACGACAGGAGTTTTCATTACTTATAATTCATATGGCATGGATATGCAGCAAGCAAATTTTGGATCTGGGTCTGCATTGGGTCATTCTCTGTCATGGTTTCTGTTTCTTGGCTGCTTGTTCATATATGGATCAAAACAGAGAGAAAAAGAGGTAAGCTACTACTAGACTCACGGTACAGCTGAATCGTTTATACATATTTCTAGTAAACAGTGAGGAACAAGAAAATATCTTCACTACTGTTTTCAGAACGATCAAGATACGAATTACAGCTTCTGTCAATGGCAATACAAAATATAATAAATATTTGGAGGATCGAAGAAAGCAACTCTGGTTTTTCACTGTATGATTTCTCTCAGATAAAAGCAGCCACAAACAACTTCTCAAATGAAAACAAACTTGGACAAGGTGGTTTTGGAACTGTTTATAAGGTAATTTGTACAACCATAGCTGCATTCGTGGTCAGCCAACTTTTAGCATTGTATTTGTATATTTGTCAAGCATCTGAATAATTTTTTTGAAAAAAACGGCCATGTCCATATATCATAAGAAAAATAAAATTAAACATTCTATTGTTATTTTGTTGTTGTGATTTCACTTGCAAGAAAAAGGAGACGTATTCTCTATCATGTGCTCTAAAGCTATAAATGGAAAACGAAATATTCTTTTCTGATTTCGATTGGTTTCAGGGTCTATTGCCCGGTGGTCTGGAGGTAGCAGTCAAAAGACTCGCTACATGTTCTGTACAAGGTTTACTAGAGTTCAAAAATGAAATTCAGTTGATAGCAAAGCTTCAGCATAAAAATCTTGTCAAGTTGCTTGGATGTTGTATTCAAGGGGATCAAGAAAAGATGCTTGTCTACGAATATATGCAAAACAAAAGCTTGGACTTCTTCATATTCGGCACGTGGTCACAAGATTTCATCCTTTCTATATGCTCTTTTCTTAAGCTGTTTGCATTTTTTTAGGATACACCATAACTCAACTCGTATATGTTACAGATATGAAGAAAAGAGCACAGCTGAATTGGTCCACATGTCTAAATATAATCGATGGAATTGCACAGGGGATCCTATATCTTCACAAGCATTCACGATTATGTATTGTTCACAGGGATTTGAAAGCAAGTAACATTCTCTTGGATAGCGACATGACTCCAAAAATCTCTGATTTTGGAATAGCTAGAATATTCAGCTCAAATATGACAGAATCAAATACCACCAGAATAGTAGGCACACAGTAAGTACTAACGCATTTGGTTTAAACGTTTATATCACAAAGAAAATAAGTATTTCTATACTTTCTAGATGAGAATAATGCAGAACTATCTAACACTTCTTTCAAAGAGAAGATGTTGAATTGCTTGCATTAACAGAATGCAGGACTATGAAACGATTCATTTAAACAATATGCTTATTTTTCCAATGTAATAATATATTTATAAATAACTATTTTAATCTGTCCACTCAGTGGCTACATATCTCCAGAATATGCTTTTGATGGGGTTTGCTCAGTCAAGTCAGATGTGTTTAGCTTTGGCGTCCTGGTCCTGGAAATAATAAGTGGAAAGAGAACTACTGGGTTCTATCCATATGATGGAAAACTATACAATCTTATTTCATATGTAAGTAGAAGTAACTCTCAGATTGCATGTTCGCTTATTTATACAATTCTCTTGGAGTTTTCTTAGCCTGACAAAAGGATGTTGTCTTCTCAAAGGCTTGGAAACTTTGGAAAGTTGGGGAATGGCACCAGCTGGTTTGTTGCCATATAGAAAACGAGCATCAAGTAATAGAAAGGCACATTCAGGTGGCACTTTTATGTGTTCAAGAGAATGCAGAGGACAGACCTGCTATGGACCATGTGCTTACCATGTTAAATAGTGAGAATGTTAACTTGCCTAAGCCGAAGCAACCAGCTTACTTTTATGTTCGTTCTAGTGAAGAAATTTCATCAAGTGACATCAGTATAACCATTACATTAGCAAGGTAAACGAGCAATCCAAAATAATGTGAACCAGCCATGTTTCTAGATGCTAAGAAGCTTCCAAGTCTAACATAGTGGTTTGCCTGTAGCTGTGATCTTGTCTTTTGTATAGGTAAATAGATTCTCTCTGCTTTTCTGTTTCAAGATGTAAATAAGTGGTATATGATTATGACCTTCTTCGTTATATGTGTGTTCTCTGCATCCATGCTATCATGCTTCAGTGAGTAATGCATACTAACCTTCTAACTGAACTCTTTTGCGGCTCTTTGTGGACATACCCTTAGAGGACAGTAAATTAGCTATGCATCCTAAGCTTCTAACTGAACTCTGGCAGCTCTTTGTGGACATACTCTTAAAGGACAGTAAACTAGGCAAAGAAGTATTGTAGCTTAATTATTGCTGAAACAAATTAAGTGGAATCACAATATCATGCACATCTATTTTAGTTCAGAACGCAAGGCATTTTCTATATGTAAAAGTCTAATGCAGGTAAGGAGTTGAAAGTACTATCTCAGTAGCAAGTTCAGATTGGTTACCTGCACCAGATTCAGATTGGGGGTATTTAGAACCAATACTCGCGAGTATCTGAAGAACCAGTCACTAAGCCAAGTAGGTGGTTCCAGTTTTTTTAACCATTGGTAATAATTCTAAAGAATAAAATCATCATTTATAAATAAATCCCCTATACATCGCAAGATATAATCATATTTTACGAGCTGGAAAAAGGAACCTGAAAAATCGAGTGTGTCCGGGGAACGTTGGTCAGGTGACGGGACATTAACCTGCGAGATCTGTGCAACGGCGGTGGGATGCGCGGAACCACGCCGACGCTCCATTGGGTAGCTTCGCCCAGTCCGGCGGCTGCTGAGCGAGGAGTGGAGCCAATGGCACGGCGGCCGTGTAGCGGTGCAGGCGCCGACCGGGCCGAGAGGGCTTGCCATCTCGCGTGGGCCTACAGTTCGTAATGGATCAGGCCAGTATCGCGTAGCTTGTAAGTACAGAGCCTTTTTTCTTTTTCTTTTTTTGGCTAAGAAGAAGTCATTTTATCCTCCTCAAATATTGTTAAAGTTTCATTTTCCTCCCTTAATTACAAAATGGGTATTCCAAGTCCTTCAACGTTACATTTATTTTTCATCCCAAGGTAGTTTTGGATGGACCAATCAAAACTAGGAAAACTAAATGGTACGGTTTCAATAGATTAAGGAGCTAGAATACCTGGTTTTGTAATTGAGGCATGAAATCTGGACTATACCAATAGTTGAAGGAGGTTGAAAGGACTTCTTCCGTTTATTTTTCAAAACGATGGGCGAATTTGTTACAAGAACGGCAGGAGAGAAGCACGGATTGTTTCCGACAAGAAAAGAAGCACTAGTTGCTGCATGACGACGATAGGATGCTACTTGTCCGAGCACTGAAGTTCGGTCATGTAATTTACTGTTGGAAAATATAAAGCTTAGCTCATTTTTAAAACTCATGCCAACTCTCGAGCCGTTTCAAACCAAAATCGATGGAACCTTCTGTATGAACTCTAGTTTTATTTAGCAGACAAAATGCAGCAAACTCATCTACGTATACCCCTCGTGCGCATCTCGTGTTCTGTTTTCGTGTCGAATCAAATAAAATCGGTTGAAACCACACGGCAGTTGGACAGTCTCTTTCGGCGTGACGGCACATGTTATAGAATTCGTGCAACTAAGTTTGTTCGTACTCAAACCATTTTCGCTACACACGTTCCAGTCGCAATCATCATATTTGTTGAAATCTGTTGTTATTTCGGGGCAGAATTTTTACCCGCCACCTTTTACAGTTCTTCGTCCAATTATATATGAATTGAGATTCCCTACACATCTTAGTCCAGTTATTATATATTTGCCAGTTACTAACCAGGTGTACTTAGCTGGAATTACTTTCAGTTATGGTAAAGGTCTTAACAAAATGGATACATATTAGATTATTAGTACAAGGTTAGCATTTAAATATGCTAAGCTCAGTTTGTTGGATCATCCGGTACCTGGTTTATAGAAAATATGATATGATGAGACTGAAGGCAACTGCAGTATAGAACTTGTAGTGAGAACTCAATATCATGAGAGGACAAAATTCCATATCTCTAAGCTTTAGCAGGAAAGGAGAGTCAATCTGAATTATTTGCGAAGATTCATGCAGTTCATGTGTGGAGCAGTATAAGTGCTATTGGCACTCCATGTGAAATAGGCTTAAGACGGCGCGAAAGGCTAACAACCATTAGGTTAATTTTCTTGTTGTTCGAGCACAGATTCCGATGCGTGGAAGCTCAGCAATCAACATGGTCAATTAAAACTGTGTATACGATTGGCTACCAAACAATGAAACAGGATCAAGTAGCCAGCTGATCCAGCCTGCTTTTTCGTTCGCTGTGATCAGTAGGTCAGACTGGCTAGTAATGAAGCAGGAAGTTATATGCAACTGCAGACTCGAACAGCCATTTCTGGGTTTTTTTTAACTACGAAACGTGGAGAATATGTTAGGCTGATGGCCGGCCATGTTATTGACTATTGTCAACCTTCAAACATACATAACCACTTGGTTCCTCTTTTTCACCGAAAGAGAGACAGAGATTTATTCCCTTGTCAAAGACTAGTCACACTTCCAAAAAGCAAAAAGTTAAAAAAAATAACTAACACCAATAAGAATTCAGAGATGAAATGAAACTGTGATGGAACTGTAGACCTTGAGCAGCAAAACTTTGTTGACTGTAGATAAATGGAATGTTCAAAGTAGCAATTATTTCAAATGGAATAACATCTCAGTAAGCAAATAAATAGGAGTAAGAAGTGAGGACTTTATAGTACATACTAAAAGTATCTAATATTGTAGTTTTATAATTTGACCAAATCATTGACAAATTACATAGCCTGTCATTAAGGAGAGGTACTCTCCATCTTTTCAAATTTTACTCCTCCTCCTCCTCATTATTATTATTATTATTATTATTATTATTGGATAAAATCCACTTTACTCCCTCCAACCGTCACCAAGTTTTCACTTTCCCACCGGGATGGTTTTGTCACCATGGCGCCCAAGGTGGCATTACTACAATTCGGCTCAGTAGTGGCGAACGCACACTTTCTCACCGTGGTGGGCATGTAAAGGGTCCGCTGCTAAGTTTGGCTACAATAGACGAACCGTCATTGAGTATGGGTCGATAGTGGCGGACTACTCCGATCGCTACTATACAAAAAAAACAGTAGCATGCATAGTGATGTGAGTAGAGTCTGCCACTAAATTTGAGTTATGTATAACTGTTGGATAAGAAATAAACGATCTAGATACAACCTGCCCACCTAGATCCTTCCACCAATCGTCGCCATCTCTCTCTCTCTCTCTCTCTCTCTCTCTCTCTCTCTGGGCAAAAAACCGTCACTAGATTTTTGGTATCGGTAGTGATAGAGGTGCAGTGGCAGAATTTATTTCGCCACTGAGGCACCTTTGACCCGTCGTTGTAGAGCTTGTTTGTAGTAGTGTTGGTCAGGAGCCTGAGCTGAATGGTCCACCTCCGTCTTGGCATTACCCCTTGCACTCATTTGTCTGAGCATCCGGTATTAATTGCACACGGAGACTCTAAACCATATACGGTAAAAAATTTATATATATACTAATTAGAGGCTCCTTCCGAGGCCTCCACATTAATCGGATAAAAATCCTAAAAATTCTCACAAAAAAAGCAAAACATCCGATCGTCAAATTAAGTACTCAATAAATAATAGTCGTTAGATCTAAGATGAAAAAATTTACCCACTATTGCCATTATAATGAAATTAGACCAAAGTATCCCTAATGGTAGTTTTGAAATAACCCACTTTTGCCATTATGAAATTATAAAGAATATATCTTCCAATTATAGAGAACAAATTGATGAGGCTTGCTCGCAACCCAGACCTCTACCAATCCGAGATACAAGAAAACCAGCTGGTAATAAATAATAGAAGAAAACCACTTCTCCAGACAAAAAGAAGCTGCTAATAATAGGCCAACACGAGATAATGCAGGCTGCCTGCTACTAATAAATAAGCTGTTGTTTCCCGAAACAAAAAGCTGCTATCAATACGCCGTGGTGAGATCATGCATGTTGCCTGCTAATAGAAAGCTGCTAAGGCCATTCTTAGTGGGGGTTTCATTTGCATTAAGGGTTTCTTTGGTACAGCTTATGTAACAGCTTTAGCTTTGGATTATGGCCCAAGCTGTACCAAAGAGCTGGTTTGGATAAGTGATTATGGGTAGAAGCTGCCATGAGCTGTTTTTATTTTTGTACTAAGATGGTGAAGCTAGAAATAGCAGCTTTTTACAGCTCACACTCACAACTTTATTTCCGAACAGACAGGATAAGCTGTTTTGCCAAACGATTTGACTGTATAAGCTAAAATAAGCTGGATAAGCTGTTTTGACCCATAATCCAGAGCTGAAGCTGTTTTTTACATGAGCTGAAGCTCTACCAAAGGACCCTAAATAAGGCACCACATCAGCTAAATTGCTGACATGGCAAGGTAATTAATATGAAAGAGACGAAATGAGTTTCATGGGGATGAAACTCATTTGGCACTGTTTCATAGGTATGAAACTCCTATTGAGAACATAAAGCTTCATCGTAACATATTTTAACCAACCCCATTGCAACAAATACATGTTGATTTAATGCTACAACTTATCTATGAAATCGTGAGATGAAACTGTGCATCCCTAAACCCTTAAGAGTGACTATTTCATCCACCAAATCATATCTTCAAATCTGATGTAGCGCTCTTGGTAAGTGTGAGATAAAACTATGCACCGAGACTGGCCTAATGTAAGTATGAGGCCAGTATAAGTCCAAGAGTTGAGACAATCGTATAGGCTTCCCGTACTCATTATTTTCTTCTTTGTCTAGCTAGCTAGCTGGTAAAGTTTCAATAATTACAATCGTGATATCTGCCACACAATGCAGCAAACATATAAACGTGTGTACCAGTGAACTCCGGGTCGCTTTGGCGGCAAAAACTCATGCATGAAAAAATTGGAAGACTCTGAGATTTAACTTCAAGCATAGAAATAATCTGTGCATACCGTAGGGTTTAAAACAAATAATCTCTCATTCATAACAAACTCTATCATGTGAATGGAAATACCAATTGATCTAGGTTCATAACAAAAACTGCTCTTGGTAATGACAGGTTTTTACATCGAACTCTTGCAAGTTTTAATTAGAAAGAGGATATTGAGATCAAATGGAAAAAAGAGTAATAGAATAAAATGTACGCCAATTATTAAACCATGGTATTCCATCCCATTACTTTTATGTGGCTTGAGGAATAAGGACACACTAAATTTGTTGAGTGTATAATTTATCCTAACTTGACATATAACTTTTTTTTTGGTACATATGCATGTGGAAAACAACTATACAATACCGAATAGAAATCATCCAATATATTTCAAGTGTCTTGCATTTGAATTATAATTTCAACAGTATAATTAAGTATGGAAATAAGAACTTCCACAAATATATTTCAGTTTATTATATTTTTTGTAATTATTAGTGCTAGCCCATGCAGGCGTACGGGTTGATAGACTAGTGAAACAAAGGGCACATCAATTTGCCACGCATGTTACTTGAAACCAAAACTGAAGTTGTGTGACGGCATCTTACATGTTGGAGCTGAAAGCTTCCGAATCTGGCAGCTGATATGTTTTGCCACCCAGGGATGTGCACGGCACCAAAATTATGCATACATGCATCGATCGACCCACTCGGCAGCGGAGTCAGTGAGAAGTTGGCAATTGTTTATGAGACAATACAGTTTGATTATCTGTCGAGACAGCTGCTTAACGAGAGAATGCAGCTTTTGCCATCACCTAAGCGTGGAAACCACGTTTTGCCACCCTAAGCTGTGAATCCACACTTTACCACCATTTACCATTGACAGCAACATTAATCCAATGATGTGAGATGAAATGACCACTCTATCCCTCTCTAAAAATGTGATGAAATAATCATGCAACTACTTAAATCGACACAAATTTGGCAACTAATAATCCAACCATACACGAGATTTACTTAAACAATATGCATACACAAAGATCCCCAGATTTTATATTTACATCTTATTGTTATCTTATAGCATCTAGATTTACAAATATCACGTTGGATTTTTTTTCACTATTTTATGACATTTTTAGAGAGGGGTAGAATGGTCATTTCATCTCATATTATTGGATTAATGTTGTTGTCAATGATAAATGGTGGTAAAGTGTGGATTCACAACTTAGAAGTAGCAAAACGTGGTTTCCACGCTAGGTGATGGCAAAAGCTACATTCTCCCTGCTTAACAAGGCCAACAAGGCCAGCTAGCTCAACTGCCAATACTAAACTGGCTAGTAGTAGGTACCTCAGCTTGGGCGATCGAACTGCCTGTCGCACAGGAGATCCATCTAAACAAGAACCAGATCTGATAAGTTTTCCGGGGGCCCACAAAATCCTTAAGAAAAGTTGTGACACGTCAGACTCGCTCATCCTTCAGTCATCTTCCCCTCCAAAACTACTACACTCACACTGGAATAAGCCGTCACCAGCTACAGCCACACAGTCGCAGTACGTCTAACGAATTCGACACGAAAGTTTCGGACACGACATGCCATTGGCCGCCTACGTACAATCTCTCCACATCAGTGAGCTCAGATGGTATTCCCGGTCAACCCTCTCCAGCTTAAGCTAGCGTCCTCTCACTTTCACTGGCAAGCAGCTCGGTTAATGAACCACACGGCATTAACCAAACCCCATGCCCGCGTATTATTATATCCGCGTAGTTGTGTGCCCGTTTAATTAGCCTAATCTCTACGGTGTGTGCTCTTGTATAACTAAGCACAGCAGCTAGCTTAATGCTGTGTCACTAGTAGGCAGCAGCATTTGGCATTGGCCGGCCCCCAACGTGTCTTCCCTCACCACCAAGCTGCCACCATGCTTGTCCTCTTCCTCCTCCTCCTCGCCGCCACGGCCACCAATATTCCATCCCCGGCGGCGGGCGACGGCGGCGGCGCCGTGCCGGTGGTGAACCCCTTCTCCTACTTCTGTAACTCCACCGCCGGCCGCCGGACGTACCTCCCCAACGGCACGTTCGCCGCCAACCTCGCCACCCTCGCCGCCGCGCTGCCCCGGAACGCCTCGGCCTCCGGCGGCTTCTCGGCGGGGGCCTTCGGCGCGGCGCCGGACACGGCGTACGGCCTCGTGCTCTGCCGCGGCGACTACACCGGCGCCACGTGCGCGTCGTGCCTCGAGTCCCGGTTCCGCGACGCCGAGAGCTTCTGCCCCTTCAGCAGCGACGTGACCGTGTACCACGACCAGTGCCAGCTCCGGTTCTCCGACCGGGACTTCCTCGCCGGCGCCGGGGAAGGAGGGTCCAACCTCCCCGAGAGCGTGGCGTGGAACATGAACAACGTGTCGGACCGGAGCACCGCCGCGTTCAACGACCTCGTGGTGCGGCTCCTCGGCGCGGTGGGGGATGAGGCCAGCAGCGCAACGCGAAGGTACGCCACGGGGCAGGCCGGGTTCGCGAGGGAGAGGATGAACGTGTACGCGCTGGCGCAGTGCACGCCGGACCTGACGCCGGCGCAGTGCCGGCGGTGCCTCGCCGGACTCATCGCCCAGGTGCCGACGTGGTTGAAGGGGAGGGTGGGAGGGAGGATCCTTGGGGTGCGGTGCGACATCAGGTACGAGAACGATGTCTTCTTCGCGAGAAGCGGCGACATGGTGACGCTCACGCCATTGGTGGATACATCCAAAGGTTAGTTCTGCTCCAGTTCGTAAATTTGATGATTTTTTTTAATTTGAATTAACTTATTGCGAATGCATACATGCATCTTCCAACTACTTCTACTGGTATTTTTTTATTTTTTATTAAAAATATTCATTTCGTTTGAGAGGTAGCAAACTAACATGCTGCTGAGAGCGGCCTAAGCATTTCTTTGCTTTAATTTGCAATACGTCTACTGCATATGCATTTTTACGAATTGACTGATGTGATGTGATGTGTATAGCTCCTCGAATTGCTTATTGATTTCTCCCTCCCTACATTACCAACGTGTTGCCATTTATTGGGTTCTTTAAATTAAAAGTTTGTGCATATTTGTTTCATATGATTTTTATGGAGTTCTATGATATGATGATTTAGTAAAACTAATAAATTATAATATTCCAAGTCTGACATGTTTAATTAATAGTATAGTCAGATATTCAATATTTATATTGAGTCATAATTAATAATTAAGCTAGGATGGGCACATGCCCCTATGTTCATGAAAGTATTTCTCTAATTCCTGGTTTGTAGAGGTTCAACCTATATTCTCAGTTGTTTGTATCAGAAAGAAAAATTACTTTATACCCAAATTGTCGTTGCTAATAAGCTTGTTGAGCAAAAATAACAACTCCGCTCAGTTTAGGTATCTTATATTAGCGCACCGTGAAGTTTAAAACAAGTGGTTGCTGGTTGAGAAAAAGGTTGTATAGATAAGGCTCATAATCCGAAAATAGCATTATTCTAATTGGATAAAGTAACATAAACTTATGTACATTCTCTATAAACAACGCAAAGAACAATATTTTAAGCAGGACTAAATAACTAATCTTCTAAGAAGGACCATGAATTCAGGGGGACGATGAGTTACCAAAACAAAAGAACAAAGGTGTTCAGTTAATTCTTTGGTCTACATTAGAAAGGTCTTCATGGAAGATTACATTAATCACCCACGCGCGCGGTAGCCCCTTCCACTGGTTATCTTGGGTTAATTTTTTTTCATTGGATGATATAGCTACGATAGGAAGGATCTCTTGTGATTGCCCATGACAGGACCTGTAAATTTTCTTTCATGTATGACGTGCTAAAGTTGAACTATGCATGCTTGCATCAAGGACCAATGCGTGCCTACATATGTTTATCTACTAACAGTAGGTCCTGTTTGACTTTGCTCCTCGCTTGAAACCAAGGAGCAGACGATTATCCGCATCAGCCTATAGGAACACAGCCCAGTTGCGGCGGATCATATCCGTGCAGCACGAGTACCCGGCCGGCCTGACACTGTTTCAAGCCTTTGCTTTTGGTTTCAAACGGTCAGATCAGGTTAGCCACATATTTCCTGAATGCAAACAACCTATTCTACAATTTCAGAATATAAAAACGAAACACTTGGTCGGTCGCTTCTTTATTCCATGTTGCCATGTGACCTTTGCTCTGACTGCATTGGCCGAGAGGAGCAGCAGTGCATGCACTCGCTCTTATTCTAAGCCATAAACGACATCGATCCACACTGCTGGATTTCCTCGATCCACAGGCAGCTGGCTTATTTTACTTTTGTTAACACAGAATCTAGCACATACATCCTATTCTATAAGTAGTCAGGAGAGATTGGGTCGGTACATTGAGATTGATAAAGTTAGCACCTGCTTATTTTTTTGTGTCAATGGATATATACATCATACAATAAAGGAATAATTAACCATACGATACTGTCATTTACATTTCAGGGAACGAAGAAGCTTATTGAACCATAAGTAAATTGTCCATATTTTCTATCAACTTAGTCTTTTTGGTGTAACTGGTTGGTGTATATATACTATATACTAGTAACTTAACACGGCTGCGGGTAGAGCCTTTACAACCAATTTTAGCCTTTACCAACAATGTTAGCTGCAGTATCTCGGTACACGCAGCTTTGTGTACTTCGCTCCCCTCGATCCATGAACTTTTGCTATGGCCGACACAACAACTGGTTTACCGTGCGAGAGACCAGGCCAGGCTGGGTTAGTTTAAGGCTCGGGCTCTCGCCCTTTCCGTTTTATTCTCTTCACACGATCTCATTCTCACGACGCCTTCACGTGCACCACGAGACGCATGGGCCGGCAGAAAATTCCCGGCGATTTCAGCTCGCCCCACTGCACGGCTTTGTTTGCCCCGGTGGATGCCTTGGTCCCGACACAGACTGCCGCCGGCATCCGGCGGGCGGCGGCCTCGTTCTTCCCGAGTTGCACATGGCTCCAGATCCAGATGGTGATGGGCAAGAGGGATGGCGCGAACAGGGCGCGCACGTATGTACGCGACAAAGGCGCAGGCAGGGGTTTCGGTTCCTTGTGCTGCTTTGCCTCCCTGAGATTTTAATTAGCCGCCGGTGAGACCCCGGTGTTTGACTCTCCTGGTCTCCGGTTTGTCGTTGATGCCACTGACCGGTGACCGACGCCCAGTCAGCAGCAAGCTACGTACCCTTTGGATGTTCGTCTGAAGAGTGCAGATTCCACGTCAAGGTCCCTATCTCAAGCGGTCGCGGTGGTCACTGGTACTGCAGAGCATATTTGTCACGTAACTCACGTTCGCCCAAACTAACTACCAGCTAATGGTCTTGGTCAAATTATTTCTTTGCACATCATTGGTGTTAAAGAAGTGACTTGCGCAAAACTACAACTTTTGAAACCAGTTGCATAAAACTAGTAATTATTTTGACCCTTAGCTGCACAAAACTACAACTTTTAAAAATCCTGTATGGAGTAACTATGGGACCTGTTGTTACTCCACAACACAGGATTTTAAAAAGTTGTAGTTTTGTACAACCAAAGGTCAAAATAGTTACAGTTTTGTGAAACTGGTTTTCAAAGTTGTAGTTTTGTGCAACTATGATACAAATAGTTGTAGATTTATGCAATTCACTCGAAAAAAATACAACATCTGGTTTCTTTTTCACATTGGTAGGGATTGGTAGTACAAATTTATGTTAGTTAACAATGATGTCCTACTAACAACATCAAAAAATGTGCTGATCCGCATTGGACCATGTTCAGGGAGCGACAACAGGCTTTGGATCATCGCGGTCGTCGTGCCCGTATCGGTGCTGCTAATCTGCTTCATGGCTTGCTTCATGTGGATCAGAAAGCGAAGAAGCAGAGGTACTAGACTAATATACCAAGCTAGGTTCTGTTGTGGCACGACTATATATTTATCATCTGATTAATTGGTGTCCCTAAGCTAATAGGACCTTTGTTTGACGATCAGTGATCAATATGTCAGGGAGGGTGAGCATGCCGACCATATCCATGGAGATGGAGCAGGTGCTCAAGCTCTGGAAGATCGAGGAGAGCGACTCCGAGTTCTCGCTCTACGAATTCGACCAGATCGCTGACGCCACCAACAACTTCTCTGACGAAAACAAGCTCGGCCAGGGCGGGTTCGGTCCCGTTTACAAGGTGCTCATGGGCCGGTCTAGTAAATTCCATGCCTCCATGTTGATAATACTGATGACTGCTAAGTACAATTTAATAAGTTGCTTTGATCGGTCCTGTTTGTATTGTGTGCTTATTGCTTGTGGTTGTGTATTTCAGGGTGAACTGCCTGATGGTACCGAGGTCGCGATCAAGAGGCTTTCGTCCTGCTCTGTGCAAGGGCTGATGGAGTTCAAGACGGAGATCCAGCTCATCGCTAAGCTGCAGCACACGAACCTGGTGCGGCTCATGGGCTGCTGCATCCAGGCCGACGAGAAGATGCTCATCTACGAGTATATGCACAACAAGAGCCTTGACTTCTTCATCTTTGGTACGTGCCTCGAGTACTAGGCATGTGCCCTTAACGGCACATTTTCTCTTTTTCGTCGCAGTTACTGTTTGCTGATTCAGTTGTATGTGCGATTGTATTGCAGACAGCGTCAAGGGGGCGGTACTGAACTGGGAACGGCGATTCCGCATCATCGACGGGGTCGCGCAGGGTCTGCTCTACCTGCACAAACACTCTCGGGTGCGGATCATCCACCGCGACATGAAGGCCAGCAATATTTTACTAGATAAAGACCTGAACCCCAAAATCTCGGACTTCGGCATGGCCAGGATCTTCAGCTCCAATGTCACAGAGGCCAATACCACAAGGGTCGTCGGCACACAGTAAGTAGATTACACACCACATACTACGTCATATGGATGCGTACAATTTGTTGGTGATCATGTTATTTGTACAATGTTGATAGCTTAATTATGTACTTCTTCTCATGAATCTATCAGCGGTTATATTGCACCGGAGTATGCTTCAGAAGGCCTTTTCTCCGTGAAATCAGATGTTTTTAGCTTCGGTGTTTTGCTCTTGGAGATCATCAGCGGAAAGAGGACCGCCGGGTTCTACCAGTACGGCAAGTTCTTCAATCTCACAGGATATGTAAGCACATCTCTGCTTGGGCCTCTGTTCAAAAGCAAACGTCTTCTTACAATTTCTTTTCATTCTATTTTACACTGAATTCATAGGTGTGGCAGCCTCTCATTTAGTTTCATGACTAGATCTGCCGTGTTATCTATCACTGAGTTGAATCTATTTGGTCAATTCTCTTGTAGGCCTACCAGCTATGGAAGGATCACAAATGGAACGAACTGGTGGACCCGGTGCTGGGCAACGATTTCCCGGTGCCCGAGGTGATGAAGTGCATACAGGTCGCGCTGCTCTGCGTCCAAGACAGCGCCGACGAAAGGCCCGCCATATCCGAGGTCGTTGCCATGCTCGGCAGCGAAGGCCTAACCATGCCAGAGCCCCAGCAGCCGGCGTACTACAACGTCAGGATCAACATCGCCGCCGTGTCGGCAGACTCATTTGGTGAATCCTCATGCCAGATCAGCAGCATGACCTTGACCGATGAAGAGGGCAGATAGCAGGGCAGGAACAGATGTGTAGGACGCATGTAGTAATCTGTGATCCCATCCCAAAAATTTGTAGGTTTTGGTAATTGTGTACAGGATTGCTATTTGACCAGAATTCAGATATACCAAAAAAACGAGAAGAATATATAATATAGGTTAACATAGTTCATGCAAGATATAGCCATGCCCATTAACTTGTGAAGTGTTCTCTAACTTTTGTTTTGTCGTGAGCTTAATGTTCACTAACTCTTTCTACTAAAAACTAGCAATTTGAATATCGGCTTCATTTTGCAGTAAATTTGGTGTTTTTTTTATTTTTGTGAAACTGTAATACTGATCATGCATGTACAATGACTCCTCCCACATGCCAGTTGCTTACTGCAAATAGCAATGCAATAAAGATATTTTATATATAGTTGCAACTAAAGTTACTACAAAACCTTAGTTTAGGACTAATATTACAACAGATAACTGTTGGGCTCAACTACTAGGATGACAAGGAGATGATTATTGTTGCATGCGTTTACTTGGACTCTATGGCCATATAAATTTTTGCCAACTAGGAATGAGATATTTAACAATAGAATTTGCTTTTGGAATAATGAATTTCTATCCAACCTTTACATGGCTTCAGTTAGTTGCGTCTTGACGCTGACGAAGCAGCCTTTGTGCTGAAATTTGTAATTATTTATATGTCAATCAACAGAGATCCGGAATCAAACTCCATTATCTAAAAATTAATCCCTGCACACATCCCAAGATTTGACAAAACTATTTAGGGTGTGTTTGGTACAGCTTATGGGCCAACCTATGAGGCAACTTATGCTACCATAAGTCATAAGTTGTACTCAAACAGGTTGAAGACATAAGCAGTTTATTACAAAACAAATCATAAGCAGTTTTTCCTTTTATACTAGAGAGCCAAAGCAACCAAAACCTTGCTTTTTCAGCTTATGCACTCATTTCACCTCATAAGCCATTTTTATAAGATATTTTACCAAACGGTTTGATTGCTTATACAACAATAAGTTGGATAAGCTACATAAGCAATTTTGATAGATAAGTTGAATCATAAGCAATAAGCTATATAAGCATAAGCTCTACCAAACACACTCTTAAAATTTTTAACTTGGCTTGAAAGTCCATTCTTGTGGCTGTAGCTTTAATGTTCTCGTGAAGGTTTACGAGGAAAACCTGCCAGTTGTCGAAACACAAAAGCTTTCAGTGGCAATTGGCAAGTGCTAAAAAATTCCTTCTCGAGTTGGAATAGCGAGCCCATGGGCTCCAATAGCCATGAATAATCGGCCTTGGCTTAGCTGAATTGAACCTCAGGTGGCCTACATCAGGCCCAAGACTGCAGTTGGGAAGATCAACCCATTACGCTCATTTACATAAGATCATGAATAGCCCAATAATATCAACATTTAAATACAATAGAGTCAGCATTTCTCCAAAAATGTTGATATAGAATATTTAGAATGTTGAAATAGTATAAATAAATACATAGTACATTTATAAATAAATGTTGAACATTTAAATTTTAAAAAATCAAAGTTAATTTTAACATTTTAAAAAATAGGATCAACATTTTCACAAAAATGTTGATATGAAATATTCAAGATGTAGACATAGTATAAATAGATGTTGACATAGCACATTCAAAATGTTTACTAAAATTTGAATTTTAAAAAATCATTATTCATTTCAAATTTTTAAAACTAGAAATAACAATTTTTCGAAAATATTGACATGAAATATTTAAAATGTTGTAAAAAAGTCATATTTGATCTCATTTTGTAGAAATGATTCTAAAAAACATAATAGTTGAAACAGATTAAAAAATGGACTTAAGATTGAGGAGAAAAATCCATATAAATTTGAAATGTTGTCTCTGGTTTATTTAAAGGTTGATATCATGTTGATGTTATTGAGTTGTTCATGATCCAGTGTAAATGGGTCTAATGGGCTGATCTTCCCAACGCTAAAAAAGAACGATCTCGTCTAAAAAAAAGAGTGATCTCTATATAAGAATTTCCGTACACAAGACTACTGTGGTGTACAATCATGTGCCTTTTCGAAGAGGTAGGGTACATATACATGTATTTATAAAAATGATTGTTTGTCTAGATAGTTAAGTATTTATGTATGTATTATGTTTTATATAATACTACATATGTATGGTTAGTTGTTTGTTTTCTAATTTTGGGAAACTAGGACCAACCAATCTATTTCAATTAAGGAAAAAGAACTTCATGGGCCAGTTAGTTCATTGTTCTGTTTTCTTATATTGGGAGCATAGCATATAATGTTATTCATGCAACGGGATTAGTTCCAGCGACCAAATGCTATGCATATACTTTTGAGTAGTCCTGAAGAATCTTCAGCAGCAGTTTGAGAACAAACAAAATTAATCTATGATACACATTGGTTTCACATGTTAGAGATGGATACACATTGGTTTCACCAGCAGTTTGAGATGGGTGTGTTCGTTTCCTGGGGTCTAAATTTTATAGCTGTCACATGAAAAAGAATCTTAATATTTAAGAGTACTAAATAAAGTTTAATTATAAAATAAATTACAGGCCCTGTACTAATTTACGAGACGAATCTAATAAGGTTAATTAAGTCATAATTAGAAGACGGTTACTGTAGCATCACTTTGGCAAAACATAGATTAATTACATTTATTAGATTCATCTCGAAAATTAGTATCAATCTGTCAAAAGGATTTTATCATTAAATTGATCAAAATATTTATAAATAGTAAGATTCTCTTTGATGTGACAATGCTAAATTTTAGAGAGGAGGAAACATAGATGCTACCTCATTGGCAAATGGTCCAGCATGGCCATGCCACAGATACAACCAACAGAATGCGAAACATGTGGCGTGAGGTTAGCGTAACTAGAGGAGGCTAAAAGGCAGAAAAAAATGAGTGACGTGACCACGTAAATGGTTTCACATTGAAGAACTGATGTATTTTTTCGTCGTCCCTGGAGAGCCTCAGCAGCTCTTGGATAGAAATAGTGATGGAGGAAGCAAAGTACCACACGGTAAGTGTTCTCTCATTTGTATGAGGGAGGTGTTTTCTTTTTCAATTGAGGAAACTGAAGGAGAAGGGGGATCTAGAGCTCGATTTTGACTAGTCCTGATTGCATTGTGTGGCCGCAAATTGGGCTTCCTGTTTACACTTAACCCTGTTCTGTAGGTATTTTGTTTGTCGTTGTTTTGTACGGTACCCCTTTTTATTTATACACAACATTACGTGATGTCAGTCCCCCAGAGAGACCGTCACTCGACAGGGACGTACGCCGACGAATTTTCACTTTCTTCTCTCCACCGCGCACGATTGACGCTGAAACCGGTCGGGTTTTGACTAGCTACCTCTCAGCTCGAAACGGTCCCGTTTTCTCGTTCACACGTGCGTGCCCCGAAACCGAGAATCCTATTCTACAGTGGTGCGCGTGCATCCCACCTCATAAATCTAAAACTTATTCCAAACTTTCGTCTAAAATTTTGTTTTCCAAAGTTTTGCAACAAACTTTCCTAAAAATAAAAAGCTTTTCTAAAAGTTTATTTCCACAGTTTTGATACGAAACTTCCAAACTTTCGTCTAAAACTTTGTTTTCCAAAGTTTTGCAACAAACTTTTCTAAAAATGAAAAGCTTTTCTAAAAGTTTGTTTCCAAAGTTTTGCTACGAAACTTTCAGAGAAACTCTCTCACTTCAAACTTTGTTGTAAAACTTTCAAAAAAAAAACTTTACCTCCAAAGTTCTACAACAAACTTTCTAAAATAAAAAGTTATCGGTGCAAGACTTTCCACAAATAAAAAGTTCGCTAGTGCGCTTATTAGCCTGGGACGGCGCGGCGACGGAAAGCCAAGCCAAGCTTCCTTTGTTTCCCCAATTTCTCTGGCGTGCCGAGCGAATCGTCAAGACGAGTCGCCGATCATACCTGACCAAGCAACCCCAGCACAGCGTCTCTGTCCCGCTCGCGTTCGGTGCGGTAACAAATTCCATTCTGCCGTGCCCCGTCGAGCCGTCAAACAAGTGAAGTGACCAACCACCGCGCCGGCCGTCCCCCTCTCCCCTGGCCTTTTGACCTTGTCTCCTCCACGGCCAAGAACACCATGATTAGACCTCTGCCCCTTCCGTCTAGCTAACCGGTGAAATACCTTCTCTGTTGTGTCGCGCCTCGCTTCTCCTCTCGCCCCCCGCAATGCCGCCACACGAGCTCGGCATGGCCCTTGCCGCCCTGCTCGCGCTCCTCCTGCTCTCGTCCGCGCCGCCCCGCGCCGCCGCCGCCGCCGCCGTGTACATGGAGTACTCGTGCAACGCCACGCTCGGCAACTTCACCTCCGGCAGCGCGTTCGCCGCGAACCTGGACGCCCTCACGGCCTCGCTCCCGGGCACCGCGGCCGCCTCCTCCTCGCTCTTCGCCACGGCCTCCGCGGCGCGGGCACCCCCGACGCGGCGCACGGCCTGGCGCTCTGCCGCGGCGACCTCACCGACGCCGCCGCCTGCGCCGCCTGCCTCGCCGACGCGTTCGCGCGGCTGCGCCGGCTCTGCGCCGCGGCGCGCGACGCCACCTTCTACCACGACCTCTGCACGGCGCGCTACTCCGGGTCCGACTTCCTCGCGCGGCCGGGCGACAACGCGCCCGTCATCGACGGCATGGCCGCCGCCAACGCGTCCACGTACCCCGGGTGGGACCCGCGCAACGCCACCAGCCGCAGCTTCTTCCTCTCGCTCGTCGGCACGCTGTTCGGGGAGATGGCCATGTACGGCGCGTACAACGCATCCGCCACCAGGCGGTTCGCCAGCGCCGTCATGTTCATCAACGCCGACCTGCCCACCGTCTACGGCCTCGCGCAGTGCACGCCCGACCTCGCGCCCGCGCAGTGCTGGCACTGCTTCGACGAGATCAGGGATTTGAACCAGAAGTGGTACGACGGCAGGGAGGGCGGCCGGATCCTTGGCGTGCGCTGCAGTTTCAGGTACGAAGGGTACCAGTTCTACCAGGGCACGCCGCACGTCAGGATCGGACTCAAGGACCCGCCACATGCCGCAAACAATGGTAACTGCTGATCGATGATGTCACCCAACTTTGGCTTCATTTGAATCCTATTAATTGTAGCCTTAAGCTTCAACCACCCAATTGTTTTTCAGATAGTGGCAAAACAAGTTCCGGCCTTTTTGGCATGTTTCTGCACCCACTCAGTTATCAGCCACTGCGTTTTTAACTAGTAGAAATTATTTTGGATGCAGGAAGCAGCCACAAGAAGGTCCTGATCATCGCTCTCACCGTGTCGATCACGGTGTTCTGTTGTATGCTGCTCTGCGGCCTTCTTCTCATAAGACAAAGGAAAGGAGCCGGTAATTAAGAGCCGACACGATTATTTGACAACAACAAGTGCGTTAATTAATTTCAGACACTAATTAAAAAAAGGAGGGAAATGTGCAATGCAGGGACGACGACGAATGCGAAGCGGCAGCTGCAGGCGCACTCCAAGAACAGCTCCTCCACGACAGAGGAGGCGCTGAAGCTGTGGCGGATCGAGGAGAGCGGCACCGAGTTCACGCTCTACGACTTCCCGGAGCTGGCCGCCGCGACGGGGGCTTCGCGGAGGAGAACCGGCTGGGCCGAGGCGGGTTCGGCCCGGTCTACAGGGGCGGCTGCCCGGCGGCGCCGAGATCGCCGTGAAACGGCTGGCGGCGCAGTCCGGGCAGGGCCTGGAGGAGTTCAAGAACGAGATCCAGCTGATCGCCAAGCTGCAGCACACGAACCTGGTCCGCCTCCTGGGCTGCTGCGTGCAGGAGCAGGAGAAGATGCTGGTGTACGAGTACATGCCCAACCGCAGCCTCGACGGGTTCCTCTTCGACCGGCAGCGCGGCCCGCTGCTGGGCTGGGACCAGCGGCTGCGCGTCGTCGAGGGCGTCGCGCAGGGCCTGCTCTACCTGCACAAGCACTCCCGGGTGCGCATCGTCCACCGCGACCTCAAGGCCAGCAACATCCTGCTCGACAGGGACCTCAGCCCCAAGATCTCCGACTTCGGCATGGCCAGGATCTTCGGATCCAACATCACCGAGGCCAACACCAACAGGGTCGTCGGCACATAGTAAGAACCAACATTGCACGAGTGTTGATCTGTCGTCGTAGCACGTGACACAACTAATTAACTTGATTTTCTGTTCTTTCGTATGATTGTTGTAGCGGGTACATGGCCCCGGAGTACGCGTCCGAGGGCATCTTCTCCGTCAAGTCCGACGTGTACAGCTTCGGCGTGTTGCTGCTGGAGATTGTGAGCGGCAAGAGGAACAGCGGCCACCATCACCACTACGGCGACTTCGTCAACCTGCTAGGATACGTAAGTTCGTTTCCACTTCCACACGAGTGACAACAACAGAAATCCTTTCCTATACACTACCAGTACTTTTCAATTCAACATGGATAGCAGAGATAATCCACGGCAAATCCTATACTTTTCACTAGTATAGGCAAGTTCGTTCTTCGCACCGCCGGATGTGAGCGTGACAACAACAGAACAAATCGTCCTGTGATTTCAAAAAATCAACAGTTGAATAAATAATCCGCTGCTATAAAGGTCAAGCTTTCACACCTAAGCCGGTGGTCTCGCTCGGGAGGTTGCTTCAGCTCCATCAATCAGATGCGATGGACCCACAGTTATCTCCCTCTGGGCGCATGCCGCCGCCAGCATAGGTCCTTCCGCTACCGCCGCCTCTCTGCTTCCGCCGCCACCGGCCGCCGCTGGGCTCCCTCCGCCTCGCCCCGGCTCGCCGGTGGTAGTTAAGAGTGGGAGCCCCCTCCCCACCCAGTAGATTTGTAGATTAGGCCTTAGATTTCCTTTAATTCTCCTCCTCCGACTTGTGCTATGCGCCGGCGTCGTCCTCCTAGCCAGTGGTGTGCTCCTGCCTTGGTCCCCGTCGGAGTCGTAGGCTTTTATCAATAAAATAAAGCTTCCTTTTGTTTCTCCTGCTCCATGCCTTTTGCCGGAATCCGGCAAGGCTGGCTGCAGGCTGCTGCCACCTCCTTGCTGTTTGCCACCACCGCTACTTGTTCGTCGGTTCCCTATTCGCCTGTCCCGGTCGTCGCTCCACCTTTCACCAACCCTCCCTCACCGGAGCCTTCTGCTGCCACCGCCTCTGCTCCTGGATCTAGGCGAGATGTTGCAAGATCCGCTCCTCTTGGTGCCGGATCTAGCAGATCCAGGCCTGGATCCAGCCCCACCGTCACCTTCATCCCCCACTTGGCGACCGGTCACCTGCTCCCCCCACCCTTCCACGATCCCTCCGCCTTCCCTTTTTCTGGTCCGGGTACCCATGGTGGAGAAGAGGACGGCCCCGGATGCCTGTTGGGTGCCTGGTTCTGTACATCCTTGGATTAATCCTCGGATGCGCAGACCAACAGTCCTCTCTCGCTGGAACTATGCCAAGAATTCCCCTTTCTGCTCATTACAAATTTTTGAGTGCTGAATGGTTAATCTCCTCTTGCGGAAGGTATCTCCCTTCTCTCAACGCCTCCTCCATTCGGGTTGAGCTCCGTCCGAGCTCCTCGGATTTAATGTTGGAGTGTGTTCTACAACACTATCAATGCCGCTTGAGCCCGGTGAAGCTGCTACGAGATCTACGGCTCCAAGCATCCCAACCTCAAGTGCCAAGTTCGTGGAGACGGTCGGAGGGACCGCCGACAGGTCAAGCGCAGAGCACATCCGAGGCTATTCGGAGTTGTCATCGCCGCGGTTATCCGCCCTCCTCTCGTGGCGTCACCGCGTGTCCCCGGCGAGGGCAACCATGCCTTCCGTATGCTTTTCACTATATCCATTTACCTTGTAATGACAACTTTATGTGGCTAGTTTCGGTAGATTTCAATGCTAATGCCCAAAAGCTTCCTACTGTTTTTATTTCCCTAGTTCAGAAGGATTATGCATGTAATCACGGGAGTAGCTCCCCTCTTGTACTCTGGTTTTACTTTTTTTTAGAAAAAGGCCGAAGCCCTGCTTTATAGAGAAAGCATAAGCGTGACAGGCTGGGGTTGCCAGCTTACAAGATACAAGTCTCTCACGAACAAACTCTTCTAGAATTCAAACAGCACATGCCAAAAACTCCTACTGTACTTCTAATAACAGATCTTTCACAAAAGCACCAACGGTTACTAAGGGCTATCGCCTAGTAGAAACTGAAGATTTAGCCAATCCCTGTTGCCGGCATCATCGCTCCCGCCTCCCTTCCGAGTTGTGTCGTCCTTGTTTTGATTCGCAGCACCCATCCTTCCATTTCCTTTCTCTCGTCTATTCTGCTAAGCACACTCCAGCTCTGTAATAAAGATGTTATTTTATAAGTGATTTCAAGTTCAGAAATTGGGATTTTGTTTTCAAAAACTAAGGCATTTCTTGATAGCCATAAGGCCCAGGCTACAGCCCCAAGTAAGCACATTTTCAAGCTTTCCTTACTGCTATTTCTGTTTACCTCTATTAACTCAAAGAACTCTTCTAGATTGCTCGGGATTTTCCCCTAGTTCATTATATCTCTAATTATTGCCCATTGAAGAACTGCTATCGGGCATTCGAAGATTATATGTGAAGCCTCTTCCCTTTTGCCACACATCTTACAGTTAGTGTCCCCTTTCCATTTTTTCTTTTGCAACTGGTCCGCAGATTTGATCCTGTTTTTGTATAGCTGCCATAGAAAAATCCTCACTTTCAATGGTTTTACTGATTAATATATGATGAGTATGCCTTAAAAAAAAAATCACAAAGCCGGTGACAGCAACATGGCAACATATATAGAGCACTGATTTTGACGATGTGGCTGCAGGCGTGGCAGGTGTGGAAGGACGGGCGGGCGTTCGAGCTGATCGACCCGACGCTGGGCGAGCGCGGCGACGTGGCCACCATCATGCGGTGCGTCAAGGTGGCGCTGCTGTGCGTGCAGGACAACGCCACGGACCGGCCCACCATGGCCGAGGTCACGGCGATGCTGGCCGCCGGCGCCGACGCCGCGAGCCTCCCGGACCCGAGGCGGCCGCCGCACTTCCGGCTCCGGGTCAGCAGCAGCGACGACGACGGCGGGTGGTCGGAGGCCCGCACGCGGTCGTCGCACGGAACCACGTCGTGCAGCACCAACGAGCTCACCATCACCACCATCCAAGAGGGCAGGTGACCATCAGCTTCATTACCAGGGGCGGCAACAATATCCTTTTTTTTTCTAGTGTAGACGTCCTCTTGATTGATTTTTTTTTAAAAAATTTGAGTTGAGACGCGACATGAACAATTGTATGTGCGTCTCGTAGCTGTGCGACCGTGACATGTCACATGAACAATTGTACGTACGCGCTTACTTGCGAACGTGCACCGCTGTACAGATAAATGCGACTAGGGGCTGTTCGTTTCTCCCTATCTAATTTTTAGAGGGTCAAATCAAAGAGAATTTTATCATTTTAGAGTACTTAAATAAAGTCTAATCTCGAAACTAATTGCAGACTCCCTATCTAATTCACGAGACGAATCCAACGAGGATAATTATAGTGTTATTAGAAGATGTTTACTCGTAGCATCACTGTAGCAAAACATAGATTAATTAGGATCATTAGATTCGTCTCGCAAATTAGAGGGGGTCGCGACATAGGTTTTGTTATTAAATTAATAAAATTACTACTAAATAAGTAAGATTCTCTTCGATGTGACAAGTATCTAAATTTTAGAGGTGAAACGAACGGGGCCTAACACTGGTGATGGGCTATTCCAGCTGGCACCAACGAAACAGAGTTGTTGTATCGGTTTGACTGCCTTTGGGCTTTGGCATATTCCAGCAGCCGTCCAGATGCGAACCTGATCAATGCGTGGCCCACGATGATGACTCAGTTCGTGGAGGAAGAGAAACACGTGTGCTTAACAATTGTCACCGATGATGATGCTAAGCAGCTGCCAGCCTTGTACTCTTGTTACTAGTCACAGCGTTCAAACTGAACAGTTTTATTACCTTGCAAGAGAAGCTCTTCGGTTTCTTCCCCAAAATGTTCAAACAAAGCGTAAAAATTATTAGCAATGAGTTGAATTCCACATTACGTAACATCAAACACCACCCAGTCATGGATGCCATGGATAATACCACCCTCGGTTTTAAATCATTGCCGTTAGGACAACAATTCTAATTCAGAAATGAACTAAAGTTATTCTCATAACAACAACAATTTAAGAATAGGGGAGTAAAAAAAACAATCCCTTAGCCCTTGAAACTGTCACAATGATCTTTACACATTCAGTCTTTCCTAGTAACCTATAATCACACTGGCTACATCATGTACCTATCATCAACATCTTTTGTACTGTTTATCAAGCCAGCGACAGTTCTATACATTGAGATGTGACGGTAGATTCATATTACCAAAATGTCCTGGAAGAATGCAGTATCCAACTATTGCCTGTGTGGATATTCACATTAAACGGCCAGCGTACTGTGCTCGAGGGTATTTCTGCAGCAGCTGTGGCCACTGTACAAAGAATTGATCAGCTATCCTTAGCTTGTACAACAGTAAACCAGTTAAGGAAAGTTTCTGCACTCTCGCAACGCTTTCAATGTAGAAAATGGATGACCATCCAAGGCCAAGAACCTACAGAAAGGAAGCAATAGAAAACTCAGCACACCATTAGGATAGGTTTTACATTAACTGATACCCCAACTTGCTTGGGGCAAAAGGCTATCTTGATTCCTGTGGGTTTTATTATGTCTAGCCTACCTCAACTTGCTTGGGACAAAAGGTTATGCTATTACATTAACTAAAAACTGGAACAGAAAAAATATATATACTAATTAAATTGATGGGGGGACATTAGCCTAGTTCTGTTTAGAATGCAGCTTAAGCTAATGATGTGGAGCTACCTTAAGAAGCAAAGCAGAGATGCAGAGAGGAATGCATGTCCCTGGACCATTACAAAATATCTGCAAGGACATATAACAACCTTTAGTATCTTTGAGCTAATGCCTTAGAAGGGGTGCTAAACTTGAAAAAGAGCACACACCACTTGTGGTTTGATTTTTATTACTAACCACATAGCATGCAATGTAGCTAGCAATGTTGTTGCGATGGAGGTGATATAAGATTGGCCCACTTCACGACTACGATATATCTGCAGGAAATGAGCATTTTCCATTGTCTTCTTACCATCACCCTGAAAAAGCACAACAATAATCACATTGCGTATTGCAGCAACTGAAGAAAATTCAAGCATGCCAGAACCCAATGCATAATGTTAATGGACTTCCACCTGGAACAGTGACTGCTCATAGGCCTTTGCCTTTTGCAGACTCATGTTGTCAGTAAGTGCAGCCACATAATACATTGGTGTGAACCTATCTTTCTGAAGCCCAGTTACAATATTCATCATTTCTGCTGTATGCCCTCCTAAGAACAAATTCACCAATCAATATATGTTCTCAAATAAGACGTGCTACATTATCCTAAGACGTACAAACACTAGAGATTACTAGCTGAAGTACTGCCCAGCTTACATGATACGCAACAAAATCCCTCATAAGCATCCTAGGCCATCTAATGCCTGGCTACTGCCTAGCACCTATGGAACACTGAGTCGCTACTTAACGTTCCTCCAAAATGTGCACAAGGATCCAACAAATTAGCAGTAATTAATCAATTAATAATATTCTATAGATGGTACTTGGCTGAGATAATATCAGTATAATGTGATAAAGTGTATAAAAGAAAACAGATCAGTATTTTCAATCGAAAAGAAATATCTGACACATATTTATCTATGCTTATTCTTAAGATATACAAATGAGCACAGAAAGATCCAACAACAATAAACACATGAGACGTGGACTCACTCGGTCCATGTATGGTATTGTGAGTGGGTGGCTACTCTTACTCCTGTTTTTACTCCTTTGTGGAAATTAAAAATATCACTGGGAGTACACATGTTTTTGTGACTGATATCCAAAAAACAAACTTACAAAAATTATCAAGACTTGACAAGTTTGCTATGAATCTGAAAGCAATCAATTAGTTATTGTTTTACAGTGTGACAGCTGGTAGGATTTAGAATTAAACACGTGAAATATTTGATTTTGGTGAAGAACTTTAAATCCATGGCAACCTTATGGCTTAGTAGTAAGAAACATGTGGTGCTCAATATGTTCATAGCTAGATACACAAACTGATTGCAATAGCAATTTTGAGAAACTTAGGTATAACAGATATGGCTGCATATGGAGCTACTTTCATGCACATTGGTTCATTTTTTGCAAAAAACAGACTATTGAAACTAAACTTAGCTATGACAATTGGTTTCTATTCTATATGCAAAAATACCTGCTCACCAGAAATTATGGTAAAATAACTTGCTCATCAAAAGTAATCCCAAAAGGAGCTTGCAGCAACAAACTAACTGGATTATTCAATACTGATTGTCATCACTAGGAGTCTAGGACCAAGGTTGTGTGCAATATTTTTTACACCAGCGTTAAGATTGTATTTAATCGATTAGGAGTACTTAACCTTCACGGGCAAAATGCACTCACCGGACCCTAGAACGATGAGAGTGCGCGCTCCAGAGGCATACGGGCTCGATTGCGGCCGGCCGCAGCGCAGCAGCACGTAGACGAAGCGGACGGCGAGCAAAGAGACGAATAACGGAAGGACACAACATACGGCCGCCAAGATGTCGAGTCCCATCTGCGCCGAAGCGGCGGGATGTGAAAATGAGATCTGGGCAGTCCAAGAGGTCACTGGGAGGGAGGCTGCGGAGACTGTCGCCACGGCTCGGTGCAGAGAGAGGCGACGAAATTTACGGGCCGAGCAGAGGTGTGAGGCTGCGCGGGCGCGGCCGCCCCGCTCCACCTCAACCCTGTCCGCCGCCGCCCGGCAAGGTGACCGGAAGTCCGGAACCGCAGAGCCGCAGACGCGATCCGTTTGAAACGAGATTTTTCCAAACACCGTGAAGTTTAGATTATTCTACAAAATAAGATTCAATTTGATATTTTTGATTTTTTTAATATTTGAACTTTCATCAATATTTTGAAGACACTCTGTCAACATTTAGTTTTTGCCATGTCAACATTCTGTACACTATATCAATATTTTCGATGAAATGTTAACTTCAATTTTTTTCAAAATGTTGATATGAATTTATAAATATATTGATAAATATAAATTATAGTGTACAAAATAAGTTATGTTTCAATACAACTTATTTGATGATAAAATAAATCAAAATAAAGTATTTTTAATTCTTATTTTTTTAATGAGCTTTGTTACGGTGCCTGGAAAGAATATTAACCGTTTATTTGGTTAGATCTAAGGATTAAGAATAGAGAGGTACCTCTCAAGAGGTACTTTTAAGTTGTGGACCAGTATAAAAAATGGTGGAACCAGTATAAGATATTATTTTATTTTTTCAATTATGTCAATGGTAATTTAGTAATTTTACATTATGGTAATTACTTATTATACGATACAATTTCATACATGACTCTCCATGCGCCGGCGAGGCCGTCCCCTTTGCCCGCCCGCCGGCCATGCCGCTTCGCCTGCCCGTCGGCGAGCCTCTTAGACCACATCTAATAGCGCCGTCCAGTCTTCTATATTCGCCTGCCAATCCTTGGTTCGGACCCACTTCCCAGTCTCTCCCTCTCACCAGCGACCAGTCCTGAGACAGGGAAGAAATTGATGGGGCGGCGGTGGATCTCAGCGGGACCTTGATGCCCTGCCTCCCGCCGGCTGATGCGAGGATGAAGAGGTGGAGTTGGTTGATCTCCTACAGCCCGCCGTCCCTGAGCTTCGTCTTGCACGGCATCAACATCGCTGAAGGAGAAGGAGCGTCGCCTAGCGGTATGCTCCTCTCCCTCCTACTCCACCGCAGCACCATGCCCTACAGCCAGCACCCCAATGTCTCTCTCCTCCACGCCTTCTCATCTATTTCCTATCCAATCTCCTGTGGTGTTGACCTCGGATTTACGCAAGTACGCCGTCCCTTTATGTATGTGCTGTTCTCCGGATGACCTTCACGCCATCTCCAACTGCAGCAGGAAGCACCACACCTTCTTATCCGAATTATAACTCCTAAATCTGAATGATTCGGGGGAGGCAGAGCAACCTGCAACAGCTCCACCTCGCCAAACTGCCCCTGAACTATCCTCCGCGGTTCGCCATGCCTTCCATCCTATTGCAGCAGAGGCACGCTGACGAGACGACCATGAGGAGCAGCAGCGAAGGCAGACAACAAATGGAGTGCTGCCGGCTACGACATGCAATGGTGACGAGGGTTGGGTTGCAGGGGCACCGGGTGGGCGGCGGGACGAATCGGCGATTCGTGCGTATTGGACGACGAAGTGGCGGCGGAATAGAACTAGACGATGGAGCCACGGAGGAATCGCCGGTTCAGAATAAAGTACAATGACCAAAATAGCCCTATCCTTAATTAATTTAACTCTAATTAAAATTAATGATAAACAAGGGCTGAGATTAATTGAAGGTGACGGTACCTGAGGTACCGCCCAAGCACCGTAACAAATGTCTTTTTTAATAATGCAAATAGTCAATCGTATTGAAAAGTTAAGGTGTCAACACAAATGGAGCTCAATATTTAATATGAGAATGATTTTTATGGGCATAGTGTCATGTGTCCACCCTAACTTTTTTATTAGTTATGGTTAGATGTAAATATTAAATCTATGATTATACTATTAAACATGTCAAACTAGTTGTAGACATGTTGTCAATTCATAAATTGAAGTAGAAAATATCAAATTCTGACAAATTCATCAAATTTAACAAAATTTCATGAATTTACCAGAATTTGATGTTTTTTACTTCAATTTATGATTTGACCATATATTTACAACTAGTCTGACATGTTTAATAATATAATCAAATATTCAATATTTATATTTAACCACAATTAAGAGAAAAGCTAGGGTGGGCACATGCCCCTATGCTCACTGAAGTATTTCTCATTTAATATTATATCATTACTGAACAGTACTTCTTCTTAGCATTTCTTCCTGTGAGCAGCCAACTCAGCTCGACTCCACTAATTTTACGAGGAAAAGGTGTAAACTTAGCTCAGCTCATTAAGAAATAAATTCAAGTTAAACCAAATCAAACTACTCACGAGTAGCTGAGTTACAAGCTTTGAGCTTTTCATCAATTCCTAGATCTGTCAGTCTACCGTGGATCTGTCTGAGGATGGCAGCGCAAGGTCACCAGAATCATCCCGGCTTGGGATATGGAGTGGGTGCTGTGAAAGAAGTAGAAGCGAGCTCGGCTTCTTTTTTTTTTTTTTGATTGGGAAGACTTTTTCCATTAACCAGAAGCTAGCTGTTGGTCAGCAGCTACAAATGAGTTTACAGACGCAGGCCAGGATTGTGACCAATACGTGACCACATTTGATCCTAACTCTGAACCCAAATGGGACAGGTGATCTGCTACCCTATTACATGACATTGGAGAATATAAAACTTTGGTGCTATTAAACCTTGAGACCATTAAGGCCTTTACATTTTTTACTATCGCTCCGATGGGTGCCAAATCATATCTTGTTGAAGTTAGCGCCTCCCGTAGATTGACCGCATCCACTTCAAGTTCTATCTTGGGTAGCCCCATTGATATTGCAAATCTTAGTGCCTCGAGAGCAGCATAAGTCTCAGCCTATAAAGCATCTATACGGTAATCAATTCTTCCCGCACCAGATGCTAGAACATTGCCTGCATGGTCTCTGATAATGAATCCGAATCCACCATATCTATTGGTCAGGTTAAAGGCCTCATCTGTATTAATCTTTACCCAACATCAGCTGGTTTCTTCCATGTTTGATTCACTGCATTTGGTCTGTCAACCTTTTTGAAGAAATCTCTATACTCCACAAAGTATCCTTGGATGAGGCTTGATATTCTCGCTGATGGCATTTTAGACTCACCTGCATTAGTATCATTTCTTTTTGACCACATGACCCATAGTGCCACAATCACCATCAGTTGAGTTTCCTCCGGTCACTGCCATATCATCTGAAATAAATCCATACTTGAACTCGCAGTCTGTAACTCCATGCGTTTATCTTCCATCATGAGACAACCTCCAAACCGTTTAGCATGCTTGCACTTGAAGAATAGATGACCTCCATCTTCATCTATAGCCTATCGCACATAGGACAGAGAGTATTCATATTCATACCTAATTTTCCTGCGCATATTTACTTGAGCTGGATGGGCCAACGAAAGCCCCATCTAATTTTGCCATCTTTTCAATTTCTCATTTTGTTTCGAGGATGCGGCTGAGAGTGAATTGGCGCCATTGCAAACTTTATCGATAATTTCATGTTATGGTATAAAAGTGTTTATATAATATTTGTTCAGAACATAATTCAACAATGATCTATAATGCATCATCCACAATTTATTTATATATCATATCTAAATGAAAAATCAAAGATTTATAACTTAGGCATTTGGCTCAAAAATAAATAATTATGATACAACAATCAAATTTTTAGTTGCAAGGAGATATATGATTCTTTCCCATGGTCTTGAGAAAACATATGAAAAATTTATGTTATATCCCAGACATAACATAACGGAGGAAGGAACCCTCTGGCGGATGTGGCCGGAGCGTCGACACTGGGCACGCCCAGGTAGAATAGGGCCGGGCACAAATGCAGGTAGTTATCAGGTAGTTTATCATACACCGGCGCGAATGTAACCTGAATCTGAGCCAAGCCACGTCGTGGCATGTATATCTATTTCTCGAGAAAAAACCCCTAGATATAACAACCTTTGTCTGCTATACCCTAGATATGCGCCCAAACAGCTGGTCCTTTTTCACTCATCAGAAAATTTCACGCGGGTCTAATGGGTCTTTATTATTAGACCGTTGAAATTTTTTCATTTAATAATTTTAAGAAAAGTTATCGAGAAATGGTCTTTCCTGACCAGAAAGGTCAATGTTGTCCAAATCTTCATGCCTTCAATCTTACTAATTAATTCTGATCTTATATTCTTCATGAACACACAAGTTCACACCTTGGAGAAAATTTAAGTGGGGTTTCTCCCACTGTCAATCCTTGAGGTCCTAATCAAAGCCTGTCCAAGAAAATAATGGCCTCCACATTGGTTCAGATCACCTATAGTAGTCAAAGCGCACGTCACAGGGTTAGAACCTTGTCCACTTGGTGGAAGGGGAGAAGAGAGAATGTTATATTACTACCAACGCGAGCTTGGTGGATGGTTAGAGGTAGCTGCTAGCTCTATGAGGGCCTCCACACTGATTTTTTCTAGCGATACTGGCCCAGTTCGACTGACATGATTTTCAGCCAAAGTTGGTTTACAGCCAGCACCAGCTATCACTAGCATGAGCAGCAGCAGCCAGCAACAGCAGTCATTTGGCTGAAAATCATACCAGCCGAACAGGGCCATTAGATATCAGGGGTAAAAGTTGAGTTCCCAAATACAGCTAACTACCCAAAATGAGGTGGGCTCCACCAATTAAAATTTTATATTGGGCAAATGATGGTGAGGACAGCAGTCCTAGAGCTGCGGTAAGAAGAAAGAGAAGATGTGGGCTCCACAAATTCAGTAGTATAGCTAGCGTTACTGCCGGCGGTGACTATCTGATCTCGGTTATGCAGAACGAAACAGGTGCATGTGGCACCGTATAGATAAGTGCACAGTGCATCATAGTGGAGGCTCTTAACAATATGTAATATGTGTGGGAATCATATGCTATGCTCTTTTTCTTGCTTCGAGCTAGCTCTTGAACAAGAGCTAGTAAACACTCTATCATATCATCTGTTTTCTAATGGAATACTAATTTCTACTATCCGCCATGGTTTGGACCAACGCAAATGAGAGAAGAAGCAAGCCCAGACCACCCTTTCATTCTAATGAAAGACATCCATCCTCTTTCATATTAAATATGATGTCAGGTCATCTTCTTTGCTGATGTGTCACCTAATAAATGCTAAATGAAAGGTCCATTGAGAATGGCGACCTTTCATTTTACATTTAATATGAAAGAGTAGTGGCACTCTTTCCAAGTTGATGAAAGGAGAATAAAATGTGCATTGAGACTCTTTTCCTTTTATATGTAAAATAAAATGGATCCCCATTGGTACACCTATGCAACCATTTAATGTCCCGTTCAGCCTATGAAACTGTGAAATGAAATAGTGCACCGAGATATGCCCTTTCATTTCACAGAATAAGAGTAGTAAGCTGACGTGTCACGCTTCGAAAATGTAAAATGAAATATGCCACTGAGAATGACCTTAGAGCAAGTATAATGGAAGCGTTTTTGCCGGCGAAATCCAATGGGAGAGTGAGAGAAAGTATGAGAGAGAATGCAGCGAGCGACTCGCGAGTCACCGGTGCGAGCGAGCGAAGAGATGTTTTTATTCAGATGAACACTACGGCTCCTGTGAAATCTCTACACGTCATGCTCGGACATTAAAGAGCGTGGGGCCCTCCACCACAGCTCGGTGGCATTTCGTCTGCTGCTAGCGAAACTATTAGCTTTGCTCTTAGGCCAGTCTCAGTGGGGGTTTCATAGGCAATAAATATAGTGACATGTAGACATTTTTGATGATGTGGCAGTGTATTAATGAGGAGAGAGGTGAAATGAGTTTCATGAGGATGAAACTCTCCATACACAGATTACCTAGACACCTTGTGTCTTGCATGTAACCTAGAAAACAACAATAGATGAAACTATGCATTGAGAGAGGGGTGTTTCATCCTAGTTTCAAACCTTTTTAGATGACGTGTCACTCTAGGTAATTGTATCCATGAAACTCCCATTGAGACTGGCCTTAGAAACTTCACTATAATATTAAACGAAAGTATCTCGGCCCCTACATCATATGATGTTTTTGGCCGTCATGGCAAATAAAAAAAACACAGAAGAAGTGAGGAGCAACTAATTGTAACTCAATCATCTAGCATCATCCCTCTAATGCCCAAGACCAGGTCACATGTGATTATTTTCTCGTCTAGCTTTCCCAGATTACACACTCGTGGAGTAGAATGGATTTACGTGCATGCTTATTACACCATGAAAACTCCCGCTAGTTGATCGTCTGGTCATCCCTCTGCCTGAATGTCGTCTGCGCTGATAGGTTTGCTCGACAATCAAAGCTTTCCATCCATAGAAATTGCATCCAGATAACGTGCAGGACGGGGCACTGTAATACTTAGTCAAGTCAGTGCCCTCAAACTTAGCATTGGGCGACTTGTTGCCCTCAAGTTCCGTCGATTCAATTCCCAGTTCCAACGGACTGCGCGAAGTGAAGTTATAAATACGAGTCACCGGAGATGTCAAAAGAACCGGAGACTAACCCATATATATACAGGTGAATGTGTCACCTTGGCATAAGTTAGACTGTTAGAGCCATGAGATCTTTGGCATGGCGGTACCTTACAATCATCCTCTCCCTCTCCTCCTTCCTGCCATTCTTCTTGGTCGCCGGCGACATCAGCTACGCCAACGTATGCGGCAAAACCAAGTACAAGGCTAACAGTACCTACCAAAACAACATCCAGCAGGTCACCGCTTTCCTGTCCAACTATCCAACCTTCAATACAGGCAGCGGCTTTGCGCTGTTTACCGCTGGCAAAGACCCCGACAAGGTCTACGGACTCGGCCTCTGCCGCGGGGACACACCGGACAACCTCACTTGCTACGCGAGTGCCTCGCTACATGTTCCGTAGTGGCACAGACTCTCTGCCCTTACGACAAGGACGCCGCCATCTTTTACGACACCTGCACCATGCGCTTCTCGGACCAGGACTTCATCAGCTCAACGAACAACGAGCCCGTGGTCGTGCTGAACAACACGAACACGGTGAAGCCTGCCGGTGCCACAAGCTTCGACGCGCTCGTGAACCGCCTCATCAACACGACGGCAGAGCAAGCCGCATCGAACGATGTCCCCATGGGCAAGAAGATGGCCACAGGCGAGGCCATGTTTGATGCAGGGGATCAAGGGAAGACGATTTACAGCTTGGTGCAGTGCACACCTGATCTAACACAAGCAGAGTGCAGAGATTGTCTCAAGCAAGTCATCGACATCTTGACTCTAAGGAGGCCTGGGGCTCTGGGAAAGAGGGTGGCTGGGATGAGGTGTAACGTCCGGTTCGAGGTCTACCCGTTTTATGTTGGTGAAGCTATGGTGCGGGTGGAAGGTCCGAACGCGCCGTCACCTCAATCAATCCCTTTGAATCCACCAAAGACGCCAAGTAAGAAAGGTAAACTTGCACTTTGATCTATCAAAAAATTTGCAGTACTTTGCATTTCCCCATTAAAATATAAATATTCCTTTTCCTACATTTTTCTTGAAAAATATTCTTTTATATCAGGGGTAAAATGGTCTTTTTACCCCTTATTTAGCACCGTTAACTACCATATTTGACGGAAGGACCACAAAGGGAACAAAAGTTAGAAAATGGGCCAAATAGGGAAGTTCAAATTCTGGAGGGCTAAGGAAGGAATTCTCATTTTTTTAGGCCGAGGAAGGAATTTCTGAATTAATAAATGTGATACATTTATTATTTATATGCTCCAGATCTAATATATAAATGATTTTTTTCTCTGAAAAAGGAAATTATTCATCTAGAAGAAAAGGTGTTCCAAAAATATATTCTATTGTGGTAGCTCCGTTGTAGAAATTCCAACCTAACAATTGTAGTTTCCTCTTCAAGACAAAAAATAGTTCTAGAAATTGTGAAGAATATAACTGAACAATTTTCAAACTTTAAGACAAAAGTTGCATCGAGAGAAGAGGTTCCATCTTTCTAGAAAGTAGCACATTTTGAGTTGTTCTAAAAAGGGCACATACAAGATAATGTGAAAAAGAAAATATCTAGCTAGAAATGGTTCTAATAGTTTCATTCAAACATTTTATTTTCTTGGCCCAACTATCTATTCTGCCATTCCTTGGCATCTCAAATTCAAAGAAATTAGACCCTACTTTGCCGGAGACTCCCAAAAATCTTGGAGCTGTTCATGTGTAGCTCCAAAGATATGTGGGTACGAGCTGTGAATGGTTTTGTAGGTATTTGTCAAGTTAAACAGATATACAATTTATCTTATATTACCCTAAATTGGGAAAAGTTCATTTTACTACCCGAACAATTTACTTTGTCCAAGTTAGTACCAAAACAAAATCTTGGCTAAATTACTACCTCAAACAATTTAAGTTGGTGTAATTTACTACCTTTTGCAATTTGCCTTTTTTTATTTCTCTTTTTATGCTTTGAATTTGAAGCTGAAAATTTTCACAGAAAGATACCATATTGTCCTGCACTAAAAAACAATTAGTTGTATTTTAAGAATATGTATTATAGTTTTAATAGAAACTTCTATGAACAATATCTATAAAAAATACAAAAAATTTTATTTTACATAGAGATTGATAACATGTAACATCATGCTGATTTTAAGTTGCAAATTTAAAGCATACAAAGAGAAATAAAAAACTGCATCAGAGAGTAAAACAGTAATAAAAAACTGCATCAGAGAGTAAATTGCACCGACTTAAATTGTTTGAGGTAGTAGAATGAGCCAAGAATTTATTTAGGTACTAAATTGGACAAAGTGAATTGTTCGGGGTAGTAAAATAGGCTTTTCCCTCCTAAATTATATGCTCCAAAACTCCAGCTTCAGCATGAATCTTCGAGTGAGAGCTGTGCCAATAAAGGTCACATATAGTTTCTCGAAGTGTGAATCTAACAATTTTCCCCATATATATTTAAGAGGGCATAGGCATGATGTTTATCATTTCCTAGCTAGTTAGATAAAACAAGCCAAATAACATTTAAGAGGTTTATCTGGACTTTGGCCATACTTGAAGGGAGTAAAGTGGACTTTATCCTTCCTTTTAATAGATGGCCAAAGTAGGGGTGGCAGTAAATCTCATGACTCGCTAGCTCGCTCGACTCGAAGATGAACTCGGCTCTACTCGACTAGGCTCGTTTCAATTTCAAGAGTTGAGCTAGTTTTGTTCTCGTTAAGTTAACAAGCCAACTTGATCTAGCTCGTGAGCTAGTTCACGAGCCAAATGAGTCGTCCACTCTTTAAGACTACGAAACTGCCATGTGGACGATGTAGAGCCCGGAGAATTTCTAAAATATGATGGTGATTGATGGTAGATGCCGGTGAAGTTGAGGTTGAAGCACTACTTTTTTGTTATAAAATTTACAATAAAAATGACTTGTTATATCTATGTGAACAAGTAATGTTTTTCTAAGAACATGCTTGGATCAATATATTAGATGAGTAATGCTTGATTTGAATATTAAATATGTTTATTGATCTAAAATATATAGTACTTCTATATCTATATATTTTATTTCCTTTTATTTTTACTTATATATAATTAAAAATATGTTTTTAACAAAGCTCGATGAGCTATAATGAGCTAGCTCGTGAGTATAACGAGTTGATTATTTGCTCGTTAGTATAATGAGCCAAGCTGAGCTAGCTTATTATACTAACGAACTAGAGCAATTTCATGACGAGCTGAGCCGAGCTAGCCCTAGACTAAAGTATGAATTCATAATGACGTGGCTCTTTCCTGTGTGTATTAAATTTTTCTATTGCATTTCTTAGACGATAAAATCCTCCATTATAATAATTTATAAGTGCTATGCTGTGCAGGAACAAAACGTAGGATTTTGATAGTTGCAGTGAGCTTGCCTCTAATTGTTGTGCTGTTTTGTATTTTCGCTGCCTTCATGAGGACTCGATTGCCAAGATTATGTGGACACCAGAGTAAGGAATCCTTTTCATTACTTTCTGATATATATATAAATTGTTGGAATATTTAGTATACATATGTTCTCACAGATAGCACGTCAGATAAGGATATATTACTTGTTAAGATTACTGAATTGTTAATCAATCGAACCCACAATAGTTTTTATAAATACCTGCCCAGGCATATATTATGAACTAACTGAATGTAATATGATGTACTTGGTATTCATTTTCAGAATTAGAGACCCAATAGAAGTTTTACAGTCACTTTCTGTAATGTTATTTCCTCTTTCTGGAATGTAGCATATCTGAGATCTCACTATTTGCATGTAGGATCAAAATCCCAAGAAGGGGTCCCAAGAGTCATGGAGAGAGCTGTCAGCTTATGGAGGATACAAGAGGGTAGCTCCGAATTCTCGATGTATGGGTTCTCCCAGGTAGCAGAAGCTACAAACAACTTTTCCGATGCAAACAAACTTGGAGAGGGCGGATTTGGTCCAGTCTACGTGGTAAATATTTTGGATTCCTGCTTGCATTGTATTACATTTACTAATTGAGGCTCCTACACAAACACAATGAAAATATTTTGCTTATTTCACCACTACATAAATCATTTTTACAATACGATCCCAGAACTAGTTTAACATGTGGCCCGAGACAAAATTCTAGCTCCTCTTGAATTCAACAATTCTAACTCAATGCCTAGAAGACCCGTTTGTAGAAATCCATTATTAGGGGAGGAATGCTACAATGAAAACAAAAAAAGGGGCCAACCTGTATAAATGGACCAGATTCTACGTACAAGCGGCCCTTTAAGACACCTCTTGCAAAAGACATTCATTTCTACACGTGGTTTCCGCTTATGGTGATCAATCTGTTTATTGCACAAGATGTTTGCATGAATAAAAGAAATTCATTTCTTATAAAGTGAAAAATTAAAGGAGGGTGTGGCTAAATATTTTTGTAGTAGCTGTGTGCATCTCTTCACTTATATAATTCGTAAATGAAGGTCAATCACGATGTATTTTTGCTAAAGTGCCACCGTCATCAATTACTGTACGAATGTAGAAACTGTGAGTTGTACATACCTATCCAGCATATGAGTGCTTCCTGATTTGTTTGAACCTGTATAAGACGTCTCTCCATTTTTTTGAGCTTGCAAGTTTGAGGATAAAAAAACAATGATAATAGCTCTGTACAATTAGCTCCTCCTAAATTGATCTTGAAATTAACAAGCACAACATCAGATAATTCCAGAGGCTAAATGAGATGCTCATTGAACTATTCTAGGGAGAACTACCAAATGGACTCAAAATAGCGGTTAAAAGGCTGAACTCACATTCAGGACAAGGTTTAAACGAGTTCAAGAATGAGATTCATCTTATTGCTAAGCTTCAGCACACAAACTTAGTGAGACTCCTAGGGTTCTGCATTCAAGGAGAAGAAAAGATACTGATATATGAATACATGTCAAATAAAAGCTTAGACTTCTTCATCTTTGGTAAGTATATTATTATAAATAAATCTTCTCAGGTTCATTTTGGGTTTCAATTTGCTATAGTTCTTAAGTACTTCAGTGCTATTACGCTATATATGTAGATACAACAAGAGGAGCACTACTAAACTGGAACAGGAGGCGCCATATAATTGAAGGGGTAGCTCAAGGGCTGCTCTATCTCCACAAGCACTCGCGGCTGCGCGTCATACATAGGGACTTAAAAGCAAGCAATATTCTCTTAGATGATAACATGAACCCAAAGATATCAGATTTCGGCCTTGCTCGAATATTTGGGTCAAATGAAACCCATGCAAATACAAGCAGAGTTGTGGGAACACAGTAAGAACATAAGCACACTATAGTGATTAATGACAATGTTCAACGTAAATAATTTCAGAGTGACTCATATATCACTAAACTTGAAGTATATTTCTCCTTTCAGCGGTTACATGGCTCCGGAATATGCTTCAGAAGGCCTGTTCTCCATCAAATCTGATGTCTTTAGTTTTGGCGTGCTACTCCTAGAGATCATTACTGGTAAAAGAAATGTTGGGTTCCATGAAACCGGGAATTTTCCAAACCTTATTGGATATGTGAGTGAAATTGCGTTTTAATAGCTGTTATACATATGTTTTTCTTGCACAATATTGAGGCATACGCATTAGTAATATATTTTGGCCGAAACTTTTCCATTTTCTTTTTTAAAAAGAGTAACAAATGTTCTGCATCACTGACTAGTTACAATAATTTGCAAAAGTCTTTGAGGTAATATAAATATGTGATGCAAATATGTTGTACCTTAGTGTTATCATTCACTTAAGACATTGGGATCAGTTTGCTTTGTTACCTATTTACATCAACTTCCTCTCCTCTAGGCATGGCGGCTATGGAAAGAGGGGAAATGGATTGAAATTGTTGACCCGTGTTTGGACATAAAAAATGAGAACAGAGAGATAATGAGGTTCATCAATGTTGCTTTGATGTGCGTCCAAGATGATGCTGTTGATCGCCCTACAATGACAAGTGTCACCTCACTGTTTACGAATGAAAGTGTAAACTTTGCTGACCCAAAACAGCCAGCATTCTTCAATATAAGGGCAATGAAGAACAACGGGGATCGTGGTCCTGATTTTGACGAAACTATCGAAAGCATAAATGATGTTACAAGTTCACCACCAAAAGGTAGATAGATCTTCCTCTCAATCAAGGGTGTAGATATATAGATGATCATCACTAAGGTAGATACATGTTAGATGAGAAAATGATTATAGTATACTTGGTCACACATGTAAAACCTTTTGTTTTACTATCTATAACAAGAAGAACCAGAACTTGGGCCAGATTGTAATAAACAGTGTGTGTAATATTTTCTCTCTCCCTTTGGCAGATTTGAAAGCTGATTTTCCGGCCTTTTCTCGGCTGGGCTGTTGTTGAGTGTTGAGTTCTTAATTACAATGCCACGGGTGGTGTTCCCACCACTGACAATGGAACTTCTTTCAACGCTAAACCCAAAACATCTATAATCGGTCTTCTTCCCATCCCTGACTTTTTTAATGTTTATGGTGTGATGAGGGATCAAGGCGGTGGTGGTCGCGCGGTGCGGGAGCGTAGAGGTAGACGATTAAGGAGGGCGTCAGCCTCGATGACTAGATGCGGGAGGCCGTGACATGTGTATGGTTTGCCAAAAAGAATTGCACGCGGCAAAGAGCTTTACCGTGTGTTTTATTTAAGCACACGACAAATAGCTCTTTACCGTGTATTTTATTTCATGCACTCGGCAAAGATAAATTCAAATCATATTTTGAAGCCCTAAATGAATTAAAATTAGAAGTTTTGAACTACAAAGTTGTATAAATTCTCAAGATCCACAACTTTTATTTTGGTCATTTCTTCATTCGATGAAATGATAAAAAACATTGTTTACAAAATGTACATCTCCTTGTATAGTTTCTTAGAACTAGAAAAGAGATTCTTTTGAGAATTTGACTTCAAATTATTTCATTTGACAAATTTAACTTCAAATCATTTTATATAGGTAATAGGTTATATAAATTAAGTCATGGTAAAATTTAATTATTTTTAAAATTTATTTGATAATTTTCATTTTTAAAAGTTCACTAGAAAATTGTTGTTGTGTGCCTAAAGTAAAACACGCGGTAAAATGTTTGTTGTGTGACAAAAAGAAATGCACATGATAAAGAGTGGTCTTTGCTGTGTGTTTTATTTTAGGCACGTTATCGATCCAAACCACCAAAACACTGCACTCTTATTGGTTCTCGCCCTCCCCTTCGGATCCCTCCCACCCACCCTCCTCTCTTTCTTCCACTTCTCTTCTCTCTCAAATGTCTCTCCCTCACTGGCACCGAATGCGGTCGGGCAGCAGGGGAACAACGGCAGCAGGCGAGGATGCAGCGACGGCGAGGCAAGATAGGCAGCGGTGCGGGGGAGGCGGCGATGCCGAGGCGTGGCAGGCAACGGCGCAACGCAGTGGCGGTAATGGCGCCGGGCGCGGCAGGCGGCTCGGGCGGCAGCAGTCAATGGCGCATCACGGGGGCGGCGGCGGCGCCGTGGCGTAGCAGGCAATGGTGCGGTGCCGCGACAGGTGACCTGGACGGCGGCAAACAGCAGCGCAGGGGCAGGTGACCTGGGCAGCGGCCATGACCACAACCTCGTCACGATAGGCGAAGACGTGGGGCAGCAGAGCGCGACAACGACGTGGTGGGGCCGGCCAGCCACGGTGGCACGATGTTCATCATTTTTTTTTAATTTTGTTTTCCAAAAACGTTTGTCGCGTGCTCATTTTAACACTCAACAAACTCCTTACCGCGTGTCTGAAGAAAAACACGTGGCAAAGGCAGCTTTGCCGACGGTATCTTGCCATGTGAGCTATCCCGTGTGCACGGGCACACAGCAAAGATGGCGTCTTCCGTAGTCAACATTATCTTAAAAGTAACATAAGTAATTTATTGGTGGTAGTATATATGTACTGTAAAACTGCTATAAAGACCGAATCAACGTAACCGTTATTATTGTGCCCAAGTAGCAGCGCCCAAGTTTTAAAACTCCTCAACCTTCAATTACCAATAGTCTAATTTGAAGATACGAGAGCATGGGATTCGGTGAATGCCAACGCAGATTCAGACGGCAGTTGTACTTATTATTAGTTCAGATCGTGCTACTTGCGTGCCAAGTTACTAATGCCTTGGGAGCTGGCGGATGTTGGCTTAGTCAACGAACGTTAATTAGTAGTAATCAACAGTCCAGCTGATCCCCTTGCTTTGTTTAAGTAGCTAGCAGCAACCGGATTAGAGCACCATTCTCCTCCCCTCCTACTAATCAAGCACGCCATGGTCCCCGCCGCTACCGTCCTAGTGCTCGTGGCGCTCTTCCCGGCTCTGGCCGCCGTTACCGCTGATGATGACCGCCTCCGGCCCGCCGCTGAGAACCGCCTTGTGCTGTCTCCATGCCACACCTGCAGCGAGCATCAAGGCAGCTACGCTCCCGGCAGCGCTTACGAAGCCAACCTGCAGCTCCTCGCCGCTATCATCCCCGCCAAGGTGAACGCGGAATCTCGCAACTGCTCTAACGGCAACATGGCCGGTGACAGCCCCGACTTGATCGTGGCGTCCGCCTACTGCCCGTCGCCGTGGCGCCCTGGAGCGAACTCGTCCGACTGCGGCGCCTGCGTCGCGCTGGCGTTCCGGGAGGCGCAGAGGCTGTGCCCCTACCACAGGCAGGCCGAAGTCGTGGTGGACGGCGGCGCGTGCACCCTTAACTTCCACGACTACGACCTCATGGAGGAGTACCAGCATACTAGTGACTTCCACGACTACGACCAAATGGACATGGGCGTCGCCCCAACCAAGGGTCAGTGTACACACCTCTCTAGAGTCTAGTCTCTACACAAATCTCATCAGTTTTATTCATTCAAAAACATCTCATCAGTTTTAGATCCAAAGAGCAATAACACCATGAGGCAATGAGAGCGCAGGAATCTCTACATTAGAACGAGAGTTTCAATATTCTTAATTTCTCTGTTACCGTGTCTACTCCGGCGAAATTTTGCTGTGTCTTGAATCTCTCTTGATTTAATTTCCTGCCTCTGAAAGGCCCGTTTTCAATCGTTCCAGATACGTCGTCGTTCTGGCTTGAGAATGTCATGAAGTTCCCGGATATTCTTTTGGTGCTGCTGTTTCAAATTGGGCTCCTTTGTGTTGTGTTCTTGCTCGTCCTGGAGCAGCGCGCAAAAAGCGGAGACCCCGAAAGGTATGGAATCACAGCTCTCAGCTCGGATCAGTTTCGTTTGGTTTCATTCAGTTCCTTGTATGTGCTACAGCAAGTTAAAGTTGACAAAATGTTGGTCTTGGATGTATGCAGCAGTGATGACTACTACCTTCCAGTCACCGGAGATCAGTAGCTGAGCAACATGGTGCCTTTGGATGGTCACTAATAATGATTCAAAGGCACCACGTCACGGGAGATCAGTAGCTGAGCAACAGTCATAAGCAGTGGAGAACTGGAGATGGCTTTTGTGCCAAGTAACTACCGATCTCTTGATCTTGTACAATTTACAGTACGTGTCATAGCAGAAAACGTTCTGCCTGAACTTGTATGTCAAATTCTTGAGCCAGAGAAACAAGTAAAGGTTCCACCCAGTGTAAATTACTCCAATAAGCTACCATTGTTCAAAGTTATCTTCTTCGCGAGATTCTGCTGACAATAACAAGTAACAAGTTCTGCAGATATATTCTATATTTTGGCAGTGACAAATGATGACTCTGCAGCAACTATTAGCACCCCTACCATTAAACTCTAGAGTAAATTTCACAAAACTACACATTCTTTGACAAAACTATCACATAACTAGACATTGTAGAAAGCGTGTCACAAAACTACATATTTTACACACTTTTGTATCACAAAACTACCTACTTACTAATTTACTATCCGTAATGAAAATGTTATCGCCACACATTGTCCCTGTGTTTTAATCAACTGGTCAGTATTGAGTTGCATGTACCAACCAGTTCACCCAAAAGCCTAAGCTAATAGGGAAAGGTGGGCAATTCACTTATACTCCAACACTCCCCTCACGTGGAGGCTCCCTCAGGCCTCAAACGTGGAATATTGGAGTGGGCTGCAATTTATTTAATAAATCGCGCCAGCCAAGATTCGAACTCGAGACCTCCGGCCCCGATACCATATTGAGTTGCATGCACCAACCAGTTCACCCAAAAGCCTAAGCTGATAGGGAAAGGTGGGCAATTCACTTATACTCCAACAGATCAGATCACTCTATATTCATCTTCAAAACTATAAGTACCTCGGGAGCACTGTAAAAGATCTCTCTTATACAAAATTTAGCAAGTAAACTTTTTGTAGGCAACCACTGGATCTCTCATTTACCTAAGTTCTTGTCTTATTTTATGAATCAAAGATTTTAGAAACTTGTGTGTTCGATGGATTGATACAACCTATAGTTCCACACCTGTGTTTCTTATTTTTGTTGTTTTGATCAAACCACAGCGCACATTCGAGATCGTTAGTTTCTTTGCACCAAACATATAAGTCTAGTAGTTCTATAATTTGCCGGTGGCTCATTTGAAATAGTTTATAGAATACCTATCACAATCCAAACCACCTCTCCTTGAAATGATTTTCCAAATACTTGTTCCCATCAAATTCCACCACACTACTAGAAAACACCATCTGTAGACACGCTTTATTTAAGGTCTAGATACGTTTATTTTGTCTCAATCAAAAAATAGAGACGTTTTCATAAATCGTGTCCGAGGCGTCTCCGAACATGCCGTGTCAAAGCTTGGTAAATATGATTTTTGAAAACATGTCTATTGAAGTATAAGACGTTTAATAGAGATGCTATAAAGCATAGATATGTTTATAGATACGTTTTCACGAATGCGTTGTATGTATTATAGTAGACACGTTTTGTGACATGTTAATAATCTTAGACACGATTTTATTGATACGTTTAGACTGTGTTTCTATCAATATAGACACATTGTATACAATGCATCAAAAAATATTCTTGTAAAACTTGTTCTAAACGATTGACTTATTCGTGCAATTAGTAGGAATTGAACCTGCGACTTCGTCATTTTCTACAAGCTCATCTAACCAACTCACCTAGGAAACAAAGTTGACATTCTTTGACCATATATTGTTTTATATGCATGTTCTCTTAGTGCATTAACGTCTCTAGGATTTTCAATAGCATGTCAAAAATGTCTCTAAACGAGGGTAGATACGAAAAAACGTGTCTAATATCATCTCACTTTTTATACGATTTCAATAACGTGTTAGCAAACGTGTCCGATGTCGTGGGATACGATTAAAGCATCTCTCAATCCCATATAATTTTGAGATTCCCTCTAAAACATGTCAATAAACGTCTTTACGTTGGATACCGATGGTTCAAAGCGTGTCTAAAATCGTGATGTTTTACAAAGCATGTCAAAAAACGTGTTTATCGTTTTATTTACGTTAAAGCGTCTCTAAGAGTATGTCATGTTGACACATTCTCAAAATCGTGTCAAAAAGTGTGTCTAGCTACTTATGTAGGCACGCTTACAAAAACGTAGCAATATAAACGTGCCTAGAGGCTATTTTTCTTGTAGTGCCAGGGAAAGGCCAAAATTTCTATCGTGAACTATTTTGTGAGGAAATTCTATATATATAGATTACCTGGTCAGTCATAGCTCACAATTCTCTTCACACTTCCTCAGCTCCTTGAGACGAAACATGCAATCCAACTTTAACTCTGTTTCAGAGATACCTTTCCAACAATCGATAAAACCATATTGGCAGTGGCTATATTGTGATCTTTCTTGGTCGATAATCAACAACATGGGCTAATCAGCTTTAGAATTTCGTGTTTGACTATGCAGCTCGGTCTCCTAGATTATGTTCAATTGAAAATTTTGTACTATCTCATCCAGCTTCTCAACAACAGTTTGAATTTATTTTATTCAATCTAACATACAATATCTGATGACAACCTAAAACATTTTATTCCTTTAGGTACTACACAAAGAAAAAAATGAATTCCTTCAACATAGTGTCCAATTATTAAGTTATCAGATTAACCGTCTTGGTTGTAGTGAACATCAGCACAATTCGTTTGAATTCATTTTCTGAATTTTGATCGGTAAACTGACCAATTTTTCTGATTTCCACCAAAACCGTGAAACCGGTAGCATGTGCAGTTTGGCTGGCACGGTCGGTACTGTAAACCTCTTGCAGAGATGATGAAACATTGGTTGTTCATCAAGTACATGAGACCAACTTTGCAGTGTATTGTTGAAGAGGTCTCCGCCTCCTTTGATTCTTACTCTTACATAGTGGAGAGTGATTTTCCTCTATCTTTCTATCAATGTAGTAACTCCTTTTTCTTTGATTAAATATTACGTCAATAGATTATCAGTAAAGCATTACATAATTGATGGACGAAACACATATCTGGATATTGGCTCACTTCGAGTTTGCAACGTGGACTTGGACTCCAATTTTTTTAGCGTGGAGTGTGAACTGCATCAAACTTTCTTGGACACCATGTTCGTCCTTCTTGAGCACGATGCGGTGAGTGCTCCAACCACTACTCTAGTACTACTATGTTTTAGTCAACAGTCAACGACTACTAGATCCAGAGTTCAATTACTAGCAAGAGTACCATTCTCCTCCCCTGAGCTAAACCTGTCTTTCTTCCACATGTCTCGAGCCGGGGAACTCCTCGTGCCTGCGCTGGCGCTCCTCCTCACACTGGCCACCGCCGACGACAACCACGGCTTGCTTACGGTGTCCGATCACCGCTGCGGCCGGCATGGCAAGTACGCTCCCGGCAGCACCTACGAAGCCAACCTGCGGCGTCTCGCCGTCACGGTTACCGGCGATGTGAGCACATCCAGCTGCAACTGCTCCTCCCACCGCGTCGCCGTGGACCTCCCCGACCAGGTCTCGGTCTCCGCCTGCTGCCCTTCTTACTTGGGCGCCGACATGCCATCAAACTGCAGCGCCTGCGTCGAGCTGTGCTTCCGGGAGGCGCAGAGGCTGTGCCCGTACCAGAGGAAGGCCACGGTCGAGGTCGGCGAAGGCGCGTGCATCGTTAAGTTCCGCGACTTGGCCGTGGATCACTTTGAGGACGACTTCGACTTCGACTCCGACATCATCGCGCGTAAGTGCTCCACGACTTGGATCTCGAGACCACTCGTGCAATGTATATGGACAGTTCCAAATAATTCTATTACCTCCGCTACTCTTTGCCTCTTTGGTTGTGCTCGCCTTATTATTCTCGTTTCTGCTTGTGGCCAGAGGTCCAGAGCATCCTTTTCACCCGAAATCTTTGCTTCAGTTGCAGAAATGGCGGCGCCGTCGTGGTTTCTGGATCGGGATCTCCTTGTCATGCTGCTGTTTCAAGCAACCGGAATCCTCTGCATCATGCTCTTGCTCCTTCTAGAGTGGCGTCGCCGTGTCATTAGTTAGCCGTTCATCATAGTTCATACCAACTAATTATGGCCCTGTTTCAAACGTACGTTGGTAGACCAAATTTCTTATCGTTCTGCCTTTCTTTTCAACTGCAAACAGCAAAAACGTATGCTTGAGATTGTATATCGAAATTCTTGGAGTACTTCAATTATTTCTCGTGGAAGAAATTGAGTTTTTGCTTGATGCCAGTACAAGCATGCCCTGATTGGTGTTTACAAAACCAACAGTGGAGCAGAACATGCATCTGCGCGGCTAGTATAGTCTAATACGGAGTAAGAGCTAGTGTTCTTGTATTATACAGTATTGATTGTATCATTTACCTCGCTATCGCATTATTATCGTGGTGAGAGTGTTGGCCACTTTTTAGTTGGCTTCAGCTTGTCGAAGAGTATTGGAGAGGACAAATTCTCCACCTTTGAAATTTCCCATCTTTACAATTGAAATTTTTCCCTCATTTAGAATTACACCATCATGTCATTGGTCGGTCTTGACTGTGAGAGGGTGAGAGTTACACCAAGAGGATTACAACAAAACGACCACCAGGTGAAGAGGTTCATATCGATCTAAAACAAAAAGGCCGTGGAAGGCACCACAATTTGTTAACTCTTCGGCAATATCAACTGCCACATGCTGCCAAAAAGCTCTTGGAGAAGGGAAAGCAAGTATGATATGGTGCGCTGTCTCTGTCCAGTTGTTGCAGATTTTACAGCTATGATCATTGACTATGTACCTGGGTGGTCGTCGTGGGGGTGGCTCTGTTATTCCACACTGAGCCAAAGAAGTCACTGGGATCTGTCAGATTTGAGCTTATTATAACTATGGGTGTGTTCGTTTTCTGTGTCTAAACTTTAGAGCTGTCACATAAAAAACAATCTTACTATTTAGGAGTATTAAATAAAGTTTAATTATAAAATAAATTACAGGCCCCTAGACTAATTTACTGAGACGAATCTAATGAGGTTAATTAAGTCATGATTAGAAGATGGTTACTGTAGCATCACTTTAGTAAAACATAAATTAATTAAGCTTATTAGATTCATCTCAAAAATTAGCATCAATCTGTCAATAGGGTTTTGTCATTAAATTGATCGAAATATTCATAAATTATAAGATTCTCTTTGATGTGACGGTGCTAAATTTTAGAGGGCAGGAAACGAACGGGGCCTATATCATCGAAGGGGAAGTAGTCACTACGACAAAATCGCTGAATGCCGAGTGCCGAACGGTTTGCTGAGTGTCTTATATCGAACACTCGGCAATGGCACTTTTACCCAGTGCCACAGGGTTGGCACTCGACAAACAAAAAACACCCGGCACATGACCTATGTGTCGAGTGTCACGAGGATGACACTCGGCAAACATCAGCCCTTTGCCGAGTGCTGTGACGTGGCACTCGGCAAAGAGGGCCTGTGTGCCGAGTGCCGGCAAAGGGCTAATGTGTGCCAAGTGCCCTGCCAGGTGGCACTCGGCACACAGGCCCTCTTTGCCGAGTGCCATCCGTCTGGCACTCTGCAAAAACACCGCCGTCAACCACGTGACACCGTTTGGCTTATCGAGTGCTCTGTTAGACACTCGACAAACACCTTTGCCGATCAAATCTAAGCCGACAACCCTTTGCCAAATGTGACACTCGGCAATGCAAACCCTTGTTTTCCCGTAGTGAGTGAACGTTAGGTGCATCATCAAGCACAGTAGCATGCGTATATTGCTAAGGCCAGTCTCAATGGGAGTGTCATGGTAGTGTCATGAGCATTAAATTTGCTGACATGACATGAGAGAGAAAAGGGGAGTGCCATGGGATGAGAGATGAGTGTCATCACCATGATCCTCCACTCGACACGGTTTTTAAAAAATTCTTTTTGATAACTCGTATGATGACACCCTCCACTGAGAGTGGCCTAAGGCAGCTAATTCCAATGGCAATGGCCATGTGTGTGACTCGGATGATAAAGCTCTGTTATTACCTGGAATGGAACACTGTGAAACCGGAAGCTGCGGGGCCAAGGTCACCTAGTAGTTGATAGTATCAAACAAGCGTGCCTTTTCGTTGTTAAAAAATATGTCCCTTTTCTGTCTACAAAAACAAGTGGTCACTATGACTCCAAGAGTCATGCCATACTACGAAGTAGACTAGAAATGAGGGTCGTATTAATGTGAGGGAAAAAAAGGTAACGTGGGTTGTTGCATGTGGCCGCCAAATACGACCAGTGATCCTTATACATAAGAAAAAAATACTAGTATGACCAATGATGTGGCGTGGTCAAACGTCAAGGTCGTCGCGAGCGCTGCTACCGACTCCAGAAGACCCACAGTCAATGTTTTGTATGAAGCATGGATATGTAACTCGTTAAGGACTAATATGTAAACATGAAAATATAATAAAAGGTACTACAGCATAGGAGGTGCCGTCGAGTTGAGATGAAGTCCCCGGAATTTCGATTTTAACAATAAAAGGTCCCCAGAAATTTTCCCCATTCTTTGCTCTCTTGAACCCTACGTACTCAATCTCCAAGATTCAGCGATCACTCCGTTACATATTCCTGAAGAATTCCACCTCTCCACGCATCCACAGTCTCCTCCTCTCACTACTGCCATGATGAATTCCTCGATCCTTTCTCTCGTTCTTCTCCTGCTCGCCGTCCCGGCTCACGCCGCCACCATCAGGCCAAGGCCATGGTTCACCCAATGCGTCAGCGGCGTCACCTACGCGGCCAACAGCACCTACGAAGCCAACCTCCGCCGCCTCGCGGCCGTGCTCCCGGCCGAGGTGTCCACCTCCCAGAGCTCTTACAATTACAGAGCCGTCGGGTTCTGGCCTAACCGGGTACACGCCTCATCGTTTTGCCGGCTGCAACGCAACTCCTCCTGTGCCGCCTGCATCGCCGGCGCCTTCCGGGAGTTGGAAAGATGGTGCCCGTACCGCAAGGAGGCTTTCGTTTCTGATCGCAACTGCACTCTGCAGATAATCGATGTCCGCATCTTTGGGGCCGATGGCGTCTACGGTGAGTTCTTCCATGCTTGTGCTTCGTCTAGAACTTTAATAATATTCTGGAATTTGCCGCCAGGTTGTCGCATTGATATGTGACAGCGACTTCTGATTTACTAGTAGTACCCACCACCACTTACGTTCTTATATTAGAAGAGGGGGAAAATGCATTCAGTATTAATTTTGCCGCGTGCGCTTGGTTCACATTCCGCAAAATAGTTACTGAGCGGCGAGTTTCATTTCTCCCCACAAATAGTCGCGTTTATTGGTGTCAAAATTAAGCACTAGTAGTACTAGACAGCCCACATGTTTACACTTGGTCGTAGCCTCGTAGGGAAGCAAACTTCCCACGTTTCCAGTATATTTCTGAAAATTCAGTGGCCAGACAGTGTAAAAGTGGTGATGCGTCTATATTGATGTTCAATTTCCCTGAACTATAAATTGATATGTTCAACTATGCTTTTAATCGAGTTCTTTTTTTATTTGTATCGCATTTCAGGAGGAGACACACTGAAACAGATCGTGAATTCAGGATTGATATTTCAAGCAATTGGATTTGCCTGGCTTTTCTTCTTGCTACTGCAAGAATGGCGTGGCGGAAAAAGAGGCACGGCTATGTAAGTACCACTTGAAACTCTGCTAGTTTCATGCATTGCTTGAACTGGGAGCTACTTCCCGCAACGTGCCTACAACCTATGTGGATTCAACAAAAGATGCTTGTTATATCTCTAGTATGTAAATTTAAGTTGAACAGGGTCTAACATATGAACATGCTAAATAAGTGCCTAAATATTATTTCTGCTTAGTTAGATATTCTCTAGGTGTGAGGCTTCTAATCAGGTTTCAAATCCTAAGGTACACATTTTGTAGAATTAAAAAAAGCACTTGTGTTTTTTAGAATAATTAAAATCACTTGTTACGTCTCATTTAGTCAGAAACTTTAGTCTCCATCTCCGTATATCTAGTTCACTTGTAAGCTTTATTGGGACTGCCTTATATATTGCGTTTTGAAGACCATAGATTCATTCAAAGAACATGAGGACTGATGGAAGTGACAAGTCTCCCGGCTGAGAAACTTCTTACTTCAATTAAATTATTTCAGTTTTTTGTTGAAACCTTAGCTGGTTCTAGGTAGAAAATAGCAAAAAATGTCTGATCTAACATGTGATGGGTGGGGACCCTCTTGTATGTGGCTCAAAGTAATAATTAAGGACCGAATCATAGGAGGTGGCTCGTTGAGGATTTTTTTTTCAGCCGTTGCATACCCAGGGCCGAGTTTTTTTAAAAAAAGATAAATAGAACTGGTTTATCTGACCTCAATAACTTTCTGTTTGTATTATACAGGCTTTCTACTCCTCTGGTAGATGGAGATCACTGATTTATCGGATTGGTTGGAACAAGAGATGCTCAGGTTAGATAGAGGCATAGAGCGGCCAAGTAATGAGAATAGCTGCCTACTCTCAGAGCTTTGGAGTCATCTGATTTTCCTTAACTCTGCAATCCGACAAGCACTAGTGGAGTGGTGGTCGAAACAAGTAGAAATTTCCTCTGGGAGGCAGAAGCACACGTCGGTCCAACTTAGCTGTCAGCCGGCCTCTTCCTCTTTCTTGACAAGATTCACGCCATGCCAAAATCAAAGATGTAATCTTAACGATGGAATATATAGTATGAATTATTACTGTCAGTGTTCAGCACGTATTCTAATGATGTAATGCGGATACGAACATTTTTTATACTACGTACCAATGGATACGACGCCCGGCCCGCCAAACGCGATTGGATACGACGCTCAAAGAGTCAAAGTCGTCGCCAGTGCGCGCGCCCTACTGGCTCCAGTCCAAGCATTTCAGCTCCACATGCTTCGCAAATCCACCGCCCGGCTACCACTCAGGCACTCACCAAGTCACCAGTCACCACCATGTTGAATTCCTCGCTCGTCTGCCTCGCCCTCTTCCTCTTCCTCCTCGTCCCCTCGCCTCTCGCCGGAGCTTGGTCTCTCTCATGCGGCAGCGATGGAAGAAGCTACGCGGCTAACAGCACCTACGAATCCAACCTCCGCCACCTGGCCGTCATCCTCCCGGCAGAGGCGTCCGCCTCGGCCGGGCGCTACGTGGACCGCTCCGTTGGTTATTGGCCTAACCTGCTTCAGGCCACCTCGAGATGCCGGAGTGGCGAGATCGACTGCGCCGCCTGCATCGCTGACGCCTTCAAGCTGGTGGAGGTCGAGTGCCCGTTCCGCAAAGAGGCCGCCTTCTTCAATCGCAACTGCTCTCTCCGCTTTGGCGAGTTCAGTATTTTCGACGTCGGTGGCTTCAGTGAGTACCGAATTTACTCATCTTTGGTGATATATTTCCACGAATAGGTAGCGAGCACAAAATATTAGAGCCTGTGATCTGCGACACAATTTTCAGAACAGTTCCGAGGACGACAAATTGAGTTCGTATCGTAGAGGAAATACCTTGAGAAAAGGCGAAGAAAAGGCAGCTTTGGTAGTCAACGTTACGAATTTTCAGTCATCAACTGATCACTAATGTCTACATAATAAGCACACTCGAGAAAAAAAAATCCTGCATAATGATGACCAAAATTTTCTTTCTACTGACTGTAGTTGCTGATGACAAAAAAGTACTTATCCACTTATAATCAGATTTGTTAGTGATAATCAAACAAATAAAGGTTTTTGTAGACGTAGATTGCCTCATTTTCTAAAATTTGGACTCTCACAACTACTTACAAGGTTAATAACAACAATTATGTTTTGTAAACCATTAAAATTCTTTTAAGTCATGATGTTATTCGCTGAAATAATCTAAGCATCGGGACCTCTAGTTTGCTGTTCAATAATATTCGGACATCCGAAGCTACTCATGCATAGAGATACTTTTCATGGACGGAATTCCGAGATGCTTTACATGCCTATATCATTCCAGACGCTCTAATGAAAAGAAAACGGCAAAGGTCTCCATATCATAAAACTATGTAATAATAGTGATATACTTGTTAGGTTGTATTCAGCAGGATAATGTCAAGGCTGCAGGTTTTCCCCCAATATCTAATTAATAAGGATAAGACATAAGTTCTTCTAGAAATTTACAGGGACTCAATTTGAACTCTGTGTACTCAACATCAGGTTTTTGACTTCATATTTCAGGAGGAGCACAAATCCTGGTTTTGGGGATGATATTTCAAGCAATTGGGCTTGTATGCCTTTTCTTAACGTTTCTACGGGCTTGGCGGCATGATACTAAAAAAGGCAAGCTTGAACTGTTTTCTGTAAAACTGAAATAAAATTTCCGCAGAACCATCGTTAAACATGACAGAAGTCTTGGGCTAACATATATAACAGTTCTCTGATTAGATAAATTTTTTACTTTGTATGTCTATTTCTCGTACTCTTTAAAAGTTATCTTCCTTACTAACATGTTCGGCTGGAGATGAATGGGATAATATAACTCCTCTTATAAAATGCAGGTGTTACACCCCTCCTCTTTCTGGAGACAAGTAAATCAGAAGCTTGACCCCAAATTTAGGCATCACCGACTGTTACATGTCTGTAGTCTAGTTCTTGTTTTTTGCTTGCCAGACTCAGATTCAGCTCTTGTAAATAATAATTGTTCCTTGATACTGGGTGGTGAACTGGAGAGATAAAAAGGTACCTACGTTTAGGAGTGGCATTGTGTCAATAAAGTAAGTATCTGATTCACATATCCCACCAGGAAACGTATAATTACTTCAATTCCGCGAGGCTATATCTTGTGTTAATTGTGTGCAGTCTATACATGGCTATAGGCACAATGAGCTTTGGCCGTATTTGCTGGATCACTTCAGTTAACGAAACTTCTCAAAAACAGAGTGGCTCACAAGGAATTACGAAATATCTAGAAACGATTATAGAAATGTTTTATAATTTTCTAGCAAAATTATGTAGTCGACCACACCCATGCGAGTGGGACTATATCCTATACTCAAGACTGTTAAAATCGAAAACTTGAAATGAGATGTTTTAAACATGAGCACTCTGAACATTCTAGGCAACAACAGGGACAATTCACTATGCATTTAAAGAGTTTACAAACTTAATATGGCTGAGTTAGTGGTGGTTATCTTTTTTTCTTTCCAAGTTCTTAATCTTGGGCACAATGAATAGCTACATATATACATTGGTGTTGAAAAAAATAAAAAAAATGCATTAAAAAGAGTTATTTATAACTGATATGCATGTTAACACTTGACACAAAAAAAATCCCTTTCTTGATTTTACTTCCCACAGCAGTTGAATTCATTTATTTTTACTCTTCCTTTACTTTACTTCATCAAACAATTCCATTTTCGTACAATCTATAGCCATATGCAATTGTCTTTCTCATATAGTCATGTGAAATTGGAGTCTAAGGCTCCCTTTGGAATTTAGGATAGGAAAAATTATAGGAATAGGATAAATATAGGAATTGAGATGGTATGTTTTTTAAATCCTATGGAATTGAAAACATAGAAATTGAGATGAGAAAGTCTTTGGTAGTCTGGAATCTATAGCTTCATCTTGCTCTACATGAAAACAAAGGAAGGAAAAAAGAGGTCTAACCTCTTGCTTTATTTCCTCCAAAATCAAGCATAGGAATTCATTCCTATGGAAAGTATCATTTGTTTTTCCTATGAGCCAAATGGTCATATAGAAAAATTGCCTTTACAATTCCTATCATCCAATTTTCCTTTGTTATTCCTTCAATCCAAAGGGGTCTAATCTTTGTAACATTTTACCTACCATAGTACGGATATGTACATGAAGGACAATCACAGTGAACCCCCCCCCCCAAAAAAAAAGGGGGTCTAATCCAAAGGGTGTAAGGACGACTCATGCCCATGCAATTCCATGCCGTCGGTGAGCTTGATAGCCCGATTATTATTGCGTAACAACAGTTGCGACCTTCAGTCTTCAGTATCCAACGGCTTCATTACCACGTGTATTCCACCGTATTCAGTAGTCGGCATCGTGTTTGGTAGTGGATGCGGAAGTTTGAAGATTGAATGTACTCATGGTTACATGCAATGTATGACTTGTCTTAGTAAATTTTACAAAACTGAAACTATTTGTGTCGTAGTTTCAGAAAACTACAATATATTTGATATAATTTCAAAAATGTGCTCGTCCATCAAGATAATCATTTCATGCTAGTGACAACAAATAAAAAATGGAGTACAACAATTCTTAATCTTTGTTTTTGTGACGCTGACAAGTGGCACCATGCACAAAAGCTATAGTTTTCTGAAACAAATGTGCAAAATCGTTGTGCTTTTCTGAAGCTATTAGTAAAATTTGTAGTTTTCTAAAACTATGACACTGATAGTTGTTGCTTTTGCGAAATATATTCCTTTTTAAACAAGGGAATATTTGGGCTGAATGTTAGCAGGCCCGGAGCCCATGACAGATGGTAAGAGAAGAATGAATGTCAGCTTCTAGAAATATTCAATGGAACCATATCTCTTCTGGTCCAGGAACACTTTCACATCACCGTTCAAGGTTTTTTCCTTCAACATTCGCGGCATTATTATTAATGCAATGGTGGCAATCATTTCATTAGGTGAAGAAGCACGTATATTTTGAACAGGCTAGGCTAGCTCGATTTTCATATAAAACGAATATATAAGGGCAAGTACAAAGGTGTGGTCTTATAGACCGCCTCATGCATGACACGTAATCTCGAGACAGTCTATTAGACTACTTGTACAATGGACGGTTGTTTTAGTTGTCTTGTAGAAATTGATATTTCCTAAATTTGTGAATGAGAAAAGGAATATTTGTGAGTTGCATGGCAACTACAACTTGTACAATGGTGTATAAGTCGTCTCATACTCCTAAATTCTAGCGCATGAGGTGGTTGCTTCGCGAAACAACCACCTCTTTCTCTCAGCTCCCTCTCTCTCTTCCACATCATCAAAAATCCTTTGTGGCATTACATGAGAGCTATGAGACTGCTGACGTGTCGCGTTGTATCTGCCCTAAGATATCTTAGCAGTGGACTCTTGTTATTTCAGCTTTTTTAATAGTGAGAAACAGAAACGCTACTGTTAAACTAACTTGTTAGCATCCTTTTAAAAACCAAAACAAAAGTACTGACATCTGTCCTTTAATAGCATTTTCTAGGTATACAGTTAGGTTATCAACATTTTCAAACTTGTCTTTGTCAAACTGATTTTTTTTCTTTTTTTTTTGGGAAAGGTCAGCAGAAGATGAAATGAAATTTTGTTTGGCATGATGAAACTGAAGTTCACTTGACTGAAAGAGGAATTTGACAAGTTTCACTACATATATGGCAGTGGCATACTTGTTGTAGGATGTGCCTTAGCGGCTTAGCCAGATCCTATCCATTCACACCTGCTGGACGGTGGTAACCCATAGTCTAGCACCTCTTTCTATTCTTCTGAAAAAAATATATATCTCATATAAATTCTGCTGGTTTTACGTGTTTCTAATCATTTAGTGCTGTTAGATATTTGACTCATAGATACGTTTCTAAACGCCCTGTCCCAGTTGATGATTATGTTTAAGATAGAGATGGAGCAGAGACGAAGTCGTGAGGTTCCCATATGACATATTGATGATTACTAAATTGCATGCCCCGTCGTGATTAAGGCCCCGTTCGTTTCCAGCTATATAAATTTTAGAGGGGTCAAATCAAAGAGAATTTTATCATTTTGGAGTACTAAATAAAGTCTAATCTCGAAACTAATTGCAGACCTCCTATCTAATTCACGAGACGAATCCAACGAGGGTAATTATGGTGTTATTAGAAGATGTTTACTGTAGCATCACTGTAGCAAAACATAGATTAATTAGGATCATTAGATTCGTCTCGCAAATTAGAGGGAGTCGCGACATAGGTTTTGTTATTAAATTAATAAAAATATTATTAAATAATAAGATTCTCTTTGATGTGACGAGTATCTAAATTTTAGAGGGTGGAAACGAACGGGGCCTAAGCGACGATCAGGTGGGTGATGACTATAGGCTGGTGTCTGGGTGGCGTAACCACCTCGATTCTGCTGGTCGACGTACGGCAGCATAGACCGAATTGTTGACAAGAAGCAGTCGAAAAACATGGGCACGAAGTCCTGTGGCTTCCATGCTAGTGCAGCCTATAGAACACGTTCGTGCATAACTACGACGGGCGCGGCAAGGAAACACCAGTACTGACAGGAACAGCGGGACCCCTCGTCCCGTCCCGTCACGTTGCTTTGCAGCAATGGAACGACGCCGCGCGGGGAGAACTAGGCCATCCAGTCATGCCAGTGTCGTCGCCAGCCAAGACGGTCAAACCTACCCCCACACGAGGGCCCTGGTCGCCTCTCGCCGCCTTATTACACCCCGTACGTGCTCGTTTGATTCCCCTGACGCCACGCCGCCCACCAACCAAGCCAGGGGCAGCCATGGCCACGGCCGCGCGCCACCCGCCGATCACCTACCTCGCGGTGGCCGCCACGTCCGTCCTCCTCGCCCTCTCCCTCGCGCCGCCGCTCGCCGCCGGCGACCCCTGGGCGAGGTCTGCGACACCAGCGACAACTACACCGCGAACGGCGCCTACCAGGCCAACGTCCGGAGCCTCGCCGCCGCGCTCCCCGGGAACGCCTCCGCCTCCTCCACGCTCTTCGCCACCGCGCGGCTGGGCGCCGTCCCCGACATCGTGTACGCGCTCGCGCTCTGCCGCGGCGACGCGAACGCCTCCGCGTGCGCGTCCTGCGTGGCCACCGCGTTCCAGGACGCGCAGCGGGTGTGCGCCATGAACAAGGACGCCACCGTGTACTACGACCTCTGCCTCCTCCGCTACTCCAACCAGGACTTCCTCTCGTTCCCCACCAGCGACGGCCGCGGGAACAACATACAGCTCGGGGGCACGCAGAGCGTGGCCGCGCCGGTGCCGGTGCCGGAGTTCGATGCCGCCGTGGCCGCGCTCCTCAACGCCACCGCCGACTACGCGGCGGCCAACTCGTCCAGGAGGTTCGGCACCGGGGTGGTGGGGTTCCGGACCTTCGACAGCCAGAGCCCGAGGATTTACGGGCTGGCGCAGTGCACGCCGGACATGGCGCCCGCGGATTGCAGGACATGCCTCACGGGAATGCTTCAGTTGACGCTCAACGATTTCAGTGGCAAGACGGGGGAAGGATCCTCACACTTCGGTGCAACTACAGGTATGAGCAGTACGCCTTCTTCAGCGGCAGGCCATTGGTTCAGCTGCCGGAGCCACCTGTCAAGGCACCGCCGGCACCGGCGCCTGCAGTGAACGTGACTCCACCTTCCACCCGAGGAGGTGAGTTCCACGAAATTCTTTCACAGCAAAACTTTGCATTTATTAAGTGTATGACAGTGAGCTTCTCATCTAAAGAGCGATTAAAGGATGAGCATTAAATCCGTTTCTAAAAAGAATATTCTGGCAATTCCCCTGATTTTATGGAACTTGGAATGCTTAGCCGATGTTTCATTTTAGTTCCTGAACTTGAAACAGTGATTCAAATCAGAAAGTAAGCAAGCTTCGAGTAAACAAATGTAAAGAGCTGGCGTGTGTCGTCAACATCGTTGAAGGGCTTTTTTTCTTGCATCTTTTTTTCCATTAGAAAACCTTTGAAGTAATTGCTTTTTCCGATGATTCAATAAAAAAAAACTAGAAGTCTAATAAGTGACGAACAAATTCTACGAACTTCTAGATAACCACCATTCTCCTTTGCTTTCCCATTTGACTTCTGTGCAGTCCCGTAGCTATCAGATGCTTGGCTATTCGGCTGGCAAACACCGAAATTAGAACGTGTGCCACATCCTGACCACTTCTTCATTCATCAGACAGAAAGATGACCATAAAGCTACTCTCCTTACAAAGTTCCTATTCGAAGTTAGAACATTCTTCTATGTTTAAGCCATTAGGTGTATTTTTAGTTCTCTGGGAACTTATATACGTGGCCAGTAAAAATTGTTCTGTTCATTTACAGGAACAAAAGGAAACAAGGTTGGTAGAGTTTTTGCCATTGCATTGCCTATAGTTGCCTTAATACTTGCAACTATAGTAATTTGCTCTTGTCTGTGGAGAAGGAGGAAGAGGAAACCATCAGCAAAAGCATCACTTCAAGGCAAGTAGTTTCAGCAGTCCTTAGATCTCTTCATTTTTAGCCTGCCCTTTACATTATTTTCTTGTTCTTTTTGTGACAGATACAACTAATCCTGAAGACATAAAAAGTATTGATTCTCTCATTATTGATCTGTCAACTCTACGGTTAGCAACGGAAAACTTTGATGAACGCAATAAACTAGGTGAAGGAGGGTTTGGTGTAGTTTACAAGGTGGCAATCCTTTTTTATATATACGGACTTGCCTGCTTTAAATCTGTGATTTCTGTGACTCAATATTGCCTTTTTAATAGGGAATCCTCCCTGGTGATCAAGAAATAGCCGTGAAAAGGTTATCACAGAGGTCTCGGCAAGGGATTCGAGAATTGAAAAATGAGCTTGTACTGGTTGCTAAGCTTCAGCACAAGAATTTGGTGAGACTTGTCGGTGTTTGCTTGGAAGGCAATGAAAAATTACTTGTCTATGAATACATGCCCTACAGAAGTCTTGACACGATTCTTTTTGGTATGCTACTCTTACTCATATATAATGTACATTGTATAGTACAACTTGAATTGAATAATGCAGATTATATAAATTTTATTTTTCTGACACACAGATCCTGAGAAATGTAATGAACTTGATTGGGGGAAAAGATTTAAGATTGTAAATGGAATTGCCCGAGGCTTGCAGTATCTTCATGAAGATTCTCAATTAAAAATAATCCACCGGGACCTAAAAGCAAGCAATGTTCTGTTAGACTATGACTACAATCCTAAGATCTCTGATTTTGGTTTAGCAAGGCTATTTGGGAGAGATCAAACACAAGATGTCACAAATCGTGTTGTCGGAACCTAGTAAGTTTTGTTAACATTGCCCCTGTAATGTTTTATACATTCCTCTATAATTTGTTATACTTGTTATAGTGGTTACATGTCCCCTGAGTATGCTATGCGCGGGCATTACTCCATCAAATCAGATGTGTTCAGCTTTGGAGTTCTGGTCCTTGAGATTGTTACCGGAAGAAGAAACGGGGCCTCTCATAGTTCCGATGACAGTATTGATCTCCTTAATATGGTGAGTGCATAATCTCTCCCGTGCGGCTACTCTCTATATCTCTACCACTTAGAATATTGCATGTTCGCAAAACTGATTTTGATGAGATTCGATCATTTTGGCTGTCAAATTCAGGTGTGGGAGCATTGGACGGGAGGAACACTGATGGAGATCATGGATTCATCCTTGAGCAGGCTTGCTCCACGAGATCAGATGGTGAAGTGCATCCAAATCGGCCTCCTCTGTGTTCAGGACGACCCCATGGATAGGCCGATGATGTCGATGGTGAACGTCATGCTCGGCAGCAACACGGTGACTCTCCAAACTCCATCCAAGCCGGTATTTTGCATCCGAAAGGATGGCATAAAGATGGACATGTACTTGGACGTATACCAAACTTCTCAGTCCACAAGTAGATCCCCTATCTCGCTGAACCAAGTTTCAATTACTGAACTTGAGCCAAGATGATTTTCTTCAAATAGAGTTTAACGAGTTGGAGTATCGTTGCAAAATGATAAGTTCAATAGAGCGAAGCGTCCATGATGTATATTGAATCAATGATTCTTTAGGGCATGTCAAAACATTTTTTCCCTATATATGAAAGGTATTCTTTTGTAGGAAAGTGTCTGCATAGAATGCTAGCTAGGTTGGAATTGCAAACACTTCTATACCATTCTTCTGGTTTTTATTATTAAACCTATACCCAGCAATCCTACCTACAATGCGATCGTGTCGAGTCATCACCATCATCGTGGAATATAACTAACTCAATGCTGGCACGAACGTAAACTCACTATGCAGCATAAATATTCACAGTTAGCAGCATTTCCTGGACCCTGTTAGCCTCCGACTTGTGTCAACAAGCGGACATTCTCCGCCCAATCCCGCCGTTTACGAAATCAGCTCAGCCTGCGACGGTGGCCCACGACAGCCCAATCCTGGCATCGTATCTTCCTTAGCACCTCAACCCCAGCCAACCCCCCCCCCCACCCCACAAGGCCGCGCCCCTCCGACTCCGGCGTACCGCCTGAACCCCGCCTGCCTCCACCACCGACAGCGCCTCGCTGCCTTCCACTAACTCGTCGAGTCTCCTCACCCCCATCGCTGGCCCCTCCCACTGCCCTCCCACCACCCCCGACCACGGTGGCACGATCGCCGCCATGCTGGGCCGTGGCCCATCGCCGGTCGGCCTCCACCCCCGAGCCTCCCCATGTAGGGAGGAGCACGAAGGAGGATCCCAAACACCAAACGGAACAGCTAACTCGACTCTATACCTCATCGTCCACAGGAGGAGGAGGAGGAGGAGGAAGCTCACCGGAGGGTGTGGACGTCGTTGACGGCGCGGGGTTTGATGAAGAAGAAGGGAGGGTAGGGGTGGGCGGAGTGAGGTGGGACTTGTTAGATTGGAAGATCTACAACTTAAGCATGAACTTATTGAATACTTAACCAGGATCTCCAGTCTAGCAAATAGATCACATCTAGAACATTAACAGATGCGGAAGAAATAGGTTCAACATTTATCGGCAGCGGTGGTGTCCATCGTCGTCATGTAGCAGTGATGAAATTGATGACGAAGGCGCTATCGGGGATGTAGCGAAGTCTCTCCTCCAACGTCTTCTTGGGGTAGAGGAAGCATTCCGGACGTTACCGGGTTTGCCTCGGTCGTGGACATCGAGCTTCCGATCCTTCTAGCGCCCTTAGAGATCGGTGGGTGGATTAGGATTTGGAAAAACCTTGGATTGCGTGAGAGAGGCCCCGGTGGGGGTTTGACCCTCTACTTATATAGCACTGTAGGCTTGGGGCCGAGTCCAATAGATGGCTTAGGTTCTTTTAGGTTAGCATTTTTGAAACATGCCTCTGGTCCGGTGGCACACCTTCAAGAATTTCATCGACATGCAATTGTTTTGGGTTGCCAATTAATTTAAATACGTTTTGGATTGAACTGCAACTCAATTTTCTACAACAGAAGTGAGGCCTACCAAAAATATATTCTGTAGCACATGTCAAAAGAAAATTCTAAGCCAAAGGACACCAATTTTTATCAAGGTTTGATACCCTAATTAAATCGGAGAAGCTTAACTTTTAAGCATTTTCCCGGAATTAATATAATTTAATGGGAAGGAATTTTGGGTCAAACTCAGCGTGCATGTCACTTTCTCGAGTTGATCTACCCAAATAAATTTTCCCCACTAATTTGTGAGTTGGGAAATACTTGAATTAGATTTTTCATTTCGGATGAAGACCACACCTGGAAAATGAAGAAAAAAAAGGAAAAGATGCCGGTGGCATATTCCGTGGGGCCTGCCTGCCGGCGACTCCGGGCGAGCCACGGGCGCGCGCTGTGCGCCGAGCGCGATCGTACGCCGGCGACGCGTGGCCGCGGCCCACCTGGTCGGGAGCCAAGGGGAGAGCCCCAAGGCCCGGTCGGAACCCCTCTCCCATTTTCCCCCTTCTCTCCGGTTCTCCCATCCGAGCCGCCATTGCCGCTCGAGCTTGATCTCCACCGCCCCACCGTCTCCGGCCACCCCGAGCCGTGCCTCGCATCCCTCTTGCTCCACACAGTGTTTTCCCCAAAAACCATGAGCTAGACCGGGAGCATTTCGCCGTTCTTCCCCGGAGCCCGCACCGCCACCTCTCCCTGTTTCGACCATCGATTCTCCAGCTCCGGTGAGGCAGCAATCTGCCTCTCGGTTCCCGAGCATGCGCAGGGTCACAACGCAGCTGCCTGACCCCTCTTTTTCCGTTGTGGTGCAAGGGACTCGTCGGATTCCCATTTCTCCCCGGCCGCCACCATCCGCCGCCCCGCCTCTTTTTCCACAGGACGGGCCACACGGGCAGGATCCCGTGTGGCCACAGCCACCCCAGATCTGCAACCCTATGGTCCCCGGTGTGGCCCGAGCGCGGCGGTTTAAATTTAAATACCCGATGGCATTTTTGTAATTAAGGCAGAAATTCCAATAAACTTAGGAAATTCATATCTAGAGTTCTAGACCTCAAAAAATTGCAAACTAAATTTTGTTGAAATCCTGGAGACATGTAATATTTTATGGTGCATTTAGATTGGCATGATCAGAGGTCTATTAAATGGATTAAATTCCTTTTTAACCATACTTGTTTAGCACTTAATTAATTATAGTCTTGCTCTAATAATTGAAGTATAGTTTAATTCTCGTCCGTAATATGTGCATAGTAACCAGAGGCATTTAGGCTCACGATTTACCTAGGTTTTGCAAGCAGATATTTTTATTTCATGCACATAGGATGGTAATTTAAATGCTTCATGGGAGTTGATGAAATAAATTAAATTGCTAATTGCAATCAAATCATTTCACCCTCGCTGGACCCCAAGTTATTTTATACTCACTAATCACGTGTGTTTGATGAAATTCGTACGTATTCCATAAAATACTTAAATCATGTTTCATCAAACTAAATATCACTATTGCATCTTGTCGCTGCGGTGGTGAACGCGGTGACCGGCGAGGAAGAACGAGAAGACGCTGCTGCCAGGTGACCCAGCTGCTCAGGGTCAAGATCAAGGTAAACCCCGGTGCACAACCTTTATGTTTAAGTCTTTTATTTCATCACTATATGCTTATAGGCCTATACTCGTGCATTAGGTTTATAGGAGTTGTGATGAAAAACCCTAGCATGCAGTAGGACATTATTTATTCCCTGTTCGACAGACCCTACGTAGATGCTTGCTTAATTAGGACGATGATCGGTCGAGTGGTACGGAGACCACTCGTAGTATATGACAATCATATTTTGGACACGATGCTAAGTAATTGAGATGAGAATGAAAATTAGAGGCCCGACGCGCAAATTAGGTGGAAAGTGAAGGACTGTAAGAGTCTTCAAGGTGGTAGCCCCGTCCGTGCACACAAGGACTGCGTCGTGTCGGGCCCATGTGGATAAGTTTGAACGTACTGTTTGCATACTGGTGTTAATGGGCCCGATAAACCGATGTACCGATGGTTGCCGTATGTCGGAGAGATACCCTACTCCCTTGGTTACTATGCAGGAATTTGAAAGGAGAGGAGGGAACACTCTACTCACGAATAACGTCCGGAACGGCTCGCGTGAGGAACCCTTCTCGGGGAGCTAGGCCCGACTAACACTATAGTGCCGGTCGAGAAAGGTTGTCTCATGCGGCTTCTAGGAAGCGCGTATGTGACGTGCAAACATGTTTCTCCTGCAGGATGTAAAATTGATTCGAATCGCTGCCCCTCACGATAACGAGTACCACTTATCTCGTCCGCGGAACATAGTAAGAAGAGAAATATGATGATGATTATGGTTAATTTGCTGTAATGCTTAAATACTTGTTTGGAAACATGTAATGCTTAGCTTAGTGCAAATTAAGTTTACTTGTTTATGTAACTTAATGAACTGCTAAAAGTTGAAAGTGAGGGTCCACTTGTAGGTTGTCGTAGTGCATAATTATCCTACCACTGTCCTTTGAATGTCTAGGAGTCGGCTATAGATGACCACTTTGACGGGTCGATCTTGCTCGAGCGTTAGTTGCTCAGGGCTTTACGCTATGTGGTTTTTGTGACAGACCCGCCTCACGGAGAGGCGTTTCCGTCTCCAGGATCATCATGGGTGGCATCACGCGCTGTGATACCCGATATTACAACATACAAATATAAGCATGATACGATGAATATAAGTACAAGTCTCTTACATCCATCCAAGTGCATGATTACATCGAAGTCTAAGCACCGAGAGGCAAATAAGTTTGGAAATAAACTAAACAGCGGAAGCAATAAGATACAATCGCTCTCTTGGCGATACATCATGGGGCATCCGGCAGAGACAGGTGTTTCTACCCTAAAACACCTTACCGGCACATCAACGCCTCTACTCCTCCGGACCGCACCACCAGGTGTAGTGGCCTCCGTCCGAGGACCGATCCCGCGGACGTCATCTCCAGACAACTATCTCCCGTTCGACGGGGTTCTCTCGAAAACCACATACGAGCAAAGCTCGAGCAACTAGAGCTCAGCAAGACCGACCCGTCAAAGTGGCCATATACAGCCGAGTCCTAGCATGCAAAGGCCAGGGGGTAGGATACATTAAGCACTAAGCTGGCCTACAAGTGAATCCTTACTTTCAACTTTTAGCGGTTTAATTAAGTTGCAAGAAAGAGTAAATTTAATTTGCACTATGCTACTGCATTACATGTTTCCAAACAAGTAATTAAGTAATATAGCAAATTAATCATAATCACCATCATCAATGTTTCGCTTCTTACTACGTTCCGGCGCGGGACCGGTGGTACTCGTTATCGTGAGGGGCAGCGATTCGAACCGATTTACATCCTGCAGGAGAGACCTGATTGCACGTCACATACGCGCTTCCCGAAAGCCGCATGAGACAACCTTTCCCAGCCGGCAGTGTAGTGTTAGTCGGGCCTAGCTCCCCGAGAAGGGTCCCAAACGCGATGTTGTTCCGGACGTCATCCGTGAGTAGAGTGCTCCATTCTCTCCTCCCAAATTCCTACCAAGTAACCAAGGGAGTAGGGTATCTCTCAAACATACAGACCACCATCGGTACGTCGGTTCATCGGGCCCATTAACTCCAACATGCAAACGAGTACGTTCAAACTTAATCCACATGGGCCGGACACAACGCGGTCCTTGTGTGCATAGACAGGGCTACCACCTTGAAGACTCTTCCAGTCCTTCACTTTCCACCTAAGTTGCCCGTCCGGCCTCCAATTTCCATTCTCTTCTCATATACTTGGCATCGTGTCCAAAAAGGTGATTGTTCTATCTATGATTGGTCTCCGTACCACTCAACGGATGATCGCCCTAATTAAGCAAGCATCTAGCGTAGGGCAAACAAACATGGACATCGGGATCCTACTGCATGCTAGGGTTTCATCACAACTCCTACACACATAGTCCACAGTACAAGCCTATAGACATGTAGTGATGAAATAAAGACTTAATTAAATAGGTTCCACCGGGCTTGCCTTGAGCTTGACCCCGAGCAGCTGGGTCACAAGCAACAGCTACTTCGGATCCTCCTCGCCGGCCATCACGTTCACCACCGTAGCTACATGATACAAAGGTGATGTGTAAACTTTATGAAAACATGATTTGAATATTTTATGGAATATGTGCGAATTTCATCAAATACACATAATTTGTGAGTATAAAATAACTTGGTGTCCAGCGAGGTGAAATGATTTAATTGCGATTAACCAATTTAATTTACTTCATCAACTCCCAAGAAGCATTTAAATCGTTATCACATGTGCAAGGGAAATAATTCAATAATCCTAGCAAAACTAGGTAAAATAGCAATTAAATTGCCTCTGGTCCTTAAGCACATGCTATGTATAATAATTAAACCAAGCTTCATAGTTTGAGACTATCCAATAATTAATTAAGCCATATTCTTGAATCTCTAAAAAGGAAATTAACTCAATAATTTTCCTCTGATAATGTCAATCTAATTGCACCATTAAATATTACTCGTCTCAAGGATTCCAACAAATTTTGGTTTGCAATTTTTCGAGATCTAGAGCTCTAGATATGAATTTTTGAAGTTTGTATGAATTTCTGGCATTTTATTGAAATCCCAGGAAAAGAAAAAGGATTTAAATGGCACATGGGCCGATTTGGATGAGGTGGCCCAGGGGGCGCTGCGGCCCAGTAGCTCAGGGCGGCCCAGCGTGGCGTGCGACCAGAGGAGGTCGAGCTCGGCCATGGCCGGAGGCTCGCCAGAACGGGGTCATGTGACCACGAAAAATTGAGAGAAAAATACCAGCACGCTCATAATCTCGACGCGCATTCATCCGAGAGGGTCCCGAGACCAGGTGCTCACCGCAATATGGCCGGCGACGAAGCACGCGTGAGCTCGTAGTCCGACGACGTTCGGCGGGGTCGTGCGCTTCGTAGGATCCACCAAATCGTGTGCCGTTTCTTCCTAGAGCTTCAGGGCAGCGAGCAAAAGACCGACATTGAGTTGTTTGTCGACGAAGATGACTGGAAGTGGGGGCACGACGGAGGCCTCGCGACGCTATGCGTCGGCGCCGGAGAAGAAGACCAAGAATCAGCCTCCTCGCACGGGAAAAATTGGGGAAAAAGGGTGAGAAGGGTGCGGCTTTGAGTCGCGCACGTGAGGGGGCAGGGAAGGAACGCCGAGACTCACCGTAGATGGCGTATTTCGCGACGAGATTGACGACAGCTATTGTTGAGTTTGCGACGGGGAATGGATTAATACTCCCAGCTCAAGGCATCTTTTGCGACGCGGTTTGACCGGGAAGAAAGAGGGCGAGTTCGTGCTCACGGTGGTGCGGTTGATCTGGTCGAAGGCGAAGCGGTGCGGCCGGCCGACGAGCTGCGGGCGATGGTAGCAATGGAGCTTGGTGGGGTGGCGCCTTGCACACGATGCGAATGGGGAGGGAGAGCGCGTGGGGCACCCCGGGGTGGTGTCGTGGCGACCGGGGTGGGGGTTCCGGCGGTGCATGGCTGCCACGCGGCGCGAGGCGCCGGTGACGCTCCGACGCGCGCAGGGAGAGAGAGGGAGAGGCTGACAAGTGGGCTCTGGGTTCCTTTGGAATTTGGTTGGTTTTCCAAATTCGGTCCCCTTTGAAAATCCAAAAGAAGGCCTTCTCGGGCTCACAAATACCAAAACAAAATATCATCGTGATCTTCAAGATTGGCCCTAATTTATGAGATCTCAAACTCCTCATAAACTGGTACAGGAAAAATCACATAAATTCGACAAACAGACTGTTTTCAGGGGTTTAACCGATTTATTTGGAACCTTAAACATTTGAGAAAAGGGCTGGGGTTTGGCTTTTTTTTTGTTGATAAAAGGGGTTATATTATATTAGCAAATAGAAGAGTACATAAACACCTTTAAACAAGGTGTAGACAACACCGCATCGCAGCAGAGGGCACGCCAATGTCTCTCTCGTGCATCTAAATCTAGGACACGCACAAAGCGGTCTCCATACAAGCATTGCACGAAAAAGAACCAAAATGGTACAACACGACTAGGAGATTGTCGGCGCAACTCCGGTTGCATCGGCGGTCCGACGACGGCCGGACGAAGGTGCCTCCACCGCAATTGTGGAGGTAGTAGCAGGAGCACGATTGCGGCATTAAAGTTCGTCATCGATGAATGAAATATGGTTGAACCGTCATCGAGACGCAGATCAGCGGCGTCGTGAACTCCTAGGGTGAGTGGAGATGCGCTTCCTTTCTCTCGAGGCGAGCTGTACTTGTCGTTGGGGCGTTGATGTTGTATTGCGGTGTTGAGGATGACTCTCCGAGGACCAGGTCACCTGCATAAGCAAGCAAGACCCGTCCTGTTGGGCTCGGGCTAAGGGCCAATGACCATAGTCAAGGCCCGGGCGAAGCGGGGTTGAGGCGGGCCTAGGGCAGCGGGCCTCCAACCCTAGGGATCTACAACCCATGGCCACCCGAGGCGGCTCGCCGCGCCGCCGACGCGTGCGCCGGAGCCGAGGGCCGGCTGCGCGGCGGAGCTTCCCGCGAGGCCGCAAGAACCGGCCACACGGGGAGGCTCGCCGCGGCGGCGTCCTATATGCCATCTCCGAGGGTCATAGACGCGGAGCGGATGGAGGGCGGCGGCGGACGGAGCCGGTGGTGGGCCGGAGGTCGAGATCCGACGGAGGGAGGGGAAGATCTACCGCGGTGGAGCACGGATCTACCTCCCGAGCCGGCCGTGAATGGGGAAGAAGGGGGCGATGGGGTGGAGGTGGGCGGCGGGAGGCGCCGGTCTTTGGATGGAGAGGATGGAGGCGAGAGGTGTGTCGGTAGGGGAAGCCGGACCAAAGCCGAGGAGGAGCAGGGGAGGGAGAGGGGAGGAGGAGGAGACTTTATTTTATTTGGAGTCACCCGCATCTCCGGCCGGTCGCCGACGAGGACGGGAACGCCTGTCGGCGGTGAGGAAGACGGCGACGCCGACGAGGAGCCGGAGCAGGGAGCCGAGGCGGTAGAGAACCCACATCTTGGAAGCAACGGATAAACTAGAGCTAAACTACTACTACTAGATCTAGGATACTTGAGGGGCTTCCCTGTCTCGACTCACCGCCGGCGAGCCGGAGGGGAGAGGAGGGGGGGGCCAGCGGCGGCGGCGGTGTGAGGGACTAGGGTTTCGCCTTGGAGAGGGGGCCGATGCTCCTAGAGAGCGAGAGTTCACCGGGGTTTGGCTTGGATTTTTTCTTTGACATGCACTACAACATAGGTTTTTGGTGCACCCAATTTATGTTATGTAAATTTGAGGTGTGGTTCAATGCAAATTGAATTTGAATTAATTGACCACTCAAAACTAATTGCATGTCAAAGATTTTTCTTGTGGGAGTGCTAATAGATCGGGGGCACGTTTTCAAAATGCTAACCCGCAATTTTGTGACTCGGGGTGTCACAATTTTCGGAGGACCCCGTCGAGCGGGATGTCTTAGACGGAGATGGTGACTGGTAGGACTAGTCCGCGGATGGAGGCCACTACACTTGGGAGTGGTGCGGTCCGGAGGAGTAGGCTCATGAGGTGCCGACAAGGTGTTTAGGGCAAAACACCTGCCCTCGTCGGATGGCCCGTGATGTATCGCCGAGAGAGCGAATGTATCTTATTTGCTTCCGCTTGTTGTAGTCTATTTTCCAAACTTATTAGTTTCTGGAAAATTATGAGACTCGATATAATATTGTACCCTAGATGAATGTAAGAGATTTGTACTTATATTCATTGTATCATGCTTATGTTTATATGTTGTAATTATCGGGCATCATAGCACGTGATGCCACCCATGATGATCCCGGAGACGGAAACGCCTCTTCGTGAGGCGGGTCTTTCACACTTAACATCCATCCGATGCAACTCCATATAAAAATGAGCTGCAAGTGCCTCTTTGGTAGACACAGGAGAAAAGGTCTCATTATAATCAATCCCTTGTTTATGTGTAAACCCCTTAGCTACGAGTCTTGCTTTGAATCTTTGAACCTTCCCTGTGGAATCACGTTTGGTCTTGTAGACCCACTTACAACCTACTGTTTTGACTCCATCAGGAATTTTCTACTAAATCCGAAACCTGATTAGAACTCATAGATCTTAGTTCCTCTTCCATGGCTTCAATCCAAGTGGAATTCTCACTTTCAACTTCCTGTCTAAATGTGGCAAGGTCACTAATCTTCTCGACATCATACAAATCCTCACTTTAAGTATGTATTAAGAAGAGCCCGTCTCATCTGCCGTTGTGACCTTCTTATCTGGTTCGTCCACAATCGGTTCAGGAACGGATTGAGGTTGTTCTAATTGTGTGGCTAGCACTGGAACCTCTCGCAGCTGGCGCTTGCTGAGTTATTGCAGCAGGTGCATGCTGAATCACTGCAGTTGGCGCATGAGCTACATTAGCTGTCATGGTGCTACTTATTTAAGGAATAATTGGTGGTACTAACTGGTGTACCTCCGTAGACTCTGAAACCACTAGATTGGGAAGCTCAACCCGTAGTTCTTCGAGACTTATATTCCTGTTTGGAAAACTTCCACTAATTCCCGAGACCTCTAGAACACAGCTTGTCCGGTCTCAACAAACTTAGTGAAGCGACCAGGACGAGTAGAATTTGTACCCTTTAGACTTATCAGGATATCTAATAAAGTGACAACTCACTATCTTAGAATCTAATTTCTTATCATGTGGATCAAATAGCTTAGCCTTAGCAGGACAGCCCCATACCTTTAAATAATTAAGTGACGGTTTCCTCCCATTCCACAACACAAAAGGTGTCTTGGGAACCGACTTAGATGGAACCCGATTAAGTATGTGAGCGGTTGCTTTTAATGCTTCCGTCCACAACTTCGGAGGCAAGCTACAATTATTGAGCATGCTATGTACCATATCCATTTTCATGTGGTTCTCCCAGCTTAGAGTATCTGCGTTATTATGCCATTTTCTTCTAGATACTTAGCAAATGGTCCCATAATCTGGCTGTATTGAGCATGCTTCCCGTAGTATTCTCCACTCCTACCTAATCTTACAATCTTAATGGAAGTGTTGTGTTGTTTCTCAACTTCTTGCTTATAAATCTTAAAGATGTCTAGCACATCCGAACGCTTAAGTATGGGGTAGTTATGTCCATAGTGGGAATAATCATTAGTAAATATTATAAAAGAGTCATAACCATCTACCGGTGTCACCGAGAGCGAGCCACAAATATCTCGTGTGAATTAATTCTAAGACGCATGTACTCCTAGTGACTCCTTTCTTAATAGTCTTAGCATATTTTACCTTAATATAGTCAATACATCGTTCCGAATCGAGAAGTGTAACTTATCGAGTATTTCATCTCCAATGAGGTGCTCCATTCCCCCTTCCCCGCCCCTCAAGGTGTCGCCAAGGCGACAATGCCACAATTTCTAAGAGGTCTCATTAACATGCTAATGCTTATGTGAAACATTACAAACATTCATCACGTAATCATCAAGAGAGAGCCTATAAAGCTTGCCTTGCCGAACAACAAGACCCACACTTATTGAATTAAACTTCGTCACGCACTTATTGTTTCCAAACTCACAAATTTGTCCCGAATCATTTTAAGTTGACACAGAATTACGGTTTCTCTTTAAACTAGGAACGCAAAGGACATCATCTACACGAAGATCGAAACTGCCCGACAACTCCAAGTGGAAGCTTCCAACGCCTTCAACTTGAACGACGTTCCCACCAACCACTCTTAGGCTTCGCTCCCCCCCCACCCTTCTTATAGTTCGGAACAAACGGAATACCTATAATGAATTAGAGATGTGCACAGTGGCACCCGAGTCAACCCACCAAGTATCGTGGTCAAAATCTGCTAAGAATAACTCATCAATGAACGAAATAACATCAAACTTATCATTACCATTTTCCTTTAGCCATTCCTTGAAGCCAAGACAAGCCTTTTGAAGATGCTTAGGAGAGTCGTAGAAAGAGCACAACATCTTGCCACCCTTTGTCACGTGGCACTTGAACTTGTTGTTGTTGTTCCCGGGAGCAAAGTTCTTGTTCCCGCTCTTCTTACTCTTCTTGCGGCCTTGCTTGCTGCTACCCGACTCATGTTGGTTCTTTGGTGGGTTGCTTATGCTGAGGTTGCCAACCATGCTCACAACATCCTTCATTTTCTCGGTCTTAATCCTTTCTTCTTCTTCTTCAACACAGTAGTTGATCAACTCATTGATGGACCAAGTGGTCTTGTTCATGTTGTAGTTGATCTTAAAGGGAACATACCGTGATGGCAGCGAAGTCATGATGAAGTGAACAAGGAAACCTTCGAGAGATCTCCATCTTCATTTCCTTAAGCCTCGTTAGCCATGTCACACATGCTAAGGATGTGTTCCCTTATGCCAGCCTCACGTTTGTACCGAGAGGATACTAAAGTCATGATGAGTGTACTAGCAAAAAGTCTTAGAGGAGCTCTTAAAGTTCTCCTCAATCTTGGTGAGGAACTCCTTAGCATGCAGATCAACCCCGTCAGCATTCTTAGTGGGGATAGCACCCTTGATGCCAGCACTGATGGTTTGACTCATGACCATGATCTCCATACGGTCAGACCTCTCCCACTTCTCAATAGCCGTTGAAGGTTGTCCTGCAACAGGTGCAGCGGGCTTATCGTCCCTTAGTGCCAAGTCAAAATCATTCCACGGCAAGCACATCATGACATTGCCCTTTCAATCGGGGAGGTTCGCTCCATTGAGTAGTTCAATGTTGTTCAGGTACGAGGCCACAACATTGACATTAGTAACTAAAATAAGACAAAATAAACTTAGCTTAGCAATCATATAAAACGAAATGCGAATAAAAGCATGATAATAACCCAACGATGGCTTGATTGAAATTATATAATTAAATTTCAATTTGCATCACCAATAGGGAAAGCTAACGAAATTCATCTTAATACTCGTGGTTAAACAACAGTTGTCGAAATAATCACAAGTTTGCTCTAAATAAATTTCACGATGGTTCTATTTATTTATACACATCTCAAAGTATAGTGGTGGATTTAATATTTAAATTATGAATTAACATAAATAAAACACCAAGAAAGCTATCACTTCTGGGTAAGTATTTTGGTTCCATGGAGAGTCCCCTAGATTCAGTTGAAGTCGACCGAAATGAAGGGAAGAGAAGAGACAGGAAGACAAAAAGTTGTAGTCCTTTCTATTTTATTTATTTGTCAAATGGAAAGAAAATCATAGCCATACATTCTACCACCTAACGGCTAGGATGAGGGTCTGTTTGTTTGGACTTTTACAAATAGAGACAAAGCTCTTGGAAAAGCTAGTTATTAGCTTGATTGTCCAAAAAAAGTTATTAGCTTTTAGCTGTGGTGTTAGCTTTTACATCGAGACTAAGGATGCTAGGATTATAAAAAAATAAGGTCCAGTTAGGCCGCTCGTGTCACGCAGATTATTGTGCCATCAGATGAAATTCGGCAGATCACACCCGCAGCCAACACATAAATCAGCCCATGTGATCCATACAAGTGACAACTTGATTATGAAATAGATATCCCTTCTTTTACATTCTTTTGTAAAATCATGTAAATTTTGTTTTTACATGTCTCTAGTCTTCTAGTTATATTCAGGATTGGCCCATAGAGTCGTTTCTGAGCGCCCTATTGATCAAGATTAACATGGAGTGACGGAGATGTAGCACGAGTGCACCAACGACAAGTCTCGTGTGGCTCCTATGCTAGAGGCGAGTGCACACGTGTTGGAGCAGCTACCGTCACGGCAGGGGAAGACGAGATCTGACAGGTACGGGACCCATCGTGCCGTCCGGTTGATGGCAGGGCCCGGAAAATATTTATTCTGACCCCACATAGTCAGTACCTCCATGCTCCATGGTCAAGTCAAAAGGACCCCACATGAGTCAACTCTCGCGGCTCCATCGTTGATTCACTTATCCACCGCCACTTCCTCTGCTGCGTCTGCGATTCCGCCTCTCGCCCACGAGCCATGGCCGCCCGCCACCTTGGTACCTGCCTCGCCACGGTGACTGCCTGTGCCTCCGTCCTATCACCGCTCGCCGCCAGCGCCCCCGCCGCGGCGTCTTCCCGGGCCTCCTCGTGCTCCTCGTCGCCACCCTCCTCGCGCCGCTGGCGAGCGCGCAGCCATGGCAGGTGTGCGGCACCAGCGGCAACTTCACGGCGAACAGCACCTACCAGTCCAACATCAAGCTCCTCTCCGCCACGCTGCCCAGGAACGCGTCCTCCTCCCGCGACCTCTTCGCCAAGGGCAGCGTCGGCGCCGTCCCCGACGTGGTGTACGCCCTGGCGCTGTGCCGCGGCGACGTGAACGCCTCCGCGTGCAGCGACTGCGTCACCACCGCGTTCCAGGACGCGCAGCAGCTGTGCGCCTTCAACAAGGACGCCACGCTCTTCTACGACCCCTGCCTCCTCCGCTACTCCAACCAGGACTTCCTCGCTTCCACCACCAGCGACGGCCGCGGGAACGCGCTGATCCTGACGAACACGCAGAACGTGTCGGCGCCGTTCAAGGTGTTCGACGACGCCGTGGGCCTGCTCCTCAACGCCACCGCCGAGTACGCGGCGGCGAACTCGTCCAAGAGGTTCGGCACCGGGGTGGAGGGATTCCGGACCTTCGACAGCCAGAGCCCGGCGATTTACGGGCTGGCGCAGTGCACGCCGGACATGGCGCCGGCGGATTGCCGGACCTGCCTCGATGGAATCCTTGAATCGAGGGTCAAGTATTTCAGCGGGAAGCAGGGGGCAGGATTCTCCAGCTGCGCTGCAATTACAGGTATGAGCAGTACTCCTTTTTCAGCGGCAGCCCGTTGGTTCAGCTGCCAGAGCCACGCGTGGCGGCGCCGCCGGCGCCGGCGCCAGTGGCGAACGTGACGCCACCTGCCGCCGGAGGAGGTGAGTTTGGAGAATTATGGATGGCTTCTTTGTATACTTGCGCGCGATTGAATCTGTAGAATCCATGAATTTTGCAATTCTTCGAAGAACAGTGAGGTCCTGAAGAACACTTTCAGATGGACTGATGGATCCGATAAATCTGCAGAAAAATATTTTGCTTAAACTTTTATCTGATTTAACAAGTTCAGAACTTAGATAGGATGCTTTGATTCTTGTATATGAACTCGGAACGGTGCTTCAGTTCCTTGATTACGCTTGTAGCAAACTTCACCTTATTAATAAAGAACGGACGAGAGTCAACATCGTTCAAGAAATTTCTGTTGTAGTAAATTGCTTTGTGCGCTGATATGGACGAAAAAAAACATATTGAGAAGTATGGGACGATCGTATTCGTATCCTACTACGCTTTAGGATGTTATGCATAACCATCATACACTACTTTTGTATTCTTTTCTCTGTCCCATATTGACTTCTGTGCAGTCCCGTAGCTATCAATATCAGGGAAAACACGCTTTTCCATTCTGGTAGAATAACGACCAGTTATGCATCATGCTTGAAACTTCCGTTTAGAAGTTAGAAACTCTTCGATGCTTGGTGTCTAATTTTAGTTGTTAGGGATAATATTGTTATAGAATCTCCTTTATCATCTTATCTGAAATTCACAATGCCTGACATCTCGACATTTGGCGCAAGGTTTGGATGATTGTGCACCAAAAAATTGAAAATAAAAGGCACAGATCACGCCTTGTTATCTGTCTTCTGTTTGGAATTCAGATATAGCAACAAGTAAATCTGCTTCCTACTAAGACAAAGCTGCGATATATAAATCTTGCTGCTGTTAGTAATTACGTGTTATTGAAGCAGATGCATTAACATATTCTTGTTATATTCTCTTTAGTGTGCATCAAGCTAAATTACTCCTCATTTATAGGATCAACAAGAAACAAGACTGGTAAAAGTTTAGCCATTGCATTGCCTATAGTTGCTACACTACTAGCAGCTGTAATGATTTGCTCCTGTATCTGGAGGAAGAGGAAAACACCAAGAAAGCCATCGCTTCCAGGTAAGTATCTTCAATAGTTTGGTTATAGTTTGGTTAAGTAAAATGCAAAGGAATTACGTCCCTTTTGGCAAGTTCATCTATCATGTCAGTTAAAAAAATAATAAAAAATATATTTTTGATTAACAAGTCTGCCTTCAAATCATTCTCATATAGGAATTGAAAACCAAAATTTTCATCTATGCATTGCAACGTTACCAAGTTTTTGTTTCTTATGGCAGATACAACAAATCCAGAGGACATACGAAGTATTGACTCGCTAATTATTGACATCTCAACTCTACGGGCTGCAACAATGAACTTTGATGAAGATAACAAGTTGGGCGAAGGAGGTTTTGGTGTTGTTTATAAGGTGCCAATCATATCTATTATAATTTTTGTATTTATATATCTCTGTAGTGACTCAGTATCATCATTTGAACAGGGAATCCTCCCTGACGATCAAGAAATTGCAGTAAAAAGGCTCTCACAAAGTTCTCGTCAAGGGATTGAGGAATTGAAAAATGAGCTTGTTCTGGTTGCTAAGCTTCAACACAAGAATTTGGTGAGGCTTATTGGTGTTTGCTTGGAAGACAATGAAAAATTACTTGTCTATGAATATATGCCCAACAAAAGTCTTGATACCATTCTATTTGGTATGTTATTCATTATCTTTTAGAAACATTGCAACCGATGCAAATTACTTTTTTAAGTTTTTTGTTTCTGTATGACAGATCGCGAGAAGTGTGGTGAGCTTGATTGGGGAAAGAGATTTAAGATAGTTAATGGGATTGCTCGAGGCTTGCAATATCTTCATGAAGATTCTCAGGTTAAGATAATCCACCGGGACCTCAAAGCAAGTAACGTTCTGTTGGATTGTGACTACAATCCTAAGATCTCTGATTTTGGCTTAGCAAGGCTATTTGGAACTGATCAAACACAAGATGTCACAAATCGCGTCGTTGGAACCTAGTAAGTGTTGGGACATTGCCTCTGTAAAATTTTATGCATTCCTCTATAACTCACTATTGTTTATTACAGTGGTTACATGGCGCCTGAGTACGCTATGCGTGGGCATTACTCCATCAAATCAGACGTGTTCAGCTTTGGAGTTCTGATACTAGAGATTGTCACAGGAAGAAGAAACGGCGGCTCATATAGCTCTGAGGATAGTGCTGATCTCCTTAGTTTGGTGAGTAGTCGCTGCCCAACTCAATAATATATATATGTACCACTTAAAAATCTTGCGTTTTCACAACATTCAATTTAAAATGATCCGATCATTTCGGCTGTCGAATTAGGTTTGGGAGCACTGGACGACAGGAACAGTGATGGAGATCATGGATTCATCATTGAGCAGCCTTGCACCAAGAGATCAGATGACGAAGTGCATACAAATTGGACTACTGTGTGTTCAGGACGACCCCATGGATAGGCCAATGATGTCGATGGTGAACATCATGCTCAGCAGCAACACGGTGACTATCAATTCTCCATCCAAGCCAGTATTTTGCATCCGAAAGGATGTTACCAACTTGCACACGTACTCGGATATGTACCAAGCTTCTCAGTCCGCGAGCAGATCCCCTATGTCACAGAACGAAGTTTCAATTACCGAACTTGAGCCAAGATGATTTTACTCGAGGAAGTAAAGTTGCTGTACTGTAGTCTTGTCCCAAGATGATCCCAGGTCCAGTATAGAGATGTGTCTTCCTTGTATATTGAATTAAGGTTTTTAGATATTGGTATGTTAAATCAATGATCAAATTACTATCGGTAATATATTAAAACAGTTTTTATTGGGTATATGAATCATTATGTATACATATGCGTGTAAAGTACATATTATGGGCAGGTTATTATATCTCTTGTATATATCCCAGGTCCAGTATATATCTAGTGCATTCCCCACGCGTTGTTGTGGGAATTTAGAACTAAACTGCAAGTAAAAGAAAGGCACTTGAAAGCTTATTTTATTGATAATTATTGTAGGAAAAATTAGATTATAATAGGACTGACATGATAATTTGAACAAAAAAATATGTTAATATTATATTCGATATGATTGATGGAAAGGGTAGATTGATGCACCTATACATGTTTCTAAATTTACACACGACATTAAAATTACACAAAGATTTAATAAAACATTCTTATATATGTATATAGATTGCAACTTTTACCATTGCAAAAACAATAAGAGAAACATTTTTGTGATATAACAACCCTGATATGTACAACATAATTACAAATACACATGATGTTAACAATATTAATATGCAAACCAAACGGGTAATAATTATGTAGTGAACAATCTTATTGTATTTCAATACAGGCAGAGAAGTTCTAAAATTAGTTACAGTAAAATTAAAGATGGAAAATATTATAAATAATCTCAGTTGGACATGCATAACATAGAGGACATGCATAACATAGATGATCATATCTTATTCCATGACATGCATAGGATACATTATAAAGAAATAAATATAAATTTACACAATATTTTACCATTAATTAAGATATCAGATTATATACATCAGTTACTTTTTCAACAATATATCAAGATTAATCATGCAAATGATTGAGTAGGTTGACTAGTTTACATATAAAATGATTTCAATGTGAAAAATATGGAAATTTAATTTCAGGTTTTATATGTCAAAATTGAAATAATGTTGTTGTTAACCTGACTCGGCCCTTTTGAAAAACAGATAAATTTCAGCTAACAAAATAATACAAAAATACACTGATATTTGTCTAGAAAACCCAAGGTATGGTTAAATTTAAAATTTTCAAACTTGACTTTGTCAAAGTGGTTCAGTTTCGGTTACTTATTCAGCTTTGAATATTTTTTCCGTCCACAGAAAGGACGACACCAATTGGAATATGATTTTAAATTTTCTTTTGCATGACGAAATAGAATTTTACTTGACTAAACGAGGAAACCCCATCCACTCTTCACACCTCCCCCGTAGTCAGCTCATCGATCTGAGTGACAACTAGTTTAAAATGGATATTGTCCTTTACATTCTACTGAAAATATCATATAATATTCATGTTTTTCTATGTTTCTGGGAGGTAGTATTCAGGATTATGAAAGTATCTATCAAGGTGGCTGAAACCCAACATGTCGTCTACCTTCTCGAGAGGTGACAAGAGGGGCAACACTAATGCCACGGAACAACCCTCCGTCCCTCACCTAGCCCAGCCATCTCCGATGAGGCTGGACGGTGGCCAAATCCAAATGATTGCCGTCACAGTAGGGGAGCATGGCACATTCCTCGACAAACAAAAGCCAAGTTAAGGAATGTAAGCACCATATGAGTTTTTTTTCCCCCTCATCTAAAGACTTAGTTTTGCCCTTCGCTTCTGCTGTTAGCCTCTATTGTGAATTGGCGGTTACTTGTAGCTCACAGCTTTGCTTCAGCGCACTTGTGCTATCAAATTTCATGATGGATGTCATCCGTTTGCAAGTCCTTTGTCCTTTTTTTTATGAAACTGGAGGGCTTAAAAGCCCTACAGATTATAATAAATTATAGAAACAAAAAAGTTACAGAGTTTATAAAAAGCTGAAAAAAAGATTACAAAAACTCATCAAGCCATTGTCTATATCAGGAAAATATTTGTCTTTCGCTCTATGTAACAATAGAGTGAACTCCTATATGAATTTGGCCCTGAATTTATCCACTGTTGGGTCCTCATTAGTCATTACTGAAAGTCCACTCATTTCTCGTTGTCCAGATACTCCATGTCATGATAATGATAATGTCCATTGCATATTTGAATTTATATTCTTCTTGAACAGGGTAAAAGCGGCTCTTCGATGCAGAGCTGTGGGGTAATGAATCCCCAGCAATGCTCGACACCTTCTGGCAAAGGCACATTTAAGGAATAAATGCATCAGAGTTTTTTCCTTTTGTAATATACAAAGTTCACAATCATATGCCTCTAGGAACATATTTCTCCATTTCAATAATCCCTTGGTATTGACCCTATCATTTAGAACTAACCAGAAGAAGACTTTATGCTTCATTTGACACGATGAGGCCCAAAGCCAATGAAATGTTGGATAAACTTGAGCATGCCCAATTATCTGTCTATATGCCTTCTGTGTGCTAAAACCATTACGCCAAATATAAGTCCATACATCCTTCTCACATGTTTCATCTATGGTATCCAGATACGTTTCTAGTTCCTGAAATTGTACATATGCCACTTCTAACAAAGGAAGGTGAATAAGTTCGTGAAGGTTGCCCATATGCATTACATTATATGCAGTAATGTTTCTATTTACTGAAAAGGAAAGCAACTTTGGATATTTAGTAGCAAGGATTTGCCCATTCCATAGATCATTCCAAAAGGCTATTGGTGCGACCATCATTGAAGTGAGCTTGTGCTATACCTTTGTAATCAATCAACAACTTAACAATGTCCTTCCACCAAAAGGACCCTTATTGGTAATGCCTGGAAGCAATCCATTAGGATAGTAGGTATTCCAAATCAAGTTAGCCCAAGGTAAATCCTCCTTATTAAAGAATTTGTGCAACTCTTTCAGGAGAAGAGCACCATTCTTTGTTGTTAATTTGATGACACCCAGACCCCCTTCACATTTTGGACGAGTGACCATGCTCCACGAAGCTTGAGAAGGTTTTTTTGCATTCATATCATCACCTCTCCATAAGCACTGCCTCATATACTTTTCAACTTGTTCAATAACAGTAGCATGCAGCTTAATGTGCACATATAAAAAGTTGGAAGTGAAGAAATGACAGAATTTACCATTTGTAGTTTCCTACCTTGAGTCAAGAATAGTGAACATGCTACTAGTCTCCTCTCAATGCATAAGACCAAAGGAAAACAGTCTACCACGGATGGTTTATGTGTGTTGGGAGAGACTAGCACCCCAGGCCGCATCGGGCCCGGTCCGAAGGGTGAGGCCCAGCCGAAGGATGAGGTCCAATACGAAGGGAGCAGGCCGGCATGTAGTGTCGGCCCAAGCCGCCGGGGTGTAGACCAAGAAAAGTGGGCTGGCGGCCCATAAACTTGGGTGATGATGAAGCCCTCGGTGGCCATTTGCTACAGTACGGTCGAAGGACCGTACGGGGCGAGGAGTTGACCACCGAAGACTGTACTGAAGTCAATTAGTTTACCAATGTGCCCTTGGTGGAAGTGTAATAGAAGAAGGGCATAGTTGTAATCTGTTAGCTAGGTTAGGTGATCCTATGGCTATAAATGGGCACCTACCTCGAGAACAAGGGGTGGCATCTGTGAGTGTCACATGCTTGTCCTGTTGTAATAGTTTCCTGGTTATACAACTTACCTTGTGCCCTTCGGCAAAGGGCTGCACTTGTCATCCCTTCTAGGCCCGTCCGAAGGATCAGTCCTTCAGCAGGTCTCTATTGGTGTGTTTGGCCTTGTAGCTATAACAATGTGTACCCATTGGCAGACCTAGATATATGAAGGGCATGGATCCCACTTGACAATTAAAGGTATTAGCTAAGATTTACATCTTCTCCTCTAGGACATTAATTGAGACTATGAAAGATTTATTATAATTCACATTGAATCCAATTGATTCAGCAAAAGTGTTCAGTAGAGCCTTCAACACAAGAGTTGCCTCGGACAAGCCTCCATAATTAAGAGTGGTCATCTGCATACTGAATGATTGGAAAATTAGTGACACCGGGAACAGGGATAGGCAATCTGAGCCTCTATCCATAGCTTTATTAATTATGCTTTGTAGAAGATCAGTAGCTATTACAAATAATAGTGGAGATAATTGATCTCCTTGTCTAACTCCCTCTTACAATGAAAGATTTTTCCAAGAACACCATTGAGAAGGACTGAAGAGGTCCCCGACTGCAAGATATTGGCAATCGAACAATCCATTTTTCTCCAAATCCCTTCTGTTGTAATATTTGCAAGATTACATGACACTCGACTCTGTCGAAAGCTTTTTCAAAGTCCAGTTTGAGAATAACAATCTCTTTCTTAGATTTGTGGCAAATGTGAAGATATTCAAAGAACCAAGCTAGGCAGTCTTGGATTGACCTTCCTTTGATAAAGTCATACTGATTTTGATGAACAACTTGTAGAATGACTTGTTGCAACCTGTCTGCTAGGAGCTCTGTGATTAATTCCAGAGTTGAAATAAGTAAAGAGATGGGGCTGAAATCATTTATTGTTACTGGAGTATCTTTATTTGGAATGAGTGTAATGTATGATCCATTTATGCTTTGCATACATACTTGATCACTATGGAAAGCATGGCATAAGTCATAAAAATCCAGAGAAATATAATACCAACACTTCTTCATAAAATTAGTGTTCAAACCATTAGGACCAGGAGATTTATCAGATGGCAAACTTTTGATTATATCATCAATCCTTTCCTTTGTAAATGGATCCTCTAACCACTCCAGGTTTGGAACCACTTGCAACAAATCTGAAAGATCAAAATGAATTCTTGTGAAATCTGATATACCCAGTCTACTCTTGTATGATTCCCATATCAGATTTGCTTTCTCCTCATGTGAATAAACAACTATACCATAATGACGGGTGAGAGAAGTAATTAGATTATGCCTATATTTAATAGTAGCATGTATATGAAAAAATTGTGTGTTCTTATCACCTAGTTTGACACACTTTATAGTACCTCTTTGTTTCCAATATGTTCTCTGTTGTGCAAGTAATTGCTCCAAATGCTCATTCAGTATGACTCGGAAATTCCATTATTGTAAAGTGAGGTCCCTGCATTCTTCAATGATATCCAAAAGCATTATGATTTCCTTTGAACAAGTGATAGTTGCAGCCAGATTAGAGAGTTGTTTACTCCATGCTCTAAGAACTCTTCTAAGATTTTTGATTTTGCCCACTACTCTCTTTGCTTTATCCACATGTGTAACTGGTAATGACCAACCATGCTGCATAACTCCCATAAACTCCTCCCTTTGAAGCCAATAATTTTCAAAACAAAAAATCTTCCCTTTTGGTATATCAATATTGATATTAATGAGACATTGTGTATGATCTGAATTGTGCCTTGTGAGTGTTGTGACAAGAGTTCTACAATAACTAACAGACCAAGAGTTTGAGATGAAGAACCAATCCAATCTTTCCAATAAAGGGCTCTCATGTTTGTTACTCCAAGTATATACTTTCCCTTTTAGAAGCAATTCAATTAGACCAAATTACTGATCACTTCATTGAATTTAAACATATGGGTTATATTGCCGCTGGCTTGTTTCTATCCTCCCATTTTCTGGTAAGATTAAAATCACCAATTATCATCCAGTCACAATCATCATTCATTGATAAGGAATTAAATCATTCAAGAAAGAGTATTTTCCCTTCATCTGTACATGGAGTGTATACAGTGATTCATGTCCACTTTGCCCCTGAGAACAAAGATGTGAATTCAATTGAGATAGAATATTCATTCATTGAGATGAGCTCCCCTGCAAAGCGTGAACCCTTCCATACTACTTAGATCCCTCCTGAGGCCCCAACTGAGGGCAAATACTCAAAGTTATCAAATTGAGGGGGTGCAAATTTCTTTATATAATCTAGATAAAAGAATTTACTTTTGGTTTCTTGGATACAAAATATATCACATTGTGCCTCCAAGATTTTATTGTGAATAACATTCCACTTTTTCTCAGAATTAATTCCTCTAGTATTCCAAATTAAAACCTTCCACTCTCTCTTCCCATTTACTATTCGTGTATCCATAAGAAACAGAAAGAATATGTATGAAACTCTGTTCACATAATAAATAGATTGAACCGCACATGAAGCACCCCAGCATTGCATTGAGCCAGAACCACTGATATCCAAATGACCCAAATAAAGAAGAGACCCATGGTATAAATAAGTACTAGATGAGGACCATTAAAGCCAACAACATTGACAACAAGCATAAAAGAGACCATAATCTCCATTATAAATAATAAGAGGTTCAATACCATAAGCATCATAAACAAAATAGCATAAGACCATAAACACATTGTTCAACTGAAGAGAAATGAAATTCATTATTCCAAGACTCCTTTGAAAGAGGTCTGCATTTCTTCTTAGGCTTCTTGGTGACATTGTCATCATCCTTCTTCTTTTGAGTGTTTAGGGTCTGAGACTGGCCCTTCTCAGCAGCCCTTTCCACACCAATGACACTCTTGGGCTTCCTCTTCTTTGATAGTGTTTTCTTAGTGAGTTTGGAGCCTAGCACTTTACAAAACTGCTCACCTAGGTTTCTAATGACTTTTGATGAAATCACGGGAGGGGTTGCAAAGCAAGAGAGACAGTGTTTACTAACACAATGATCTCCTTTAAAGCCATTGTGTTTATTCTTTAACCTTTCACTTCTCCTTACATCAGATTCCACCAGAGGCGTGTTGCCCTTCTTTTCAGGTGTGGCACTTGGAGAACTGTTCCGTAGTGACCCACCGTCAAGTTTTCCATCATCCTGTGAGGGAAGGAGCTGGTAAGGATTTAAGGAACTGAGTTGCGAGTCTTCGTCTTCTATAAAGACCTTTTTGCTTTTCTCATCTGGTTTGTAGGAGCATGTAGGCAAGTCGGAGGGGTGTTCACAGGGCAAGAGGAGGGAATCTGAAAACTGATTGAGGGTCTTTCTTTGTTTGCTTGAAAGAATTCCTAGGCTTTACTTGCCAAGAATGATTTGACCCGATCGAAATTGTTCGGGGACATGATAGTGAAGAAATATGCCCAAGTCTGTAGAATTGGAACACAATTAGAGCTTCCAAGTGGTGCTACTAACCCCTTATTGTACATCATCCTAGTAGAGTATTTGCATCTATGTCAATTAAAGGGACTAAAAAATCAATAAGTGTTTTTCCCACAATCTGACCCCATCAGCATTCTACTTTGGATAATAAGGAACTATAGCATCTAGATGAGTGAAGGATTCAAAAACAGGATCCACTTCTGGTTCATGGAGTATTTGCATAAAAACCCACATTAATGTTCTCCTCATGTGCAGCCTAGTCATATTGGTCATGATGCTCTATCTGATTGAGGTCTAGAACAGGGCCCTGAAAGTCATCAACAATGGGTGCAACTTCAGCTATACCATTAGCCAACAGATGACCTTGCTTAGGTACTTGATCTTGGTCTTCAGCAAGTCGCTCCTCTTCAACTATATCCTTATGCAAGAAGTGTGAAAGAACATTAAATTGACTTCAACCCTCAAGATTCAGGTCCATCATTGAATTGACTTCATTCTCTGAGGCACTTGTGTCCTCCGTCCTAGGATGCTTTCTTCCCTTGAAGGGGACTAAAGAACGACATATGTCGTTTGTACGTGGTGTGAAAGTTGTGTTGCTATTAAATTTGACCTTTTTGTGTTTTTGCCATCCTTAGTGTCATTTGAGCTAGGTGTGGAGGACTCGTGTAGCTACGAGGGATAGTATAGAAGCACATTGGCTCTTGTGAACTCGTCAAATATCTTGCTCGATTGCGACACTTCGAAGATCAGTAGTTTCTCCTCGGCCCAAGTTCAAGCCTTGGTCTTGATTTTGGTGATGACTTATGTCTCGGCTTATCGGAGAAACCTCTCTCTGTTAAGGTTTCTTCATTATCCTTCGTGTCTCGGCTTCATGTAAATCCTTTTTTAGCACAACTTCATGTAAATCGTGGTGCTCGATTGTTTCTAGTAATAAAATTCTTAGGCCGAAGTAATCAAGTCATTGTATAGTTCACCACAAATAAGTAGTAGTACTAGTAGTATTTAGGGTTGATCTTAAGGACGAAAATGGCCTGAAATGATTGGAGAATGCCCAAATTGTTTTTAACTAAGTAAAAAATTTTGGAATGGTGTCGGAAATGGTAACGGTATAGAAAATATCAAAATAACAGAACCGGAACCATCAGAACGGAAATATGTCGATATCAGTCCGGAACCGAAAGATTGTCTCGGAAACACCGTCCCAAAGCATTGCTTCGTTACTTCAAGTGAACTAAGCATATCACAATAGTAGCCTTCACAGGATTAACCATAATAGTGACATGCATTAACTCATTGAGGGATCATAAGTTTTCAAATCTTACACCAAACCATACATAGTAACATAGGAGTATATAGCAACCTAAGCTCAATTGTAGATAGTCAAAGCATGCGTAATTAGAGCATCTCCAACCGTTCCCATGAGATTGCTAAATCTAAGTTTAGGATGTTATTAGTAAAAATCATTCTTCAACCATTCCCTAAATCAGGTTGTTAAATTTAGTAATTCTCAACCCATAGCCTGGAGGTTGCTACATTTAGCCACCTAATTCTCATTCCTGAAAGGATATTTAAACTATTTATAAAATAATTATTGGGAACTGCTGGAGTGCATGTCTTCTTTTTACACCCAATAGATATAGCAACTCTCTAAAACCAGTCTTTTAGGAGTAAAATTATTAGGAACTGTTGGAGATGCTCTTTGTGACATCCCATGTCATGAATTAGGCTAATCACGCAGTTACTACCCTAATCACATCCTTAACCAGGTACTAATGCTAAATCACCCAACCAGGAAAAAGAAAATAAGAAAAATAAAAAGGAAAAAAGGAAAAACCTAATCCTAAACCCTAGTCCTAACCAAAATGCAAAAATTATAAAAACACTACCCACATATTTTTACACCACTGAATTGCTCATGTAAAAAGATGAATTTACAATATTTTTACAAAATTTTTGAACAAAGTTTTGAATGCCCAAAAATTCAAATTCAAATCTGAAACGCTGTTACTTGTGAATTTTATATGAATTTTTGGAAGCAAGTTTAGAACTTCAAACTAAAAGATGAAAATTTGAGCACATCATGCTGGAGCTCCCCATATTTTTGGTTTTATTTTTAGAGCACCAGAAATATGAATTTTTGTCAAAGTTTTAAACCATAGATTCAAAATCCAAATTTGACCTCGAGCTACTGTTGCCCCCTGGGCAATGGCGGCCGGACCGGCGGTCCGGCCAGCCTGGGCGCCGCCCCGCACGTGCCCCTGCCCCATCCCATCGCCACGCCGCTCCCCTGCCACCTCCCAACTAGAACAGTACCCGCCGGCCAACCGGACAACGCCGGAATTGAAGGCCTCCCGCCCCTGCCGCCCTTAGAAAACGCGTACGGGAGCCAAGGCCCTATCTCCATTCGCCTCAAATCATTGCCCCAGCTCCCTCTACAGCTCACGGTGCCCTCAGCTCCCTTCCCTCTCCACCGCAGCTCACGCGCAAGGAAGAATCGCCGCCGCCGCCCGCCCTGGCCGCCGCGTGCCCCTCCGCGTCGCGCGCCGCCTAGGTGGGCCGCCTCTCCCTGTTTTCTTGGCCAAACCGTGCGCAAGGGTCCCTGCTAGCTTCCCCTAACACGGCTGCCCCTATCGTGCTGAAGTTCGCCGGCAATTGGTGGAGACGACGCCGCCGTCGCACCGGCCAAGCCACCCCGCCGACGAGAACCCGGTTCCGGCCCACCTCCTCACCGCCCAAGCCCGCGCCGCCCTTCTCCAAGGTGAGGCGGAGCTTTGCGCCCGGACTCGACCCCTCTCGTCCTCTGTACCGCACGCGCGAGCTCGCCGGAGCCCCGCAAGCTCCGCCGCTCGTCGCGCCGCCCCTCCGGCCACCGCGAGCCCCCGCCAACCCCACCGGCGAGCTTCCCACACCACGCGCACCATTTTCCCCAAAGGCCGGAGCATGAGCTCCAGCACAATTCATATCTGGCGTTTGAAATGTCCAAAAATTGCAAACTAAAATGTTTTGGAAACTAGAAGACCTGTACTTTCATAAAAGTAACATGAACTCATCAGATCTGGTCATGTTCACATTTTTACAAAAATGACAAAAGTCAACCCCTGAAAACTTAACTAAGCCATAACTTTAAAAATATAAATCCAAATTAAATGCCACTTGGCCAAAAGCTTCACCCGGACACACAAGAATTTTTGGGTCCCGTAAAAGAAAACAAGAGGCATGTTATGGTTGCTAGGGTTTGAGCAAACAAACTTGTGATTAATGTGTTCATAGGCATATTTACAAAACAGCACACATGCATTACTCTCATCATCGACCATGTATTCATGTGACTTATGCAATGCATTTCATTCCTTAGGTGACGACGCCGAATTGATCCCGCCGGAAGAAGCTATTGCCACGCTCAACGCTTGTGAGGCTAGTGCTAACTTCGATCACTCTCAAGGCAAGCCCGGCGCATTCCTATTATTTGAAATGTCTTTCTTTTATCACTATATTAAGGATGATGAATGTGCATTTAAGTTTTAGGCGTTGATTGGAAATCCACATGCTTAAATTCCTATATGTCCTATGTCGCTTATGTGTCATATCCTCGTTAGAAGTGCTATGCTATGTTTTTGGAGTCAACGATAGATTTGGGGATCTCACTCATGGCTTATGACTAAATGTGAACATGATAAATTTGGTTAAAATTGAGAACACCCCATTGTGGCTCCGCGAACAAGTTTGAGTTGTATACCACTTGCATACCTTTCTTATGGGGATTGGTAAACCTATGTAGCTTGTAAGTTGTAAAGTGAGCCGGATATTTCACCGACCCGGAGGTGATGTGTTTGGCACGGTGGTTGCACGGGTTGAGGACCGTTGGAGAGTACATGGGTTAAGCCTTGGACGCGTTGTTGAACGGTCGCAAGGGGACGTGTACTCGGGGTCGGTGGCCCCGTGTTTTACTTTATGATAAACTCGCGAACGGTGACCATACGTGTTGTTAAATGATGCGTATGTCGTGCATTTGGGTTCTTTCCTGCAGGATTAATAATTCGATAATTATCGCCGTTTCCTCTCGGTTAATGAGTACCACTTGATTCGAGCAGTTCGCAATGTGTAGTAATGGAAAGAGATTGAATAGCTTGCTGTTTTATATTGATATTAAATTGTATTGCAAACTCTTGTCTTGCTAGTATGCTCACTAAAGTTTCTTTTATGCAACAACCCTATTAATTTGGCTAAGTGATAAATTTGCCAACCTAATTAGCATATGTGCTATTTATGCAAAAGGCCAAGTTAAACCGGTCAAGCCCATGCATCTAGGAGTCGGTCTTAGATGACCAATTTGACGGGTAAGACTTGCGGAGTATGTTAGATACTCAGGCTTTGCCACTACATGTTGATTTACAGGTTGCCCGCAAGCCGGTTTTTGTGATTGTTGTGGTAAGGTGGTTTGGGACGGAGAAGAGCACAAAGAGTGGACCATTGAATGGGTCCCTAGTTCTCCGACCCATGATGAGTGAGCCATGGCCTAGGCCGGCATGGTTCCTTTAAGTTATCTATGTATCGTCGAGTTATGTATTTCGCTTTCGCACTTTAATTTCGAACAAAGATCATGGCTATGTAAGACTTAATTTCGAACCTAATGTATCTCTTATTCGAACTCCATGTTGTAATCAAGACTTACTTATGTAACCTTGCAAATCGTGTATGTTTGTTAGTGTGATGCTATGTATGGTTGCTTCGTCAATCATCTTCCAAGGCGATCCGTACCACACTTAACTATCTTTCGGGATAGGGGTGTGACACGTGGTATCGGAGCCGACTTGGGATTTGCGTCACGTTAACACTCATTCTAAGAATCTTAAAACCCGTTTTTGAGTCACGGTGAGGTACGAGTCTAGATAGAAAGGCCAATATAAGGACTATATAGAATGGTGGCAAAACTAACCCCGTGTTATGATTGTTAAATATTTTGCAACTACGGCTTGAGCAAAGGTATGTGATTGAGTGTTGTCAATTTTCGCATGATATTATTGGTGTGACTCGAATACACTCTTATTCGAGAGCTCTCCATGTGAGGCGAGGTGACATGGATTTATTTTTGGCTTGTTTCTTTTGAATTTGATGTAATGTTTCTGGAATCCATCTCTTGCAGGTACATAACAACGCTTTAGTTCGTATAGTATCGTGTGAGAGGTGTGTGTGCCACCGATGCGCTTGTCCGATACTCGTATCGGCGAGGCGCGGTCTTTTAATTTTGTGAGGATGTACGGAACGACATATTGAGCATCCATCATCTTTGCATATCATATCGTCATGTCAAACATATGCATGTAAACTTATCTAAATAAAACCATCACGAAAAATGGGACACATAGCTTCATTCTCACAAAAGTTTGAAAACCGGAAACAAAAAAAAAACGTGGCAGATTTCTTAACTTCCATGAAAATTTGCATAACTTTCAAGTTACTTATCCAAATAAGGCAAATAAGGACTTTCTGGAAAGCTTGTATTATGCACTACAACAATCTTCTAGTCTCAGGTCTTGCAAAAATCTGGAAAGTAGCTAGAATTGCCCATTACAGAGAGCTGTTCTGGAATTCCAGAACGTGCTCCGGTTCTGTCCCTGTCGTAGATCATGTATAACTTTCAAACGACAAGTCGGATTGAGCTGTTCTAGGATGCGTTGGAAAGATTAAGGAATTGTCTAAAACTTTCGTAACAAAATAAAAGTTTGATTCAGCCCAGAAACAGGGGTAATTATCGAGTTTCGGTAGCATGTCAATTCTGACCAAAAATCTGGAACCGTGTTAGGATTGTGCGAAAAGTTTTGTTGCATTCTTTTGCTAAGTTGGTGCCATTCCATCATTCATGCTTTACTTATTTAGCATGTTTTGTTGTTGGATATTGAGTTTTGACTTGTGTTTCAAAATTCTCCGACAGATGGCCCCCGGCAAGCTCATGTTGGACCGTAAGAACCTCGCGAGGCGGGTGCTCGAGTTGGAGCAGGAGCGTGCTGCCCTGCAGGCCACCCTCGCCACCCGCGATGCCGAGCTCGCCGCTCGCGCCGCCGAGCTTGCTGCCCGCACCGCCGAGCTGGCCGAGCGCACTACCGAGGTGGATACCCTCCGTACGCAGCTCGAGTATAGCGAGACGGAGCGTTGGAACTTCTTCGAGCAGCTCCACGACGCCCACCTTGCCCTTGAGGGCGATGGAGCCGCCGCTCTGCAGGCCACGCTCGATGAGCGTGATGCCCAGCTCACCGCCGCGAATCAGGAGAACTACGTCCTCTCCGGCCAGGTGGATGCCCTTCTCGAGGAGAAGGATGAGTTGGAGGTTACTCTCCTGGAGACTCGGGGCGCTAGGGATGCTTTGGAGGGAGACCTCCGGAACGCCCGAGCGACCATAGCGCATAACAACGCTACCATTGAGCATCTCCAAGCCGCCAACAACACGCTGCACGCCATCCTCAATGGCGGACCTCCCGAGCCACTTGAGATCATCCCACCCGAGGAGGATGTGGAGATGAGTGATGGCGAGGATGCTTCCGACGTCGAGGACGGAGCACCACCCTCTCCCATGAGGGATGACGCCGACTACTACGGCGATGACGACGAGTAGTTGTCACGACCGGTGGTCGTAGCTCTATGTGTTGTAGGATTTGTAATCTCGTGAGACATGTAACCGTGTTGGAAAACGATCCGCGTGTTGTTAATTAAGCTCTCCGAGATTTGTGTTTGTTTATGGGTCACATGTGATGTAACCTAAGACCGTGTTGTATCGGATTTGTGGTTCCCGTGTATCAAAAATTTCTATCATGTTGCTAGCTAGGTTGGAATCTATGGAATATGTGTGTTGCCAATGCATTATGCTTATTTCATCGATATTTTCTTCGTACATGCAATCTGAAATTTTTGATTCCTTATGTCCAATGTCATATTTTCTTGCTATTTTAGGTCTCGGTCTAATGAGCTAACGTGAGAAAAAAATTTTCATATGTGACAGATGGTGAATACCCGCCGTGGTGAAGCTTCCGGAAGTGGTCATGGTGCGAGGGAAGAACAACTCCCTAACCCTCCACCTCTCACGCCGTTGGAACAACTCGTGTCCAACCAAAACGAGATGTTCCGCTTGTTCTTTGCAAGCCAAACCAATCAAGGACAAGGCCAAGGACCGCCACCCCAAGGGCCGAGGAATTCCACCTATGCCGACTTTTGGGCCACTCAACCGCCCAAGTTTGGTGAAGCTACTACCGATCCGTTGGAGGCGGATAATTTTCTCCGCATTATTGAGTCAAAGTTTGCTCTCCTCAATTGCACATCGGAGCAAAAGGTTCTCTTTGCGGCTCAACAACTTCGTGGCTCCGCTAGTGCATGGTGGGCAAGTTTCACCGCCGCACTTCCCGCCGGTACTCAAGTGAACCGGCCGGACTTTTGCACCGCGTTTCGCGCGCATCACATTCCCGCCGGTCTCATGAAGCGCAAGTTGCAAGAGTTTCTCGGTTTGAAGCAAGATACCGGAACCGTGCAAGAGTATGCACGGAAGTTCAATTACTTGGCTCAATATGCATCCTATCATGCCGATACGGATGACAAGAAGAAGGATTGCTTTCGTTCGGGGCTAAGCCCGAAGTTGCAAGATCGCTTGGCTCAAGTCACTACCGGCACGTTCAATGACTTAATAAGTGCCGCAATTGTGCAAGAAGATGCTATCCGGGCTCACCAAGAGGACAAGAAGAGGAAGCGTGCCGTAGAAAATCCATCCGGCTCCGCTCCGCCCAAGTACAAGCTAGCTATCACTTCCCCGACCGGACGAAGTTTCGGGCCGCATTGCCGCCGAAGGGGCTCACGCCGGTTTATGCCGCAGCAACACCACCACTCCCACGGTGGAAATCAGCAGCACAACACTTCGTTTCGCCCTCCACAGCAGCAATACCAAGGTGCTAGGCCCGGTCCGCAAGGTCCGTGCTTTAATTGTGGACGTCCGGGTCATTTTGCAAAGGATTGCCGTGTCCCGACACGCAACCCGGGCAGCAACAACAACAACAACAATGGTTCCGGAAGCGGCAACAACAATCAAAACCGCAATGGGAATAATGGGAATGAGAATCGCAATCAATCCTCCACTCCAAATGCTAAGAATGGCCGAGTCAACTATACCACGGCCGAAGAGATTCAAGCGGGAGAACCGATACTTTCGGGTATGTTTTCGGTCAACAACCACTCCACTTTGGTTCTTTTTGATTCGGGTGCAACTCATGATTTCATTAGTCAAGCATGTGCAAAAACCCTACAACTCACCCCCACCGTTTTGGATATTCCCTATATCATCACGTCACCCGGTGGAAAAATAAAAACAAACCTAGAGTTGAGGCAAGTCCCACTAAACCTAGAAAGAAAAATATACCCCTCTTCTCTCATAGTTTTGTGTGGGCAAGGAATAGATATAATTCTAGGTATGAGATGGATGAAACTCCATAGAGCCGTTTTACACATCGATTCCCGTGAAGTTCACCTAAACTCCCCACTCCATGGTTCATCTATTCTCCGATTGTCCCATCCAAAATTCTCCACTTCAAAGATCTATCATCTTGAGGGAAAAAGGATTGAGGATATTCCCGTGGTATGTGAGTTTCCCGATGTTTTTCCGGATGACTTACCGGGCATGCCACCCGATCGGGATGTCGAGTTCGAAATTGAGCTCCAACCCGGTGCGGCACCAATTTCCCGTAGGCCGTACAAGATGGCTCCCAATGAGCTAGCAATCTTAAAAGAGCAATTGGGTGAGCTTATGGACAAAGGATATATTCGCCCTAGTTCATCTCCGTGGGGATGTCCCGCTCTCTTTGTGAAGAAGAAAGACAAGACGCTACGTCTATGTGTGGATTATCGCCCTCTCAATGCGGTAACTATCAAAAATAAATACCCGCTCCCTCGGATTGATATTCTTTTTGATCAATTAGTTGGTGCTAAGGTTTTCTCGAAGATTGATCTCCGATCCGGTTACCATCAAATCAAGATCCGAGCCGAAGATATTCCCAAAACCGCATTCTCTACGCGGTATGGCCTCTTTGAGTATCTCGTCATGTCTTTTGGGCTCACAAATGCCCCGGCTCATTTTATGTACTTGATGAATTCGGTATTCATGCCCGAGTTGGATAAGTTTGTCGTGGTCTTCATTGACGACATTCTTATTTATTCGAAGTCCGAAGAAGAGCATACCGAACACCTTCGCATTGTTCTCCAACGGCTTCATGATCATCAATTGTATGCCAAGTTTAGCAAATGTGAATTTTGGTTGAAGCAAGTTCCTTTCTTGGGTCACATTATTTCCGCGGAAGGTGTCGCCGTTGACCCAAGTAAAGTGGGAGAAGTGCTTACTTGGAAATCCCCAAGGTCGGTGAGACAAATCCGAAGTTTTCTAGGTCTTGCCGGCTATTATCGGAAATTCATTCCCAATTTTTCAAGCATAGCCAAGCCTATGACAAAATTGTTGGAGAAAGATGCTAAGTTTAAATGGAGCCGTGAATGTGAAGAAGCCTTCCAAACTCTCAAGAAGCATTTGACATCCGCCCGGTGTTAGCACAAGCCGACATCACCAAGCCGTTTGACGTGTATTGTGATGCATCCGAGCACCGGTCTAGGATGTGTGCTAATGCAAGAAGGTTGTGTCATTGCTTACGCTTCTCGTCAACTTCGCAAGCATGAACAACACTACCCTACCCATGATTTGGAACTAGCCTCGGTTGTCCTTGCTTTGAAAACTTGGAGGCATTATCTACTTGGAAATCTTGTCAATCTTTACACCGATCATAAGAGTCTCAAATATATCTTCACCCAACAAGAGTTGAATATGAGGCAACGTAGATGGTTGGAATTAATCAAGGATTATGAGTTAGAAATCCATTATCATCCGGGTAAAGCTAATGTGGTTGCCGACGCTTTGAGTCGCAAGGATCAATGCAATCATATTACCGGTTGTTCTATGAAAAACTCGGAAATTTTCAGATTCTAGTGAACCGAGTCTTCGAGTCATTCCCTATGGTTCGCTATATAATCTAGCTCTCATTCCTACCCTTCGTGAGGAAATTATTGAGGCGCAAAAGAAGGACGAAGGTATGGAATTTATTCGGCAAAAGATTGAGAAAGAGGAAGCTACATGTTTCCGACAAGATGACAATGGTGTATTATGGTTCAACCAACGTCTCGTTGTTCGAAGAATATGAAATTACGGAAGAAAATAATGGACGAGGCACACTTGTCTAAATATTCCATACACCCCGGTAGCAATAAAATGTATCGCGGCCTAAGAGAAAAGTTTTGGTGGACACGCATGAAGCGTGAGATTGCACGGTATGTGGCCGAGTGTGATACTTGTCAACGATCGAAAGCCGACCACTTGAGAAAGGCCGGATTATTGAACCCATTGAAGATTCCCGTTTGGAAGTGGGTGGACATTGCTATGGATTTTATCGTTGGATTGCCTCTCACATCAAAGAAGCACGATTCAATTTGGGTTATTGTGGATAGATTAACCAAGTCCGCGCATTTCATCCCCGTCCATACTACCTACAATACCAAGAAGTATGCCGAGCTATACATCTCAAGAGTGTTGTGTTTGTATGGAGTACAAAAAACTATTGTTTCCGATCGAGGTCCGCAATTTGTATCTCGCTTTTGGGAGCAATTGCATTCTTGTCTTGGTACCACCCTCATTAGAAGCTCCGCATATCACCCTCAAACGGATGGACAAACCGAAAGGTTGAATCAATATTTGGAGGATATCTTGAGAGCATGTGCTATGGAAAATAGAGGAAATTGGGATGATTGTCTCCCATTCGCCGAATTCTCGTACAACAATAGCTATCAAGAGAGTTCGGGAATGTCACCATTTGAAGCGTTGTATGGTCATTCTTGTCGTACACCCTTAAATTGGTCGGAAGCGGGAGAAAGAACCACTTTTGGTCCTGATCTTGTCACCCAAGCCGAAGAAAAAGTTCGACAAATTCAAGCCAACATGAAAGCCGTACAATCTCGCCAAGTGAGTTATGCTAACAAAAGGAGACGCCCGTTGGAATTTGAGAAGGGAGATCATGTCTATCTCCGTGTCTCCCCGAATAAAGGCGTGTCTCGGTTTGGAATTAAAGGAAAGTTAGCACCCCGCTATATCGGACCCTATCCGATTGTGGAAAAGCATAGCGCGGTTGCTTACCGATTGCAACTACCGGAAAGTCTTGCTCGAGTGCACAATGTGTTCCATGTATCTCAACTCAAGAAATGTTTGAAGCCTCCGATAGATGTGGCCATTTCCGACGACGACCAACTAGAAGAAGATCTCTCCTACCCCGAATACCCCGTCCGGATTATCGATCAAAACGACCGAGTAACTCGCAATCGCACCATCACCTTCTACAAAGTGCAATGGAGTAACCACACCGAAGAAGAAGCAACTTGGGAACAAGAGGATTTTCTAGAGAAGAATTTTCCGAGTTCTCGGCGTCGGACAAATCGGTAAATTTTCGCACTCCCTCTCCTTAATTCGTAGCGATTCTCGGGACGAGAATTCCTTTAAGGGGGAGGGCTGTGACATCCCATGTAACGAATTAGGCTAATTACGCAGTTACTACCCTAATCACATCCTTAACCAGGTACTAATGCTAAATCACCCAACCAGGAAAAAGAAAATAAGAAAAATAAAAAGGAAAAAAGGAAAAACCTAATCCTAAACCCTAGTCCTAACCAAAATGCAAAAATTATAAAAACACTACCCACATATTTTTGCACCGCTGCATTGCTCATGTAAAAAGATGAATTTACAATATTTTTACAAAATTTTTGAACAAAGTTTTGAATGCCCAAAAATTCAAATTCAAATCTGAAACACTGTTACTTGTGAATTTTATATGAATTTTTGGAAGCAAGTTTGGAACTTCAAACTAAAAGATGAAAATTAGACCACATCATGCTGGAGCTCCCCATATTTTTGGTTTTATTTTTGGAGAAACAGAAATTTGAATTTTCGTCAAAGTTTTAAACCGTAGATTCAAAATCCAAATTTGACCTCGAGCTAACCGCGCGTGCCCCTGCCCCATCCCATCGCCACGCCGCTCCTCTGCCACCTCCCAACTAGAACAGTACCCGCCGGCCAACCGGACAACGCCGGAATTGAAGGCCTCCCGCCCCTACCGTCGCTCACCGTCCGGCCGCCCTTAGAAAACGCGCACGGGAGCCAAGGCCCCATCTCCATTCGCCTCAAATCATTGCCCCGGCTCCTCTCGCAGCTCACGGTGCCCTCGGCTCCCTTCCCTCTCCACTGCAGCTCACGCGCAAGGAAGAATCGCCGCCGCCGCGCGCCCGGCCGCCGCGTGCCCCTCCGCGTCGCGTGCCGCCTGGGTGGGCCGCCTCTCCCTCTTTTCTTGGCCAAACCGTGCGCAAGGGTCCCTGCTAGCTTCCCTAACACGGCTGCCCCTATCGTGCAGAAGTTCGCCGGCAATTGGTGGAGACGACGCCGCCGTCGCACCGGCCAAGCCACCCCGCCGACGAGAACCCGGTTCCGGCCCACCTCCTCACCGCCCAAGCCCGCGCTGCCCTTCTCCAAGGTGAGGCGGAGCTTTTGCGCCCGGACTCGACCCCTCTCGCCCTCCGTACCGCACGCGCGAGCTCGCCGGAGCCCCGCAAGCTCCGCCGCTCGTCACGCCGCCCCTCCGACCACCGCGAGCCCCGCCAACCCCATCGGCGAGCTTCCCACACCACGCGCACCATTTTCCCCAAAGGCCGGAGCATGAGCTCCAGCACAACGCCGCCGCGGCGAACCTCGCCGGCGCCGGCCACCGCCGCCGGAGCGCGCGCGGCCGCCTCTGTTTAAAAATCGCTCGGTGGCATTTTCGTAAATACATCCGAACTTCGTTCAAGTTTGAAAAATTCATATCTGACGTTCAAAATGTCCAAAAATTGCAAACGAAAATGTTTTGGAAACTATAATACCTGTACTTTCATAAAAGTAACATGAACTCATCAGATCTGGTCAGTTTCACATTTTTACAAAAATGACAAAAGTCAACCCCTGAAAACTTAACTAAGCCATAACTTTAAAAATATAAATCCAAATTAAATGCCACTTGGCCAAAAGCTTCACCCAGACACACATGAATTTTTGGCACTGGAAGATCTGCATTTCATTTCATATTTTGCAAGTTATTGCATTTCTTGCATTCTCTGTATTTAATTTATTTTTAATTAAATCTGTATAAATTATTTTTGCATGAAACTTGGTAATTAATTTCCTTTTCGTACTGTGCATATGTAGAAAATCCCATGTTAAATTTTGAGCATGTTAAGTAATGATTTTTGCAAACCCTAGATCTAAATTCCTAAAAAGTTATTTTCAAGCACATGCATAAATAGTTTTATGTCACTAAAAATCATGTTCATGCATGTTTATGTAATTTCCACTGTTCATTATGTCCTTTAGCACCTCATGGCAGGTTTAGTCAAAAGGTTTCATGTATTTCACGTATGTATGAATTTTGAAATCGAATTCCTATTTTAAGAATGAAATCGTCATCGCATGTGATGTTAAAACACATAAGCCTAGATTTCTTCGTTTTGTGTTATAGAAACTTGCTAAGATATTAGCGCTAAACCTACACTAACCACAGCACTCATGTCTATGCCATCAAGTCATTACTCATTATATTAATATGGTTATGCTTGTTCATGTAATTTGGGTCCCGTAAAAGAAAACAAGAGACATGTTATGGTTGCTAGGGTTTGAGCAAACAAACTTGTGATTAATGTGTTCATAGGCATCTTTACAAAACAGCACACATGCATTACTCTCATCATCGACCATGTATTCATGTGACTTATGCAATGCATTTCATTCCTTAGGTGACGACGCCGAATTGATCCCGCCGGAAGAAGCTATTGCCACGCTCAACGCTTGTGAGGCTAGTGCTAACTTCGATCACTCTCAAGGCAAGCCCTGGCGCATTCCTATTATTTGAAATGTCTTTCTTTTATCACTATATTAGGGATGATGAATGTGCATTTAAGTTTTAGGCGTTGATTGGAAATCCACATGCATAAATTCCTATATGTCCTATGTCGCTTATGTGTCATATCCTCGTTAGAAGTGCTATGCTATGTTTTTGGAGTCAACGATAGATTTGGGGATCTCACTCATGGCTTATGACTAAATGTGAACATGATGAATTTGGTTAAAATTGAGAACACCCCATTGTGGCTCCGCGAACAAGTTTGAGTTGTGTACCACTTGCATACCTTTCTTATGGGATTGGTAAACCTATGTAGCTTGTAAGTTGTAAAGTGAGCCGGATATCTCACCGACCCGGAGGTGATGTGTTTGGCACGGTGGTTGCACGGGTTGAGGACCGTTGGAGAGTACATGGGTTAAGCCTTGGGCGCGTTGTTGAACGGTCGCAAGGGGACGTGTACTCGGGGTCGGTGGCCCCGTGTTTTACTTTATGATGAACTCGTGAACGGTGACCATACGTGTTCCTAAATGATGCGTATGTCGTGCATTTGGGTTCTTTCCTGCAGGATTAATAATTCGATAATTATCGTCGTTTCCTCTCGGTTAATGAGTACCACTTGATTCGAGCAGATTCGCAATGTGTAGTAATGGAAAGAGATTGAATAGCTTGCTGTTTTATATTGATATTAAATTGTATTGCAAACTCTTGTCTTGCTAGTATGCTCACTAAAGTTTCTTTTATGCAACAACCCTATTAATTTGGCTAAGTGATAAATTTGCCAACCTAATTAGCATAGGTGCTATTTATGCAAAAGGCCAAGTTAAACCGGTCAAGCCCATGCATCTAGGAGTCGGTCTTAGATGACCAATTTGACGGGTAAGACTTGCGGAGTATGTTAGATACTCGGGCTTTGCCACTACATGTTGATTTACGAGGTTGCTCGCAAGCCGGTTTTTGTGATTGTTGTGGTAAGGTGGTTTGGGACGGAGAAGAGCCCAAAGAGTGGACCATTGAATGGGTCCCTAGTTCTCCGACCCATGATGAGTGAGCCATGGCCTAGGCCGGCATGGTTCCTTTAAGTTATCTATGTATCGTCGAGTTATGTATTTCGCTTCCGCACTTTAATTTCGAACAAAGATCATGGCTATGTAAGACTTAATTTCGAACCTAATGTATCTCTTATTCGAACTCCATGTTGTAATCAAGACTTACTTATGTAACCTTGCAAATCGTGTATGTTTGTTAGTGTGATGCTATGTATGGTTGCTTCGTCAATCATCTCCCAAGGCGATCCGTACCACACTTAACTATCTTTCGGGATAGGGGTGTGACACTCTTTGACAGCTGTTGGGTGGTTTTTCTTTTTACGTAAGGGCATCATGATTGCTGCTTTGTGGGCTTGATGTGATTCATGGGCCGGATTGCTGCGTGCTAGAGCATGAAGGCCCAATTTCGGAAATCAACCAGAAATTGTTTGGAAATATCCGAACAAATATGATACTTCGATTCGGTCAGAAAATCACCTAAATTATTTTCGTTCCGATTTTTGATCAATTCCGAGTAAGAACTTTTTTTATTCTAATTCCGAGTAAGAACCGACTAAATGGAAATTTCCAAAATTGGCGTCGGATCATCCGGAAATTGTACGTCCGAATTTCACCCTCATTGATCATAGGTTATTTATGAGCAAACGTATATGTTCTGCGTTAAGATAAATGTAATGAATTGTATACTAACTAAGGACCAGGGACCGTTGTCTAAAAAAAAAAAAAAAAGACAAGTAAGGTAGTGGGCACGGCCCAGCACGTATTCATTGTGGCCCCACCAAATACGGACCGCCAGGCGCCAGCCAAGAAAAGTCAAAGGAACACCACACGAGTCAACCGCGGCTCCTATACACTCGTCTGCGTTGAATCGTTGATTCACTTGGCCACCGCCGCTTCCTCGGCCACGCCTCTGCGTCTGCGCCTCGCGCATCAGCCATGGCCATGGCCGCGCGCCACCACGGCCACCTATTCACCTACCTCGCCGCGTCCATCCTCCTCACCTTCTCCCTCGCGCCGCCGCTCGCCGCCGGCGACCAGTTCTGCGATACCAGCGGCAACTACACCGCGAACGACACCTACCAGGCCAACATCAAGAACCTCTCGGCCACGCTCCCCAAGAACGCCTCCGCCTCCAGGACGCTCTTCGCCACCGCGACCCTGGGCTCCGTCCCCAACATGGTTTACGCGCTCGCGCTCTGCCGCGGCGACGTCAACACCTCCACCTGCGAGTCCTGCATCTCCAGCGCCTTCCTCGACGCGCAGCAGCTCTGCCCCTACAACAAGGGCGTCTCCATCTTCTACGACCCCTGCCTCCTCCGCTACTCCCACAGGAACTTCATCTCCAACCCGACCGACTCCGGCGACAATCGCCTCCTCGTCCTCCTGAACTCGCAGAACGTGTCCGCGCCGTTCAAGGTGTTCGACGACGCCGTGGGCGTGCTCCTCAACTCCACCGCCGACTACGCGGCGGACAACTCGTCGAGCAGGTTCGGCACGGCGGTGCAGCCGATCCGGACCTTCGACAGCCAGAATCCGGAGATGTACGGGCTGGCACAGTGCACGCCGGACATGGCGGCGACCGACTGCCGGAGCTGCCTCGCGGGGATAATTCAGATGAGCCCAAAGTATTTCAGCGGGAAGCAGGGTGGGAGAATCGTGGGCTTGAGGTGCAATTACAGGTATGAGCAGTACTCCTTCTTCAACAGCAGGCCCCTGCTTCAGCTGCCGGAGCCAGCCCTGCAGGCGCCAGCGCCGGCGCCCGCGGCGGTGAACGGAACACCGCCCGCGACCGGAGGAGGTGAGTTTGGGGGATTCAATTTGTCCTTTACGCATTCTTTGGCACGATTCAGTCAGTTCAATCGATGATTTTTTGCGATTCGTGGAGGACGAACAGTAGGGTTCTTATCTGAATTCTGAAGAACACCTTCAGATGGACTGGATATATCCGCGCAATACATATTCTGGGAACAATTGTTTTATTTTCATCGGTTGAAATCATAGCTATGATGCTTGATTGGAGCATATGATGCTTCAATTCCGTGACCCTGCTTGTACCAATCGTAACTGAATTCTAAACAACTGACGGGTGTCAACATCGTCAGAGAAGATTTTATTGTTTCTCCTCGTTCGATTAAAAAATGCCGCTGGATCAATTGCTGTCTACGATGATAGATAAAAAAATGTATTAGAAGACAAGTATGCGACCAAACCAACATATGCTATCGTCTTTAGTATGTTATGGACAACCAACTTGTCCACTGCTTTTGCATTTTTCCTTGTCTGATCTTGACTTCTGTGTAGTCCCGTAGCTATCAGGGACAACACGGTATGGAAGAATGATGACCAGTTCTGCATGCATTCTGCTACAATGATAACCATAGCCCTTGAAAGGTTCAATTTTATAGTTAGAATGATCTTCTTTGCTTAGAGCTTTAATTTTAGTTATCTTAAAAAATAGAATCTGCTTTGTGATCTGGCCTGATGTTCACAACGCCAGTATACGTGGCTTGGTCGATTTAGTGACTATGTTTTAGTAAATGGATGCACCATCATCTCATCATGCCTTGATATATTCTCTTTAGTCTGCAACTCTGCATAAAGTTTTGACAATATCCTTTCATTTACAGGATCAACAGGAAACAAAACTGGTAAAATTTTGGCCGTTGCATTGCCTATAGTTGCTGCGGTACTAGCAACTGTAATACTTTGCACTTGCATCTGGAGGAGGAAGAGGAAAACACCAGGACGGCCAACTCTTCCAGGTAAATGTCTGCAGTAGTTCAGTTAATTCAAATTCATTAATTTTCTGCTGTTCATGAACTTGTCAGGTAAACAATTTTTAGAAAGATCAACCTTTGTGCTTTCTTAGTAGCCTGACTTTACAAATGTCTTTTTCATGTTATGATAGATACTACTAATCCAGAGGGCATACAAAGTTTCGATTCACTCATTATTGATATATCAACTCTACGGGCTGCAACAGAGAACTTTGATGAAGCCAATAAACTTGGTGAAGGAGGTTTTGGTGTTGTTTATAAGGTGCCAATCATATTTTTATAAGACTTTTCATATATATTTTTTTCTATTCCAGTGACTTAATATCACTATTTGTACAGGGAATCCTCCCTGACGATCAAGAAATTGCAGTTAAAAGGCTCTCGCAGAGTTCTCGACAAGGGATTGAGGAACTGAAAAATGAACTTGTTTTGGTTGCTAAACTTCAACACAAGAATTTGGTCAGGCTTGTTGGTGTTTGCTTGGAAGACCATGAAAAACTACTTGTCTATGAGTATATGCCCAATAAAAGTCTTGACACCATTCTCTTTGGTATGTTACACTCTTCATCTTTTAGCGGCATGCACTACAACTAAAATGGTGCTATAGATTTCTAAGTTTCTTTGTTTCTGTCTGGCAGATCCAGAAAAGCGTACTGGGCTTGATTGGGGAAAGAGATTTAAGATAGTTAATGGGATTGCTCGAGGTTTGCAGTACCTTCATGAAGATTCTCAGGTGAAGATAATCCATCGTGACCTCAAAGCGAGCAATGTTCTATTAGATGCTGACTACAATCCTAAGATCTCTGATTTCGGCTTGGCAAGGCTATTCGGAAATGATCAGACACAAGATGTCACAAACCGTGTCGTGGGAACCTAGTGAGTCTTGATAACATTGCCCTTGTCATTCATTTTACGCATTCCTCAATAACATGATGTTCTTGCCACAGTGGTTACATGGCCCCTGAGTATGCTATGCGTGGACATTACTCGATCAAGTCAGATGTGTTCAGCTTCGGCGTTCTGATCCTTGAGATTGTCACTGGAAGAAGAAACGGTGGCTCATATAGCTCCGAGGACACTGCTGATCTCCTTAGTTTGGTGAGTACATGGTATCTGCAGAACTCCATAATATATGTAACACAACGAAAATCTTGCATTTTCATAACATTCATTTTAACACGATTTGATCATTTGGTCTGTCAAATTAGGTATGGGAGCACTGGACGACAGGAACAGTGATGGAGATCATCGATTCATCCTTGGGCAGCCTCGCTCCAAGAGACCAGATGGTGAAATGTATCCAAATTGGTCTCCTGTGTGTTCAGGACGACCCCATGGATAGGCCAATGATGTCAATGGTGAACATCATGCTGAGCAGCAACACAGTGAGTCTCAGTAACCCATCGAAGCCGGTATTCTGCTTCCGGAAGGATGGTACAAACTCAGCCATGTACTCGGATTTATACCGAAGTTCGCAGTCCACGGGCAGATCCCCGATGTCGCAAAACGAAGTTTCAATAACCGAACTCGAGCCAAGATGATTCTCCTTGAGGAAGTAGAGGTGAACTTGGTATGTAGTGTTGTTGCGAAATGATGATGTTCAGTATATAGAGAAGTGGTATTGTTGCAAAATGATGTTGTTCAGTATAGACAAGTAGTGTCCTCCATATATGTTAAATCAATATAATCTAATGGTTCTATTGGGAATAATTTAAGACACTCTTTGTTTGGTGAATGAATAGATATGTGCCCGTTTCAACCCTTTGATATAACTCAGTTGCGACCAAGCTTTCCATAACCGGTCGGCTCTGGTTCACTGAATAATCGGAAACCGGTATAATCAGCCGGTTATCCGGCCAAAATTCACTTCACGGCGCCACTGGTCGGCAACTGGTTAACCAGCCGATTATATGAGTTGATAGATTTTCAAATTCGCGGTCGATTTAGTGGTTAACTGACCGGTTTTAGCAGTTTTATTGTATATGAATTTTTTTCAATTTTAAAAAAGATTAAATCAAAACCGTGGTTAACCGGCCGGTCGGTGTAACCAGACCGAACAGGTTTACGGTTGTAGGAGTTTTCTGGTCTAAAATAATGACTATTATTTTCTCTCAACTAATGGCCATTAGTTAGAGCTTATTTTAGTAATTGCACTGCAAATAAATTAATTTTTGTTTTGATATTAATTTCATTTTTCGGGACAACCCACCTAAGTATGGCCCAATAGACAAAAGGCCCACCCACTTTGGCCACTATTTCCCGTCAAGAAAATAAACGCCAACAGGCAGCACGGCCATGGACATCGCTCCTCTCACGCCCAACGCCGCCAAGAGGAAGCCGCCACCATCCCCGCACCCAACACCAGCAATGATCTCGATCCCCATAGTCGTTCTCATCACTTAGAGCATCTCCAGCAAGAGACCTTAAATCAAGACCTCAAATTTCATTTTGCAGGCTGGCATGAAAAATTAAGGTCTTAAAAATTGCTTCCAACTCCAGCAGGGCATGCAAAAGTGAGACCCCAAACCGCCCGCACCGCGACTGCCCGGCCCGCTCCACGATGCGACCCGGCGCAGGGCTCTTTGCCGTCGCGAGCTCCATGAATGCACAGCCTTGACGTCCTCGTACGCAGCGCGGAGCCGCACGAGCGCTGGGTGGTCGGACAGCGACGCCATGATGGCCACCTCGCGGCGCACGTCGACGATGTCCACGGCGATGCGGAGCCTCTTGGGGATGGACCGGCGGGCGAGGCGCTTGAGCGTGGCACGTTCCTTGGCAAGCCGGTGACGCCGAACTTGGGCTTGGCCCGTGCCGCCTCCAAATCCGGTCGGCCAGGAGAACCAAATCCGTCGAGTTGCGCCGTCCGACCGGAGGCGGAGGGGCGAGGCCGATCGGCCCGGAGGCAAAGGAGTGCGGCGCGGCCGGCCCGCCGGAAGGAGGAGGCGGCGCGACCGACCCGCCGGCCTCTCCCTCGCTCGTGCCACCATCTTCTTCGTCCACGCCGCCGCCGGTCGAGGCACGAGTCCAGGCGAGTGCGGGCGAAGATGGAGGCATGGCGCGCGCGGCCGGCCGGGAGGGGCGGACCTCGGGCCCGACCGGCCGACGGTGAGGGTCGGAGCATGGACCCGACCGGCCGGCGGGGAGGGGCGGTGCGTGAGCCCGACCGGCAGGGGGAGAGGTGGAGAGGAGATGGAGAGGAGAGGAAAAAGAAAAGAGAGAGGGAGAAAAGAAAGGAAAAAAGATAAAGAAATTAAAGTTGTGGGGTCCACATTAGGAAAGCATCATAAACTCCACGAGCAACATCGAGCGAACGACGCGACCTACTCCTCATCCTCGTGGTATTCTCCATCTTCGTCCGAACAAATAAGCAACGGGTAAGTACATAAGGTACTCAACAAGCTCTACCACTAGCAAGGGATATTATTTATGCAATCCGGTTGGTCAAGGTAGGGTCGAGTTTTAGCAGAAAGGCGCGGATGCGGGGCTTACTACGGAAGCAAAGAGATTCTTGAAAAGGAAAGCAATTTTATAATTTTAGTTGGTCGGACCTGGGGAGATATTCATCAATCCCGACAGTTCCCATTCTTTTTAGATGAGCCTTCCGACCGAAGGTCATAACAGCTACGGCACACCGGGCGAACACCATTTCCAAAACACACGGGCACAAGGCTACCCACTCACACATCAAGGTATTAATATTTGTGGCTAATCAACGAGACCTTAAGGTTTGGCGTGTCAATATACCGTGATAACGAACATCCGGATAGTTTTATACACTATGTAGAGGTTGGTACACTTTACCCACAAGTTATATGTTCTTAGCTACGGAACACATAATGTTGTCACCACAACTAGGCACGCTCACAAGTCCACCCCGAATGCCTAGGGATCCGACGCGTATGACACAAGCATATCGTCCACCATATATGTGCCAAGTACCGGACTTCACCAAATAAACGATCCTTGGACCTCCGTCATCTACTACACCCATTAGAACTTCTTGCTGCATAACCCAATGTTTGGTGCACAGTCCTACCCATAACAGGTTCTATGGTTGTACACTAAATCACCAATTTGGGGTCCGAAGAACCGGTCCTTATATGGTATGGCAAACACTCGTCCATTGCAAATGGACAACACCAAATCATCAAGTACTCTACACCAGTATTAGGAGTTTCACCCACGGCCAGTAACATTTCCCCACCCAACTTCACCGTAACACTCGCTGGTCTAATCACCCACCCATCAACACACACCACCAAACACATTTTCACACATTTTCATAAACAAGGTGTCGGTGTTCGAACCACCGGCGGTAGAATTTGTCCCGGGGTTGCGCGTTTTTGGTCGGATGGTGCACAAGAGAAGACACGAAGGGTTTAGGCTGGTTCAGGAAAGCTCCCTACGTCCGGCGGCGGGGGGGGATGGGGGGGTCTCGCGGCGTCGTGTTCCTTGCGCCAAGGTGGAAAATGCGAATACAAATGTGGTGGGAGAGGAGCGTGCTCCAAGTCCCGTGTAGGAGCGTGTGTGTGTTTGTGTGGTGAGAGTCGTGAGAGTCGTGTGTGCGTCGTGCCGGTGTGTGGTTGAGTCACACCCCTTTATAGTCATAGGGGTGGGACCCGAGTTACAAGGAAGAAACGAGAGAAAAAAGGAGATGGTCGGGCTTCGGAGTTCTCCAATCGGCTTCCTTGCTTGTTCGTTCCGTCGGGTTTGATTGGTCGGTCGCGTCGCTCCTGTTGCAACCGGCCTCGGGGTGGAGTGTTCTGCAATCGGGGAGGCACGAGCGACGCTGTTCACGGAGTGGTTGGACTTAGACGTGCCATGCCTGTCCTTCTTTATCGATCGTGATGATGCATCGGACGTGGCCAAGGTACGGAGGTGATTGCTTCCCCTGGTCGAGCTTGACGGGAGAGGTCGTGCGGAGCGGAACGTTTGCTCGAGCTCGACCTCGAGCTACACCCGTTCGACGGGTATGTCGGGAGATCGTACGTTCGTACATCGTCGGGCAGCGACTCGTCCGGAACCCGCGGTCCACGCCAACTCCTGCCATTCAACGAGAACGGGACGTCCCATCGGCGTGCTCCGATGGGAGCGGGTAGCGGCGAGGAGGGATGGGCTCGGGCTTCTCTCCAATAATTCCCGGTCCGAGCCCACGTGGGCGCCGGGGCGATTGACATTGAATGCGGTTGGTGGTCGAGCTTTAAGGTCGAGCGCGAGGGATGCCAAGGTCGTGCGGGACGGGGCCCTTCGAGCTTGGACGCCAAGGTCGTGCAAGGCGGAGCTTCTCGACCCGGGCGTTAAGGTCGTGCGAGGCGGACATCCTTGAGTAGTGCGTGGGGGTCGTTCCCCGGTCGGTCCGCTCGAGCCTTGGCCGGCCTCCGGAGATGTCGTGGACGTGGTGACCTACTGTTGGGTAGGTCCGGACGCTGCCACATGGCAGCGCTAATCTCTACCCCCGACGGTAGCCCCGAGCCCCGGGCGAGTCGAGGACCGGTCCGGGGGTCTTTTCGAGAGGTAGGGGTCATCTTCGTGAGAAACTTTTTCTTCATCGGGCGCGCGCGGCGCGTCCGGTGGACAGTAGCCCCGAGCCGGGGGGCAAGTCGTAGGCTTGTGCCCTGGCCGAGACGCCCCGTCGGGATGCGGTCCCGCCGTCGGACCTCATACTCGCGATGCTAGCCTCGAACCTCTCGCGCGTTGCGAACGGTCGATCGAGTGATGTTTCGTCTTTGGCCGTTTTCCCCATCCGCGTCACGTTCGTACGACGGAGGGTAGAGCAGATCCGCGATTCGCCCGGAAGGACCGGCACGCGGGGCTCGGGGAGCTCGATAACGGGAAAAGTTCGAGCGGAGTTGCGGTTTCTCGTCGGAGAGATTCCGTCGAGCCCGCCGGGGGACAACTCCATAAATCCGTACAGCCATTCTCGATTGGGACCCAAAACCGTTCGATGGGTTTCGGGGGCTCGACGCCTCTCAACGGTGAGATTCCCCTTAGTCGAGGTCGACCGGGACTCGAACGTGTCGGTCGACGCCCGTTGCGCTCGCGCGCGTGGGTCATGGCCGCTAGGCGGGCCCATCGACGTCACTCCCCGGCTCGTGAAATACTTGCTCGAGGCGGCCGTCGAACCCTTCGGATGGGCCAGCCTTCGAACCTCGGCGAGGCGGGACCGTCGAGACAGTTTTCGATCTCTTATCCCCTTTTACCTTCGAGGCCGATCCTCCGTCGGTCGACCCCCAAGGTCGAGCGTTCGGCCTTGGTGGAAGTCGAATAGGGGTCGACCCGTTCCTTCGGGGTGCGTGCCCTTTCGTGTCTCCGCATGCGGGTGAGAGAATATGAAAGGACAAAAGGTTCGGAGGGGAGCGTGGGATTTTCACCGTCTCGGCTTCCATGGTCCGGGGATCGAGGCGGGTCTTTATCCGTTGGTGGCGCGTAGTGGCGGGCCCGCGCAGCACGGGGTTGGTTTCTTCTCGGTAGTGGTGGGACCTGCGCGGTTAGTACGGGCGGCTCTGGGCCCACGCCTACGAGCGACGATGTAGAAAGTGGGAGAGGGAAGATTTAAGGCGATTTACCGGGGTAGTGGCGATCGTGGGGCCTGCTCGTAGAATCGAAGGGTCGCGGCTGCACTGGCGCGGCCCCCTATTTAAGCCGTCGCCCACCGGGTCCCTTGGCTCTCACACGCCGTCGCCTTCCTTGCCCTCGCCTTTCTTGCCATAGCCTCCGGTTTTCTTTGCCTTAGCTTTCGCCTTCCGAGCTCCCGAGCTTTTCCTCCTTCACCCCGACCATGTCCACCTGGACCCGGTCCACGACGACGAGGGCTAAGCTTGACCGCCTCGGTGACGCAGGGCCTGCTGCGTGCGCGCGGCCCCGACCGGTGGTGGATGCTCCCCGGCAACGAGTCTCACCCGCAGCCTCCCCGGGGCTATGTGGTTTCGTTCCTCCACTTCCACGAGCGTGGCACTGGGGACGCCGGGGAGCGACTTTCTGCGCGCGCCGATGTTCCGGAATCATCCGGAACTCCAGCATTTGAACCCCAATGGGGTTCGAGCAGTCGAGCATTTTTGTCGCCCTTTGCGAGGGTTTCCTGGGCATGGAGCCCGACCTGGACCTCCGGCGGTACTTCTTCCACGTCAATCTCCTTCGGAGGAGGAACTCCGGGGGCGAAGATGTTCCCGCGCACGTCGGTTGCGCGGGGATAGTAATGAAGAGGGACCGCGGCAGGGACTACATCGCGGTGACCACCCCTTCGTCGAACCAGGGGTGGCACCCGAAGTGGTTCTACCTTCGGCAGGACCCGGGGCATCCGTTTCCGGCCTTCGAGGGTCGGGTTTTCGAGAGGGCCCGGAGGAATGGAAGTGGGGGTGTCCTCGGGACAGCCGGCGCAAGATCGACCTGGCCGTCGAGGCGATCCGACACTGGCCCGGTTCGACGTCGATGCGACGGTGGTGGTGGGTTCTACCCACAAGTTCAGGTTTGCGCCGCATTAGCGGCGCTCGATGCCGATGCATCGGGTGTCGGGAAATGACCGTGTCGTCCCCGACACCGTGATGGCGGTGCAGGAGCTCGACGACGGCACCGTTGCGCTGCGCGTTCGGAGCGCGCCGGGAACGGCCGCACGCCTCGGCCTGTCCCGGGGCCCCTCCCATGAAGCCGCACCCGGACGCCCTGGATGTGGTAAGTTGACTCGACCTTTCTCGAAGCTCATTTGAGTTCGATACTCGGATTTGCTTGCCGACTCGCCCTCCTCGTTTCTCGGTCCGCTCGGGTTCCGCTCGGCCGGCGCCCCGGTTCGGCTTCCCGAAGGGGCTGCTCGGCGCGAAGCCAACCGCCTCCACGCCACGGAAGCGCAGGCCGAGAGGAAGGCCGCGAGAGATGTGGCCGTGAGGCTGCAGCTGGAGAAGACGGCGCGGGCCGTTGAGCGTCGGAGGAAGAGGGACGCGTACCGCTCGCGGGGCGGAATCCCGACACGGCGTCTACCGCCTCGACCCCCGAGCCAACGGATTCCGAGGAGGACGGCGGAGCCGGCGGGTACGAGAGCGACGGGGAGGTTCCGTTCGTTTGCTCTCGTCGCGCCGTCACTTCAGGTCTCGAGTCCTCGGCTCCCTCGACCTCGACCTCGACCTTCGCGGCCGGCCCCTCGAGTCAACCCGCTCCTCGCGGGGGCGAATCGAGTTCCGGGACCGGTGAGGCATCTCGCGCGAGGGGAGCCGGGGCCATCCCGGACCCCTTCTTCGAGACGGAGGTGGTCGACTTGACGAGTAGATCCTTCCGCCGCCGCAAGGGAAGCCGCGGAGATGATCGCCGAGCTAGTCGGAGGCGATACCGACCTCAACCGTACGCCGGCGGCGCCGGGGAGGAGACGGCGGATGGCGTAGATCTGCGACGTCCCTCCTCCACCACCTCCGAAGACGTGGTGCCCGCGCAAGGTTCCAGCGCGGAGGCGCTGCGAGCCCAAGAAGTTGGCGGGGGCGATACCGAGCCAACCGAGGGCGGCGCGGAAGACCGGCGCGCGGACGCGCGCGTCGGCTGTCTCTAATCCCGTTCCGACCGATGAGACGGTCTCACGGCATGCGGACGCGCATGTCGATGTCTTTAAACCGGCTACGCCCGGTGAGGGAGGTGCCGCGGAGCCCTCCCCGACAACCGAAGTTCCTACCGAACCTCCCGGCGAGCCGGCGCGGCCGGCGATCGACCCGTCGGTGGCCGCCGGAAACGCGTCCGCGAGGGCGGGCCCGACGAAAGCTCACCTGCGCCTAAGCGGATGGTGCCCCCGCGGAGGAAGGCGCCGCCAACGACACTTCGCAAGTCGCCGACCTCCTCGGCGGCGCAGCCGCGAGGTCGAGGGCGCGAGCGCCGAGGGCGAGTCCACCGCCATGGTGACGGCGGCGGGAGATGCGCCCGCGGAGGCCGGCCGTGCTCCGGGGCAGCCTCTAGATCGGAGGTTGTCTAACTTCTTGGCTGGGCTCGCACCGGCCGTGCGGGCGTTCCCGGCCCCGGCTCGAGTCCGAGGCCGGGGAGCTAATGCGGGCGGCCGGCGAGGCTCGCGCCGGCCCGGACGGAGCACTCGCTCGGGAGCGAGGCTCTTCGGGTGGCGAAGGAGGCAGCGGAGCTCGAGGCCACGGAGGCGCGCCGCTCGAAGGAGGAGGCGCCGGCGGCGTTGGCCAAGGCCGAGGAGGCTGCCTTGGCCGCGGAGAGAGTCAACGCGACGCTCCAAACGGAACGGGAGCGCGAGACGGAAGGCCGAGGCCGCGGCGGAAGTCTCCCACCGGACCGCGTCCGGCTACCTTCGCGAGCTCCGGGAGCGGCGGGCCGAGCCCCTTAGTCGTTTTCTCGACTACTCGAGCTTGGGTTCTTGAGGCTCGCTTTCTTTGCAAGTCCGGAGCGAGAGGCCGGCTACGGCGGAGGGGTCGCGGAGGGAGATCAACGCTGCCCCGGACCGCGCGTTTGCCGAAGTAGGGGCCGAGCGGAACGTCGAGGCCGCTCTGCCGGAGCGGATCGGCGTGGTGGTTCGAGGAACAAGGCGCTCCGCCGTGCGCGCGACCTTCACGGTGCCGGCGTCCCATTACGAGGACCTCGACTTCGGGGCCGTTAGCACCGGGCTCATCCCTGGTTTTGCCGGCGCCGAGCTGGAGTCGCCGAAGGCCGAGACGCGCGCTTCCGCCAATGCCCTAGCTGCAAAGCTCGAGGAGGAGCCCCTCCCTAAGTCGTAGACAGTTTAGGGGATTAGTTTTTCGTTTTTTGTTTTGTTAAGAACAAAGGGGTGTAGTTCCCCGCTTGTAAATAACTTTCGGCTTTGTTAAATTGTTCGCGCTCGACCCTTCGAGGTCTCGCTCTTTATCAAGCAATTTTATGTTGAACTTGAATATGTTTTGGCCTTTTCATGTTATCTCGTTGAGTCACAAAGCTTGAGCCGACGACCCTCGTTGAACTTAGTCGTGTTTGGTGAGCGTTTGCTAGGGCCACCGGGTGCTCGAGCTTCAGCCTTCCGACCAATTTAGACCGTGAGTTCGTTTACTCGCGCTTACTTTGGTCGTCGGCGAGATTCGAATTCAAGGCCGGACGAGACTTTGCAAATTTATTCACGAAAAAAGAGCTGAGTGTAGGCGATTTTTGTTTTCGAAAAATCGTGGTTTCGCCCGCTTTCCAGCCCCGAGCGAGGCTCGACCTCGCGACGAGGTCGAGGGTCGCTGTACTTGGCGGGCGATCGCTTAAGAGTAAAGGAATAAGTGCGAGGTTAGGGATAGAACTTACGTAATTGCGCAATGTTCCGGGCGTTGGTTAGTTCTCGACCTTCCACCGTCTTGAGCTTGTAGGAGCCGGGCTCGATGACTCGCGCCATGATGTAAGGTCCCTCCCATGGAGGGGTTAGCTTGTGGCGATCCTTGTTGCTCGCACCCTGCACGGCACCATGTCCCCGATGTTGAACGCGTGGCTCTTGACGTTGCGATCGTGGTACCGTCGGAGCACCTGTTGGTACTTGGCGAGTGCAAGAGCGCAGCGTCGCGCGCTTCATCGAGCTGGTCCGCCACGTCCTCGAGGGCCGTCCGGTTCCCTTGTTCGTTGAAGGCACGGACCCTTGGGGCTCCGTAGTCGAGGTCGGTTGGCAAGATCGCCTCCGATCCGTAGACCATGAAGAACGGCGTGTAGCCGGTCGCTCGACTTGGAGTCGTTCGAAGACTCCATAGGACGGTCGGTAGTTCGGCTGCCCAACGACCGCCGAAACGTTTCAAGCGGTCATAAATGCGTGGCTTGAGTCCTTGCAGGATCATGCCGTTGGCCCGTTCGACCTACCCATTGGTCTCGGGGTGAGCCACGGCTGCCCAATCCACTCGAATGTGGTAATCGTCGCAGAACGTGCGGAACTTCTTCCCCGTGAACAGCGTGCCATTGTCCGTGATGATCGAGTTGGTAACACCAAAGCGATGGACAATGTAGAGGAAGAACTCGACCGCCTCCTCGGAACGGATCTTGCCGATGGCTCGAGCTTCTATCCACTTTGTGAACTTGTCGACGGCGACGAGCAAGTGGGCAAAGCCCCCGGGCGCCTTTTTCGGAGGGCCGACCAAGTCCGGACCCCGCACCGCGAAGGGCGAAGTGACGGGTATAGTTTGGAGGGCCCGGGCAGGTTGGTGCGTTTGTCGAGCAAAGTACCGGCAGCCCTTGCATTGGTGAACGATGCGAGTTGCATCCGCCACGGCGGTTGGCCGATAGAAGCCCCGTCGAAAGGCGTTGCCTACGAGGGTACGCGGTGCGGCGTGATGACCGCAAACGCCCGCGTGTATGTCACCAAGGAGTCGCACGCCTTCCTCGAGCGGGATGCATCGCTGCAAGATCCTCGACACGCTGCGCTTATAAAGTTCGCCGTCGACCAAGACGAAGGACTTAGAGCGTCTATGGAGGCGCTTCGCCTCGGTTTGGTCGGACGGGAGCCTGCCGTGGAGGAGGTACTCGATGTACGGAGTTCTCCAATCGGCCGGCCGTGGTGCGGAGCTCGCCGGCGCGTCGATCTCCATGACCTCCGCGGCCGACCGTGGAGACCCGGCCCCGAGGTCTCATCTTGGCTCGGGCGTTGCCTCGAGTCGGGGTCGACGCCGGGGAAGCCTCCGGACCCACCTTGACCAATTTCTCCTCACCGTGGGGAGTGGCGGGGGTCGCATCGACGGTTGAAGCCGATCATGGGCAAAGATGCCCGTCGAGACCGGCTCCCGACCGGACGCAATCTTGGCGAGCGAGTCCGCTGCCTCATTAAGTCGTCGGGGTATGTGCCTAAGCTCAAGCCCGTCGAACTTCTCCTCGAGCTTTCGCACCTCTCGATGATAGAGCGTCGGCGTGTCGTTCCGACAGCCTTGAGTCTTTCATGACTTGGTCGACGACGAGTTGGGAGTCGCCGCGAACCTCGAGCCGTCGGATTCGGAGCTCGATGGCGATTTTCGGGCCATTTACCAAGGCTTCGTATTCAGCCACATTATTCGAAGCCGGGAAATGCAACCGGATAGCGTACCTCAAGTGGATCCCCGGGGGAGACAAAGACGAGTCCGACGCCGGCTCCTCGGCGCATCAACGACCCATCGAAGTACATAACCCAAGTACTCTTGATCCACCAAGCACCGGTGGTAGCTGGGTCTTCGTCCATTCTACAATGAAGTCGACCAAAACTCAAGACTTTATTACCGTCCGGGGCGAGTAAGTGATATCGTGCCCCATCCGCTCAAGGGCCCATTTGGCGACCTTGCCCGCCGACTCCCTGTTCTCGATGATGTCGCGCGAGAGGGAAGGAGCTCACCACGGTTATCGAGTGCGAGTCGAAGTAGTGGCGTAGCTTGCGTATGGCGACCATCGGGCGTAGAGGATCTTGAGCACTTGCGTGTATCGAGTCTTCGAGTCGGAGAGGACTTTACCGACGTAGTAGATGGGACGCCGTACTTTGAGTGCGTGGCCTTCTTCCTCGCGCTCGACCACAATGGCGGCGCCGACGACCCGAGTGGTTGCCGCGACATAGAGCAAGAGTTGCTCCCGGGGAGTGGGGGAGTCAAGACCGGAGGGTTTGCCAGGATGCGCTTCACCTCGTCGAGCGCGACCTGCGCCTCTTGAGTCCACTCGAAGCGCTCGGACTTCTTGAGGAGTTTGTAGAGCGGTAATGCTCTTTCCCCGAGCCGCGAGATGAAGCGGCTCGGCGCCGCTAGGCATCCCGTGAGCCGTTGCACCCCTTTGAGGTTTTGGATCGGACCCATGCGCTCGATGGCAGTGATCTTCTCCGGGTTGGCCTCGATGCCTCGCTCCGAAACGACGAATCCCGAGTAACATCCCTCGAGGGACCCCGAAGATGCATTTCTCGGGGTTGAGCTTAACGCCGTTTCGCGCAGCTTGGCAAATACATGTTCGAGGTCGATCACGAGCTGGTCGGCCTTTTTGGTCTTGACGACGATGTCGTCCACGTAGGCTTCGACGATATCTCCGATGAGGTAGTCGAAGCATTTTTGAATGAACCGCCGGTAGGTGGCTCCGAGCGTTCTTGAGCCCAAACGGCATCGTTGTGTAACAAGACGAGCCGAAAGGTGTGATGAAGGAGGTAGCGAGTTGGTCGGCCTCATCGAGCGCTATCCGATGGTACCCGGAGTACGCGTCCGGAAGCGCGAGGGTTTCGCACCCCGAGGTCGAGTCGACTATTTGGTCAATGCGCGGCAACGGAAAGGGGTCCTTAGGACAAGCCTTATTTAAGCTAGTATAGTCAACGCACATTCTCCATTTCCCATTCTTTTTCGTACAAGAACAGGATTAGCCAACCACTCGGGGTGATACACCTCCTTGATGAATCCGGCCGCCGAAGCTTCGCGATCTCCTCCCCGATCGCCTTGCGCTTCTCCTCGTCGAAGCGGCGCGGCGCTGTTTCACCGGTTTGGAGCCCGGCCCGATGTGCAAGGAGTGCTCGGCGACTTACCTCGGGATTCCCGGCATGTCCGAGGGTTTCCACGCGAAGACGTCGGCGTTCGTGCGGAGGAAGTCGACGAGCGCACTTTCCTATTTGGCGAGAGAGAGGTGCCGATAAGCACCGTCTTCTTCTCATCCCCTTCGAGGTCGAGGGCGACCTCCTTGGTTCCTTCCGCCGGCTCGAAGGAAGCCGCTTTACGGCTCGACCGCAGCGGGTCCTCGACCACTTGCTCCCTAATGACCACGAGCTCGGAGGTGGAGGCCAAGTGCGCCGAGGCCAGGTCGCAGCTTGTCGACGTCGCACCGGTAGGCGTGCTGAAAAGACGCACCCACGGTGATAACTCCCTTCGGCCCGGGCATTTTGAGCTTCGATGAGACGTAGTTTGGGACGGCCATGAACTTCGCGTAGCACGGCCGCCCGAGGATAGCGTGGTAGACACCGGGAATCCTACCACCTCGAAAGTAAGGGTCTCCGTTTGATAGTTCGAAGGAGTCGCGAACGTGACGGGCGGATCGATCCGCTCGATGGGAACGGCTTGCGTTCCAAAGACGACGCCATGGAACGGCGAGCCGTTCGGACGAATCCGCGAGCGCTCGATACCCATAGCATCCAGGACGTCGGCATACGGGATGTTAAGGCCGCTGCCCCGTCGATCAACACCTTGGAGAGGCGTGTCTTGGCGACGATGGGGTCGACCACGAGCGGGTATCGACCCGACCGTGGGACTCGCGCCGGATGATCGGCACGATCGAACGTGATCGGGAGTTCCGACCACTTGAGGTAAGCCGGGGTTGCGGGCTCCGCGGCAAAGACCTCGCGGCGCTCGAGCTTGACGGAGCGTCGTCCGGGACGAGCGTTGGAGCTCGCAAAGATCATAAGGCAGCCCTCCGCCCGAGGGAAGCCCTCCTCGTTCTCGTCGCCGGCGTCGCCCTCGACCCCGGCGTTCCCCTCCTGGTCATGCTATGGGCGGGCCTTCCGCCCGTGCTGCGTGATGAACTTCTTCATCAACGAGCAGTCCCGCATCAAGTGCTTGACCGGAAACTCGTGGTTGGGGCATGGCCCGTTCCACTTCCTATCGAAGTGGTCCGGAGGGTTCTTGTTGGGCTGCTTCGCGCCCTTCTTGTTGGTCGCGGCTACCATGTGGCCGTCGGTCGGCCGCGACTTATTCTTTTTGTTGGGCTTGGAGCCGGAAGGCCCCCGCCCACATTGCCATCGATCCTCTTGCCCTTCCCTTTCTCGGGGAGGTCGCGGTGGAGGAGGGCCCCGACCGCCTCCTCACCCGAGGCGTGTCTCGTGGCAATGTCAAGGAGTTCCCGAGCCGTTCGCGGGCAGCTTCGCCCCGGCTCGTGCACCGAGCCTCGCAGCTTCGTTCCGGAGAGGAAGGCCCCGATGACATCCGCGTCCACGACGTGGGGTAGCTTATTGCAGCGCCGAGAAAAGCGCCGAATGTAGTCTCGGAGCGGCTTGTTCGGCTTCGCCGGCAGTTCTTCAACTCCCGGGGGTTACCCGGCGGGCGCACGTGGCCCGGAAGTTTCCTACGAAGACTTCCCGCAGGTCGCCCCACGAGCGTATCCGACCCTTGGGCGGATGCTCGAGCCGGGTCCTTGCCGAGTCGGCGAGGTACAGCGGGAGATTTCGAATGATGGCGAGATCATCATTCGCGCCACCAGCCCGGCATGCCGCCCGGTAGTCCTCTAGCCGGAGGGAGGGGTTCGACTCCCCGCGTACTTGGCCACCGTTGTCGGGGACGGAAGCGCGGAGGGAAGGTCGCTCCCCTAATCGCGGAGCCGAAGACCCTCGGACCCGAGGGGTCGGGGCTCCGGCTCCGATCGTGCTCGACGTCGCCCCGACCTCCGCGGCGGGGGTTTCGGACGAGGCATGGGCCTCTGTCATCCCGAGCGCGACGTCGGGCGTCCGAGGGTCAAGCGTGCGTCTCGAGCGGCTCCGATGCCGGAGTGCATCGACCGCCTAGGCTCGGACCGGCCTGGTCGCGCGGGCTGTCGCACGGAGGTGTGCGCCGACCCTCCTGCCGGAGAGTTGCGCCGCCCGGCGCTAGCGTGTTCGACCGACGGCGCGGCGCGTCGCTGCGAACTTTCCGCATGCTGCTCCGCAGCCTTGGCGAGGAGCGCAGCCATCTCTCTCTGCGCTCGCTGCGCCTCGGGAGTCGGCTGTACTAGAAGGGTTTTTAGCAACGCGGCTGCCGCGGCCACGTTCCGTCCGGCGCGCGGAAGTGCTGGGTCTCGGCTCCTACATCGTCGCCGATCTCGCTGCCGGACGTGTCGAGACCTTAGGCGCGCGTTGCACCCCTCATGCCGGCGCTGCTGCAGCAGCTCCCGCTCCACCGCCGCGACCTCCTCATCGAGGCCACGGCGAACCTCCTCAAGCTCCGTGCGCCGGGCTCGGAGGCGAGTGCGGAGGTCGTCGCCTCCTGGTGGCGCGGTGTGCGCGCGTTGAGCTGCCGGGGTCCCGGCGGCGCTCGGCCCTGGTTCAGCCGGCCCCCGGCGCTACGGACGCCCGCTGCCCCGGTGTGCAACACGTTGCACTCGCGAGCGGGGCCGTGGGCCTCATTGCTGCTGCCCCGGCTCGAGTCTTCCTCTTCTCCGCGTCGAGAAGGTTGAAGAGGGACTCGGAGGGGTGGATCACCATCCCCACGAACTCCGCCTCCGTCAAATTAGCTGCTCCCGGAGAGCGCTAAATCGTGTCACGTTCGCGGTGACACGGGTTGCCGCCTGGACTCGTGGCGCCGGCAGCTCGCCGCGTGCCGGCGTCCGCTCGTCGGTGGCCACGAAATCGAGGCTCCCAAAGCACACGGTCGTGCCGGGGGCCCGGAACGAGAGCTCGGAATCAACCATCCGCGCCATGTGGGCAGAAAAAGCGTGACGAAAATGCGCAACAGCCCCTACCGGCGCGCCAACCGTCGGTGTTCGAACCACCGGCGGTAGAATTTGTCCCGGGGTTGCGCATTTTTGGCCGGATGGTGCACAAGGGAAGACACGAAGGGTTTAGGCTGGTTCGGGAAAGCTCCCTACGTCCGGCGCAGCGGGGGCGGGGGGGTCTCGCGGCGTCGTGTTCCTTGCGCCAAGGTGGAAAATGCGAATACGGATGTGATGGGAGAGGAGCGTGCTCCAAGTCCCGTGTAGGAGCGTGTGTGTGTGTGTGGTGAGAGTCGTGAGAGTCGTGTGTGCGTCGTGCCGGTGTGTGGTTGAGTCACACCCCTTTATAGTCATAGGGTTGGGACCCGAGTTACAAGGAAGAAACAGAGAAAAAGGAGATGGTCGGGCTTCGAGTTCTCCAATCGGCCTCCTTGCTTGTTCGTTCCGTCGGGTTTGATCGGTCGGTCGCGTCGCTCCCGTTGCAACCGGCCTCGGGGTGGAGTGTTTCGCAATCGGGGAGGCACGAGCGACGCCGTTCACGGAGTGGTTGGACTTAGACGTGCCATGCCCGTCCTTCTTTGTCGGTCGTGATGATGCATCGGACGTGGCCAAGGTACGGAGGTGATTGCTTCCCCTGGTTGAGCTTGACGGGAGAGGTCGTGCGGAGCGGAACGTTTGCTCGAGCTACACCCGTTCGATGGGTATGTCGGGAGATCGTACGTTCGTACATCGTCGGGCAGCGACTCGTCCCGGAACCCGCGGTCCACGCCAACTCCTGCCATTCAACAGAACGGGACGTCCCATCGGCGTGCTCCGACGGGAGCAGGTAGCGGCGGGAGGGATGGGCTCGGGCTTCTCTCCAATAATTCCTGGTCCGAGCCCACGTGGGCGCCGGGCGGTTGACATTGAATGCGGTTGGTGGTCGAGCTTTAAGGTCGAGCGCGAGGGATGCCAAGGCCGTGCGGGACGGGGCCCTTCGAGCTTGGATGCCAAGGTCGTGCGAGGCGGAGCTTCTCGACCCGAGGCGTTAAGGTCGTGCGAGGCGGACATCCTTGAGTAGTGCGTGGGGGTCGTTCCCTGGTCGGTCCGCTCGAGCCTTGGCCGGCCTCCGGAGATGACGTGGATGTGGTGACCTACCGTTGGGTAGGTCCGGACGCTGCCACGTGGCGGCGCTAATCTCTACCCCCGACACAAGGTGTATGATGATAGATAGTAACATTTCCTAAGCATGATACTAATATATCATTAATGTAGTAAACAATATAGCTAGGTTTATTCTAGTGTTCTAATGGCAATCAAGGGTATAATGTTCATATCTATAGTGATTTGAACATTATCACGAACCAATTGGGCTCTAGCAAAATAGTTGCAAGGAATAACGCATAATAAGAGTAGCTTCCTAAATAGGTGCAAGAATAAGCAGAGTAATAGGGTCAATTATGATCAAGGAATTGATAGAGCTTGCCTCCTAACGCGTCCTCGAAGTCTTCCTCGTAGTCGGGGTCCTCGGGCTTCGCTCCCGGTTCTCCTCGTCTACGGACGGCGTTAGAGTACGTAAGCTACGTCACATAAAATAATGAAGGCAAAAAGTAATAACAACGAAAAACCAAATAAAATGGAGTGAAGAGGAAGTCTCCAGGGGCTAGGGTTTGTTACGACGATTCCAACGACGTCGAATCGCCTAAAACGGACCTACGGTTGAAAAGTTATGGTCGTCTGAAGTCCGGGGGTGTTATTGTAAAAATAGCTAGGGTTTCTATAAAAGGATAAATTAATTTTGGTAATTTATGGAAAGGGGAGGGGCTAAAATACAAAAATGCACTTCCGGTCGGGTTAGGGACCTATTTGTAATTTTTGGAAAGACTAGGGGGCTTTTTGTAAGAATCTAGGGGCTCTTAACTAATATGGGGAAAGGCCGGGGGTTTTATGTAAAGTGGCTTTAAAAGGAAATGGGATTAATTTTTAAGGAAAAACCCGTGGAATATGTCTATAGGGGTCGTGGACCACGCCAGCAGGTCGGTCCACTAGTCCATGGTGGACCTAGGGACGGGTTGCGGCGGGACTCGCCGTAATTGGCGACTCCGTTGGCCCCGGTGGTGGGATTAGGGGGCTAGGGGTGCTCCGGTGGCCTCCGGGCCATGGCGGAGCTCGTGACGGGGGTGGTGACGAGTGAGGGCGGCTGGTCCGGACGGGTGGGACGGTCGAGAGGTCGCGGTGGCGACGGCGCTAAGGGGGAAAGGGTCGGGGAAGCTTGGTTTTGGACGGGAGGGGGCCGGGGAGATGCGCAGTGGCTAGCGTGAGCCGACCGGCGCCGGGGCTCGAGCAGAGGGGAGGCGGGGGCGGCTAGCAACGGGAAGGGGAGGGGGCTCGGGCGACGGTCGGTGCTAGGCAAGGGGGAGGAGGGGAGAAGAGGGGTTGAGGGGATGCGGAGCTTGCCCGCTTGGCTCCGGTGGCGCGCGGTGAGGAGAAGGAGGGGGAAGAGGCCTTTTATAGGTCGGGCGACGGGAGGAGGGGACGGGGCCGTGGTCGGGTCGGCACGTCCGACAAGCCGCCTCGGTGGCCGGTTGGAAGCGGGGAAGTGACGAGGAGGTGGGTACGGCGGCGTCCGGAGCGCGGCGTGCTAGGCGAGGAGATAAAGGCGAGGACGGGGCTTGGCGGGGCGCGGTGTTGGGGTACGGGCGAGTCTAGCGACGTGCGCGCGGAGGGCGGAAGCGGCGGCGCTAGCCGGAGGTGGGGGCGGGTTGGCGAGGCGGCCGGGGTTGACGCGCGGCGCGTCGCGCACGTAGCGCTGGGAAGACGACGCCCGGTGGCGCCGGGGTGCCGGTGGGCTGGGCCGGGGAAGAGTGAAGTTGGGCTAGGGGGAGGGAATTGGGTCCGGAGCGGCTCAGCTGGGTTTGATTCTCTTTTTTATTTTCTATTTCCCGTTTTCTACTCCATAAATCAAAATAAAATTTTAATAAAAATCAAATAAATTCAAATGAACCAAAATAAGGTGAAGAAAAATAAAAGGCAAATAAAATAGAAACAACCAAGTTTGCAAGCACTAGGATTTTATTTAAAATTCTATTTATTATTTTCATATATGTGTAATTAAGTTTTAATTCCTAGTTAGTTTACGGAAATTTTTCCCAAATAAAATAAAATGATTTATTTAATGAGTTTTAAATTGGCCAAAAATCGGGGTGTTACAATCATTGACTTGGCATAATTAACTCTAAGACCTTTAAATTCTGCAAAAGTATGTAGCAGTGCCTTGAGTGCAACCAATTGCCTTGGGCATGCTTGCATAATTATCGAGTTATCATCTCGCATACTGCACAATGGGGAAGTCTCGCACGAGCTGTTTGCGGTGGTAGTTTAAAAATTCCTCTCTTTTCTTTATTCAGGACAGATTGTAGTAGGTCAGCAGCCAAAAAAAAAAAAAAGGGAAAGTGGATCCCCTTGCCTTACTCCTCTCCTATAGTAAAATACCTTTCATGGCACCCCATTTAAAAGGATAGAAGAACTTCCCGATTGCGTTATCATTTTCATCCAGTGTAGCCATCTGTCTCCAAAGCCCTTTGCTCTTAGGATATTTAGGATGGTTGAATGCTCAATTTTGTCAAAAGCCTTTTCAAAATCTAGCTTGAAAAGAATGATCTCCTTTTTTGGATTCTTGCAAAGACGAAGATATTCAAAATACCAGGCCAAACAATCTTGTATGCTTCTATTTTTTATGAAACCATACTGATTTGATGAATCGAGTTCAGAATAACCTTTTGTAGTCTGTTGGCCAGAAGCTTTGTAATTAATTTATTAGTACCGTTGAGTAAGGAGATAGGCCTATAGTTATTTACTCCAGTTGGACTGTCATTCTTTGGTACCAAAGTGATATATGAGCCATTGATGCTCATCAGCTTCAGCACCAGCTTCCTCCTCTATTTTAGCAACCTCTCCCTCATCTCTTGTCTCTAAGTTGCCTTTAATTAGCCAGACCAAATCAACCTCGTCGTCCTGTTGATCCGCGGCAGGGGCAGGGGACTCCGCATCGTGCCATGGCGAGTGGCACCTTGACAAAGGCTTGGGCCAGCTGACGACCGCCTAGGGGAAGCAGCTCGACAGGGCGAGCGAGGCCGCCGCTGCGTGCCTCCATCACCCGCGACTCCGCGCCGCCGGCGGCAACAAATGAACAACTCAGGCAACAAACTCGCTGCCAATAAGACTAGATTAGAAACTCTAAGCTAATAATGACGATCAATTAGATTATGTAAATACAGTAGATTACTAATTTTGATATATATTATGAAATTAAAAGTGATATAAAAAATATTTTATTTGGACTATATTACCCTCACTAATGGTCATTAGTTGACAATTTATGAAATTGAATCTAAGTTGTTGGATTCAACTAACGACCATTAGTTGAGGAAAAATAATGATCATTATTGTAGACTAAAAAACTCCTCTACGGTTAACCTCGGTTATGTTAACCCTGACCCTTTGATACCATTCTTCTTCTAGCTGTAGTCACCATAATTTTTTTGGAGTTTAACTACGGTAGGCTATGGCTGAATTGGACATTTTTATTGATATCAACCATATTCCATCTCCGACGATCCTACGTAGCACCGAGTAGGTGGAATCTTATCGACTCCATGGTGAATTCCTACAGTAACCGACTTCGAAGAAGACACCATATCAAAGGCAGCACGCCCAGTCATGCCATCGACCTTACCTTTAACGTCGGATCTGAAAGGAAGTTGGATGGTCCCTTCTAACCACTAAACACCGCGTGTGCCACCGTGCGTGTCCGGTGCCTCATCCACACCTTCCCACCGGCATGGTCACGCACCGAACCTGGTTGTCCACCATGTTCGCCACCGCACTCTTCCTCACATTACTCGTCGCGTCGCCCGCTACAGCTCAGCCATGGCAGTAATGCGGGGACACAATCGACAAGTTCATGCAGAACAGCATGTACCAGTCCAACCTCGGGCTCCTCTCCACCGTCCTCCCCCGTAACGCCTCCTCCTCCTCGGCCCTCTCCGCCACCGGTAAGGTCGGACGTCGCCGGACATGATCTTCGCCCTCCTCACGCTCTATCGTGCCGACATGAACGCCTCCGTGTGCGCGTCCGACGTCGCCATCGTGTTCCAGGGCGCGCAGTAGTTGTGCCCGTACATCAAGGAGGTGACCATCTCCGGAGGTTCTCAAGAGAAAAAAATCCCCTCGCCTATCACGCCCGGTTTTAATGAACAAAACCGGACTCATCCGTATGCGTGTCCGGGATCAAGTTTCATGCACGAGAGGACAATAATATGATAAAAGAACAATATATTTATTAATTCGATAACTTTATTACAACAAGGACTTGTAGGTCTAAAGAAAAGATTACAATGTAGTGGAATAATCTAAGCGTTGGCGTCCTTCGACTCCCACGAGCAATCGGGTGGAAGACCAACAAGCCTAGCTCTTCACTCCTTGTCTTCATCCAAAGTCCACCTTTGTACTTCGCTTCGATCGGTAGCAAGATTTGCAAAAGAGGAAAAGCAACAACGTTTGAGTACATTACGTACTCAGCAAGTGGGGGAAAGTATGACATGTTTGGCTAAATCAAGAAAGGCTTAACATGAGCTTTATTGCATATACCTATGTCTAATTCATTAATCAAGCAACCTATTTACTAAGTGTGAGGTTCACTCCCAAACCAACCATAATCCAAGCATCACCATCTGATCCATCATATCCAACATGTCCATCTTAACCACCCACCCATGCCCCCTAATCGAGTGATAATTTCTAGGCCGCTCTTGGCCGTGAGCACGGTTGTCATGACAGCTTTAACACTCTGTAGAGGTTGTACCACTTTACCCAAAAGTCGGTGATTTCGTCCCTCGTTGCCGGGTGGACTAAAGTCTCCAAGTTACCATGCCGGCCAACCACCTACACACTTCCTTGGGTGTGTTGCCAGGAGATCATCGCGAGACATTTCATTAGGCTCTTCTCCTAGATCGTACGTGGCCACTAAGGTTTCACCGGTAGGAGACTACCATTTGGGTATGTTCTCCTAAGGACCCCCTCTTGTGCCTTGCGAGTCTTGGAACGACCCGTCGGTACCTAACCCTCATCGCCCATCCCACCAAATCTAACAATACCGGGAGAGTCCCCTAATTATCGAGTCAAGCCTACCCATACCAGCCTTGTGTTGGCACGGAAGTCCCGAGTGAATCGCTCTAAGATCCGGTCCTTAAATCTACGGCAAGCATGCCACAAACATACCACTTGCTTAGATTGCTATCTAATAGGATTTCCAACATAGACTGTCATTCTCATGGATCATCATCAAGGTTCTCATTAGTAACTTAATCGTTTAACCAAAAATTAAGCAAGCTAAGCATGACGTACCCAAGTCTAGGTCTAAACCCACCCAGGTGATAAGGACAAGTACGAAAGGATATGACACATAGGATTAATATTTTCTGCAATGCAATCAAACATGTGCGAGATAGAAAGAAGTAGGCACAAAATGCGTCAAGGTCACTTGCTTGATGATTACGTCTTCAACATCTTGTCGATATCCCCGATTTTATTGTCTTCTATTTACGTTGTGCGTACAAACATGCAAACAAGCATACAAATAAACTAAGAAAACAGGACATTATGCCATACCAAAGGATTATATAAAGACTAATAAAAGAAATTACGCGTCACTACGATTTCGTGAGTGCAAGAATCGCCTAAATGGGAGCTACGAGCGAAAAGTTACGACGGTTTTAAGTTTTAGGGGCTAAAATGTAAAAACAACTAAGGTAGAGACTTCTTTGTAAATATTAAAAATATTAGGGACTAAAGTGTAAAACATTTATGGCTAAATGGTAATTCCATAAAACACTAGGGTTGTTTTTTAAAGGTGCAAGAACTAGTGGTTTATGCTAAAAAGGGCTAAAACATAAATTTAGGTAAGGCTAGGGGTGTTTATGTAAAAAGGTTGATGGCTAAAACATTAATACAAAAAGGTTTAAGGACCTAAATATAATTTATAAAATTGTTAAAAAAGGTTTATTGTAAAAGATTAGATTAAAAACGGAGTTAAAATAAAGCATAAGGTGTGCTCGTTTTTTGTTCTAAACTTTATAGCCGACGTAAAAAGAATCTTAGTATTTAGAAGTATTAAATAAAGTTTAATTATAAAATAAATTACGGGCTATTAGACTAGACGAATCTAATGTTATGAATTAAGTCGTGATTTGAAGACGATTCATCGTAGCATCACTTTAGCAAAACTTAGATTAATTAAGCTCATTAGATTCATCTTGAAAATTAGCACCAAACTAAGCTATCAAAAGGACTTTATCATTAAAATGATCGAAATATTCATAAATAGCATGATTCTCTTTGATGTGACAGTGCTTAAATTTTAGAGGGTAGAAAATGAATAGGGCCTAAGGCCATTTTTTATTAAAAAAAGTTAAATAAAGGAGCTAAACTTTATTTTATACAAACATAGGGATATGTCTGCAATTCTACCTATTTAGTGGGATTTTATGAAATTAAAATAAATAGGAAATTCGGTGGACCGGGTCTATGGCTCTGTTGACCAGGCAGAAAAGCTGGTCCATGGGTCTAGGGTGCACCGGTCCATCCTGGTTGGGTTTGATCTATTTTTGGCCGTCCATTTCGTGATGTGCGGTAGGTAGCAACGTTGGCGTGCTCACGAGTCAAGGCGGGGTCAAGAAGGGAGCTCGCGTCGAGGAGGAGGTCGTGCTCATCTCCGACATCGTCGGAAAGGAGGTTGCAGAGGTGGGGGCTTGACGGGAAGCTGCTCCGGGCTTCTTCTTGTTCCTACGAACGCGACAGAGTGGTCAGAGAGAAAGAAGAGAGCTCATCGACGGGTAATCAAAGCGAGCGGCGGAAGCTCACCGGAAATGGGGAAAACTCGACGCGGTAGCGCTAGAGCGAGGGGGAGGAGGGGAAGAGCATGGTGCGAGATGGGGAAGGGAACAGAGGTCCTCGTGGGCCCGTTGTTATAAGGAATGAGGGAGGGGACGGTGCCTGGTCGAGCTTGCCAGGTTCAATGGCTCGCGGGCCATTAATGGCATCCGTTTCTGCTTGTTTTTGTGGGTGTAAAAGGGGATTAAATGGGATGGTTGATTGAGGGGCGTTACACCCTCGATTCGGTGCCCTCTGGGTGAGTGGGGAGGCAGGGGAGGCTTTCCGCGGTGGCGTCGAGAGGTAGGGGAAGTGTTGGGAGTGGTGGACCGGTTGGGCTGCAACGCGAGCTGGGCCGACTGAGCCTGTTGGGTCGTGGAGAGAGACGGGAGATTAGGCCTGGCATGGCCCAAGGGCATGGTTTTCCTTTTCTTCTTTTCCTATTCTTTTCTTTCTAATTTCCATTCACTTCTATTTTCAAAATTATCCAAATCGAATCCTGATCGAAGTTTCAAATACATTTTCCACACATAAAATCCTAATGCATTTAATCAGCATGAATTCAACAAACAACATAAAATATATAATTATATATCTTAATAACCTAATTTGTAAATAGTTTAACTTAGACAAAATAGTACGAAAAAATAATTGGTTTCCAAATCAAATTCCTTGAAGATTTAAAAACTCTTTTAAAGTGTTTCATACTCGAAACCCCTTGGTAAAATACTTTAAACCAAATCAATCATTTTCTAAAGAAACCTTTTTCATAAACCATGTGTTATAAATTAAATTATCTTCATAAAATAAAGACATTTACTTAATAAATCAAATGCATTTCTTGTAAAAATTTTCATAATAAAATCAAATCAAATCAAAGGTAAATTTATAAAATTCAAATAGATCTTTTGTGCATGTGAATGATAAACTTTGTCACATAAAATGATAAACCTTTGTTTTATATTTGAGAACATCTTTGAAATAAAGTTTTAATTTATAGCAAAATTTTGAATTAAGAGAGTCCTAGCTCACAAACCAAAACTTAGAGTTTTTGGATGTGACATCGCCTCCCCGATCAAAGCATTAGGTAAAGACTCGCGCCATAGCTCACACGACCAACCGAGTCTCTATGTACGGTTGGGGAGGAGGTTTGGGGGTTTTCTCGATCTACGTGAGAAGGCTCTTCTTCTTAATATAATGTCGTCGGAGTGGCTTATTCCTTAGCAGGTTGAGTTTTTTTGGAATTAGTATTCAGGATAAAGATAGTATCTACCAAGGTGGCAGAAAACTGTATCCCAGCATGCCGTCTACCTTCTCGAGAGGTGACAAGATGGCGACACTGAATGAACAACCCTCACCTAGCCCAGCCATCTCCGACAAGACTGGACGGTGGCCAAATGATTGCCGTCACAGTAGAGGAGCATGGCACACTCCTCGACAAACAAAGCCAGGTTAAAGGAATGTAAAGTACCATATGAGTTTTTTTCCCTCATTTGAAGACTTAGTTTTGCCCTTCGCTTCTGCTGTTAGCCTCTATTGTGAATTGTGGTTACTTGGTTGCTCACACCTTTGACTTCATCACACTTGTGCTATCAAATTTCATGATGGATGTCGTCCATTTACAAGTCATCCGTCCTAGGATGCTTTCTCCCCTCGGAGGGGATTAAAGAACGGCATATGTCGTTTGTACTAGGTGTGAAAGTTGTGTTGCTATTACCTTTGAAGGGAGGTCGTCGTATTCGATTAACTTTGACCTTTTTGTGTTTTCCCCATCCTTAGTTCCATTTGAGCTAGGTGTGGAGGACTGGTGTAGCTACGAGGGATAGTACAGGAGCACATTGGCTCTTGTGAACTCGACAAATATCTTGCTGGATTGCTACACTTTGAAGATCGGTGGTTGCTCCTCGGCTCAAGTTCAAGCCTTGGTCTTGATTTTGGTGATGATTTATGTGTATCCTCTCTCCGTTAACGTTCTTCATAATCTTTCATGCCTCAGGTTCATGTAAATCAGTGTGCTCGATTGTTTCTAGTAAAAAAATTCTTAGGTTGAAGTAATTAAGCCAATGTATAGTTCACCTCAAAACTCCCTCAGTTCCAAAATAGATGTTAGTTTGGAGTTAGGCATGGAAATTAAGGATAAGTAAAAAGATAGATGCACTCGAAAAAGAGAAGGAAAGAGATAAAGATAGAGATGTACTGGAAAGAGTGAATATTGTATTGAGAAGAATGAAAGCTGCATTGGAAAGTGAGAATAAAATGTAATTTGAAAAAACAGGGTAAGGCTAGAATGACATGTATTTTGAAACGGATGGAGTAATATTTAGGTTGATCAGATGGCGCTGAAAATGGTCGATAGTGATCGAAAAATGCCCAAATTATTTTCAGTTATGTATAAAACTTTTGGAATCGAAATCGGAAACGATTGTTTATGAAATGGTATCAGTATCAAAAATATCAGAACTGGAACAATCGGAACGGAAACATGTCGATTCGGTCCATAACCAAGCTTATCTCGGAAACACTATCCCAAAGCATTGCTTCATTACTTCAGTGAATTAAGCAAATCACAATTGTGGCCTTCACATGATTAACCATAAGAATGACATGCATTGACTCATTGAGGGATCATAAGTTTTTTTTCGAATCTTACATCAAACCATACATCGTAACATAGGAGTATATCGCAACTTAAGCTCGCATGTAGATAGTCAAAGCATGCACAATTAGATGGCTGCTGTTTTTTTTTTGAAAAAAAAGATACTGATGACGGCTGGTGCCTGTATGGGGAATTGTTGTTATTAATAATGGATTTTATTAATTATTTAATATAAATAAGCGCTCGATCTGTAAAATTGCAAAACTAGTCACTCTGTATTGGGCAACAAGTACCTGTCATCCTACTGGCGACGTCTGTTGGGACCAGTCGGCCAACCAGCGGGAGACAAGAACATATGGCTCAACTAGCGGGCAAAAGGTGCCAGTTTTATTTATTTTTTTGCTTACCTGTTAAGCCTCCCTAACGCTCAATTAAAAATACTTTTATAGCTCAAAAATTAATATCAATTTTTTGGTAATAGAGTATACATTGAAGAACCCGTTTTAGCTTTAAAAAGTGTCAAATAATATGATAATTTTTAAATAAAAATTTCTAAATTAGGATAGTTGTTAAGAGATGATAATCCAAACCTTCTTAAAAAATTATGAAAATGATCTAAATTCATTGCATCTATAGTAGTATCAACACATGTTTTTGTTAGGATTAGGTTGTATTTTATAATTACGAGTTGTTTAAATAGTGTTAAATTTGAATTTAAATTCAAAGTTTAATATTTTTGTTAGGATTAGGACGTACTTATCGCCTAACTGGCGGCCGATAGGTACCTCTCGCCCGTTGAATGAGTAATAGAGAGACTATTTTTACAATTTTATAGATCAGACAGTTATTTATATTATATAATTAATTAAAAGGTTCCATGTACGTGACGTAAGGACATGAAGGCTGTTGCTGCTGCTTGATGGGCTTGATGTGATTCATGGGACGGATTGTTGCATGCTGGAGCATGAAGGCCAATTTCAGAAATCAACCGGAAATTTTTCAAAAATTTCTGAACAAATATGATATTCTGATGGTTGTAAAATCAGCTAAATTGTTTTTGTCCCGATTTCTGATCAATTCTGAATAAGAACTGACTAAATGAAATACGGATGAGAAATTTTTGAAATTGGCGTCAGATGATCCACAAATTGTAGGTCCTAGATTTATTTATGATGAGCAAACTTATGTGTTCTGCATTAAGGGTGTGTTCGTTTCCTCCCTCTAAAATTTAAGCATCTGTCACATCAAAGAGAATCTTATTATTTATGAATATTTCGATCAATTTAATGACAAAATCCTATTGACAGATTGGTGCTAATTTTCAAGATGAATCTAATGAGCTTAATTAATCTATATTTTGTTAAAGTGATGCTACAAGTAATCGTCTTCTAATCACGACTTAATTAACCTCATTAGATTCGTCTCGTAAATTAGTCTAGGGGCCTGTAATTTGTTTTATAATTAAACTTTATTTAATACTCTTAAATAATAAGATTCTTTTTGATGTGACAATTCTAAAATTTAGACCCCAGGAAACGAACACACCCTAAGATTGGTTAAATTTAACCATAATATATGATATACTTTACAAATTTTGAATTGTATTATACTTATAGCTGACATCTCATAGCAGTATTTTGGTAGTAATGAATTAAGACCACGATGAACCTTCCATGCTACATGCTAGAGTGCTAGACGCGAGTAGAACCATGGATTCATAAACTGTTAAAAACCGTGAAAACTAGAGTTATCAGTCCCGCTCAGTTTTTAATACTGTGCGATTTTCAACAAAATCTGATCTAAGTTACTGTAGCAAAAGCGTTCGATTTTTTACGGTTTAGCACTCGATTATTGTTGTACGAAACCGAGCGGTTTGTGATTATTGTTGACCTAACCCGTATCAGGCATCCATACTGACAAGGGGTCCGTCGTCCAGTTCGGTAGTTGGCACGGCCCAGCACGTATTCATTGTGGCCCCACCAAATAAGGATCGCCAGGTGGCAGCGAAGTCAAGTCAGAGGAAACCCCACACGAGTCAACTCTCGCGGCTCCTATATACTGGCCCTGCGTTGAATCGTTGATTCACTTGGCCACCGGCGCTTCCTCGGCCACTCCTCCGCTCCGCGCCCCGCCCATCAGCCATGGCCATGGCCGCCCGCCACCACGGCCACCTATTCACCTACCTCGCCGCGTCCGTCCTCCTCGCCTTCTCCCTTAAGCCGCCGCTGGCCGCTGGCGACCCCCTGAGACCCCCGTTCTGCGACACCAGCGGCAACTACACCTTGAACGACACCTACCAGACCAACCTCCAGAGCCTCGCCGCCACGCTCCCCAAGAACGCCTCCGCCTCCACCACGCTCTTCGCCAACACAAGCATCGGCACCCTCCCCAACATCATCTACGCCCTCGCGCTGTGCCGCGGTGACGTCAACGCCTCCACCTGCGAGTCCTGCGTCGCCACCGCCTTCCAGGACGCGCAGCAGCTCTGCGCCTACAACAAGGGCGTCTCCATCTTCTACGACCCCTGCCTCCTCCGCTACTCCAACACGAACTTCCTCAACTCCAAGGACAACGGCAACGACGCGGCCATCCTCCTGAGCACGCAGAACGTGACCGTGCCGTTCAAGGTGTTCGACGCCGCCGTGGCCGTGCTCCTCAACGCCACCGCCGACTACGCGGCGGACAACTCGTCGAGGAGGTTCGGCACCGCCGTGCAGGCGTTCCGGAACTTCGACAGCCAGAACCCACAGATGTACGGGCTGGCGCAGTGCACGCCGGACATGGCGCCGGCGGACTGCCGGAGCTGCCTCGCGGGGATAATTCAGGACGGACCCAAGTATTTCAGCGGGAAGAAAGGGGGAAGGATCGTTGGGGTACGGTGCAACTACAGGTATGAGCAGTACTCCTTCGCCGGCACCCCTCTCCTTCAGCTACCGGAGCCAGCAGTGGAAGCTCTGGCGCCGGCGCCGGCGCCCCCGCCTGCGGTGAATGTGACGCCGCCCACGACCGGAGGAGGTGAGTTTGGGGAATTCAATTTGTCTTTTACGCATTCTTGCGCACGATTCAGTTGGTTCAATCGATGAATTTCGCAATTCGGCGAGGATGAACAGTCAGTCAGGTTCTCTGAATTCTGAAGAACACCTTCAGAAGTTCAGACGGATTGGATATATCCGCACAACATATATTCTGAAAAAAATACTATCTGATTTATTCTGTTGAAAACATAGACACGATTACTGATTCGAGCATCCAAACTTGGATCCATGCATCCATTCCGTGACTATGCTGGTACGGTAGGCGGTAGCAAACTTAGCGGAATTAAACAACTGACGGGTGTCAACATCGTCGGAGAAGTTTTTATTGTTTCTCTTCGTTCGATTAAAATATATCCATGAAGCAATTGCTGTCTTCGAGGATGGATAAAAAAAGTAGTAGAAGACAAGTATGCCACCAAACTTGTCCACAGCTTTTGCATTTTTTTCCTTGTCTGATCTTGACTTCTCTGCAGTCCCGTAGCTATCAGGGACACACGGTTTTACATTATGGCAGAATGATGACCAATTCTGCATTCTGTTATAGTGATAACCGTACCTCTTGAAAGGTTCAAGCTTGTAGTTAGAATGATCATCGATGCTTCGAGCTCAGTGTGCAATTTAAGTTATATTGGAAAATATTGTAATAGAATCTCATTATCATGTGGTCTATTGTTCACAATGCCAACACACATGACTATGCCTGTAGTAAATGGATGCATCATTTTCTCATGGTACCTTGTTATATTCTATTTAGCGTGCATAAAGTCCAATTATTCCTTTCATTTATAGGATCAACAGGAAACAACACCGGTAAAATATTGGCCATTGCATTGCCTATTGTTGCCGTGGTACTAGCAACTGTAATAATTTGCTCTTGCATCTGGAGGAGGAAAAGAAAAACGCCAGAAATGCCAACGCTTCCAGGTAAATATCTTCAGTAGTTCAGTAATTCAAATTCATTTGTTTTGTGCTGTTCATGAACTTGTTAGGTAAACAATTTCTAGAAAAAGCAACCTTTGTGCTTTCTTAGTAGCCTGACTTTACAAAGTTTTTTTTTCTGTTATGATAGATACTACTAATCCAGAGGGCATACAAAGCTTCGATTCACTCATTATTGATATATCAACTCTACGGGCCGCAACAGAAAACTTTGATGAAGCCAATAAACTTGGTGAAGGAGGTTTTGGTGCTGTTTATAAGGTGCCAATCATGTATTTATAAGGAATATATATATATATATATATTTTTTCTATTCTAGTGCCTTAATATCACCATTTGTACAGGGAATCCTTCCTGACGATCAAGAAATTGCAGTGAAAAGGCTCTCACAGAGTTCTCGACAAGGAATTGAGGAACTGAAAAATGAACTTGTTTTGGTTGCTAAACTTCAACACAAGAATTTGGTCAGGCTTGTTGGTGTTTGCTTGGAAGACCATGAAAAACTACTTGTCTATGAGTATATGCCCAATAAAAGTCTTGACACCATTCTCTTTGGTATGTTACACTCTTCATCTTAGCAGCATGCAGTACAACTGAAATTGTGCTATACATGTCTAATTTTTTTGTTTCTGTCTGTCAGATCCAGAGAAGCGTAGTGAGCTTGATTGGGGAAAGAGATTTAAGATAGTTAATGGGATTGCTCGAGGCTTGCAGTATCTTCATGAAGATTCTCAGGTGAAGATTATCCATCGTGACCTCAAAGCGAGCAATGTTCTGTTAGATGCTGACTACAATCCTAAGATCTCTGATTTCGGCTTGGCAAGGCTATTCGGAAATGATCAGACACAAGATGTCACAAACCGTGTCGTGGGAACCTAGTGAGTCTTGATAGCACTGCCCTTATAATTCATTTTACGCATTCCTCAATAACATGATCATGATGTTCTTGCCACAGTGGTTACATGGCCCCTGAGTACGCTATGCGTGGACATTACTCGATCAAATCTGATGTGTTCAGCTTCGGAGTTCTGATCCTTGAGATTGTCACTGGAAGAAGAAATGGTGGCTCATATAGCTCCGAAGACACTGCTGATCTCCTTAGTTTGGTGAGTACATGGTATTTGCAGAACTCCGTAATACATGTAACACATCGAAATCTTGCATTTTCATAACATTCATTTTGATACGATTGGGTCTGTCAAATTAGGTGTGGGGGCACTGGACGACAGGAACAGTTATGGAGATCATGGATTCATCTTTGGGCAGCCTCGCTCCAAGAGACCAGATGGTGAAGTGCATCCAAATTGGCCTGCTGTGTGTTCAGGACGACCCCATGGACAGGCCAATGATGTCGATGGTGAACGTGATGCTGAGCAGCAACACGGTGACTCTCAGTAACCCATCGAAGCCGGTATTCTGCTTCCGGAAGGATGGCACAAACTCAGCCATGTACTCGGATTTATACCGAAGTTCGCAGTCCACAGGCAGATCCCCAATGTCGCAAAATGAAGTTTCAATAACCGAACTCGAGCCAAGATGATTCTCCTCGAGGAAGTAGAGGTGAACTGAACTTGGTGTGTAGTGTTGTTGCGAAATGATCTTGTTCAGTATATAGAGAAGCGGTGTTGTTACAAAATGATCTTGTACAGTATAGACAAGCGTCCTCTATGTGTGTTGAATCAATAATCCAATGGTTCTATTGGGAATAGTACTTTTAAGACACTCTTTGTTGGGTGTACGTATAAATATGTGCCAGTTTGAATCCCTTGATTTAGAGAAGTTTTTCGGTCCACAATATAGTTTGAAAAAATACTTGCAAGTAGTTTAAAGGTATTTTTGTAATTTTACTAATAATTAATGGATTTATATTTTTCATAAAATATAATCTAGATATATGAACCATAATTTTATTGTAAGAATAATATTGAACACATTATTAACATCAAAGATTAATTATATTACTGATTTTCGTTTACATTATTACGAAAATAAAAATTTATCATGATAAATCTATCATCTTGACGATAATACCCTCAACATGGTAAAGTACTTGCTAGTAGTTGTGTATTTTCAATCTCAAATCTCTACCGTTGGATCAAACTACTACCAAGTAGTTTTGAAAAACTACTTACAAGTATTGTGGACTGAAAAACACCTCTTGATTTATCACTCAGTAGTCACCATACTTCATCCCCGGCCATCCTAAGTAAATAGTACTCTGCGAGTTGAGAGGAGACCGTGGTGGGGGAGTTCGAGCCGCAGAAGGTCCCTGTCAGAGTACTCTGGGGAAATCGAGAACATCAATTATTTTGGAAAAAATAATTCACCATACGACGTCATATAAAATGGGACGTAAGGAGCTAAGTACTAGTAACATCGAGCAGGTGGAAGAATCTTATTACTGCGTGGTGAATTCCTGCCTGTCATCAGTCACCGACTTCGAAGAAGACAACCACATCAAAGTTAGCACGCCTAGTCAATCCGTCGACCTTACCTTTAACGTAGGTGAAAGAAAGTCAGAAGGTCCCTTCTAACCAATAAAAAACGCGTGTGCCACTGCCCGTGCCCGGTGCCTCGTCCACACCTTCCCACCGCCATGGCCACGCACCGAACCTGGTTCTCCACCATGTTCGCCACCGCACTCTTCCTCGCATTCCTCGTCGCGCCGCCCGCCGCAGCTCAGCCATGGCCGTATTGCGGGGACACCAGCGACAAGTTCGCGCAGAACAGCACGTACCAGTCCAACCTCGGGCTCCTCTCCACCGCTCTCCCCGGAACGCCTCCTCCTCCCCGTCCCTCTTCGCCGCCGGCAAGGTCGGCACGCCGCCGGACATGATCTTCGCCCTCACGCTCTGCCGCGGCGACATGAACGCCTCCGCGTGCGCGTCCTGCGTCGCCACCGCGTTCCAGGACGCGCAGCAGATGTGCCCGTACATCAAGGAGGTGACCATCTACTACGACCTCTGCTACCTCCGCTTCTCGTTCCGCAACTTCCTCGCCGGCGACGACAACAACGAGCTGTACTTCTCCAGGACGGAGAACGTGACCGCGCCGTTCGAGGTGTTCGACGCCGCCGTCGCCGCGCTGCTCAACGCCACCGCCGACCGCGCGGCGGCCGACGCCGCGAAGAGGTTCGCCACCGGCGAGGTCGTGGCAGGAGGAAGCGTCCCCGCGATCTACGCGCTGGTGCAGTGCACGCCGGACTTGTCGCCGTCCGGCTGCCGGAGCTGCCTCGCGAATGTGATCGGGAAGGCGCCCAAGCATTTCAGCGGGAGTCCCAGAGGGAGGTCAATCGGCGTGCGGTGCAATTTCCAGTACGAGCTGGATCAGTTCTTTTCCGGCGACCCAATGCTCCAGCTCCCGGCGCCGGCGGTGCCTCCACCCGTGCAGGTGCCGGGAAACGCGACTCCACCGACCCCACCGCCAAGCGGACCAGGTAAGTTTGAGAGATTTAGTTACCTCGAGCAGGAATCTGAGCGGAACTTTGATTTATAAAACTAATTTTGGTACTGTGTATCGATGATCAATTCACCATCATTTAGACACGTCGTTGTCAGTCATGTGATCAGAGACAGACAGTGCTTTCTAATCTCCATTGTTTTCAATTATAGTTGCAATACGTTCCAGATTAAAAAATGTTATCCTGTCTACTGATTTTACGGTCATCAGACAATCTCAGGCTGCTCACATGCAGATCACCTACACGTAACCGTGATCAACATAATCTTTACTACTAGTTCTATCTTGACTTCTTGAGTGCCGTCGCAATCCGTTGCTTCGTTATCATTATCCAAGCGAAAGCGACATCACAAGTACGCGGCAAGCCGTCCAAGTTTGACCGATTCTTCTGGCAGGGAGGAAAAGCAGAGCAACGAAAATCGCTGCAGCTGTCGCCTGCTCTGTTCTCCTGCTGTTGATTATTTTATCCTCTGCTTTCATTTGCAAGAAGCGGAGGAAGACTGTCAAGGGCCAACAAGGTAGAAGTACTAGTAAACAAGAAGCATACCGTTTGACTGTTTGCAACGGAAACTTCAGGTTGCTGACGTCACTGCTTACATGTTTGCAGCACCAGCACCGACGAAGATTGAAAATGGAAAATGTGCGGTGTTCGATCTATCTACCCTGCAAGAAGCAACTGATAACTTCCATGAGAAGAATAAGCTTGGTGAAGGCGGGTTTGGTGCCGTATACAGGGTAAGCAGCCACATTATGCAAGTGAGAGTATTAGTGTTGTTGACTGCTTTTTTTTTTTTTATTTCTGATAAGGGACGTGTTCTGCAGGGAAGGCTCCATGATGGCCAAGATATAGCAGTGAAGAAACTGTCCCGAAGAACTAGACAGGGACTGAACCAGCTGCACAATGAAGTGCAGGTATTGGCTCAGCTTCAGCACAAGATGCTTGTAAGATTACTCGGGTTCTGCTCGCACCAGGACGATATGATGCTTGTTTACGAGCATGTAAAAAACGGAAGCCTTGACAGAGTTCTATTTGGTACCTTTCTCCCTGAAACTTCAGTTTCTATATGGCATTTTTTTTGTTGTGTTACGTTTCAAGGAAAAAAATATTAAGGTGTTCGTTAGGTGAAATTTTAGCATGATGATTGCAACCAAACTTAAATTCAAAAGAAATTGTGCCATGAAATTTGTGACGACTGACTGGACTTGAGCACCATGGTCATCAGTACATCAAGTATTAAATTAAATTACACTGTAGCATTTCTGGCAAGATAGTCCTACTGGTAGACAAGAAACTGCAAATACAAGTTGTTATCAGGTTCTTCTTTCATAAGTGAGCATTGGCCCTATTTAACTTTATTTGCCCTTGTTTTTTTTTTTAACAGATCCTAGTAAAAGGGATGCTCTAGATTGGGACCAAAAGTACAACATCATTCTCGGTATTGCCAAGGGTATTTTGTATCTCCATGAAGATTCGAGCGTAAGGATTGTTCACCGGGATCTAAAAGCAAATAATATTTTGCTTGATGAAAACATGAACCCGAAAATTGCAGACTTTGGATTGGCCCGGCTGCTAGGAGGTGATCATACTCAGACCAAAACTGCAAGTGTGGCCGGAACATAGTAAGCTTGTGCACATAACATAATCCGGAAATACTCAGCCTACATTTTGTGCAATTGTTTCATAACTTGTGTGTTTGCATAATTGTTATTCATTTGCAGCGGATACATGGCGCCGGAGTATGCCTTGTCTGGAAATGTGTCACCAAAGATCGATGTATTCAGCTACGGCATTTTGGTGTTGGAGATTATAACCGGAACAAAGAACGGGAGTTTTGATGAGTCTAACAGAGCAGTGAATCTCCTGACTGAAGTAAGTATACAAAATTTAGTTATCTGAATCACATTAAGTTGGAACTAAAATATTCGATTGGAAACATGAAACAGGTATGGAACTACTGGACCAAGGGGAAAGCATTAAACTTAATTAACCAATCACTTGATGAACACTCCAGGAGCAAAGTTCTTAGATGCATCCACATTGGTCTTCTTTGTGTCCAAGAGCATCCAGATGACAGGCCGAGCATATCTTCAGTTGTTGTAATGCTGACCAGAATCAGGGTAAAGCTCCAACAGCCACGACAACCGGCATTCTTCTTTGGGGAAGACTCCAGCTCTGTTCTCGAACATGTGATTTTGGAGGACAATTTCTCGGTGAACGATGTTACTAATACTGACCCCTATCCCAGGTAATTAAGCCAAAAGGAGATGTGAACATGGCTGACCGAGTGTAATCCAGCTCTTTGATGTTAGATGTCAAAGTCGATTAAATTGTAAATATTTTGGTTTCATCATCGTCTTTATATATATATATATATATATAAAATGGAAACACAGGTTTCTTCATCATCTAGTGGTTATCTTTTCTCTCTTTTTCTTTCTTTTTCTTTTCTTTTGATCGTTGGCATAGAAGTTTCCCTTGATGTCTAAAGATACAGTCACAGAGTATCAGCATTTAAGCACGCGCTAAACTGTGAGCCAAAATTCTCCAAACAAAGGAAGGCTTATAGGAAGGAGGTAATTTAGTATATCCAAAGGATTTGTGGAGTCTTGATAATACTATTCAAGAATGTGTCCTGTGGCTTTCCTGAGCGATGTACGAACTTTATTATCATCTTCCTAGCCTTATTATCATTTTCACAACAGCATTTCTAAAAGATTTCACAACCACCTTTTGACTTATCTTGCCTCAAGTTCAGTAATCGAAACTTCGTTCTCTGATATGAGTGATTTGCTTGTGGACTGTGAATTTCCACGTCCTTGGGAGGTCATATCTGAGTTGAAGCCGCTCCTTTGGAAGCAAAAGGCTGGCCTGGCTGGAGCTTGCCGAGGCATAGTACTGCTTCTAAGCATGAGATTTACAGTTGACATCATTGGCCTATCTGCAGGGTTGTGTTGAACACAAAGAAGGCCGATGTGGATGCACTTCAACATCTGGTCTACACTAGAATAGCTGATCAAGGATTTGTCCATAATCTCCACAATTGTTTCCATGGTCCAGTGCTCCCACACCTGCATGCATTAGATAGTGGCATCACTCCAAATTCACCGCTGCAACATGCAAGATGTAATATAATTTTGTATAGCCTATGCGCTCACCAAACTAAGGAGGTGATCGTACTGCTCAGAATCGTAGGAGCCACCATTTCTTCTTCCTGCCACAATCTCTAGGATCAAAATGCCAAAGCTGAACACATCTGACTTGACAGAGTATTGTCCACGCAAGGCGTACTCAGGGGCCATGTAACCGCTGCCAATAAAATGCTCTGTTATAGAATCATCTACTCTCATATAATACAAGAGGTCTTATAAAGTTTAGGGTCAACAAGACTTACTAAGTTCCAACAACACGATTTGTGACATATCGTGATTGATCCATCCCAAATAACCTCGCTAAGCCAAAATCCGATATCTTTGGACTGAAGTTAGAGTCTAAAAGAACATTGCTTGCCTTGAGGTCCCTGTGAACAATCTTGAATTGAGATTCTTCATGAAGATACTGCAAGCCTTGAACGATCCCATTGATTATCATAAATCTCTTATGCCAATCTAGCTCGTGTCTTTTCTCTGGATCTGATAAACGGAATTAATAAGAAACCTTTGGAGAAGCATAGCATACGGTAAAATTCAGTTGGCTAACCTAAATGTGATTAGTTATAATACCAAAAAGAAATGTGTCGAGGCTTTTGTTGGGCATGTATTCGTACACGAGTAACTTTTCATGTTCATGCAAGCAAGCACCAACAAGCCTGACCAAATTCTTGTGTTGAAGCTTTGCAACCAAAACGAGCTCAGTCTTCAACTCCTTAATTCCTTGCCTAGAACTCTGTGAGAGCCTTTTCACTGCTATTTCTTGACCATTAGGCAAGGTTCCCTGTTGAAATGTAGATCTTTACTAACGAATTCTTGTAATATATATTGTTGAATACTGAATAGATGGAATAGGGTCTGCCCGTTAGGATATTTTGTTATATTTTTAGCTATTTGTTGGTGTTGACCAATTTGACATCTGTATATCTGTGACCTTCACCCTGACGCACTAGCACAAGGTCTGAACATGATGCTAATTTTCAAATAGTATTGTGTCCAAGGAAAACATTTACACGCACAGAAATATTATTAGTACCTTATAAACCTCACCAAACCCCCTTCACCAAGTTTTTTGCCTTCATCAAAATGCTCTGTAGTGGTTTGTAGAGTTGGTAGATCAATCATGAGAAAATCAACACTTTCTAAGTCCTCTGAATTTGTTGAATCTAGCATCATAGAACAAATATTGTTTAATTATGATGTACAGGGATAATACAATTCCTGAATAGTTACAGTTTCCATTATGGGCTATATAATAAAAGTCATATATAAATGTCAACAATGGAATGGCATACCTATTACTGATGGTATTCGTGCTTGTTTCGTCTTCCTCCTCCAGAGAAAATAGCAAATTACTAAAAGGACTACGATGACAATTGTAGGCAATATAATGACCAAAACTCTACCAGTTCCTTGTCCTGTAAATTAATTGTACCCCTTACATTCAGTCAGGCACATAATGAATTATTTAACAAGAATGTGAATAAAATGATTAACATTTACATTTTTAATTAAAATTTTATAAACAAACTTTTTTTTTGTAATTTAGGAGTACTGCTTTGGCTCAATATGAGAACAAAGATCCTGAAGTAGTTTGAGCTCCGACCCATAAGAACCAAAACAACTGAAACCTCTTAGTATATTAACTTCAGCATGCAAATTTGTCTATTTCCTATCTTTGATGAAATTAAAAGATTACATATTTTAATCAAATGTATCCTTGCTAAATGTAAATATGTGATCCTTGAAACTAGGTTCCACCCAACAGGAACCTTTCTAGAAGATTACATATTTACTCTTATCAAGGATACAAACAATTAGGACCCAAATTGAAAAAAAATAGATGTTCTAGATAAAGAGTAGTATAGGACGAATATAATGTACATCAAACAAAGAAAAAGTAGAAAAATTACAGAAAGTGATACATATAATCTAGATCAAACAAAGTTGTGTATGGTAATTCTGTTTTTAATTTTTTATTTATGATGCTGTTGAGCATAAGTTCAATTTCGTTTTGGAGCATGAACAACGAAATAAGATAGTGCCAGAAATCTTCATTATGACAATTTCTATCGATTCAGGGACCAGAAATTGCTCTTACTAAATAATGTGACAACCAGAATAGAACTGATTCGTGATTTAATCTGCTTCCCAATCCATCCTATTTGTTGTTGGCTGATTGGATTAGGACAAACATGCTAGTGTACTTTCTAACAGAAAGCTCAATTAGCCATCAAAATAGGGACATTTAAGCTATTATCTCTTTATGTTATTTGCATTTTTAAAATCTATTATCTTGTTATTTGTTATACAAAGAAAATGCTAATATCAGAAAATAAACAATGAAAAGCTTCAAACTCTTTGTGAGCCAATCACTCTGTTGGAAGCATAAGTAACAAAGGACTTCAAGCAATGTCCAATGTTTCATAAACATTTTTTTTCTTTTGCAATTGAGGCTAGCTCATATGGTTAGGTTCTTTGTAGTGGAGCCAACCCACCTGGGTTCAAATCCCTTGATTGACAATGACACGGGTTTCGCATCTTCTCAATAAAGAGAGACACCCGTGGTGAGATCAAACCGACTCATTCTTTTTGAGGCCCTCGTTATGATAGGATGCGTGTGTGTGTGTGTGTTAATAGGGATGAGCACTCGTGCATGCATATGAGTGTTTGTGTTGGTACTTTGTTCAATTCACAAAAGAAAAGGAAAAAAAATTTAAAATCGTAACTATATTATGTGAATGATTGGATTCATTTTTATGCTTTCAATAACTCAAAATTTTACAAAATCAGAATTATCTTATCTTATATATACTAATTGGAGGCTCCTTATGTGGCATCCACATTAATCGAAAGAAAATCCTAGAAATTCTCACAAAAAAGCAAAAGATCTGACCATCAATTAAAACTATCAACAAATCCTTACTGGAGATCATCATTAAGCATACAAGCAGTCCCCACGTTGGAAACACCCAAAGGAGTAATAACCCGTATAGTCAGCTAACTCTCTTTCCTGATTTTCTTTTTTTTGTTTCCAGTGGATTCCTTTCAAATATTTAAGTATATGTTGCCAAACTCCAACCCGTAGAAACTCTATATCTATACACGTAGGTACAAGGATCGAATCTTCCGGTAAAAAAATATCTATTTTGCATACGCGACGGATTGCTCTTGGATAGACGGAGCTCCAATGGGGGCTCATGGTCGGCGGCAATCAACTTTTCCTATGGCGCGGCCTTTCCGCCTGACGATTTCTTTTCTGGTGACCATACTCAAACTCAATAGCCGAATGGAGGAGGTTTTACAGTAATATACCGTCAATCGGTTGATCGTATGCCAAGGTCTCACGATGGAGGTAAACCTAGCTGCTGACGATCAGCAGCTAAAAAAGCTTTTAGAAGATTGACACAGTGCAAATCATGCATTATTATATGGAACAGATGATAGGTACCACATGCAGGCTGTGTATCTTTGATGTGCAAGGCCGACGTCGCCGAGACCATACAACAAGCATTAACTTGCCGGGATGTACAAGGTACGTAATTAAGTTCTTTAGCATGTTCACACCTTCCTACAATTGCTTGATAGTTGCCTATATGGCTTCATTAGATAGTACCACGAAAGAAAATAGGATGACAAAAACTCATCAAACACATGAAGCATAGGTGCGGATTTCAAACACAACTATTTAAAAGCTAAGAATACGAACGGGGACAGGGAAGGAGGGTAGAAAAACATATGTTGGGGTCAAGTTATAAAATCACCATAATAATATATTCTGTTCGTAGGTCTCAACTTTGAAAGTATATAAACATCCAGATAAATAACAGTATATTGTATGGTTCTATCAGATGCTCAAGATTGAGAACGTTGAGTTTATAGTTTAATTTTATAAGGATGTTCTATTAAGCTACTACCATCAATCAATCGCACCAAAAACTTTAGTTGATGCAACAAAGGACAATTCACTTCAAAGCTTTCAATCTTTTTAAAATTGCTTGCCCGTGCAAGTGCACGGGTTGATTGACTAGTATTTTTAAAATCAGAGTCGCTTCTTATAGTTCTGCCCTGCAGAAAGTCAGATAGTTTTTCTCACCCCCACCCCCCACCATTGCATCTGCAAAATTTCCTATGGTATATAGAGAATAAAACACGTGCATTATCATTCATGCTTTTGGTCTACGCATAGTCAAACAAACCTTGCGTGAACTGACCAATGTAGAAGGGTGCCTTTCTGGCATCCAGCTACAGAACTGGTCAGGATAGGAACAGGTGTTAGTAAATTTCTATTTTCGAGTCAACCACTGATAGCTATGGGATTGCGTAGATGTCACAACTGAACAAGGAAATTAGAAAATTAGCTGATACTATATGACTTATCATTGAGTCCCTTGTCCATTGAAATATCGTTCGACTGTTACGTGTTTCCACTAAATTTTTCCCCTCATCATTGAAGAAAGAAACTGCCTCGAAGTTCCGCTCTTAACTGAAAAAAAGAATACTAATTGAAAAGAATCTCTGCAATGTTGACGCCTTGGGCTCAGTCATTTACTTTAGATTAATTGCTGCAAAATATACACGAGGAATTGAAGCATGGTGGAAGTTCATTTACTAGAACTAGAATCAAACAACGGTGCTATGCTCCGAATTGAATCAAATAAGGTGTATGATCAAAACTATATTTTTTTTAAAATCGGAGTAGCTTCGAGTACTGCCCTGCTGAAAGTCAGATGATTTTTCTCTCCCCCAAGCATTGCAAAATTGCCTATGCTATATAAAGATTAAAGAATGAGACATGCATTATATTTTACTAGTATGTTTTTGGTCTGTACATGGTCAAGCAACCTTTCGTGACCTAACCAATGTAGAAGGATAGTGTTATCCAAAAAGGAAAATGTAGAAGGATAGTGCCAAGGACTGGTCAGGATAGGAACACGTCTTAGTAAATTTCTGTGTTCCAGTCAAGCACTGATAGCTACGGGACTGCGTAGATGTCACAATCGAACAAGGAAATTAATTTGAAAATTAGCTGATACTGACTTATCATGGAGTCCCTTGTCCATTGAAATATCATTCGTCTCTTACGTGATTCCACTATTTTTCCCTCATCATCATTACAGAAAGAAACTGCCTCGAAGTTTCGTTTTTAACTGAAAAAAAACCGAATAATAATTGGAAAGAATCTATGCAATGTTGACGCCTTGTGCTCAGTCACTTACTTTAGATTAACTAGTCTATCAACCCGTGCACCTGCACAGGCTAGCACTAATAATTACAGAAACTATAATAAACTGAAATATATTTATGGAAGTTCTTATTCTCGTACTTAATTATACTGTTGAAATTATAATTTCAAATGCAGGACACTTGAAATATATTAGATGATTTCTATTCGATATTGGATAGCTGTTTTCCACATGCATATGTACCAAAAAAAGTTATATGTCGAGTTAGGATAAATTATACACTCAAAAGAGCTTTGCGAATCATAAATCTCAGATGGACTTAAGTCCAACTTTTAGGACACATGTTTGGCTGTATATTTTCCTTAAATATTCCGTATTAAATTCAACTTGCACAGATTTCCTCTTTTATCTCGTTAATATGGGATATTAAATTTAACTTGTGCCATTTAAACTTATGGGATAATGAAGCTTTAAATAAACTTATGCATACAGGAGTGACATGTGATTTTCCTAGTGACTTCAGATCAAAGTCTTGTAAAATGAAAAAAAATGAGCTAAAATTAAATTAATTTGAGTTTGGAAGTAGTAAACTGCAGAGATAAAAAAATACTACATATGTACATATTTATTACTACATGTACATACGTGTCTTTTTTCCACGCGAGAGGGTTTTTTTGTTGTTTGATGGAGCATCGTGAAGTGCATTGAGCAGCAAAACTCAAAAAATTTAGTGTGTCCTTATTCCTCGAGGCACATCAAAGTAATGATGGGATGGAATACCATGGTTTAATTGTTGGATTACATTTTATTCTATTACTCTTTTTTTTTCCGTTTGATCGCAATATCCTCTTTCTAATTAAAACTTACAAGAGTTGGATGTAAAAACCTATCATTAACAATGCTAAGTTCTTCCAACACTAAATAATTCACATAGGGAGAGTTATTACTTTCAATATAAAATATTGGTCCCTAATGTTTGCATATCCTAGAGCCCACGTGCTAATAATGTGCACTCAGTCTATCATTGTCAAGAGCAGTTTTTGGTATGAACCTAGATCGATTGGTATTTCCATGCACATGATAGAGTTTGTTATGAATGAGAGATTATTTTTTAAAACCTATGGTATGCACAGATTATTTCTATGCTTGAAGATAAATCTCAGAGTCTTCCAATTTTTTCATGCATGAGTTTTCCGCCAAAGCGACCCGGAGTTCACTGATACACACGTTTATCTAGTGTGTGGCGGATATGTTTGCTGCATTGTGTGGCAGATATCATGATTGTAATTATTGAAACTTTACCAGCTAGCTAGCTAGACAAAGAAGAAAATAATGAGTACGGGAAGCCTATATGATTGTCTCAACTCTTGGACTTCTACTGGCCTCATACTTACATTAGCAGCTTTCTATTAGCAGACAACATGCATGATCTCACCACGGCGTATTGTTAGCAGCCTTTTGTTTCGAGAAACAACAGCTTATTTATTAGTAGCAGCCAACCTGCATTATCTCGCATTGGCCTATTATTAGCAGCTTCTTCTTTTCTTTTTTTTTGGAGAAGTGTCTTTCTTCTATTATTTATTACTAGCTGGTTTCCTTGTATCTCGACTGGTAGAGGTCTGGGTTGCCAGCGAGACTCATCAATTTATTTTCTATAATTGGAAGATATATTCTTTATAATTTCGTAATGGCAAAAGTGGGTTATTTCAAAACTACCATTAGGGGTACTTTGGTCTAATTTTATTATAATGGCAATACTGGGTAAATTTTGTCATCTTAGATCTGACGACTATTATTTGTTGAGAACTTAATTTGACGACCAGATGTTTTGCTTTTTATGAGAATTTTTAAAATTTTCATTCGATTAATGTGGAGGCCTTAGAAGGAGCCTCTAACTAGTATATATAAGATAAGATTGTTGCAAATATACACGAGGAAGTGAAGCATGGTCGAAATTTATTTACTAGAACTAGAATCAAACATGGGTGCTGTGCTCCAAGTTGAAACAAATAAGGTGAACTGACAAAATTATTCTGTGTAAATGGACTGGATTCAGTTCGTCTGAAATGTGTTCTTTAGAATTCAGAGAACCTCACACCGTTTCTTTGCCCCAATAATTGTTAAATTTCTTACCTGTAACTAGTGAATCCTAAAATCGCAAAGATTGTATCTATAATTATCGAAACTCTCACCTCCTCCAGTAGCTGGCAGTTCCATGCCCATTGGCACTGGCGCCGGAAGCTGAAGCAGCGGGCTGTTTAGGAAGGAGTACTGCTCATACCTGTAGTTGCACCGCGATTCAAACATCCGCGCACCTTGACTCCCGCTGCGATAGTTGGCCCACTGAATGAGACGTGCGAGGCAGCTCCGGCAATCCGCGGGCGCCATGTCCGGCGTGCACTGCGCCAGCCCGTAAATCTTCGGGTTCTTCCTGTCGAAGGTCTGGAACCCCATCACGCCGGTGCCGAACCTCCTCGACGAGTTGTTTGCCGCGTAGTCGGCGGCGGCGTTGAGGAGCACGCCCACGGCGTCGTCGAACACGCCGAACGGCGCGGTCACGTTCTGCGAGTTTGTCAGTATGATGGCGATGTCGCCGTTTTCGAGTTCGCCCACGATGGCTTCATACTTGTTGCCAGACTGGGACACGTTCCGCGCGGGCTTTAGTATGATAAACTCACCGCCACCACCATTGATATAGTCGATGAAGTTTGCGTTGGAGAAGCGTAGGTAGCAGGCGTCGTAGAAGATGGTGGCCTCCCTGTCGTAGGCGCAGAGCTGCTGCGCGTCCTGGAACGCGGTGGTGAGGCAGGACTCGCACGCGGAGGCGTTGATGTCGCCGCGGCAGAGCGTGAGGGCGTACACGATTTCAGGGGCAGTGCCGGCGCTGGCCTTGCCGTAGAGGTCGCGCGACGCGTTCTTGGGCAGCGTGGTGGAGAGGCGCTGGATGTTGGCCTGGTAGGTGCTCTTTTCCGTGTAGTTGCCGGTGCTCCCGCACATCTGCCATGGCTCCGCGCTCACCAGCAGCGCCTGGAGGGCGGCGACGAAGAGGAGAAGGAGGCCCACCAGGGACACGGCGCGGCAAGGTGACCCCGCGGCCATGGCCCGTGTGGATGCGGAGCGGTGAGCAGGCGAAGCAGAGCACTCTGGAGTCTCGCAAAGGTTTGAAAAAGTCCATGTCGCCACTGCCTATCATATGGAGGATGGTTTGACGTCTAATGTTGGCGACGAGGACTATTCGTTGGACTGCATGGGGCTGCTCTCTATGATGCGTCGGGCATTGACGATTGATCTCGTTCTGGAAGTTCTACACTTCAACTTTAGGCAAAGTCCATGGTGGAGACTAGAGAGGCGTCGGATGTTGACCTGGTAGGGCCTCTTGGCTGCGCTCGCCGCGCCAGCGACGTCGAGGAGGGACGAGTAGGAGGCCCACCGGGGAGATGCCGCGGCAAGGCGACCGGCGGCCATGGCTTGTGTGGATGAGCGGTGAAACAAAGCAGACTACTGAGTGTCGCATGATGGAATTTTTGTGCCAAAACCCATTTATAATTTCTAAAAAATCTCAAAGGCCCATATAAGAATAGTAGAAGTGCAATCTTTAATACCACATTACTAAGTAGTAGTGGAGGGAGACCAACTTATAAACTTGGATGCTCTTGCCTTCTTTGCAAATGTGAGAAAGTGTGAGAAAGAGAGAAGGGAAGACCACATCTATTGCGAGATTGGACCACCATACGCGTACTACTTGCTCTGGCTGCCTCCCATGGTCTTCGGTGGTGAAATTATTTATACGGCCTAAAACAAGCACCTATATAAAATTATTTATACAGCCTAAAACAAGCACCTAAGCAGTGGCATGAGAAACTTGACTCTAGGCTGAAACCTGACGTGATTAATAATGAGGTCAAGTCTTTTCTGTTCCAAAGTTTTGATATGAAGGATTTGGGTGAGGCTAATGTTATTTTAAACATTAAGATAATTAAAGGAGAGAATGGGATTACTTTAACGCAATCTCATTATGTGGAAAAGATGTTGAGTCGCTTTGACTACAAGGACAACAAACCTTCTCCAACTCTTTATGATCCCAGCTTGATCCTTCGAAAGAATAAGAGAATTGGTAAAGACCAATTGAGATATTCTCGGATCATTGGATCACTTACGTACTTGGCTAGTGCTACTAGGCCTGACATCTCTTTTGTTGTGAGCAAATTAAGCCGGTTTACTTCTAATCCGAGAGATGATCATTGGCGTGCGCTTAAACGAGTAATGCACTACGTAGTAGGTACTGCGGTTATGGAATTTATTATTCTGGATTTCCTGCAGTACTAGAGGGATATAGTGACTCCAATTGGATATCTGATACTGATGAGTTGTATGCCACGAGTGGATATGTTTTCACTCTTGGTGGTGCTGCTGTTTCATGAAGATCATGTAAACAGACCATCTTAACGAGGTCTACCATGGAAGCAGAGCTTACCACGCTAGATACAGCCACGGTTGAGGCCGATTGGCTACGTGAGCTCGTGATGAACTTACCTATTGTCGAGAAACTAGTGCCGGCAATACTGATGAACTGTGACAATCAAACTGTGATAGTCAAAGTGAACAATTCAAAGGACAATATAAAGTCATCAAGACATATTAAGAGACGTTTAAAGTCTGTCAGGAAAATGAGAAACTTTAGAGTAATATCGGTGGATTACATATCAACCGATAGGAACCTGGTAGATCAGTTTACTAAGGGGTTTTCACGTAATGTGATAAACATTGCATAAAAGGAGATGGGTATGAGACCCATTTGAGCTATTCCATAGTGATAACCCAACCTATGTGATCGGAGATCCCGTGAAGTAGGACCTGGGAAGAACAAGCTATTGGTCAGCTAGAGAGTATCCTTTTAATCTTCTCGAGTAATGATGCAATACTCTCAACACTGCATGGCAGGTTGGGGAATGTCTTAATGTATTATATTGGCTTTAATTAGCGAAGATGCTATCCTGCAGAGCATTCTTGAAAGAATACACCTTTATGAGCCCGATTGTTGTAAGGTCACAATCTGTGAGACTTGGGTGATCTCTATTAAGCTCATGAAAGACCACGGAATACGACCTATATGCTCCACCGCGGAGTAGCCTACTGGAGGTCCAAGTACGAGCTGTGACTCTAAGTAAAGCTTGTTTGCACAAGACTTGCAATTCAAGGCATAGTCCATTGTTGAAGTCGTAAACGAGTGTAGCTTATTGTTCTAGGTGGAAGTTCAACTTAACAGTCTCCATCGAAACACCGGTATATTGAACAGTAGGAGGATGAGGCAAAGTTTTGATGGGACTTTGAGATCTGGTAGGGGACTGATGGAATTATTGGGCCAAAGCTCATTTATAATTTCTATAATTCCTCGAAAATCTCAAAGGCCCATATAGGGATGGCAGGAGTGTAATCTTAAGCACCACATTGCTAGTGGAGGTGGAGGGAGACCAACTTATAAACTTGTATGCTCTTGCCTTCCTTGCAAGTGTGAGAAAGAGAGAAGGGAAGACCACACGCGTGCGCTCGCCTCGCCTCGCCTCGCCGGGCAGGGCGGGGGCAATGGGCGCGGCCGCGCATCACCTGCGTGAATGGTCCGCCGTCAAAATCTAGCCCCTTGCCTTGCAGAGGCGCGGCTTCGTTTTGCACTTTACTTTTGCTGCGAGTCCAATATGTTTTCTGTTTTGGAAACCAACTCGGTTTAGGTTCGCTTAACCCTAACGGTCTCTCCTGCATAAACGTACGGCCGCTGCCGCAGAAACTATCTCGTCACTTACCTAGGTTTTAGCCTCGTCCTGCTGCTGCGCCGTCAAGGCTTCTCCATCCCGATCATTGGCGTGCACCGACAAACGGGAGAGCAGGTCTCCGGAACCATCGCCTTCAGCGATCCTGCATCGAGAGAGGGCGAATAAGGTTTTTGGAAGCGCTCTGCGCGACTGCTCGGTCGCTTCCACCACGGCGCGTCTTCGTCCCTGCCGTGTGAGCCAAGCACGTCGTTGTCTTCGCCGTGACGCTGCTGAACGTCGTCGTCAACTCCTCTACCCCGTTAGGCCGGAAACATACGTACCTTCTACTTGCGTTATGTCTTACATACTAGACTTAGCGTTCTATATCTACATGATAGTAATAGATAGTATGGTAGGTGTGTTCATCTTTTTGTGCTTATTAGACATGTCTAGATCTTGCGTAGACCAGTCTAATTTAATTAACAATATATTTATCATATTCATGATTTATTACTGGATTAAATTAAAACTAAAAGTGCTTATATTTCCAACAATCGAAAAACCTTATGATAGATACTTAGTTTTATGGCTGGATTTGTGGAGACATTAAGGCCGGAACGTTTTACCGGCGTGCACTTCAAGAGATGGCAAGTGAAAGTCACTATGTGGTTTAATGCCATGAAAGTGTTTGAGGTATCCAAAGGCAAACCTGAAGGTACCCTTACTCCCGATGAGGAGAATCGGTACAAAGAGGCCAATACTCTATTTGTGGGTGTTGTGATTGAAAACCTTGCAGACCATCTACAAGATGTGTAAATCCATCACACAAACACTAGATTTGTGGGATGCTCTCTGCGCTGACTATGGTAGTTCCGATGCTGGCACCGAGTTGTATATCATGGAGCGAGTACCATGACTATAAGATAGTCGAAGGCAAATCTGTAGTCGAACAGGCTCATGAAATACGGTGTTTGGTCAAGAAACTCGACATGCTTAAGATCGCCTTAACCGACAAGTTTGTGGCTAGGGACATCATTGCCAAATTGCCTCCATCATGGAGGGATTTCGCCACTTCTCTTAAGCACAAGAGGATCGACATTTCTGTTTCAGATTTGATCGCGTCTCTTGATATTGAGGAGAAAGCTCGGGCTAAGGATGGGAGATCTAGAGCTGTTGAGGGTCGGACCAATGCCAACATGGTGCATCAACCACGGTCGTCTCATGTCAATGGTGGCAAAGGCAAGGACAAGAAGAATAAGGCTAAATAGACCACTACATTCAAGAAGAGAAGGAACCAGGAGAATGAGAGATGCTTCGTTTGCGGCTCCGGTGAGCATTGGGCAAAGAAGTGTCCACAACACAAGGGGAGGAAGCCTCCTCAGCAGAAGTCTGCGAACATGGTGAACAGTGCTAACACTACTGGTACGGTAATTTATCGTCTGTATTTTTAGTATTTCAATCTACAAGTTGGTGGCTTGATACTGGTGCAAATGTTCATGTGTGTGCTGATACTTCTCTCCTATATAAACGTACGAGCGTCGCTGCAGAAACTATCTCGCGCACTTACCTAGGTTTTAGCCTCGTCCTACTGCTGCGTCGCCAAGGCTTCTCCATCCCGATCGTTGGCGTGCACCGACGGACGGGAGAGCAGGTCTCCGGAACCAGCGCCTTCAGCGATCCTGCACCGGGAGAGGGCGAATAAGGTTTTGGGAAGCGCTCTGCGCGACTGCTCGATCGCTTCTACTACAGCGCGTCTTCGTCCCTGCCGCGTGAGCCAAGCATGTCGATGTCTTCGCCGTGACGCTGCTGAACATCGTCGTCAACTCCTCTACCCGTCGGACCGAAAATGTACGTACCTTCTACTTATGTTATGTCTTCCATACTAGCATTCGCGTTCTATCTCTGCATAATAGTAATGGATAGTATGATAGATGTGTTCATCTTCTTGTGCTTATTAGACATGTCTAGATCTTGTGTAGATCAGTCTAATTTAATTAACAATCTATTTATCGTATTCATGATTTATTTCTAAATTAAATTAAAACTGAACGTGCTTATATTTCCTATCATGGCGAGGACTTCTAAGCGTTTCTGACCACCACTTCCTATCAAAAGTTCTTGACGGTTGACCTGTTTCTGGCAGTTCGACAATTCGATGACTTACGCTTAATCCAACGAAAAGTCTACGGCTGTTGCTAGATTTCAATCAGTCAACACTCTCAGCCGTTGGATTCTCATGCAACGTTTCATATTCAATATAGGCACACGAAATAGACCCGTTAAGCATATGTGAACCCTATGAAATGACAAAAGCACAAATTAAATACATGAGATAAAAATTCTAATTAGTGTTAAAAAACACATAACCCTACAAGTTTTCCAATTGCAAATTTATACAAAATCATATAAATCAAATCAAAACCATCCGCTAACCCGTTACCTAGTGGACCCGTTAAGGCATCGACTAAACCTTTCAGTCGACTGACGCCCAGAAAATTCGAAAGTCTATTGTACACGCCGCCGCGCATTGCCAACTTTCAGTCGTGCTCCCGCTCTTCCGTGCACCTGTGCCGCTTGGGCCTGCATATAACACCTGACGCCCATTTTCCTTTTTTTTTTGCGAAACAGAGGAACTCTATTTATTAAATTAATATTTCTATTTTACTCCTGTGAACAATCACTAAAGTTTGATTTTACTCAACCCCCTCCCTCTCTCCCCCAACTATTACAACCATTCGTTTTACCTGTCTGTCTGCTCGATTTTTAAGCGGTTTTGGCTGATGTGGTTGGACCCCACCTAGGCTTTTTATGAGGTGCTTGATTGTTCTATGCCAAATGCCTCTGCCGAAACTTGTGATTGAGTTGTCTCTGCCTTGCTGATATTTTGACCATTGTGATTGTTTGTTTCGCTTTTTACGCACTCGATATGGTTTACAAAGTCACTCTGTTGATGCTCATGCAATTTGGGTTCTTTGCCTACTTGTCTACAAAGCTGTTCGGCTAGTGACTTTGGTGGTACTCGCGAAGTTGCTTTTGCTTTGATGTTCTTCTTTTATAATCCACCTCAGACCTGCAATATTCCTTAAATTTGTTGCAAATGTTTTGCAGTGTGGCCGACAGCTTTTTCGTGAACTTCAAGGTTAATGGGCTTGTGTGGAGTCCTTGCATTGCATATTACGGGTGTGTTCGTTTCCTCCCCTCTAAAATTTAGCACTGTCACATTAAAGAGAATCTTATTATTTATGAATATTTCGATCAATTTAATGATAAAACCCTATTGACAGATTGGTGCTAATTTTCGAGATGAATCTAATGAGCTTAATTAATTTAGATTTTATTAAAGTGATGCTACAGTAACCGTCTTCTAATTACGATTTAATTAACCTCATTAGATTCGTCTCGTAAATTAGTCTAGGGGCCTATAATTTATTTTATAATTAAACTTTATTTACTACTTCTAAATAGTAAGATTCTTTTTGATGTGACAGCTCTAAAGTTTAGACCCCAGGAAACGAACACACCTACATCACCAACTCTTCTAGAACTTTGGGCCATTGCGACTTGAGCTTCATAAACCTTTTATAGTACTCCGCGAGTGTTTCATTTGGCCGCTAAAAAATGTACTTGAGGTTTTCCGGTGCCTCCGATGTGCCGCCAAGACCTTTGAAATTGTGATTACGTTGTCTTTCATATTTTCCCAACTGTATATTGATCTTTGCTGTAAATTGAAGTACCAAGTTGATGCTTCCACATCGAGAGCACAAGTGAAAACTTTTGCTAATGTAACTTTGTCACCAGCGGGGATGTCTTTTCAAGGATGAGCTTTTCTCTAGCATTGCTTCTTGGATCAGATGCTGCTTGTACTTCTCAAGTCTAGCATTGTGTTGTCTCAGCTGCTCCGAATTTTCAGACACGGTTAGACTGTCCGCATTGCTATTGCTATCTTCGAGGGTCTCTTCTTCTTGGATCGTTGGCAGCTTATCAGCATCACTCCGTGGTGGTACTATTTCAACATTGTCACTCTCGATTTTTCGGGGTGGGCTGCTACTCCACTTCGACCAAAGTGGACGAAGTACGTGGCGTTGAACTTGGTAGCTCTTGGAACGGCAATGCTCCCACTAAATTCCTAGTGCTTCTTGTCGTCGTGAGCTTTGACTTCGAGCTCACAAAATGGTGGGTGCCCTATTGGCATACGGGACGAATGAGGGGTCACTCTTGTACTCCCAACAGAAGCGATAAGAGAAAGGCACCAACAATAGGGACTCAAGAAGTGGTCACTAAGTGAAATCCTAATAGCTTTTTTCTATTGATCACCCTCCTAGATTATATTTATAACACTGTGGGAGTCTCACTTTTACATGACCAAAATGCCCTTGAACCGACTTTCGGATACTGAGAATATTCTAACCTAGCCTACCCTCAGGGTCATTATAGTCAAAGATTGCTATGACCTAATATCCCTTTACTCCCTGACGACTTTGCCCTCTTCACATCACTCATGGTGGGTCAGGAGCACCACCACTTCGTGTGTTCTCTAGCTAGGATTCACTTCGCTCACGAAGTCTCCTCGCCAATGGCCTACCACGCGTTCGCCTGCACCAAAAAAGGAAATGAGTAACGACATGACACGGTGAATGCCAACAGCCGTGAGGAGACCTCACACAAGCCCCCAACATTTACATTTCACAAATACAAATGGAAGTATATTTTTAACTTTTTCCATCGAATAGCTTTTTCCCCAAATGTTAATAATTTGATTCTGCTCCATACTTTACTTGCTTCCCTCAAACGAAACTGAATTGGCATGCTGTAACAGGGAAAAACAATTTTTATTATAGTTTCCACGGCACATATGAAGCCATTTCATAATGCATCAATTATCTTATTAGCACTGCTTTCATTTAAACATATCTGGCAAGATATCTAACATATTCCTGATTTGTTATGCTTAGATGATCCTTTGTTCGTCCTACAACATGTATTGGGTTCTAAACTGTTAATTTTTCAAATCATGGGCAATTGGATACAAATGTTCTTGTGTCTAAGATTGTTGATGTTTTCCCATGTCTAAAACTAGCTAGAGCAATTTCAACTCAATTTTCATACCAGCAACCTACCCTAACAAGCTATTTGAAAATACAATTGACCTTCTTCATTTTAATGAAAAGAATAGACTGGATCACAATTTCAAGTGATGCATCTGTTCTTTCGTACATCGGTAATTATGATAATGTCAGATCCAATGCATAACATTTATGAAGCATCTAATTCAATGGTCAAATATTTTTCCTTTTTTAAGCAATTTCTATGATTTTCTTCGATTATTCTCGATGTCCTGGAAGAAGTCTCGAATTAGTAAATACTAGCTAGGAAGGTGCGACTGGTCGCGCCGAAGGTCATTTTGTCAATTATGTAAGGGGAGGGTTATCGCGTGACCGGTCGCACAATAGACCGATCGCGTGATCGCTCCGCTTGGGCTCCACATGTCCTCTCTTCTTCGTCCTCTGATATAGTCGCGCTCGCCTGCCACGTTCTTCCTCCTGCGGCTGTGCTCCCCCGCTATGAGCCTCGCCCACCACCCACGGCTCCGATGGCGCCCGACGCCGCCTCACCGCACCGCCTCCCACGGCTGTGCTGAACACCTCCCCGACGAAACCCACACCATGGCCGTTGGAAGAAGTAGCTGAAACCCGCCCCCAACAACTCAGACCACTAACTTCGTTCTACTTCGAGCTTACTGCCGGCACCCCGCCGCCGCGTCGCACCGCCGACACCCCTCCGGCGCTCCGCCACCAACTCGCACGCCGCCACTCCATTTGCTAAAGCTAGGTTTGTCCCGGGCAGGCCCATGACCAGGCAGGGCGCCAGGGAGCAAAGCATCGCGGGGTCGGGGAGCAGGGCATCGCCGGAAGCTGGACGCTCGACGCCCATGGTGGAGAAGAGGAGAATGGGGAGCAAGATGAGGAGACGAGAGAGAAAAGGATGCGAGATCCATTTGGGCCGCGTTCTGTTTCGGTTTGACTCAGAGACTCAGGTATAGGGGGCATCAGGCGCGGCCACGACCGGTCGCGCGCGAGCGTTATGGTTGTGTAAAATGCAAAGGAGTGTTGGTAAAATATGCATGAGTTAAAAGAAAACTTCCATCTTAAGGACCATAAATACGGGAAAAATAGAGGGCCTTTCTGTGAAACTATTTGAATCCATACACTTTTACAAATAAGGAAGTGTAAGATGGGCTTTCTTGAAAATAATTGTAAATTAGTACGTGCCTCTCGCCCTCCACATTCGTGTGAGCATATTCCTCTCTCTTATCGCTCTCTCTCACCATCCATGGTGGGTGGTGGCCCGTCATCTGCCCCCCCCTCCCGTGCCATATACCTCTACCTCTGTTCTACACATCGTTATCTCGCCGTATCGCGCCACCATCTTTCCCTCTCTCCCTCTTGCTGCTTGAAACCATTGCTAATCGTCTCCGTTAGAGCATGTCCAATCAGTTCAATCAGTTCTAGCTCCAATCCATCTTCAGGTCCTTCCGCCTGCGATGGAGTACCTCCTCTCCCCGTTACCCTTAGATTCATGCTGCCGCATTCACTCCTGGGTCCCAGATGCTGCTGCGGGATTGCCATAAACGAAGCACCATCCCATGTCTCGTCCCGTTGCCTCTGCAGGCCGAGAGTGGAACGATCCTGAGTTCCCGACAAAGCCACAAGACGTCCGGACACGGTTGTGGACGATTAGCTTTGTGGTCTCCTCACTTGGTGCACCGTCGAGTCACCACTACACCGCACATGCCACTGTTCTACCTAGTCGCCGCAACCTTCCGGACTCCCGTTGCTAAGAGCATCTCTAACAACAGCATGCAAATAGGAACCCTACTTTTTGTTTAGGGTCCGATGTGAAAAACTCGGCATGCAAAACTCAGCTTCAACTCCAGCAAACAACCAAAACCGAGTCCCTACTTTTTCTACGGACACATCAGTCCCACTCGTCAATGACGTGGCTGACGTCATCTCGGGCAGATCTGCATGGAGCAGCGACACCAGGCGGCTTCTCCTCCCCATCCCCATCGCCGCCGCCACGGGCAACGCCGACCGAGCTCCCCACCACCACCGTCGCGGGGCCACGCCAGCCGAGCTCGAGGCCGTCGGCAGCAGGAGGCGGTCGTCTCGGTGGACGACAGATCCGGGCCGTCGTGCCGCCCAGCTGCACGCTCGATCCGGGCCACCGCGCGGCCCAGCCACGTGCGGGCCACACCGCCCGAGCTTCGTGCACCGCCCGACCACGCCCTGGATCTGCTCCCCGCGATGCCCGGCCGCGTGCCGGATCCGTGTCATCGTGCCGCCTGGCCCCGCGCTAGTTACTGTGCCACCGCGTCGCTCAACCGCGCGTTGGATCCAGCCCACCGCGCCGCCCAGCCGCGCGCGAGCCACACCGGTCGAGCTTCGCACACCGCCCGACCTTGCCCTAGACCCGGGCCCCCGCACCGCCCGGTCGCGCGCCCGGCCACGAGCCTCCGGCCACCGCACGGCCCGGTCGCCGTCATCGAGGCCACCTACGAGCCGGAACGAGGAAGAGGCGGAGAAGGGCTAGTGCACGAGCGTCGCCATGGGGAGGCCAGCTCGCCGCGGCTGGATCCCACCGCGCCCACACCGGGAACCGGAGGCGGCAAAACGAGTCGCTCAACCGTGTCCCACGAAGAAATAGAGAGAAGAAGAGAGCGGAGAGAGAGAGAAAAGAGAAAAAAGAAAAACAGAAAAGAAAAAGAAAAAGATGGTGGGACCCACGGATGAGAGCCAGGTTGGAAGACCCTAGGAATGAGGTCTTGAGCTTGTAATTTGAGGTGGCATGGAAAATACATGCTCAAGTAGTAGTCTTCCTGGAGTTGATTTTTAGATCAAAGACCCTAAATATTTGAGTAGGAACCTAAATAAGAGCCTTGCTGGAGATACTCTAAGGAAAAATAGGCAAATCAAATCGATGCCCACGCACGGGCAGCCACACCTGTGACGACGTGGTGAACGTCAACTCCATCCACATCGTATGAAGGCGACGTGTGTTGACACCGGAGGGCGGCCGGGTCGTCTGCCAAAATGCTAGGAAGGCAGCAACTCCTTGCCACATCAGCTTTTTATACTATAAAACTTATTTGATACATTATTTTTCATAGTGGATGACGTGCTACGGGTGGCATTTTTTTAGGTTCACAGTCGACTCAAAAATACTGACGATCAAACAATAGAAAACGTACAAGCAGGTGGACCGACGATTGTAGCATCGGTCACCTTTCTATTTTGCAATGATTTATATATTTTGTGTACTAGATAAAATTTCATTGCTAATCAGAGAAAGAAAGTATTTTGTGGCAAAGTTCTTCGAAAATCGTTGCTAGTTCGTGACAAATTTTGCTTTGTCATGAATTTCCTTTGTTGTCAGTGTGCGTTTGTTGCTAATGAAAGGAAGAAGAGACAGGAGGAGATCGGAAGACAAGCTAGGTTGAACAACGAACGACTGCAGGAAGTTACATATGGGCAGTAGCGCTTCCTTGCATCTTCCTAAGAGCAAGCTACCCCACCCCCAGTTGTCAAAAGAGAGGGAAAAAATACCCGTCTCACACATGGCTACCGACTCGCGGTCGCGGTACGGTGTCTCCTCCTGCCTCGCCGCCGGCCTCCTCCTCGCCTCCCTCCTCGGATCGCTGACTGCCGCCCAGCCGTTGCCGGCCTGCGAGATCAGCAACAACTTCACGGCGGGCAGCACCTACGAAGCCAACCTCGATCAGCTATCTAGCACCATCCCCACCAACGCTTCCGGGACCCTCTTTGCGACGGCCATCGTCGGTACCGTTCCGAATATCGTATACGCTCTCGCCCTCTGCCGCGGGGACTCCAGCGCATCTACCTGTGAATCCTGCGTCGCCAGCGCCTTCCAGGAAGCGATGCAGCGGTGCGCATACAACAAGGACGCCGCCGTCTACCTGGACAACTGCAACGTCCGATTCTCCAGCTACAACTTCCTCGCCACGTCCGCCGACAATAGCACGTTTCGCATCGTGAACCGCAACCCGCAGAGCGTGAGTTCATCGGTGGAGGAGTTCGACGCTGCCGTTGGCCTAGTACTCAACGCTACGGCCGATTACGCGGCAGTGAACTCGATCACGCGGTTCGCCACGGGGGAGGAGGCTACCGCTAACAGCAGCTTCATCATCTACGGGCTGGCACAGTGCACGCCGGACTTGTCTCCGGTCGATTGCCGGACCTGCCTCCAGGAAGTTCTTGCGGAGAGGCTGCAGTACCTCAGCGGGAGGCAGGGCGGCAGGATTTGTGGCGTGCGGTGCAATTTTAGGTACGAGCTCAACAACAAATTCTTCACCGGAGGCCCAAAGCTGCGGCTGCAGACACAGTTGTGGCCGCCCCCGTCTCCTTCTCCTCCGAATAAGGACGCGACGCAGACGCCTGCCACCGGAGGTAACACCTATACGCAGAAGTAGCATAATTTTTAAGTGTTTTCATTCGAGCCTAAGAACAATTATTACAGTATTCTGCATATTTGTCATCTGAAGTTTCGCCATTTGTTTATATATTCACAGGACGAACAGGAACCAAAAAGAGGATTATTGCTCTGGCGATTACATTGTCCGTGGGTGCTGCAGCGCTAGCAATGACTATTCTTTGGCTCTGCTTTTGGAGGAAGAGACATCCAGCTGGAAAGCATGTGCCATTTTGTAAGATATCTTGACATTTCTGAATAGCGAATAGGACAGATGATAAATAGCAACCATCACCTAATTGATTATGTTGAAAATTATCATGTTCCAAATTATTGAGGCGTGCTTGTCAGCAGCTTGTGTCAACTGGAATTTCTCAGTTTCATTGTGACACTATATGCATGTACTTATTCTGTTATTACTAACAGATGCAGCTGATGCTGATGAGGACACCGAATGTGTCAATTCACTTCTTCTTGATATAGCAACGATACGTACTGCGACAGATAATTTTGCTGAGACAAGTGAGGTTGGTGAAGGAGGTTTCGGTACAGTATATAAGGTACAACTCAAACCACATTTCTCTTTAGATAGCAGTTTCAGTTCAGCAAGTAATGGTTTTAGACTTGTGTAGGGTGTGCTTCCAGATGGTCAAGAAATAGCGGTGAAGCGGCTCTTCCAGTCTTCTGGGCAAGGAATACAAGAGCTCAAAAATGAGCTTGTTTTGGTTGCCAAGCTTCAACACAAGAATCTCACTAGGCTTATTGGTGTTTGCTTGCATGAACATGAGAAACTGCTTGTCTATGAGTACATGCCCAATCGAAGCATTGACACCATACTATTTGGTAATTTTTCAATACCATCTAGCAGTTGTAAGTACTGACAAAATTAAGTATTACTGACACAAGGATTCTCTTTGAATTGCCAGATCCTGAGAAAAGTAAGGAGCTAGATTGGGGAAGAAGATTTAAGATAATTGCTGGAATTGCACGAGGATTACGATATCTTCATGAGGATTCTCAATTTAAGATTATTCATCGTGACCTGAAAGCGAGCAACATTCTATTAGATTCTGATTATTCTCCTAAGATTTCAGACTTCGGGTTGGCTAGGCTTTTTGGAGGGGATCAAGATCAATCGCAGGTCACAAAAAGTGTTATAGGAACATAGTAAGTATAGTTAAAATACGTAAATTTATTTGATATCTGTGGTATTCTAATTAGAGGGGCATTGTTTTTTATGTGCAGTGGGTACATGGCTCCAGAATATGCTATGCATGGCCACTATTCTGTTAAGTCAGACGTATTTAGCTTCGGTATATTGATTTTAGAGATCCTAACGGGAAGAAGAAGTAGTGGCTCTTATAACTTCGAGGAATCTGTTGATCTCTTAAGTCATGTAAGTTCTTGTATATTAGTCTCAACCTTTTTGCACAAGCAGCTTACTGGAAAGGATTTTTTTTTCTGAGATGATTTGCATTGTGATGCAGGTATGGGAGCACTGGACCACAGATACAATCATGGAGATAATGGATTCATCCCTAAGAGGCAACACTCCGGGAGACCTATTGCTCAAGTGTGTTCATATCGGGCTACTATGTACCCAGGATAACCCAGTCGATAGACCGATGATGTCAACGGTAAACGTGATGCTCAGCAGCAACACTGTTTCACTGCAGGCTCCCTTGAAGCCAGTGTTTTTCATTCCCAACAGTGGCACCTACTCAAATGTGTATTCAGAATCGTATCCTGCAGCTACCCAGTCCACCGGTTACTTAGAAAGTTGAAGTTATAGTTATACAAAACCATTAGCACAATGAGAACCGAAAGCTGTCACCAGACAATTGAATCATTATTGCTGGTGATATCTATTGCTCTAAAATCTACATTGTTTTCAATTATTTGCAGTTGAACAGACTAAAAGTTATTGTCCTCTGTATTTATTATACTAGCCCATCAACCCGTGCATCTGCACGGGCTAGTTCTTTGGAACAATAATTACCAAATGAGAGACAGAGAGACAGATAGAGTCCGTGTGTAAATTTGAACTCAAACCTCCTCGATGCGCCTCTGGCTCATTGACGTAAACGGCTCTCAATCTTCCAAAAAAATTGTGTTGTGAAAAAATAAAACATGCTGAAGGTAGCAGACTTTCAGAACGAAGGAGCAAATAGATTATAGAAAGTGGAAATAACTATAAATATGTTACTTTATTTTCTAATCTATATATATTGTACCATTCCAAGTATTAGTCTTCATAGTTGAGTAAGAGCATTGCGTGTTAGTAATATGAGAAACACATCCAATTCCACATTTCCACCTAGGGGATTGCAATTGTCACCAGGATGGTAATTATGGACAGGCCTCACCTGGATTTGTTTGGACCTCAAACGCTCTGCCTTTACCTGCTGTAGAATTGATTTCAATAAACTGCTTTGGTCCCTCTCTTCAGCTGTAATGTATAGCCATCCAGACATGGCGTCAATGAAGTGGGTGGTGATGGCACTGATGATATATCATCTCATTGTTATATCCGTAACAGAATCAGGCCATTAGTTAAATAGTAGTTCCGCAATGTCAATCAACGCTAGGGCTTCCTTACCAGCAAAAGTCGATATCCATGGCTCTAGATTAATCTGCAATATAGGGAGAAGAAAGCACACGTGAGGAATAGAAGAAATTCCAAGACTGAATATATAGATTATTTTTTAGGGGATTGCAATTATCACCAGGATGGTAATTATGGACAGGCCTCACCTACATTTGTTTGGACCTCAAACGCTCTGCCTTGACCTGCTGTAGAATTGATTTCAATAAAACTGCTTTGGTCCCTCTCTTCAGCTGTAATGTATAGCCATCCATCCAAACATGGCGTCAATGGAGACTTTGGTGATGGCACCGATGATATCTCGGCTTATTGTTATATCCCTAATCGAATCAGGCTATTAGTTAAATAGTTTCACAATGTCAATCAACGTTACAGGTTCTTTACCAATAAAAGTCCATATCCATGTCGTCTAGATTAATCTGCAATGGAGGGAGAAGAAAACACACATGAGGAACAGGAGAAATTCCAAGATCGAATATGTAGATTGAGTTTTTTTTATCATGGTTTGGCACCAGCAAAAGTTGAAATCTAGGTCTAAATAAATCTGTGAGGTAGCCCACGAAACGTAAGAGAGAGGGGTAGGACGATTAAAGACAACACATCGATTGCTTTCCATGCTGTGCTCTAGACAGGACCATCTAGCATGGAAGGTTACGTAACAGGAGTAATAGGAGAGGTAGTAAAGATGGACTTAACATCAAATCCTGGAAGAGTACGTGAGGCAGTCCTAACGTGAGCAGAGGTGGGACAGATTACAAAGGATCAAACGGTTATGGATTGTTCGCCATCTAAACAAATGGCCGGATGTTTTGCTTTTTTGTGAGAATTTCTAGTATTTTCTCCGATTAATGTGGAGGCCTCAAAAGAAGCCTCTAGTTAGTAAATATAAGATGGCCATCAGATTTCCCCAGTCAACTCATCAGATATTTCTCCAGTCAGCTCACAAGCATATCAGTTGCTTCATTATCCAGCGAGAACGATATGGCAAGCACGTGCTGAACAGTTCAAACTTTTTTTTTCGAAGGGAGCAGTTCAAACTTGACCGATGAAAAAGCAGGGCAACCAAAATTGCTGCAAGTAGGCAGTTGACCATTGCTTCCAAATAATTAATTCTACTTTCGTCGTGGTGATTGCAACTAAACTTAAAATTGAAAGCAAACGTACAATGGAATTTGTGAGAAGTGATTAATTGGGCTTGAGCACCATACATGTGCAGGGGCAGCAGCATTTAACAATCTACTGAAGCATTTTTGGCAAGCTGGTACTAATGGCACCAAATATAAAGTTTCCCATTGTGATGAATGGATACGCCATGCACGCCGTTCAGGGCGGTGTAGTGCCGAAGCTTCGCGCAGGTGAGGACTGACCAGTGACCAAAATGACTGTCGTCAACGGCGGGCTGGAACGGCGAAGCACTTAGCATACGTTGAACGGTCAGTTCGACACGTCTTACACGGGCAGCCCCACGAAATCAAATGAATAATCGTCGTCAACAGTCACAATGAGAAGGATGGCAAAGCTATGTCGGGCAAGGACCCACAGCAGCAACACAATTGGTATTTTCAAACTTTAACACATGTATCGCATTTTTTAGCACCAGAATCCGTCCTGTACTCGTGTGCGTGCATATTTCGGTGTAATAGTTATAAAGAGCGCTGCAGCCACAGAAATGAAATTATTATTTTGAACACAACACCATGCTTCATTCTAAATTAATATGTACTAGTCCATCAACCCTGCATCAGCACGGGCTAGTAATTTTGATGCATGAAAGATGTTCTTACATTGACAAATCTCATTCGCCCTATATTTATTACAATTGTTACCTCTATTTTATATTGTAGTTATTGTAGAATTATTATTTTTTCACATTTACAATAATTCTTGACCTCTACAATAATTAACTCTTGTGAAAAAAGGTGTTCTTACAATGAGAAATGTCATTCTCTCAATATTTGTTACAATTGTTATCGTTGTTTTATGTGGTCTGCGCACACACTTCTTGCTTTTAAATAAACAAATTATTGAATATTTGAAAGCACAACTTGTTTGTATTCAAACTTCAAGTATTCAACCATTTAACTCAGGAATTTGACGGAAATTGTTGTGTCATTTAGCTTGACTAAGCTCTTTTGCGTTCTTAATCTATTTGTGAGAGCTGTTGTGGGATTCTTATTACTACTAACTGGTCTAACTATGACAATGGTAGAGTTATGCATTTGAGGATGTACCTGCATAATCATAGCCACACTCTTCAAATGGCAAAAAGACTCAGCTGCAGGATCTTCAATGCCTCGATAAGCAAGCTTTGTTTCCTTAACAGTAATTACTTCATGGGTTCAGCCTAACGGAATCCATGACTTTGTCCAGACTTTGATGCATATCTTCTTAGCTGCTTTGTCGCATGACAATCTGTTCTTTGATCTTGCACTGGCGCTAGTAAACCAATATCAGATTCCAAGGATTTTTTCTGGACTTTTTCTTTCTATGACCAAATTGTTTCTTGTTTTCACTATGATATCCTTGAGATTCACCTCAACTTCAAAACTGCTGGTCCAATTTTGTTGATCCTCACTAATGGATAATCTAGTAGCTGATCTGAATTGAGTCATCTGGCCACTTTAGCACCAGATGTTGGGTCCTTCAAAAATTAATTGAGATGTTAAATTATTAGAGTATATGAAGGGTCCAACTCCCACATCACCCGTAAAGAAACGTATACCTATTTCTTCGCTGCCCAGGTGAAGCCAAAAATTTGCATCTAGAGCAGCTGAAGAGATTGTCTTACCAGTTTCTCTCACCATTATACAATGACTACATACGCGACATGCCCTTAACTCAGTCTGGTACTTGGGTCTTGGGAAGCAAGAAGGCCACTGCTGTGAGGAGGCCGGAAGGCCATGGTGGTGGTGTGACGTGAGCTGCCGGAAATCATAGTGCTACATATGTTTTGGAGGATAGGAACGATTGGGACGTCAACCCTAGATTACATGATCTAGTACCATCCTATTATATAGACAAACACATATGTTGTAGAGGGTAGCAAAGGAAACATGACACGATGGCAGGGCTCCGAATGATGACCGTGGCACGTTAGGCAGCACCAACGCCGGCCCTAGTTTCTTTTATTACTTCTCTTTTTTTTTTTGGCTGTTGTTGGGTCAATCACAGGGGTAGGTCGAACACGCAACCTGAATATCTCAAGGATTCCTTAATTATGAAACTCAGTTATACAAACAGGACTCTTTTTGTGGGATTGTTTGATTTGTCGATCTCATGGCTACAATTTGTCTAGACAAAAATCGACGGCCGGATGTTTTGCTTTTTAGTGAGGATTTCTAGGATTTTCCTCCAATTAATGTGTAGGCCTCGAAAGGAGCCTCCAATTAGTAAATATAAGGTGTAATAGTTATAAAGAGCGCTGCAGCCACAGAAATGAAATTATTATTTTGAACACAACACCATGCTTCATTCTAAATTAATATGTACTAGTCCATCAACCCCTGCATCAGCACGGGCTAGTAATTTTGATGAAAGATGTTCTTACATTGACAAATCTCATTCGCCCCATATTTATTACAATTGTTACCTCTATTTTATATTGTAGTTATTGTAGAATTATTATTTTTTCACATTTACAATAATTCTTGACTTCTACAATAATTAACTCTTGTGAAAAAAGGTGTTCTTACAATGAGAAATGTCATTCTCTCAATATTTGTTACAATTGTTATCGTTGTTTTATGTGGTCTGCGCACACACTTCTTGCTTTTAAATAAACAAATTACTGAATATTTGAAAGCACAACTTGTTTGTATTCAAACTTCAAGTATTCCCCCATTTAACTCAGGAATTTGACGGAAATTGTTGTGTCATTTAGCTTGACTAAGCTCTTTTGGGTTCTTAATCTATTTGTGAGAGCTGTTGTGGGATTCTTATTACTACTAACTGGTCTAACTATGACAATGGTAGAGTTATGCATTTGAGGATGTACCTGCATACTCATAGCCACACTCTTCAAATGGCAAAAAGATTCAGCTGCAGGATCTTCAATGCCTCGATAAGCAAGCTTTGTTTCCTTAACAGTAATTACTTCATGGGTTCAGCCTAACGCAATCCATGACTTTGTCCAGACTTTGATGCATATCTTCTTAGCTGCTTTGTCGCATGACAATCTGTTCTTTAATCTTGCACTGGCGCTAGTAAACCAATATCAGATTCCAAGGATTTTTTCTGGACTTTTTCTTTCTATGACCAAATTGTTTCTTGTTTTCACGATGATATCCTTGAGATTCACCTCAACTTCAAAACTGCTAGTCCAATTTTGTTGATCCTCACTAATGGATAATCTAGTAGCTGATCTGAATTGAGTCATCTGGCCACTTTAGCACCAGATGTTGGGTCCTTCAAAAATTAATTGAGATGTTAAATTATTAGAGTATATGAAGGGTCCAACTCCCACATCACCCGTAAAGAAACGTATACCTATTTCTTCGCTGCCCAGGTGAAGCCAAAAATTTGCATCTAGAGCAGCTGAAGAGATTGTCTTACCAGTTTCTCTCACCATTATACAATGACTACATACGCGACATGCCCTTAACTCAGTCTGGTACTTGGGTCTTGGGAAGCAAGAAGGCTACTGCTGTGAGGAGGCCGGAAGGCCATGGTGGTGGTGTGACGTGAGCTGCCGGAAATCATAGTGCTACATATGTTTTGGAGGATAGGAACGATTGGGACGTCAACCCTAGATTACATGATCTAGTACCATCCTATTATATAGACAAACACATATGTTGTAGAGGGTAGCAAAGGAAACATGACACGATGGTAGGGCTCTGAATGATGACCGTGGCACGTTAGGCAGCACCAACGCCGGCCCTAGTTTCTTTGATTACTTCTCCAACCTGAATATCTCAAGGATTCCTTAATTATGAAACTCAGTTATACAAACAGGACTCTTTTTGTGGGATTGTTTGATTTGTCGATCTCATGGCTACAATTTGTCTAGACAAAAATCGACGGCCGGATGTTTTGCTTTTTTGTGAGGATTTCTAGGATTTTCCTCCGATTAATGTGTAGGCCTCGAAAGGAGCCTCCAATTAGTAAAGATAAGATTTGTTGGTACTTCGTACTTTTGGCGTGATTTTAGCCCTAACTCTTATTCTTTATTTTCTCAACAAATCATGGATATTACAAAGCTCGAGACCCCTGTCGTACCTGGATTTGCACAGTCCATAACTTGACACTAGATGAACTAGCGGCTTTATGCAAGGGGAGCTCGCAGTCTCCTAACTGCACAATCCATAGTTGTTTTGCCGTACATTGAAGCTAATGGTGTCTTTGGTACAGTTCCAGATTCACCAAGAATAAACATATTTCATATTCAATCCATTATTGTATCAACCTGAAACAGAAGGTTCACTGAAAATGTTTAGCCATGCATTGATCTAGAATAGGTGAAAACAGTTCACAAAATGAACTAGAATCACTTGAAATACCTATTTATGTGATTCTCATTCCTAGTTTAAATGGATAAATATTTCAAAGTGATTTAAACAAGAAGCGTATTAAATTTTGAATATTTGGAAATAATTCAACTGATTCATGTCAGAATATGAAACATTTCTCCCATCCAAACACACCCTAAAGCTAGACCTATGCTATAGCTCAAAAGCTGGCTCAACTCATCTATACCTTGACTCATCCCGGTTTGGCTTTTTTCAGATTTTAACTAGCCAAGCCATGTATTTAGCTCGTTTTAATAACAGCCTAAGAAACAACAGGCGGTGTTGGACCAAAGAAAAGATTTGTTCCATCACGTAAATGTTGCATTAGTAATGATTTAAAGAGGATTACAAAGAATAAAAGTACGACCGCAACGTGCTGACCGGTTGATAGATGAATGATGATTTGTGAACCCGACACGTGTTGGCTTGGGAGACCTGTGGATGACATGCGAAGGTGGTCCTTCTAGGTGACGTGAGAAAGTGGTTCCTTGGGTGACACGCGAAAGGAGAAAGGACATGAAGCATCTGTGGCCTTGTGGCCTTCGACATGCCTTCTACAATAATATAAGTAAATCAAATAATTAATAAGATGCATAATATACTATTTTAAGAGAGGGAATTAAAATGCATCCATTATATGATGTGATTACATTAAAATTTGTGAACAAAAGTAGTTTGCATTGACCATATTCATAAAAAAATCATAGATTAAAAATTCAACTTATCCAACAACTAATATTTTGTAAATGTTCTTTGAACTTTTATGTTGCCAAAACAAAATAGTTTCCAATGTATAAAGTGGTAATCACACAAGAGGTCACCATATCCTATTTGTTCATCTCAACCATTCATCCAAATAAAGATCCAGATCGCCTCCCACTACCTACTCTCCTAACCAAAGAAAAGAAAATTGGGCTCGTGCTATCCATTTTTGCTAGTGTTTGGAGTAGTGTTGTCCAAACGGGCCGGCCAGCACGATCCAACCCGGACACGGAAAGGCACAACCCAATTAATTTCGAGTCAGCACAACATAAAATGTGTAATAGGCCGTGCCGATCCACGTGCCCGGCCGTCGACCCACAACACGAAAATGACTATTCGTGCCGGGCCGGCCCGTTAGGCCTGCTAACACAAATGACCTCTTTGACCCATTAATAAAATATAATGCAAAAATGTGTTTATAATGAGTGTGAAGTGGGATTCAAACATGGAACTAGAGGTTGCGAACAAGAGATGTTACCACTAGAGCAATGCTCTCCTTTTGAAAAAAATTCTAAACTATATTTTTTTATACTTTTATTAAAACGCTTCTTAATCAGACCACGCCATGCCGCCCATCAGACCGAGGCCTTGGCCCAAGCACGGTCTCACGTCTCGTGCCGAGCTACCGGGCTGGTCCGGCACGGATTTATGTCAGACCGTGCCCGACTCGTGCCCTGCTTTTTTTTTGCATGCTTCGAACCGATCCACGAAGTCCGGCCCATTTGGACTAACACTAGTTTGGGGCGGGACGGCCACCCATTTATTAGCTCACCCGATGGCCTGTGCGATTCAACGACCAGAGAAGAGAAATGCAGGCGGCGACCTGGTCCTTGCTGGCGACGAAGCTTCTCCGAGCGGCCCTCCGCCCAGAACGGGCAAGGCGGCTTCATTCTTCCCTCCCCAGAGCTGCAGATCCGGCCTTCCCTAGTTTGTGTTGCATGATGCAGTTTTTAGTTTTTTGCCATGGCCGCGCTTGCTTCCGTGAGAAAACGAAGGAAGAAGAAGGCCAAGAGGCACGCGGGCTGTGGACCGAGACTTTTTGATCCAATTGTTGATGAAGCCCAATAGTGATATTTTACTGTAGAGGCCCAATAATAATTTTTCAAAGTACAATAATAATAATTGTTGGAATGGTTGTGTGTATACTAATGTTTTCTACAATTTCTAGAAAAAAACATCAAATGTTTCTCAAAAAAAATTGGTAACATAAGATTAGAAAAAGATAAGGTTAAAATTTAACAATGTCTGCCTGGACAAGGTAGGGTAAACATACCATCACTTAGGAGAGGTGATCATATGGCATGGTCCTGGCATGGTCCATCCTTGTCCATGCATCCAAACAAAATCCGGGACAGCACGATACACCTTCCGTCCCTCAAACCAAACAAAAATCTTGCTCGTCCTATACATTCAATCAAACAACGATATGGACCGTTCCATCCCAAAAAAGGGATGACCCTGTCCCGTCCACCCCAAAGCAAACACACCCTAATCAAACAAGTAACCGAGCTACCTCACCATCACATCTCACTTTTAACCACTGATCAAACACAACTTTACTATGATAAACCGCACTACAACCAAGCACGCATTAGTGCGTCTTCCAGAGCATGGTTGGGGATGCCGAGACTGGAACTGGAGGTTCCGTCGCTCCGTCGGAAGGCTAGTGAGCACTTGTAGTTTTTCCTCGCAAAAGTTTTTACCCAAAAAATCTGTCTCATTCTATCTTGTTTACAGATTATTGGCTAACAAAACTCCCTACTCCCTATAACCAAATTATATATTATGATTAGGATAATGATTCCAACTCAAAGTTGAATTAGAATTTTCGCTCTAACCACAACAAATTTTTTTTATGATGTAGAAATAGATTATACTAAATTTCTCCTAAAATTACAATTACACATATAGAAAAGTATTATTCTAATTTCTAACAGGGACGTTTCAAGGAGATTGCCTTTTGTGCATCCATGTACTCGATTCAGAACTGGTTTGGAGGGAATCAACGACTGATAGCTACGGGGCTGCATAGATGTCACCATGAAAAAAAGGAAGTTGAGACATCATTCTATTTGGTGGTTTGAAAGTGTTCCCTATTTTGAGAAGCGAGCTTCGGCTCACCGGTAGAGTTGCACGTTTGCAACCTACATGTTCGGGATTCGACCTCCACTTCTCACAATAAAATCTCCTGGTTAGCTAGTTCGCGTTGGGGGGGGGGGGGTTCGAGATCCAGGAGCCCGTTGCTTCCTCTTAATGAAGAACCGCGGGGGTAATCTTCCCTCACCGGGTCTTGTTTTTTTTAAAGCATCCCCCTATGTTATTTCCCTAATGGATTTAGTCCAAGGCGACGCGGGGGTCCGGCGGTGGCGGCTCGGGGGAGGGGGCAGTCACTACAATAGCTCGAGGCTCGGTGTGTTGTTCGGCAGTGAATAGCACAACCCATGTCCCCCTCCCGCGCTCCTATAGTTTCCTACGCTCACTACCGTCCTCTACTCGCCTTCTCCTTACTGCCCAGCATCCTCTACTATTTATTCCTCCTACTAAACAATAAACTTGACTTCTCCCATCCAAGTAATGGAGACCACCTCACTATTCTATCGCATACTACTCTATCCATCCAGAAATGTGTAAGAACTTTTTTTACTTTCAGACATCACATTTGATCATTTTATTCAAAATATTAATAAAATTATTACTTTCATTATAATTTAAATTGTTATTCGATATATTTAATGCATAAGTTTTTTTAAATAAGGCAATAATCAAATATGACACACAAAAATCAGCAAAGTCTTACATTCCTAGATTGACTTTTATTAAAGTAGCGCGATGAGATGACCCCATCCTATCCATTTTTAACCTCAAACCAAATACAAATTTACTTTTTTTGAGTAAAACTACAGTAGGCCAAAGCTGACCTGAACATTATTGATGCATCAGATGATTACATAGCAAGTTTTGCGAGGGTGAGATGGGGATCTCAATTTTACATAGCCTACGGTGCTGAAAGGCAGGGACAACCTGGCTTTGCATTACGTCAGAATCATGATCAATTTTGAAATTATATAACCGTACTTGGAATGTTCAGGCTTCTAGTCTGGTCTGATGTTTAGAGCTTTGTGTGTGATTTTAGTTATCTTGGAAAATATTACAATAGAATATGATTCGTTATCTGGTCTGATGTTCACATTACCCACGTAAGGTGGCCTGGTCGACTCAGTGACTATGATTGTAGTAAATGGATGCATCATCGTCTCATTGTGCCTTGGTATATATCCTCTGTAGTGCGCATAAAGTTCAATTATTCCTTTCATTTGCAGGATCAACAAGAGACAAGACCAGTAAAATTTTGGCTATTGCATTGCCAATAGTTGCTGTGATACTAGCAACTGTAATAATTTGCTCTTGCATCTGGAGGAGGAAGAGAAAAATAATAGGAAAGCCATCGCTTCCAGGTAAATGTCTTCAGTAGCTAATTCAAAGAGATTTGCTAGTTCTTAATTAACTAATATTTCATTTTTGTTTCAGTCAGATTTTTGGAACAATAAAAATGTACTGCAAAAACAATAACAACGTTCTGCTAGAACAAGAAAAATGTATTCCTGAAACAATCAGTTTTAAGGCAAAACTTTGTTTCCAAGAATATTTTTATTTTGCAAAGTAAATAAGTAATCTAGATGTTTTTTCTGTTAGATGAATCTTTCAGGTAAAACATTCTAGGAAAAATCAATCTTTGCATATTCTTAATAGCCTTGCCTTACAAAAATGTATTTTCCTCTTATGATAGATACAACTAGTCCAGAGGGCATACAAAGCTACGATTCGCTCATTACTGATATAACAACTCTACGGGCCGCAACAGAGAACTTTAGTGAAGCCAATAAACTTGGTGAAGGAGGTTTTGGTGCTGTTTATTAGGTGCCAATCATACTTTTCTAAGGAATTTTCATATATTTTGTACCATTCTATTGACTAATGTCATAATTTTTACAGGGAATCCTCCCTAACAATCAAGAAATTGCAGTAAAAACGCTCTCACAAAGTTCCCGACAAGGAATTGAGGAATTGAAAAATGAACTTGTTTTGGTTGCCAAGCTTCAACAAAAGAATTTGGTGAGGCTTGTCGGTGTTTGCTTGGAGGACCAAGAAAAATTACTTGTCTATGAATATATGCCCAAAAAAGTCTTGGCACCATTCTTTTTGGTATGGTATACTCTTTACCTTTTGGCAGCTTGCAGTACAACTGAAATTGTGTGTTATACATTTCCAAATTTTTGTTTATGTCTGACAGATCGAGAGAGGCGTAGCGAGCTTGACTGGGGTAAGAGATTTAAGATAGTTAATGGGATTGCTCGAGGCTTGCAGTACCTTCATGAAGATTCACAGGTGAAGATAGTACATCGGGACCTCAAAGCAAGCAACGTTCTGTTAGACGCTGACTACAATCCAAAGATCTCTGATTTTGGCTTAGCAAAGCTATTTGGAAGTGATCAAACACAAGATGTCACAAACCGCGTCGTCGGAACCTAGTGAGTCTTGATAGCATTGCCTATGTAAGGCTTTATTTTACTCATTCCTATATAACATGATGCTCTTGACACAGTGGCTACATGGCCCCTGAATACGCTATGCGTGGACATTACTCCATCAAATCAGATGTGTTCAGCTTCGGAGTTCTGATCCTTGAGATTGTCACTGGGAGAAGAAACGGTGGCTGTTATAGCTCGGAGTTCTACTTCCTCGAGGAGAATTATCTTGGCTCAAGTTCGGTTATTGAAACTTCGTTTTGGAACATAGGGGACCTGCCTGTGGACAGCGAACTTCGGTATAAGTCGGAGTACATGGCCGAGTTTGTACCATCCTTCCGGAAGCAAAATACCGGCTTCGATGGGTTACTAAGAGTCACCGTGTTGCTGCTCATCATTACGTTCACCCGACATCATTGGCCTATCCATGGGGTCGTCCTGGACACACAGGAGGCCAATTTGGACGCACTTCACCATCTGCTCTCTTGGAGCGAGGCTGCCCAGGGATGAATCCATAATCTCTATAACTGTTCCTGTTATCCAGTGCTCCCACACCTAATTTGACAGACCAAATGATCGAATCGTGTTAAAATGAATGTTACGAAAATGCAATATGTCTACACATATTACGGCGTGCAGCAGAGACTCTCTACTCACCAAACTAACGAGAACTTGAGCCAAGATAATTCTCCTCGAGGAAGTAGAGGTGAACTTGCTGTAGTGTCATTGCAAAATAATCTCATTCAGTATAAAGAAGCTGTGTTGTTGCAAAATGATCTTGTTCAGTATCGAGAACCGTCCTCCGTGCATGTTGAATCAATAATCTAATCTAATGATCCTATTGAGGATATTTCGAGACATTTTTTGTTGCGTCACTTGTGTGTAGGACTAATATGTGCGACTTGCAACGCTTTTAATATCATTCTTCTAGCTGTATTCACTTGGGTGTTTGACTAAAGGGATTGTGAACGACTGAACGTGACTAACTAGGTGTAATCCGACTCTTTGATGTCAGATATTAAAGTCGATCCAATTGTACATATTGTGTATTCATTTTTTTAGATAATGGATTAACATCCGACCTCTACAAGGTATACAACCTTCAAATTATTACAGAAGTTTAGTTATCAGCGCCAAACAACAAAGAGAATTATACAAAGAAAAGTCTCAACATCTAAGCCAATCTATTATTATGTTTCCATCTTAGATTAGCCTGCTCCATGGCGATGGTCTCCAAACTCCTCCTCGCCTCCATACAGAGCTTCTTTGTGTTGTCATCATATTGCAACTGCGACCAAAATCGCATCCGGTATGTTCCCTAAAAAGTACTTGCATAAATGAGATATATTTGGTTTTGTTAAATGTAATATCATTCCTACAACGCCAAATAGCCCAATATAGAGCAGCCACCCCGGCTAATACCAAAGGTTTGGTATTTTTATCTAGGTTCGCCAACCAATTCCCTAGTATATGGGATGTGGAAGTTGGTGGGGTGAGATTAGTAGATAAGTAGACCACCCCCCAAAGTTATTTAGCATGGTGGCAGTCAAAGAAGAGGTGATTAATTGTTTCATTGTAATTACAAAAACAACACTTTTGACCCCTTCCAATTTTTCCTCACTAGATTACCTTTCATAAGGGTCACTCATTTTTTAAGTAACCATAAGAAAATCTCAATATTAAGAGGAATCTTCAATTTCCAAATAATTTTATGGTGGAAAGGGGGTATTCTATCTAATAAGTGGAGTTACATGGAGCGGACTGTAAAAGTTCCACTTTTATGTAATTTCCACTTAAAATTATCTGTTTCATTGCCCAAGTTGATATTGGATTCTTCTCGCAGTTTCCCATCTATGAGCGCTCTTCCGAATGAGACATCTAAAGGTTTAGAAGCCATCACATTAGCCACAGTGGCATGTCGGTTGTGAGTGATATAGTATAGAGATGGATAAGACTCCTTGAAAGGCCTTTCTACCCATGAATCCTCCCAAAACCTCGTTTGGGCTTCATCCTTTACATCCAAGAACCCACAAGTCAAAGTTTCCTCTTTAACCTTCATTAAACCTCTCCAAAAATGAGAGTCGGTCGGTTTTGCTTGTACTTGTGTTAAGAGTTTTGGATACTAGGTATTTGTTCCTAAGCATGGATTGCCATGCCCCTTGGGTGTTAAGCAATCACAATCCATTTGCCTAATAAACATCGGTTTTGAATTTCAAGATTAATTATCCCGAGTTCTCCCTAATCCCTTGGGCGGCAGAAGATGTCCCATTTTACTAAGCGGTATTTCTTTTTATCTTTACCACATTGCCAGAAAAATCTTAATCTATAGTGATTTAGCTTTGTGGGTACCCCTTTTGGGATCCCAAGAAAGGATATCTAAACATGCGTAGGCTGCTACGCACCGAGTTCAGGAGGATTAGTCGACCTCCGTACGATAGGTGCTTAGCCTTCCAGCAACTCAACTTCCTTTCAAAGCGTTCCTCCACTTTTCTCCAATCCGTGTTGAAAAGTTGCATATGGTGCATTGGTATACCACGGTATCTAAAATGGTATTCCCCTTCATTGCAACCAAAGAGTTCAATATATTCATCTTCAAACTCCTTAGCAGCACCATAGTAGAAGATTTCGCTCTTATGGAAATTGATTTTCAGTCTGGATAACTGTTCAAAGACAGTAAGCAATAATTTCATATTCTTTGCATGCTCTAGATCGTGTTCTAGGAAAATGATGGTGTCATCAGCATATTGTAAGATAGATAACCCACCATCAACTAGATGTGGAATTATGCCCCTAATTTGTCCATCATCTTTGGCACGTTTGGTTAACAATGCAAGCATGTCTTCGAAGATGTTAAAAAGTATAGGGTACATTGGGTCACTTTGATGAAACCCCCTTTAGTCCGGAAGTAGTGGCCAATGTCATTATTGACTTTGATTCCGACACTACCTCCTTTGATCATTCCTTCCACCCATCTACACCATTTGGGTGAGAACCCTTTCATCCTTAGTGTTTGCTAGAGGAATGACCCACCTTATCATAGGCTTTTTCAAAGTCAATTTTAAATATAACTTTGTTTCTCTTTTTGGTGTGTAACTCATGTATGGTCTCATATAGTATTATGATCCCTTCCATTCTATGTCTACCTGGTATGAGGTTGTTTGGGAGGGACTGGCCACTATTTGAGCCACTTTGTTTAATCTACATGTGCCAACTTTTATAAAAATCTTAAAGTTGACATTTAAGACACAAATTGGTCTATATTGCTGAATTTGTCTTCGACAGTAGTGTAATTTCCCTTGAAGTTTAGGCTAAATAAAGGAAGGCACTCTTAATGAAAATCTCAAGAGTGCCATAAGGTCATTTTTATAACTTCCCGAACACTTGGTAAAATTCGGCTGGGAAGCCATCCGGCCTTGGAGCTTTGTTGTGTTCCATTTGGAACACCGCCTCTTTAATCTCCACCTTCGGTAAATGAAGCAGTGAACAATTGATTTTCCAAAGCTATCACTTGTGGAATGTCATCTATCTAAGCTTCCACAAGTGATATATTAGATTCCTCTGGTTGGCCAAAAAGGTTTTAATGATAATTAGTGATATAAGTTTTTAGCTCGGTGTCCGCCACAATAGCACTGTCTTCTTGTTCTAATATGAAGATGTGTTGTTTGAGGTGTTTGTCATTCGCCACCAAGTGAAAGAAATGAGTCATCACCTTACAGAAGGGTTTTCATCTTCTCCCTTTCGTACCATTTTAACTCCTCTCATAAAAGAATGACCAATCTCTGATTTAGATAGTGCTAAGATTAATCTCATTATCGGAAAGAGTGTTAGTTTCCGCCTTTCTATCTAGTGCGTCCAACATTGAGATTAGTTTTTTTCTCTTCCTTTTTATGGGAGCCAGCCGTATGCTTCTCCCAGTCTCTTAGGTACTTTCCGAGGCACCTAATTTTATTTTCCCATCTCATAAGCATCGATGCCCCCGTGGTTCTCTCGACTGCCACACTTTGTCTATTCATCATATATCGGTCATCTTTTTTATTCTTTTCTTTTATTTTTTTCTTTCATTTTGTTTGTTGGTATAGGCATTTCCTTGATGTTGAAAGATACAAAGTATGAATGGCTAAGCACACTAAACTATCAACTACAATTCTCCAAACAAACTAGGGTTTATTGGAAAGAGGTAGTTTAGTATTGCGAGAAGATTTCATGTGTCTTGGTAATACTCATCACAAATGTGTTCCTATGACTTTTCTCAGCGATGTAGAGACTAATATTTTTTTAACATTTACCAAGCTTTATTAGCCTTTTTTACAACGAGATTTCTAAAAGAGATCACAACTACATTTTGACTTATCTTACCTAAAGTTCACTAATTGAGACTTCATTCTCTGAAACAAGTGATTTGCTTGTGGATTGTGAACATCCTTGTTCTTTGGGAGTTCATATCTTAGTTGAAGCTGCTCCTTTGGAAGTAATTGGTAGGCTTTGCTGGACGAGCCACAACTTGCAGTAGTTGAGCAAACTCTACCATGCACAACTTCTGAATTCCCTTGCACATACTTGGGATTTCGTATTTCGGATAAGAAGTTGAAGAAAGCGGACCTTATGCTCTCTGAGTGTAAAAAGTTGGTAACAAATTACCTGCATGGCAGGCCTCTCTTATGAACATGGTGGGGCAAGCGACTTGGGTACATTTTGTACTTGCAGCTATCCCCATTTATATTTTGATCGCTATCAAAGTCCCCAAGTGGTTTATCAAGGTAGTTAGCACACTCATGAGGGGATTTCTATGGAAGGGCAAATATAAAGTAAATGGAGGTTCATGTTTGGTTGCTTGGGGAAAAGTGCAGCGACCGTTGGACTTGGGAGGCCTCGGAATTCTTAACCTTGAACTGATGAGCTGAGCGCTTCAACTTCGATGGCTGCGGTTTCAAAAGACTGACAAGGAATGGTCGTGGCATGGTCTGGACATGTCGGCCGAGGAATAAATGTTTTCTTTTGGTCCGAAAAGTGGTTGTTCGGTTGTGGCATCTCTGAGCTTGCACCGATTGTAGTGGCAGCGGTTTAGGTCAAGGTCCAGCAGCAGCGCACGGTGGCTCAGGTGCTCACCGCACATAGCTGGACTGCAGACATTCCAGGTGGTCTTTCAATGATTGGGCTTTATGAATTCTTTCAGTTGTGGGATGCTTCTTCAAGGTGGTCTTTCAATGACAGAGGTGGAGCGGACTGATAAACCTGATCAGCACACATGGCGTTTTGAGAGATCTGGTGTACTCTTCTAAATCTGCCTTTCGCGGTTATCTCGATGGGTCGACAACATTTGAACCATGACGTAGACATGGAATTCCATCTTGGGCTCCATCTAAAGGTAAAGTCTTTTTATGGTTAGATATCTGCAGCAAGTGTTGGACAATAAATCGTCTTGCAAGAAGAGGCCTTCCTCACCCTGACAAATGTGTGTTCTTCAATTAGGCTGATGGAAATATCCAATACATCCTCACCCAATGTGTTTTTGCGCGAGAGTTCTGGGTCGAGGTGCTGATGCCACTCGAGTTGCAAACTGGTGCACCAAACCGACACGATGTTGTGTTAATCATTTTTGAAGCGTGGATGTCATGGAAGCACCGCAACTCTTGTGTCTTTGAGGGGGCACAACCAGACATTCAGGGAATCTTAGGTGAATTCTGTATTGAGAGGCAGTTGTGGCACCTAGCTGGAGCTAAATCTCTACGGGCTCTGGGTCATGGGGAGGGTGCCGATTATGAGTTTCAGTTTCAGTTTTTAGCTCTTGGGTCAAGTTCTTTCTTGCGGTTTTATAGTAGCTAATCTTTTCGTGTTCTCTCAGCTCCCCACAACTCAGTTTGGAGTGAGGTGGTGGTGTTTATAAGGGACCGGTTTCTCTCTTATTAATACAAAGATACAGAGCTCTCCTGCATGCCCGAGAAAAAAAATGTGTATTCAAAATCGCATCCTAGAGTTATCACATCCGTCGGAACTGATGTCACCAGATTAACCTGTATGACACCTCATGCTAATGGGTATGAATTGCACTTGCACATAACAATATATGGAGGGTATTAAAAAAAATACGCAATTTTAATTTTATTTATGTTCCCTGTCGCTCGCCACCTGTCGCGCATCTTGGTGTCTCGTCAACACCACGCGCACCTCACTCCTGCCCGACTGTCCGCGTTCGCCTTAGCCATTACTTGATAACACAAATTTCATCATTTTGTTTATAATATCCCAATAAATTTAGTACTACCTTATATTCCTTGTGGTACTAGTACTAGGAGAATATTTAATCTAGATCATTGGATTATCAATACTGATAGTACTTAGTACTAGTACTACTAGTATTTACTGGTAGCAGTATGTAACGTAAAGGTGCCCGTGTGACTTAGGCATTACTCCCTCCATTCTTAAATTGTTCACACCGTTGACTTTTTTTATTACGCGTTCTTTTTATTCAAAATACTTTTTCAAATATATAAAAGTATAAGTTATGTTTCAACTTTCATTAGTGATAAATTAAATCATAATAAAATATTTGATAATTTTAAACCTTTTTGAATAAGACGAGTGATCAAACGAAAGAAATGAATGGTGTCAACAATTTAAGAACGAAACGAGTATATTTTTAGTGGATATAATTTGGCCAACGACGAGAGTAAAGAAGTTTCTTTATGATGTGTATTTAATTTGCCAGTCATTGGTATCAATGAGTTTAGGAAAAATGAAACACCATTCAGAGGCCTAGAGGAGTGGAAGACACACAGATGTGGAAGGTGAAAAGAGCGACGGCCGTCCTCAGGGCCGCCACGAACAGAGCCCGGACTCAGACGCAGCTGGCACTGCTCACGGTCTCACCTCAACCTCCTCATCGGCCTTGGCTTCTGATTCAGATTGGCCGCCGTCATCCTCAATCGCCAGTGCTCTGCCCTCCTCCTTCTGCTGCTCGCAAGGATCCTTGCCCTGTTTCCCTCAGCCTTGGCTCCTGAGCAGCACAATTCGAGACCTCGTCGGCGGCAACGGTAGCTGCCTTCGCAGGCTTCTTCTTTTGTCTTGGTCTTCTTTTTCTTCTTGCGCTTCTGCTCGTCGACACTGCCCTTCCCGTTGACTTGGACAGTGGTCGCCTCCACCGCCTCGGGTTGCGCATCTGCAGCAGCACCTATCTCTCTGCCACCCATCGCCATGTGGTTGTCGCCACGATGCCGTTGCCTTGCATCTCGTCGATGTTGCGTTCACGTTCACACCTATGAGCAGAGGTCGCACTCAGTTGCAGCGGTCCAAGGGGCTGCTCTTGTGGCAGGCTGATTTGATGGTTGTGGTTACCAGATCATCCTGGCTGGAACATATAAAGTGTAGCAGAGATCTGTCTGGCTCAGTTTCTCCTTGGAGTCACAGACTCGCAGTGGCGAGTCCGATTTGCCAAAACCTTGATGGTTGTACCCTTAGATAATTTTAGGTAATATGGTACACACGCACACACTCATCCCAATGAAAGTGCTTTCCAAAGATTGGTGTGGGCTCATGAAGTCACAAAAGACGTCTCACTCTCAATGGAATGTCACCTCACACAGAAAAGATAATTAATCATAAATACAACACCTATTTCAAATCTAAGATTTGAGCCAGGTGGTTTAATTTCACTGCAAAGAACCTAACCAACAACTAGCTGCAGCACACTTGGATAATTTTCACAGCTAGATGCAGCACTTTGCCCTGGATCGTAAAAAAGAAAAAGAGTTGGCGCATCGAGTTGAGAAGAGAGCAAGATTAGAGTTGTAATGGAGCTGGTCAGGTAGTTAATTATTGGCAAAGAAACCGGAACATAATTTTAAACCACATTTATTTAGTATTTTTAGGATAAATAATTGATAACAACGAGCATATAATTTTGATTTCAACTCAAATTATGCGAATGTATCCAGATAAAAAAAAGCTCACGAGATAGAGTTCCTATAAAACCGCAGCCTTGCAAGTTGCAACTCGAAGAAAATTCTATACATACATACTGTATATGATTTCCCGTACAGCACCTTCTTGATCCACGCCACGTGTCTATCCAACGGAACAAATGAATTGTACGAAAAGCTGTTGTGATCTTACGAAGGAGCTGACGATCAACCCGCTGAGCCGTGTTTATGAACGAAACAACTAGGGAAACGATGGAGCATCCTATGAACGCAAGGCCTTGGCAATAATAATTGCAGCTACTGCATCATGTTCTTGCATTTGTTGTATATCGTGGCTGCCGCATCAAGTTGGAGAAAAGAATCACTACTACGACCTTCCCAACGCCGATTATCTTCTGTTTTCGTGCCCAGCGGAGGGGCACCCACGGCCATGAGAACGCTCATCACCATGGCCAGGAGAAGCAGGAAACCTACCATCGTTTAGCCTACGAGAAGAGCAGGCCGCTCTCTGGCTGCGAAGATGGAACGGCGCCGTCGCGGATTCGCGGCTGCGGCAACGAGCACTGCAACAGGATAAGGAATTGCAGTCATCTGTTATTTTATTTTATTGGCTCGGCTCCCTTTTCTCCATTGTCGACTTCTTCAATCTCCGGCTCCATTGCTGATCACGGCTCCTTCGTGCAAACCGTTGGATGGACATGTGGCACGGATTGGGATGGTGCTGTACCAAAAAGTATTTACAGGACGTATGCATAGAATTTTCTTCCGTTGCAACCTCCCTCGGCCTGACGTTATGCACTCACCTTCTCTAGGGGCGACAAAGCAATGACACTGATGAACAAATTAATGCTTCTGGCACTGTATTAGAAGGTATTTTATTTTACGTCGTGCACTACGGTGAAACTTATAGGGACCATCACGGTTGTATTCTCCTTTTCTCGTGACACTATCATAATGTAATGTTTTATGTATTTAAAGAATTAAAAATAATGTCAAATTTTTGTTTAGGAATTATTTTTATGTGTTATTGTATTCAATGGTCATAATTGTGCCACATCTCATACTACCATATCTGTACTGTTCAAGTAATTAACTATATGAAAAACTTTGAACATGTAGTCCACATAATGCCTAGACTAAAACTCTTTATAACCAATGTGTGGTGCATTTACTTGTTAAAATTACAAAGTTATTTGTGATAACACTATAGCTTCTTAGTATACATTGATTATGGTTTGTAGTCCCCTCATCTGTAATAAATCTTGTTCTTATCTCTCAACAAAATTATGGATAGATGGGATCGTCTTATCTAACTTTGATGTAATTTTCTTTCATATCACATTTAATAATGAAATACATTTTGGAGATGTAGTTAACAAAAAAGTTTTATCTTATACATATAACATATTGAAATAACATAAAGTCATACCTTACAAGTTGTAACCTCCTACTTTGGACTCAACTTCACATGTCCCTCTTCCACTTCCTTTCTTAATTCAAAGGACCTATAATTAGATTCAATGAGATATTGTCATTAGATTTTTTGTTGGTTTAAATAAGAATTTAAATAAAATATAAAACTCATAGATACCTCTGTTATATTAATAATCTAGTTTAACTCAATTATGATAAATGATTAGAGAGAAAAATTTTGATATACTATTGTTGATTTTTCATTATATTATGATTATTTATTTATTTTACCAAATTAGAATATGATTTTGATTTAGCAAATTGTGTAATAAAAAACGTTCTAGCAAATCTTGTATTAAGAGAAGTGGTAAAAATAAAAATTAAAGTATGATTTTAATTTAGCAAATGTTGATGAATTTCTGAATACCAGGTCTATCACATTTTTATAAAGAAAAATATGTAATAATGTGGGTTGAGTATGTGTCTTTATTTTCGAGGTATATTTTGAAGTGTAGTTTCCATGAGTGTTCGATAGGTGAGTGTTGGTATCGTTTGTTCTACTCAGTTTATATTGTCAATATACCTGTTTTGAAGCATAAACACCATCGTTTTACTCACTAATCAACCACTAAATAGTAACATTTGAAAAGCACTGCAACACCAAACTACTGTTTAAAAATTCTTGAATGAGTTGATGAATGTGTCTTTGTGAACTGCCCTTTAACTGATCAAACCAGGAACCGTTCTGGGCTGTTTGAACAGGGTGAAACATCCATTGAGAACTGTAACATGGTGTCAAGAGCTCGAGCACGAACAGGCAAGTTATGCAAATTGGTAGGAACTGAACGACGTAGATTGTACTTAAAGGAAGTAACCGGTCTTGGGCCTGGACCTCGCCGGCGCGGAGGAGCCGTGATGTCGGCACCGCGCCGCCGAGGCAGGGAGATTACAGGAGGCTAAAGCCTAACAAAACCAAGATAACCCTAAACGATAGCACCAGGTCCCTATTTATTTCATAGGGCCGGTTTACAGACTCCTGAACAAAACCGACTCGACTCCTGAACGTAACTAACCCCGAGTTATTCATGCGGTAGTTCTGTTTTGCGCCCTGCGCTGATCTCGGTTACGGCGGCGGTGGTACTGAAGGCCCACCATGACATCTCTCCCCTCCTGGACAACTAGCTCGTCCTCGAGCTTGAAATCAGGGTAAAGCTTGCGAAAATCTTCCAGATCAACCCATGTTGCGTCAGCTGCCGCCTGTCCTGTCCGGTGGACTAACACTTCTGTCTTCCCGCGAGCCAGTCTACTTTTAATGACCGCTGAAGGGAGGAGGCACACTCTACCGTGGCGGACTGGCGGTAATGCACCTGGCATGATAGGTTGTTCACCCTGGTATTTTTTGAGGAGGCCAACATGGAAGACATTGTGCAGTCGTGCGCCCGCTGGCAACTCTAACTTATAAGCGACATCGCCAATGCGTTCCAGGATCTTGAACGGCCCAAAATACTTAGGACCCAGTTTTCCCCTTCCTTGTACTTCCAGCGAGGCAATTGGCCGGTGAAGAAGTCTGAGCCATACCCACTGCCCCACTGCAAATTCAACTTGGCGATGCTTCTTGTCATAATAGCCTTTGTACATCTGTTGAGCTTGCTCCAGTCTGTCACGAATTTCCACCATGAACTCGTCCCTGTCCAGCAATTGCTGATTCACAGCTGGAAGCCGTGCCTCTCCTGGCATGTATGCACGGACCGAAGGAGGGTCACGGCCATACACAACCCGGAATGGGGAAGTGCGCAATGACGTTTGAAACGCTGAATTATAGCAGTATTCTGCCCAAGGAAGCCATTGCAGCCATTGTCGTGGTCGATCTCCAGTCAGACAACGTAGATACATAGTGATGATTTGTTAGCCGCCTCGGACTGGCCGTCGGACTGTGGATGAAAGGCTGAGGTGAGGTTGAGTTGAACTCCTGCCAGCGAGAAGAGTTCCTTCCAAAAGTTGCTGGTGAAGACAGGATCCCTATCACTGACTATGGAACTTGGAATGCCATGAAGTCGAACAATGTCGGCGAAGAAAGCTCGTGCAACTGATGTGGCGGTGTAGGGATGGCCGAGAGGTATGAAATGTGCGTACTTGGAAAAGCGATCAATAACAGTCAAGATGACTGACTTGCCATTTACCCGAGGCAGACCCTCAACAAAGTCCATTGCTATGTCTGTCCACACTGCTGATGGAACTGTCAACGGCTGTAGCAAGCCAGCCGGGTGCAGCTGTTCGACCTTGTTCCTTTGACAGGTTGTGCAAGCGCGAACAAACTCCAATACCATCGTCCGAGCACCCGGGATATGGAAATCAGCACGCAAGCACTGTAGTGTCTTCTGTGTCCCCTCGTGACCCAGACCGTGGGCGTTGGCCAAGATTGTTGGTAGACTGGGTGACGACGACGGTACATAAATCCTGCCTGTGAATGTGACAAACCCATCGATCAGCGTCCACTTTCCCGCACGACTACCAGCCTGTATCTCCTCTTTGAGTGCCACAACTGTCAGATCAGAGGACAATTCTTGGCACAGCTCCTCCAAAAGTGTAAAGCTTGGCATGGAGATAGCCGACGACTCTGCCAGCAGTTCGGTGTCTCGACGTGATAGTGCGTCGGCCACCACATTAGCAACGCCGGGCTTGTATTCCACCCTGAAGTCGAACCCAAGTAGTTTGCTTGCCCACTGATGTTGCGGAATCGTTGACAGCCTCTGGTCCAGGAGGAATTTGAGACTGAAGTGATCGGTGCGAACAAGGAAAGGCCGTCCCCATAAGTATGGCCGCCAGTGACGGACTGCCTGGACCAGCCCGATCAATTCTCTCTCGTAGGCGGCTAGCTTGGTGTGGCGCGGCGCAATTGGCCGGCTGAAGAAGGCAATGGGCCCGACGCCTTGATGGAGGACGGCACCAAAACCAGATTGAGAAGCGTCGCATTCGACGATGAATTCGAGATCAAATGCAGGCAGCTGAAGAACCGGAGCTGATGTCGAGCCTGCTGCAGTGCGCGGAACGCAGTCTCTGCCTCTGGTGACCATCGGAAACCTTCTTTCCGTAGTAACTTGGTCAGCGGGGCAGCGATGGTGCCGTAATCCTTGATGAAGCGCCGGTAGTAACCTGCCAAGCCCAGGAATGCACGCACCGCTCTGACTGAGGATGGCATTGGCCATGATGTCACAGCTTGTATCTTCTGTTCATCCATAGCGACACCATCTGCAGAGATAACATGGCCAAGGTAGGCCACTGATGTCGCACCAAAGAAACACTTGGATCTCTTGAGAAAGAGTTGATGTTCCTGCAGCTTGGCTAGCACCAACTGGACGTGGCGGAGATGTTCCGACCATGACAGGCTATAAATTAGTATATCATCAAAAAAAACAAGCACGAACCGGCGGAGGAAGGGCTGCAACACATCATTCATAAGCGCTTGGAACGTCGCCGGTGCATTGGTGAGGCCGAATGGCATGACCAAGAACTCGAAGAGGCCCCGATGGGTGCGAAACGCCGTCTTCTCAACATCATCAGGGTGCATGAGAACCTGGTGGTAGCCGGAGCGGAGGTCAAGCTTAGTGAAGAACTTGGCGCCTCGCAGTTCATCAAGCAGCTCCTCTACAACCGGAATTGGAAATTTGTCCTTGATAGTTTTATCATTGAGAGCACGGTAGTCGACGCAAAATCGCCATGTGCCATCGTGCTTTTTGACCAGTAGAACGGGGGCCGAAAACGCCGACGTACTAGGCCGAATCACGCCTAGGGAGAGCATTTCATTGCACTGCCGCTCCAGCTCAGCTTTCTGAATATGGGCATAGCGGTATGGGCGAACTGAGACAGCCATGGTACCAGCCACCAGGTAGGAGCCGAATCTGGTGAGATCGTTTGCGTGCTGGTGGTAGGCCAGTAGGAGTAGTGAACAACGCCTGGAAGGTAGCCAACAATTCCTCCATGAGATCTGGTGCAACTGTGGCCAAGATGGCGGACGAAGATGAAGAGCCTGTCCACATGACGCGACGCCCGTTCCGCACAAATGCTAAGGTGCGCTGCTTGAAATCCCAGAGCATGGGTCCAAGCGATTCGAGCCACTGCACGCCTAATACCATGTCGAAAGAGCCTAAGGCCAGGCCGTAGCATTCCAGGATGAAGTTTTCGTCACTAATGGCCACCGAGAGGTTGCTGCAACGGCCTGAGCTTGTAATCCGGTCGCCGTTGGCCAGGGCTACGTGCAGGCCAGTCTGGTCAGCAAACTGAATCCCAGCTTTAGAAGCTGCCTCGGTGTCGATGAAATTGTGGGTTGACCCGGAATCCAATAATGCTATGAACCGGTGGCTGCCGATGCGGACGAACACCTGCATAGTCTTGATCGCACTCGATTGAATGCCTGTGAGTGCATGGAGCGAGATAACCGGTTCCACGGGGTCGATGGTTGCCTCTTCATATTCGTCACACAGGACCTCAATGACGAAGAGGTGTTTGCATTCTTGTTTATGTGCTGGTGAGAAGGGCTCGTCACAATGGAAACACAACTTCTTGAGGCGACGGTCTGCAATCTCTGCTGGGGAAAGCTTCTTAGCAGACAGGCCACCACGGGCAGCTGGTGTAGTGCCTTCGAGTCACCGTGACGGGTGCAGTGGACTTATGTGCGTAGGTGGTCGCCGAGCGGCGGCCAAGGGCCGGCAGTGCAGCAAGCTTCTGCTCATAAGCTCGAGCATACATGATGGCGTCGTCCATGGTAGTCGGCCGCTGGAGCACAACATCGGTGCGAAGGGGCTCGCCCGGACCGACGGTGAAGACCTGGATCTGTTGGGCCTCCGTCAATCCTTCCGCGCGACAGGCGAGAACGGCAAAGCGGTTGGCGTAATCGTTCACCGAGCCATCGCGCCGAAGCAGTGCAATTTCGCCCAGTGGTGTGTCTGTCAAGGGTGGACCAAAACGGCCATTGATGAGCTGCACAAACTTACGCCAGGTAGGTGTGCCGGTGTTAAGTTCCAGCCGATGAAACCATAATCGGGCGTCATCTGTAAGGTGAAACGACGCATAGACAACCTTTTTCTCCTCCGGCGTGCGGCGTATGCGGAAATATGTGTCACAACGGCTTAGCCATGACAGCGGGTCTCCCTTGCCATCGAACTTGGGAAATTCCATCTTATGATACCCCGGTCCGCGATCCTCCGTGTGATCACCAGAGCCCGAGCCCAAGTCACCCGAGTACTGGCCTTTCCCTTTGGTGTGCGATCCGGTTTCCAGGCGAGTGAGCGCGAGGTTTAGCGCCCGGAGTTGTTGCGTCTGATCGGCCAACGATTTCTCAAATCCATCAAAGCGATCGGCCGGTGGTTGAAGAGGGCGCACGACGGCCTCCAAGGTGGTCAGGCGTGCGGCCACATCAGCGATGGTCGGTTCGCTCGTTTTACCCGAGTCCGTCACCTCCTTTGACATGGCGGTAGGGGAAGGAGTGGAAGGCAAACCCAGATCGAGAACACGGTCTCCGGATACCAAGTTGTCAAGAGCTCGAGCACGAACAGGCGAGTTATGCAAATTGGTAGGAACTGAACGACGTAGATTGTACTTAAAGGAAGTAACCGGTCTTGGGCCTGGACCTCGCCGGCGCGGAGGAGCCGTGATGTCGGCACCGCGCCGCCGAGGCAGGGAGATTACAGGAGGCTAAAGCCTAACAAAACCAAGATAACCCTAAACGATAGCACCAGGTCCCTATTTATTTCATAGGGCCGGTTTACAGACTCCTGAACAAAACCGACTCGACTCCTGAACGTAACTAACCCCGAGTTATTCATGCGGTAGTTCTGTTTTGCGCCCTGCGCTGATCTCGGTTACGGCGGCGGTGGTACTGAAGGCCCACCATGACACATGGCGAACGTGCCATCTCGGGTTAAAAAGAAAAAGCAAAATGAAGCGAACAAGTATTGTATCTCGTTTTAGTAATAAATGACTATGATGCTGCTAATTTGGACCGGATTGAGTCCAGTAGAGGAGAGGAACACGCACCCTGGTCAATGGGCAATGGTCGTCAGGAGCCTGGAGACGCCGCCCCTGCTGGCAATTGGTGGATAAAGAAGAGTGCGCCGGAGACTATGTACATATAAAGTTGTCGTGAAGATGATCATCTGGGTACGTATTTTCTCTTGATCGAAATTCAAGTTCCGGCGACCGCCGTTCACGTGCCGCGTCGCTCCTCGTCGTTCACCATTTTCGTGAGGAGATCATTGAGCTCCTCGGCGGCGCGCACCTTGTCCCGCCGCTCCCTGGCGTCCTCCACGGCCTTCTCCTCCGCCCACCGCAGGCTGTCCAGCACCACACGCAGCGCCCAGCCCGCCAGCCTGCCATTCTCGAGCCCCATCCTCATCTTCCTCCAACGCGAGCCGTACATGCGCTCCAGGAACAAGCGGCTGTCCCGGCTGGGGAAAAGCTTCTCCAGGTCCAGCGAATACGCCCCGCCACCGTCGTCTTCGTCGTCAGGAAGGTCGTGCAGCTCGATGAGCTCCTCCACGCGCTTCATCGTGGCGAGAAGGACAGAGTACCCGGTGGCGAACTCCCACAGCGCCCTGAAGCGATCGACCGCCGCCGGCGCCGCCACGGTGCCCCTGCCCACGCCGCTGTTGGCGACGGTGGTGGTGGCGCGCCGAGTGGCCGCGTCCGGGACCCGGGACGCTTCTCTCAGTGCGTGATCGCCATCATGCTTCTTGGCGGTGTTCATGCTCTGCGCGTGATCACCACCAGCCGCGTTGCGCCTGCGCTTGCGCTCGTGACGTCGCTCTTGCTGCTCCATCCACTCGGCTTCTCCGGGAAGGAAGGTCGCGGCGAAGCGGCGGAGCAGCCTGCGGTGGGCCGGGCCGAAGGCCTCTCTCACGGCGTCGTAGATCGCGGCGGCGTCCATGTCCCGGTCGGCCTGCGCGTCGAACACGACGCCGAGGAACCGCCAGTGGACCTCGTCCCCGGCCACGCGCTTTACACGGCTCAAAAATCGATCGCCTCGGCAAGCCTTGGATCGTTCTTCTCCTCCTTCATCTCGGCGGCGGCGGCGTGTTTGTTCGCGCGGCGGGCCGGCTCCCTCTCCCTCTTGCGGCGCGGCCTCTTCTCGTTCGCGTCGTCGACGGCGGCGTCCACCTCGTCCGGATCATCATCATCCGCCGACGGAACCATCATCACCACCGACATGCTCCGGTTGCTGCGCCGCGGCATTGCGACGGCGAGAGCCTCGACCTGCGTTCCGGCGAGGCAGGCTCTGAACTGGGCGAGGAGGGCCGGCCGAGCGGCCAGGATATCCGTCGCGCGTGCCACGACGACGGCGGCAGTGCCGCCGTGGCCAGATCCGAATGCCGTGACCAGCGCGAAGAACTCATCGCGCGCGCCGGGGTCCGACTCAAATGCGTTGGTTAGATTGTCCAGGAACGCGACGATGCTGGCGATCTCCCCGCCGGGTACATCGCCGCCTCGCCCGGCGGCGGCAGCGCCATGGCACGACCTCAGTTAGGACGCCGAAACACGTACGGTTACGAGGTAGGAAAATTATCCCAACCTATTTATTATACTCACGTAGCACCTGCACCATATAATACACGGTTTCCTTCCTGGAGTCCACTCTCCGTGTCCGATCTGTAATAGATTGGGAAACGGGTAGAGTAGATTTTTCAAGGATCCTGATGCTGTATTTGCCTCCCTGACGAAGTCGACGACTCGCCGCTGCCTCTTCTACGTCTTCATAAGTCTTCTTGTTTCCTCTAGGTTAGCTCGTGAGATTCTTTTCTTTCCCCTGTTCGTAGCTTCAGCGGTTTCCTTTTTTTCAATGAAGGGATTTCATTAAAATATAAATAGGTATTAGATCGCTTACATCAAGACTCTTAAAGATGAACAAAAAACAGAGAACAAATCTAAGTGTTCTCCTCATCTTCAACATCGCTTCTCCGACCGATGAAGCCAGAAAGCAATAACCAAATCGAGACCGAATCCTCTTCAACCACTAATAAGAGACACCAAACTTTATTGAAACTGTAAAGTCTACCGTCTTCGAACTCATTATGAAGACGGATTTAATTCGATGAACGAGAATCGGCAAGATCTCTGTTGATAGGATGAAAGGAAGATCTCATCTCACTAACCTTTCATAGTGTCCGGATTGAACCACGATAAAACAGGGAAGGGGTCCGAGAAGTTTATTCCATGACAGCAACATCGTCTCTGCCTCGTCGTTGCCATCGAGACACACAAGTCTCCATGTCGTCTTGCTATGTAGGTTACCGATGTCGTCATAGTTATGACCCTCGCTAGAGCCGCCATGAATCCAATGACACCCAACCTCTTCAAAGAGAAGGAAACACCCAAATTCCAATACCAAAAAATTTGACATAGGTAGATCTAAATCCTAAACAAAGACTCAAACTAATACTACTACTAGAGAGAGGGGACCCCACTCTCTCTAGCCACCGGCGAGATTGCCAAAGGCGAGGAGAGAGAGGGGCCTAAGCTGTAGTGGCGGCGGTGGTGTGCCCTAGGGCTAGGAGGTGGCGGTGTGACTTAAAAAAAACATCATAAAAAGGTAACGAGAGATGTAGCTTCAGTAGTTTCCTCGCTGTGCTGTCGTCGTATGTTCCTGGACCCTAGGCATTCCGTGTGTGCAGTATATTAGCACTACAAAGTATGTGTAATATACTGTGCTAACATTGTACTTCTACTGTAGTAGTGAAACCATTAAAACAATTAATATTTTAAAGAATTAAATATGATGTCATTTTTTAGTAATATATTTCTCTTTTATGTTTAATGTTATTAATAAAATATTCAACCATCTTTATTGTGCCACATCTTGTATTGTCATATCTACACTGTTCAAGTACTTAACTATACAAAACCTTGAACATGCATTTACATAATGTGCAGACTAAAATCTCTATAACCATTGTATGTAATATCATTTATTTATATTTACAATGAATTGTCTTGATAGAAATTCTCTTTTGGACAACCCTCATGTGTAACAAAATGTATGCATGTTATGGGCCATGGTCTTGTCATCCTAGTCAAACTTAGGTTTGACAAGATCATCTTATCTAACTTTGATGTGCACCCTTTTTATAAGCTAATAATGTGGCTTGTTTCATACATAGTTTGCCATCTCATTGTCTATGATTATAACGTGCCATGGGACAATTAAATATGAAGATAAAATGTATTAAAAAACATGTTTATTTATAAACCATATCACCAAGCACAGGGGTAATTCCGTACTTCCTCACTACCACAGCCCATCGAGCAGTCAAAGGTGCACCAATATTGCTCGTACAAAAAAAATTGCAATGTTTTTCAAATAAAAAAATATTGCAATGTTCAAGGGAGCATATCAGGTGCAAATCGGTTAAAAGTTGAAAACGTGAAAACTTGTAATATCAACCTTTCGATCCTGCATTCGCGGCTGAGATTGTGCATCCTATAAGGGTATAAATCCAAGATTTCGAAAAAGTGAAAGGGACAGCTGCAAATTTATCAGACACTTTCATAACTTTACAGGTGAATCATGGCCGCAGATACACCATCCGACGGTTGTAAATTTCCATAAGAATATCCAAAAAGAGTCCTTGGAAAATTAACACGGTAAACCCAATGTGCCTTGGGTTTCTCCTAAAACCCAATGCGATTCCTTACCAAATATTGCAAACGGTAAGGAAAAGTTCTTGATGTAGTAGCTTAGTACTAGGAAACGGACGATTCCGTACGTAGGATCTTAACTCTTTTTCCTAGGAAACGATACCAACGTCCCTATATTTTGTCCCGAGGAATGTAGCTCCAAGTCTTAAGAAAGTTCGTGCTCCAACAGAAAAGTGTGCCAAAATCGTCGATTTCCAGTAGCGGCCACTGCTAGTGCATTGTAAGCATGAACACAACTCGGAAGAGCTGTTCCCCTGAGCACATCGGAGCGTGCAGCGCCTGCAAATTCCAATCCCCCACTGAAGCTGTTGTGCTCTGCCCTCAGTGTTGTGAACAGTGTATACCCAACCCGCAGCGACTTGTTGAGCTTCAGCACAAGAAGGTTGTCGCTTTGTGAGGTTGCTCGATTGCTGCTCCTCCACAATGGCATTCAACAAACAATGAGATGTTAACCACGAATGCACAATTGACATATACTAGTGCACGGTGTATCTTATACGGGCATGTCCTCACACGGCATGGACGGTATTGAACACCCACTGTGTCCCGTGGTGTCTCGAGGAGTCATGGTCAGGCGACATCTTCCTGGCGCGCCGCGGCAGGGCTGGCGGAATGTAGCAGAGAACATGGGCAAATATAGCGGGCACGGGGTGGAGTGGCTACGCCATGTGCGCGGACCACGCGGCCCCTCGGCGAGGGCTCAGGACGGTTGTGCTGAAGCTTCGCGCAGGACTGCGGTGACCAACGCCCTGACCCGGCGCCACTTCCTCACTCACCAAGGCCCCACGTGTCATAGACGAGCATTCCCAGAGTCAAACGAATAGTCGTCGTCGCCAACATTGCACGTCAAACCATCTTCCGTATGATGGGTGACGAGGACTTTTGTGATCCCTGCCTGCTCTGCTTCGCCTCACCACTCCGCATCCACCGGCGACGCGTGAAGCACCATGGCCATGGAGGTGCCCCGCTGCGGCGTCTCCCCGGTAAGTCTCCTACTCCTCACGGCGCAGGCAAGCGCGCAGTGGCGGGTCTGCACGAATCATATTTGTTTGCAATGATGTTCCTAGACGGTGAAAATTATAGTTTTTACAATATTTCTTGTCTCCCATCAATGGTGTTTGAGTAGTTGGGATTGCTTTTGTAATTAAGGATGTAATATGCTTTAACATCAAATTTCTTGTCTCCTACTAATTACTCGAATGTAAGTCAATAATTTAGATGAAAGTTTTACAATAATATGTTTGAAACGCTATACAAGGTGTCTAGATTAAGTAAAAATGCAGTATAACCGTATCGTGTCTAAGCTTATTATTAAGTATTAACATGTCATAAAGTGTGTCTACCTCGATACATGTATAAGATAAACACATCCATAAAAAAGTTTTTGTACTTCTATAGACATATTTTCAAAAATTATATTTACCAAACTTTGACACGGTACGTGTGGAGATGTCTCAAACACAATTTATGAAAACATCTCTATATCTTGATTGAGATGAAAAAAAAATCTAAACCTTAAGTAAAACGTATCTAATGGTGTTTTCTAAGTGTAGAACTTCCGGAACGAGAGATCAATCGTCAAGGCTCCACGCATCATGGACGAGCAGCCCCATGCAGTCCAACGAATAGTCGTCCTCGCCAACATTACACGTCAAACCATCCTCCATATGATAGGCAGTGGCGACATGGACTTTTTCAAACCCCTGCCGCGAGACTCCAGAGTGCTCTGCTTCGCCTGCTCACCGCTCCGCATCCACACGGGCCATGGCCGCGGGGTCACCTTGCCGCGCCGTGTCCCTGGTGGGCCTCCTTCTCCTCTTCGTCGCCGCCCTCCAGGCGCTGCTGGTGAGCGCGGAGCCATGGCAGATGTGCGGGAGCACCGGCAACTACACGGAAAAGAGCACCTACCAGGCCAACATCCAGCGCCTCTCCACCACGCTGCCCAAGAACGCGTCGCGCGACCTCTACGGCAAGGCCAGCGCCGGCACTGCCCCTGAAATCGTGTACGCCCTCACGCTCTGCCGCGGCGACATCAACGCCTCCGCGTGCGAGTCCTGCCTGACCACCGCGTTCCAGGACGCGCAGCAGCTCTGCGCCTACGACAGGGAGGCCACCATCTTCTACGACGCCTGCTACCTCCGCTTCTCCAGCCTAAACTTCCTCTCCGGCGTCGACAACGGCACACCGATCATGCTCGTGAACTCGCAGAACGTGACCGGCTCGCCCGTCACGGCGTTCGACGCCGCCGTGGCGAGGCTCCTCAACGCCACGGGTGACTACGCGGCGGCGAACTCCACCAGGCGGTTCGGCACGGGGGCAGCGGGCTTCGACAGCAGCAACCAGACCATATACGGGCTCACGCAGTGCACGCCGGACCTGTCGCCGGCCGACTGCCGGAGCTGCATCGGGGTGTGCTTCGGTGGCTGCCGCAGTACACCAGCGGGAGCCAGGGCGCGAGGTTCTTCGGGATCCATTGCAATTTCAGGTACGAGCTGTATCCTTTCTTCTCCAGCAGCCCGTCGCTGCGGCTGCCGGCACCGGTGCTGCCGCCGGCGCCCACACCAACTCCAGCTCCTGCTCCTGCTCCGGTGGTCAACGCGACGCCACCGGCGACCCCGCAAGGTGACGTATCAGACAAAAGTTCCCTTATATAATTGATTTCCAGTTACTTTGATTTTATTTTAGTGCTGCACATTAGCTTCCTTTGAGTTTGAGTTGTGTCTCAACAAAAGAAAATACGTATGTTCTACGCGGCTGTTGAATTGGGGCAGCCCAGACAACAAAATTAGTTATTGTTCAAACGATTTTTTTTTGGTACAAGTCGCCTGACCGCGCCCACTTGTTTGATTGGAATTCTTGACGTCTGTGGAGTCCCGTCACTACCATACCAGCTACTACTGTCTTCCTCTGGATCTAGTAGTCAATCAACGCACCCATTGTTAATTGATTACTAGCCCCAGAGAAACGCACTTACCATCTAGCTGCACTAGTGCTGAAAATTATGGCCGAAGGCTTAGAAGTCTGCCTGTATGTTCGCGGCATATTATGCAATGTCACTACGTTATCTTCTTTCCATAGTGTGTTGGTCTACCTGCACCAAGCTTCTTGGTGCTCTGACTTCAAAGTTTCCTACAAGTGCTTGAGCCTGTCAAGCAACTTTGAATAAAGGAGCTTGATAGCAACATGTATTGTACCAAGTGGTCTACAACTTTCAGACGGCTGAACAGTACTGCATGATTTGCTGCATATATAAGGTCCTTTTCTGAAGTTTGCGGCATCTGTTTACAGGAAGATCAAAAAACAAAACCGGGATTGCTCTAGCAGTTACATTGCCGGTGCTTGCTGCAGTCCTCGCAGTCACTCTAGTGTGTCTCTGTTTCTTGAGGAGGAGGAGATCATCAAGAGAGCATCCACCATCTTGTAAGTTGTCTTGGCAATCTGAAAGCGAGAACAGAATGATATATCACTAGAGACACAAGAACGAATATCCTACTTGTCGTGTCTCAATATTTCAAATTTTAGATTATGAGTTACAACAGGAACAAAAATATTTGATTACCGTGATTACCTTTAACACTTATTTGTCCTAATGCGAGGAAGATTTTTTCCAAAAAAAAAAGTTGGATTCTATAAATCGTCACTATATGCCTTTTTTTTCATTAACAGATTCAACTGACCCTGAGGACTTTGAACGTACTGAGTCACTTTTTCTCGATATATCAACACTACGTTCTGCAACGGATAACTTTTCTGAGAGCAACAGGCTTGGTGAAGGAGGATTTGGTGCAGTATATAAGGTTGGTGCTCACTCATACCTACCATTTAAATAATTAAATTAATACAGTGGTTTCAAGGTCGATAACTGAAGATACACACTTGTATAGGGCATCCTTCCTGATAGACAAGAAATAGCTGTGAAGCGACTCTCACAGAGTTCAGGGCAAGGGATACAGGAGCTGAAAAATGAGCTTGTTTTGGTTGCCAAACTTCAACACAAGAATCTTGTCCGGCTTGTTGGTGTTTGCTTGAAAGAACATGAGAAACTTCTTGTATATGAATACATGCCCAATAGAAGCATTGACACCATTCTTTTTGGTACTATTTTGCAATGATTTTTTTTTAAACAGTAGCATAAGCAATACAATAATGAACACTAGTAATGTCTTAATGCTTCTTGTTGCACTGCTAGATGCCGAGCAAAGCAAGCAGCTTGATTGGAGAAAGCGATTAAAGATAATAAATGGAACTGCTCGAGGATTACAATATCTCCATGAGGAATCTCAATTGAAGATTATTCACCGAGACCTTAAAGCAAGCAATGTCCTACTAGACTCTGATTATACTCCTAAGATTTCTGATTTTGGACTGGCAAGGCTGTTTGGAGGGGATCAAACCCGGGAGGTCACAAGTCGCATCGCTGGAACATAGTAAGTTATAGTTTTTAGTTGTGGCACTTGGATAGTTGCCCCCAACTTAAATTTTGGTTATCAAACTCTGATTATTCTCTTAAGCAAGCAATGTCCAGTCTACATCATAGAATCTCATGCTCAAACATATGGATTGGGTCCTATTAACAAGTGACATTCTCCTGGTGTTGCAGCGGATATATGGCACCAGAGTATGCCATGCGTGGCCATTATTCTGCAAAATCAGATGTCTTCAGCTTTGGCATTTTGATTTTAGAAATTTTAACTGGAAGAAAAAGCAGTGGTTCCTTTCTTAACATCGAGCAATCAGTTGATCTCTTAAGACTAGTAAGTCATACTATTCTCAAACTCTGTAAAATACTACCATAATACAAAGTAGCTGACACAGTTTGCATATGATGTAGGTGTGGGAGCATTGGACCACAGGATCAGTTGTTGAGATCATTGATTCATCTCTAAGAGGCAATGCTCCTCCAGCACAGATGCAGAAGTATGTTCATATTGGGCTACTATGTGTTCAGGATAACCCTGTAGATAGACCGACGATGTCAACCGTAAACATAATGCTCAGCACAAGCACCGTGTCTCTCCCAGCTCCATTGAAGCCTGTATTCTTCATTCCTGAAAGCGGCACCTACCCTAGTGTTTACTCAGAGACATACCCGACAGCTACAGAGTCTACTAGGAAGTCGGGGGCAGTGTCGCCGAATGAGACATCAATTACAGAATTGGAACCAAGATGAGTTCGAATGCTCGCCATGATTAGTTAGTATTCGATACATTGTTGGCGTGAAAAGAAAAAAATGTTTAACAGGGGATTTTATAATGGAATAACGTGATGATGAACAAGTCAAATGCTATATACCCTGCGGTTCAATTCTTTTCAATGGCTGCGAGTATTATGATTTTACAGAGACAAGCTCCCATTTTGTTCTGTTTTTACTGAGGCATCAAGTAGTGGCTTGGCTGTTCGGTCTAGCTAAATTTTTCATTCAAAGTATATTCTTTTCTTATTTCTTTCTTTTAAAACTCCGGTACTTTCGTTAAAATAGTCTAAAGTAGACTCAGGAAGGCTTAGCAGCGTGGAGAGCAATTTGGTTGTCGTGGAAGCTCTCTCCGTATGACACGCCATTTTTTCTTGACGTGGACCGTTCCTTGCTACAGAACGTGGGCAACGCTCAACCACTTGTGTGGCACCCGGCCCGTGTGCGGTCGGTTTTTTCATGTTTCTGGTTCCTCCCCGCCTTGGCCCGGTTCGCTGTGCCTCGGATGCGCACCGGCTTTCCGGTTGCTCCCCGTCAGTTACGGTCCTCCGTTGCGCCTAGGCGGCAACGGCAAAGTCCGCCCATGTCTGGCCACCAATTTTCTTCATCCTCCTTAACCCATGCTGCCATGAGAGCGGCTGCCTGACCGAGAGGTACAGGGATGCAGCAAAATAGGAGGCGAGATTCAACAGCTAGGGAGGAGGCGAGATTCAACAGCTAAGTCAATTGAATCTACGGTCGTGGCCATAGGGAAAGCTGTATGGGGAGAGAGAAAATATGATGGTTCCAACTACAGATGATGATCTCATAGCGGCCTGTTCATGAGAGAGAGAAGGCATCGGTGGAGAAGAAGAAGATCGCGGGAGGATAAGGCTATGGTCATTTTACAATCAAGACCCTTATGTATGTTCTATTTCCGTTTCCATGATTGGTGATTTGATATTCTTACTCTTTAGACTAAAACGTTACATATACATTTAAATAAAGTTTTGATATATATAGAATTTTAATATGTAAAATACTAAACTAAATGGGCGCAGCGTAGCGCGCCTTTCTATCTAGTTTTGATATATCGAGCCTACCCATATATAATAGAGAGAGCAAATCACATTTACTTCACAAAAAGGAACAAAGTCAGATTAACTCTCACAAATTTTGGGAAAAAAAGAAAAATCACATATGCACGTAGGCTACTGCATCGAATCATGACGAAACTGATGACCCAATAGAAAGTAAACTGGGATTAGCTATTCGTGACTGAAAAATGTATCCAATGCTGGCCTCAAAATGGGAAATCAGACTATGATTCGATGCATGAATTTACTCGTCTGTCCGACCATTTGATGTTTCCCTCTACTTCAAAAGACACTTTCATCTATTTCTCTACCGAAGTTGCAGTGTGCCGGAATAACCAAGTCCTGCCATGCAGTTTGCAAACACAATAGAGCTATTTCTAAAAATTCTTGCTGCTGTATCAACTCTCATCCATGGGATCATTCCCACTGCCTCTTTGGGACGGTGCACCCTTGCCTCCAGCATCCATCTCTTTTGCAACAGTCTCTTCCAAAGCCTCCAAGAATGATGCAACTGTGAACTTATCTGCATCCAGAATTACCTCATATCAGAATCAGATGCATAATTAAACACACTGTTTTAAAAGATCACAAGAGATTCAGTAGGTGCCATTAGGAACTACTGGTCATTCAGCTGCACCTGCAGTAACTATTCCTCATATAAGATTGATATTATTAGAAGCATAAAAGATGCTACATAAAAATTCGTTGTAATATCTCTTTGATCAATTCTGAAGTATTCTTTAATATAGATATAAAATTCTCAAAAGAATCTTTCTACATGCACAGCACAGACGCATATAAGAGGAATGGAAAAGGATTACATTTACTAGGATCAACTCCAAATTGAACAAGATCGATTTGTCCAGTCCGTAGCACCTGCCACACAGGCAATTTCACAAATCAGCACTGCAATTGAGCTCACAAAGTTATCACAGACATGTAAACTGAAAAGCATGGTAACTAACATGGGTAAATGCATCTACTTGTTGGCGCAAAGGAGGACTCTGGAGTAGTTCAAGAATATCACCAGGGGTCCATTGACCCTGTAATTCAGAAATTACCAGAAAATTGAGCACATGGATCAGTTAAACTGGAAACCTGGATAACATGAAATCAACACAAACCTCAGGAAGATGTGATGCCAATTGTTCGATGGGCAAATTTTCAATTAACGGTAAGATCAATTCAGGTTTCAAGATATCTCCTAATCCTAGCCCTGCAACACCAACTAATAAGTAGCTATAAAGAAAGTTGACCATTCACCAAAGGCATCAGTTCAGTATCGCACTTACCAGCATCAGGATCAGCCGCCGCACCTGATATTACAAGGTGAATGTTAATAGATGTTACAGAAAAGCATAGAAAAGATGAATTCTCCTATCTTCCAACAGGAATTTAATTTTATTTGATACCTGTTGGCTGTATTGCACTCAGAATTCTTTGCAGGTCTTCCAATCGTACAGGTCCCGCAGCAGGTCCTGCAGCAGATGTCACTTCACCAGCCAAATCAGCAGTCATGCTCTGATCAACTAAATTCCCAGCTCTGCCATATGGATACACATAGTAACATATATATCAAACACATCCTTACAAACTGCATATATGATGCGCATAAAAGTAATGAAGCAGTGGGCATTGGGCAACCAAATGCAGAGCATATATATGCAGTTTGTAAGGATATGTATCGACAGGTTGATAAGATATATTAGGTCTAAAAGTTCAATACCTGGAAGATATATCATCGTCAGCTGTATCTTCAGACATTTCAGCTTCGATAGGCACTGCAAGATCTGCCTCACCATCTACAAAACAATACGACTCAAGACCTTCACTCGAGGACCTAATGAGTGCATAGCTGAGATGCCTATTGCCTATTATTCAGAGACTACCTAACGGTCGATTTATGTAGGCATTGACTTGGATGCATATCTGCGAGTCTCGATCAGCATTCGGCTCCTGCAAACAAACATGAAAATAACAGTTAAAACCGCCGAGAACGTGGAAGAATCTTTTTGCACATGTGACTAACCTGCATCCAGAAGAAGAATTTCCTATCATCATGCCTGAACTTCAAGATGTAAACCCTTCCAGAAGATGCTGTGACCTGTTGAAATGAAGTTCAGTTACCACCAAGGCATAGGATTTCACGAAAAATGAACAAGGAAAAACTAGCAAAGCAATACTCAATACCTTTTCAAAGACAGCCTCATCAGGAAAGACTATTTGGTCCTATGGAAGATGGAATCAAGGATAGACAAAGATACCAACGACTAAAAAGCAGACAATTGCAGAGACGGTTCCAAGTTTAAACATTGAACTCAACAGAAGGACCACATACAAGCTGAAAAAATGATAATGGGCAGCTTTTGCAAAGCCAAGGTTTTTTATTCCTAGAATAAGATTGAGTGCCTTTAAAGTTGGGCTGATCAGAGATGAAACCCAAGACAGTTATCATGACAACATAGTTATAGTACACTAAAAATGCCTAAAAGAAATATAATTGCCAGAGGATACATCTTCAACTACATTCTGTTCTCGATCAAGCCACTGAAAATGAACTAAGCCTTCTTCACCCTACAAAGAGGCAAATAAACAGTTTCAGTAAAATTCCAAATGCCTTTTCACTAGAACTTTTACCAACCAACATAGACTTTGGTCGGACATACCCTTCCAATACGGACAAGTCCCTTGCGTGTGTCTGGAACCACTCTTGTTCCTTCAAGAGACATCTTACCAGCACGAAACTCACACATGATATCCATAGCCTGAAACATAAATCCATGAGTATATAATTAGGTATAACTCAACAGCTTTGTTAGAGTATGACAAATAAATATGAAAAACATCTATATTAGTATATTACAGCTTCCAGAAGAAGATTTTTCAGTAGTAGACCCAACAGAAAACTCTAATCACTACTACCCACCAAGAGAACATAAGCATAAAAAGTTGCAGAGACAACAACTGAGCAAAGGCGGAGCAACCCGACTAGCGAACGGAGAAATCCCCTCCTCCCCTCTCGTCCGAGATCTCCGCCCCCTGGTCGCCAGACAGCCCGGCATCCCCATCCCCATCCCCGATGGGGATGAAATTCTCACATCCCCGTCCCCGCCCACGGGGAAAAACTTTCTTCCGTCCTCGCGCAGGAATCAAACCATCCCAATCCCCGCTACATCCAGCCTACATGTCTACTACGGAACGAGGGAGAAGGATTCGAGGGTTTGGGGAAGAAAGACCAGTTCTCACCATCCGTCGAAGTTGGGTGAGGAAGGCCAACCCAACCCAAGGTGGCAAGCTAGTGCCTCGTTCTAGCCGCGCGTGCCGCCGTGCTTGCTGCGCCGCCAAGCTGGGGGATTGGAGGAGTTCGCGTGCCGGAGGGGCAGGAGAGGAAACCAGGCGGCACTGTTTTTCCTTTCCTTGGTATAAGATTTCTTTTACGGAAGAATCAGTAAGAAAAATTGGAATTAGGAACATAAGATAAGGCCCCGTTAGTTTCCTTCCTTCTAAAATTTAAGCACTGTCATATTAAATAGAATCTTATTATTTATAAATATTTCGATCAATTTAATGACAAAACCCTTTTGACAGATTGATGCTAATTTTCGAGATGAATCTAAAGAGCTTAATTAATATATGTTTTGCTAAAGTGATGCTACAATAACTCGTCTTCTAATCATGATTTAATTAACGTCATTAGGTTCGTCTCGTAAATTAGTCTAGGGAGCTGTAATTTATTTTATAATTAAACTTTATTTAATACTCCTAAATAGTAAGATTCTTTTTATATGACAATTATAAAATTTAGACCCAGGAAACGAACACACTAAAAGAAATACTAGGGGTGTGTTCGTTTCAGGGTCTAAATTTTAGAATTGTCACATCAAAAAGAATCTTATTATTTAAGAGTATTAAATAAACTTTAATTATACAACAAATTACGAGCTCCTAGACTAATTTACAAGACGAATCTAATGAGGTTAATTAAGTCGTGATTAGAAGACTGATTCTGCAAGATCACTTTAGCAAAATATAGATTAATTAAGTTCATTAGATTCATCTCGAAAATTAACACCAATCTGTCAATAGCGTTTTATCATTAAATTAATCGAAATATTTATAAATAATAAGATTCTCTTCGATGTGACAATGCTTAAATTTTAGAGGAGAACGAACACACCCTAGGACTCTTTCTAGGCCCAAAAGAAATCAAAACATGGCCCAAATGAAATCGTAACCCCGTGAGCTCTTCGTGGGCCCAGCCGTATCTTTGGCGGCGAGTGCGTGTTCGGCTTCGGCCTAACAAGTCCATCGCCTGCCTCTCTCCTACCCCGCCGCCACGCGAAGTCCTCCCGTCCCACGCAGCACCACAGCGGCGGCGCAGCAAGCACAGCGACACGCGCGGCCAGAACCGGGTGCAAGCCTGCTACCTTGCTTTTGGTTGGCCCTTCTCGTCCAGCTTCGAACGAAGGTGACGGCTGAGCTCTCCTCCGCAATCGTCTAGTCCTCCTTCCTCCTCATGTAGTTGACATTTAGGCTTCGAGTAGCGGGGATGGGTCGATCCCTGCATGGGTGCGGGAGAAAATTTCGCCCCCTACCTAGCATTATTGGTCGCTCCACTTCTGATTTATCGATTGCCTTCAGGTGTAGAGACTTGATTTGAATTGGGATGGACAACCAAGGTGGCAGCGCGAGTGTCATATGCCAGCTCGTTAGTCCTGAAGGGGACCATCTCGGCGCGCCAATCTACCTCCCGCAGAACGTTGGACCACCACAACTCCAGGAGATTGTCAATCAACTACTCCACAATGTACACAATTCTTTCTCGTTTTTCCTATGGCATTACTTGATATACCCCTACTAAGAGCTTATTATGTTTCATCACTTCAATTCAGGAGGACAAGTTGCCATATGCGTTTTACATTGGAGATGAAGAGCTCTCTGTTCAGCTTGGCACGTACATGCAGCAAAACAATGGTGAGACAATTCATCTGCCCTGTGTTGTCTTCTTTTCTCTTGGCTGGCAGATAATCTAATTCCTGTTTCCACCCCTCCTTTTCTTAATTGATGAAGCCAATGTTGAGGTTACTCTGTGCATAGTATATCAACCGCAAGCGCTCTTCCGAATAAGACCAGTCAACCGATGCTCTGCTACAATTGCTGGTATTTAACTCGTGCTCACCATCCCTAGCAAGCTAATGCTACTCTCTTTGTTTAGACAATCTTGTCCTTTGCATTCAGGTCACACAGAAGCTGTGTTAGCTGTTTCTTTTAGCCCCGATGGAACATGTCTGGCTAGCGGTTCAGGTGACACCACTGTTCGCTTTTGGGATCTCAGCACACAGACTCCACTCTTCACATGTAAAGGTGAATGCTTAGTGCCCTTGCTTATTGGTGATTAATTGTCAAGTTTGGTAATGACTACTTTATTAGAAGTGTGGTGCCTCGACTGCTCACAGCAAAGTTGGCCAATTGGAATTTCCTTTCTTGCACAATGAACCTTCTAATTACCTTTCTTACCTTATTAAATCATGGTATTAGTAAGGTAAGCACACTGCATGAATCTTTTGTAAATTAATAGTTAAATCCATTGGAACTTATATGTTGTATATCCGGTTTCATTGTTGACAGTCATTGTAATTTGTGTTTCCACACGTTTATCACCCAGGGTTTTAACTTGTTTTTTTTTTAGGAAAGGTTTAACTTGTTGTTTGAGTGATTCCAGTTGTGTATCTGAAGTGTATTTTCTTATGTTGTTTGTTACCCTGCATATTCCAGGCCACAAAAATTGGGTACTCTGCATTGCATGGTCACCTGATGGAAAACATCTTATAAGTGGAAGCAAGTCAGGAGAGCTTATATTGTGGGACCCAAAAACTGGGAAGCAACTGGGCCCTCCACTTACGGTACTATAAATTCTTTATCTGATGAATTCAATAGTTATGCTTGGTTTATGTATGTAACTGCTAGTCCAGGCTGCCTTATTTGTTGAGCATGGATTTTTTATGAACCCTCATGCAAATAGATTGATAATGAAAGAGGACTACAACAATTTCCCCCCTTCTTAATAGCTTAACTTGTTTTTAAAAGACGTGGATTGATAAAAAGAAACATATTCTTTTACTCCTTGATGAAATGACATGCAGCTCTCCTGTGAAAAAAAGAAAACATATTAATATCATACATATATCAAATCTCTCTTTTTCATTATATCTAGTGATCGCTCATTATGATGCATAATACAATATAGGGACACAGAAAATGGATTACTGCTGTATCTTGGGAGCCAGTTCATTTGCAAGCTCCATCCCGTCGCTTTGTGAGTGCAAGCAAGGATGGTGATGCACGCATTTGGGACATTACTACAAGGAAGTGTGTTATTTCCCTTACAGGTCACACTAATGCAGTGACCTGTGTCAAGTGGGGTGGAGATGGTTTGATCTATACAGGGTAAGAATACCGAATTATGTAAGCCCTTATTTACAGTTGTTGGAAGTATGACTGGATATGTAGCACATTAACGGTCTGTCAACAGGAAAATGGACTATTTCCTTCTGTGTTTTTACTTTTAGGGAACTTCATATGCTCCTGCTTGGTACTTTTTCATATGCTTACTTTATTTATTAACTGTCTAGGCTTCTATTGTCTCTGCAATCAGCTCAATAGCATAACTTGATGCCATGCTTTATGGACTTCTCACTTCAAGTTATACTTTTACAAGTACTGTTATTAAGCAGTTCTTTATTTATTTGGCTGTAGTTCTGAAGATTGTTCAATCAAAGTATGGGAAACTTCTCAGGGAAAGCTGGTCAAAACACTGCAGGTAGTGTGTCAACCCATCATTGCAAATTTATGCAATATTAATGTTCTTGTAATGTCAAAACATTTGCTCAGTAGCTATGGGCAAATCAATGTCAAACTAAAAGTGTTCCATGTGATACTGCAAAGAGCCAGAAACCCGTGTTTTCTCAACATTCATGTCTGATCATATCAAATTTGTCCTCTTTAGTTATCAAAATGTGTATTTAATCAGTTTTGTTTTGGTTTAGAGTTTGATCAGAGAATTCCCTAAAAATTCGTTTTCCCTATGACCTAGTTACATGCTGGTTTATTTTAGACTGGATCTGTATGCTTTCAGTTTTCTGCCTTTTCAACAGCCAATCATATTCACATGTTGCATATGCACTGGATCATGATACCCAATTCTAGTTCCCTTATCAACAAGACTACAGCAGGAACTGCTCTGATGGTTACTGATTGTTGTTTTGTTTTATTTCAATGATCCTTAACCTGTACCATCTTTAGTTTTTTCTTGACATTGTATTGCTTTTACAAATCACATTCACATTCTGGCATTGTCTTTTACTTTTATAAAGATAATACTTATATTTATTTATACAGGGTCATGGCCACTGGGTGAATTCGCTTGCCTTGAGCACAGAGTATGTTCTCCGCACTGGGGCATTTGACCATACTGGCAAGACATATTCAACTGCAGAAGAAATGAAAGAGGTATTTGATTCCTGCTAGTATTGTTTTTATTTGTTGCCAGTACACCAACAACAGCAATGAAGCCTTTTATACCAAGAAAGTTGGAGTAGGCTAGAGATGAAAACCCATAAGGCTCAAGGACAAGAGACACAAAAAAGGGCACAAGACAAAAGGTAGAGAAACACAGAAAAAAAAAGGCCACAGTTCAGGCATGTTGGTTGCTAGTCTCCAGGCGCCCTATACATAGCTTGTTCCTTGGAGATATTCCACTCCTTCTGGTCTCTCTTAATTGACTACGCACCAGCGCCTCTCTAGGCCTCTGTTGGATAGTCCGAATCATCTCAACCAATGCTGAACCGATTTCTTTATTGGTGCCATCCCTACCATGTCCCAAATATTTGCATTCCGGACTCGATCCCTTCTTGTATGCCCGCAAAACCAGTGCAACATATGCATCTCTGCTACACTCAATTGCTGGACATGTAGCCTTTTTGTGGACCAACATTTAGCACCGTATAACATCACCAGGCGAGTCGCCATCCTTCAGCTTTTGTGGCACCCTCTTGTAACTCTTTGTTGCCAGTATGAATGGCAATTAGATTTAGTTTTAGATTCAAGTTATCACCATTGTTATCATAAAAAGACAGTTGAATGTTATATTCGTTTATCTGACAACCTTTCATATTCAGGCAGCTCTTGCAAGATACAAGAAAATGAGAGGTAATGCTCCTGAGAGACTAGTTTCTGGTTCTGATGACTTTACGATGTTTCTTTGGGAGCCAACAATCAGTAAACAACCCAAAGCTCGCATGACTGGTCATCAGAAGGTATAGTTTCTCAGCTTGTTAGCTCTGTTCCCGTGCTTGTATATATGTTTTCTGCTAATGCATAAATTTATTGATATCTGTTTTATCTTAGCTCGAACAGATTCATTTTTTGTTTGTTCGATTTTCCATTAGCATGACAGCTGCAACTCTTGTGAACTGCCTCGATTGACTGAACGGGTTGATACGTCCACACTAGATTCACTGTTGTTTTTGAAACCATTCCAACATAGCTTGACCATTTTTTTGTAAGATTGTAAATCATGATTAGTTGGTTGGTTATATCTATGCTGTTAAATGATCTGTTCATTCTATTTCTGTTTGCAGCTTGTAAACCATGTATACTTTTCCCCTGACGGGCAATGGTTAGCAAGTGCATCCTTTGACAAATCTGTGAAGTTATGGAATGGTATCACTGGTAAATTTGTTGCAGCTTTCAGAGGACACGTTGCAGATGTCTACCAGATCAGGTGAATTTTCTTTTCTAAAAGAAAAAACAAAAAAGAAAATACCACAGCTTTATGCTTGACAACATTATCTGTTTGTGCAGCTGGTCGGCTGACAGTAGGCTTCTACTAAGTGGAAGCAAGGATTCTACCCTCAAGGTATATTAGTCTTTTCTTAAAACTATCTGATTTTACACCAGTTTTATTCAGTTATATCCATATTCTATCTATCAATAGGTTGGAACGTATTTCATACTTCTGTATTGTGCTTAATAATGTTTGGGTAGTAATCCAAGAATCCTGAGTTGAACTTGAGTTATAGCTGGAGTTGCCAACCATTGGTTTTTATTAGCCTTTGTGAGGACTCTTTGCATGGATATAGCATGCTAAGAAAAGCCTGCCAAAATGTTACTGGGTTAGGATTGTGAGTGATATATCTCTTTGTCCTTACAATACCTATTACATCGTATTTCAGGTTTGGGATATTCGGACGCACAAACTGAAACAGGACCTACCAGGCCACGCAGATGAGGTACCTAGTTTGTTTCTTTTATCTGATTGTGTTTCATAAGCAATTAGAAACGTTCATAAATAAGTATTACATGTTTGAACATTGTAAGGTGTACGCTGTGGATTGGAGCCCCGACGGTGAGAAAGTTGCTTCAGGTGGAAAGGATAGGGTTCTCAAACTTTGGATGAATTGAGCAAGGTCCAACCAAGTCTGTTGGACATAATACTATGGATGGTATGCAAGGATGCTGACCAATACTGCTAAAACTCGTGTTAATTGTTCCCAAAAAACAATTGCCAGTATATTTTGAAATTAGATTGCTCTTGCATGCGCTGCTAACTGCTATGCCAAGAAGTGAAGCTCGCAACAAGAGAGCTGGAGTGGGAGTGCCTTGCAAAAGGCAAGAATTTTGGCGATGTCATTGTGGAATCTTGTAGAATTCCTTTTTGTTTGGACGTTGTAACATCTGAAAGATACTCTTGAAATTCGGTTCTCGTACAGTAGAAAAGCTGGCATTAGTATGTTTCAGTGATCCAAATGGATTTATGTGCTTTCGTTTTGGTGGGTAATTCGTTGCTGGTACGTGGCTATTGATCTGGAATATTGGTCGTACGCTTGCCACGATGAAGAGTCATTGGGCTGAAAACGAAAATACGGCTCGTTTATGGTTAGATGTCCAAATGAGCGGCCCAGCCTTAAAAGGCCCAGCATAGCACACGAGCCTTTTCGTGCCGTGGTAAGGTAGCCCACGGGTTGAATTAGAAAGATGGTCCATTTACAATTGAAGTGCTAAAATATGGTGCGAGGAAGTCTAGAGGAAATGAAGATGAGACCATTCCACAACGCTGTTTTTGTTAGGGTAATCAAGAGAGCTTTCATTCATTAATAGCAGGGTTACAATCTAAGGCTGTTACCTCCATCAGCCAGATCGGGAGACAGCCCAACCACTCGCACACCCGAAAATTACAAGAACGTTTAGCGCACAGATGTGCGACCACATTAGAGTCCCTTCTAACAAACTGAACACAAAAAAAGTAAAACCCCTGCCAAGCTCTCTAATATCATGCCAAAGACCAGCAACGTTGGACCTTTGCCAGTACCTTCATTGATGTATATCCCTCTAGCATTACCTGACTGCATCCAAGTGCCACCGTAGTAATAGCATCCGACACATGATCATACCAGCGTGCACCTGCCGCGGGGAGGAGTGAGCTGCGGCCCAAGGAGAAAGCGAAGGAGGGAGAGGCAGGCTTGTTGGACTGGCTTGGTTGGGAGAAGGGGTTTTGGCCCAAGAGGTAAAGGAGAGGAAAATGTTTTATCTTTTTCTGGAAATATAAATTATAGAGAATTTAAATTCAAACCCGATTCTAATTCAAATACGATTAAGAAATCCAAATTAAATTTTGCAGAAAAGATAATTTCAAAATTTTAGAAATACCAAGAAATAAATTGGAGAACTAATCATTCAACTAAGCAGGGTTTCTTTTATTCAATTTTACCGTATTTAAAAAATTACTTAGGCATTTTCTAAACTTTTAAATTTTGTATAGATTTTTATTTATATAATTTCGGTTTCCAAATTTGGAGTGTCACATCCTCGCCATGCACCGGCCGACAGCCCATCACCCCAACGCGCCTGCCTCGCCGCTCGCCCCGGCGGCTCCTCCTCGCCGCATGTTGGCCGGCGGCCCATCCACCCCCAACGTGCTCGCGCCAGCGGCTCCTCATCATCGCATGCCGACCGGCGACCCCTCCTCCCCAACGCACGGCAGCTCGGAGCGGATGGAGGCGGCGGCGCGACCGAATCCGGTGGCAGGCCTTCTCCTCTTCCCTAGCGGTGGCGGATCCGGCGACAGCTCGGGGCGGCCGGATCGGGCCGCTCCTTTCATGGGTGGAGCCTTAGGGTGTCGGGATCTGGCCGCCCCCAATCTCCGGCAGGGCGATGGCTCGATGCGGCAGCGGTGCGCGGGCCCTCGTGAGCCCTATTCTTTTATTTTCCTAATGAGCTGTAGCAGTGGGTTATGTCGGACCACTGAAACCCGTCGGTACGACTCTTTATTTTTAGCGTCACGGCCGTAGTTGTGGACAACCTCACCTGCCGTAGTCTTTGCCGTCGCGTATTTCATGTAAGAATTGAAATCCGTGTCAGGAACTCAGGATAGCATGATAAGATGCCTTGCAATGCAGTTTTTATGGTGCACCCTGTCCTATAGCTGAACATTTGGTATAAGTGTTTTAATTACCGACTGTACACGAGTGTACAATCTGCTTAGACGAATTCGACCAAATTAATTAAGCTGGAAAAAGAGAAACAAGGATAATTCTTTCTTGTTGTTGTTTTGTCTGGCTGTTGGCAAGCATAGGATAGGAGGGAATCCTAGGTAGTTAATCGACGATCTAGGGTTCACGGGAGTAGTAGTTGCAGACCATGAAGACGCCGCCTCGGTAGCACTCGCCGCGGCCGCAGCCGATCTTCTGGTTCTTCGCGTTGACCATGAGACTGAAGTGGCCACACTCTTTAAACGGGCGGCCGCCGAGGCACCGGCCGGTGGTCTTGTCGTAGATGGGCTCCTCGTCGGCCCATTTCGAGACCGCGTCCTTGGCGACGGAGGTCCAGCCGGTGTCGTTGGCGCTCCTGAATATGCTCTCGCCGAACTTGCTGCCCGAGTGCTTGAGCTGGCAGTCCTTGCGCATGGCGTTGGACCAGCGCCGCGCGTGGCGCGCCAGCTTGTTGTTCCACGTCAGCAGCGGCGCGCCGTAGCGCGCGCGCACCTTGTTGTGGCCGTCCACGAACTCGCGGGACATGCCCTTGTATGACCCCGTCCCGTTGGTGAAGGACACCAGGCCCCGAGCCTTGGCCTCCTGCTTTAGCTTCTCGATCTCTTCCAGCTCCTTCTGCTCCCTCTCCTTCTTATCCTCGTCTTTCTCTGTTGACGACGGCGACGGAGCTGCAGCTTCATGGACGGACGGAGCTGCAGCTTCGTGGGCGGACGGAGCCGCAGCTTCATGAACGAACGACGAAGCTGCTCCGGCGTGGACGGAAGGAGCTGCGGCTTCAGGGGCGGACGACGGCGCTGCGGCGTGGACGGACGGTAACAGCGATGAGGTGTTGTTTGCGTTGGCGAGAGGGTCGAGGAGAGTGGCGTGGGCGGAGTCAGGGATGATGTGGGAGAGGGCCAAGCAGACCAAGAGCGCGGCCATGGCGGCCATTTTATTGGTTGGGTCGGCTCGTCCGATCCGGCCCTCCTCTCCTGTCTTGCGACGGTGAGAGAGAGGAGGATGAGCCGGCGGCGACCGGTGAGCGGTCTGCTGCCCGCCGGGGGTGCTGTGATGGTGCGATCACGAGGACCGGGCGGGAGTGATGAGGCCATGCCTTTGCCGCCCGGGGATAATTATATGCCATGCATCCATCTCCATTTCTGCTGGCTCTATTTTGGTTGGGACCGGAGACAAACCAGGAGCACCAGCCGCCTTATTTTGGGACCCTGTCTGTTATATGCAGCACTGGCAACAGGTAATAATGAGGTCGTTCCCAAAGGGGAAAAAAATGACCTACCAACCAGTACAAATGGGATGTCCTTACAGAAAGGAGGGGGTATGCAACATGTAGTTAATCAGGTTTTTAATTTGGAAAAATTATATATTAGGTTCTTTCATATATATACTCGCAAAAAAAAAGGTTCATTCATATATATTCCAAAAAGTATACCTTGCAAAGAATAAATCCACTAAGTAATCAACAATAGTCTGGGTGTGTTTGGTTTAGCTTTTGAAAGTGCTTTTGCTTTTTAAAATTAAGTCAAAAACTAACCCAAAGGGGGTGGCTTTCTCCTAGATGCTTCCAAAGAAAACAGCTTTTTGTTGGTATATCTTACGGTCACAGGTAAATCCGCAAGCACACGTATAAATACCGGTGTAGCACTTCCCTGGAAAGTATATAACATGGTTATCGAATCCAAGGAACGGTATGGATTTATCCTAAATTCTAGTCAAATCCAAGGACACAGGAGAAACTAATTGGTGTTGGGTAGAGTGGTTTATCTATGGATAAGCTCCTAAATAAGCAAAGCGGTGGCTCTAGTTACTCACTTGGTGCACAGATTCATCCCCGACATCCACAAGGCAACTCTGCTCGATAGAACGCATCTCACAACCGAACGTGGAGGAGTACACAAGACAGATAGGGTTGTCACCATCTACTGTCTACCTCTGCACACCGTGGGTTGCAAGACGATCAAAGATGACCACTAACCTAAGAACCACGCCTAAGTTATTAATCACTATCTAGTCAAGCCGTCAACTAGACAACCTATAAATAAATAGGACTTTGAACCCGCAAGTAAAAGAGTACACAATTTACTTAAAAAGGAAAACTTAAGAATAAAGATAATCTCGAAGACTTACTAATTAAGGCAAGGCTCCAATGAGATACAAAGTTGTAGTAGTGGGCTCACGGACAAGGCTCCACTCCTAGACTTCTCCCCGCTCTCCTCCTATTCGCACCACAACTAGGAAGCACTAACACCTACTAGAGTGTGGCACTTCTCACTCTTCTTTTTGATGTGCGTGAGTGTGAAGCATCTCCTCTCTTTATATAGGACCCGTAAGTCGACAACGAAGAGTAACCACCACGGAACCACCATGCACCGATCTAGGGAATCCCCGGAGGAGGCGCCACATGGAAGGCCAGGACGAACCGACCTAGTCCTAGGTCGGCCGACCACAGGAGGCTAGGTCGGCCGACAAGGACTTTGGCCGGTTGGCCTTGGGTCTTCCGGGCTGGCGGTTGGGCTTGGACCTCTTTTAAGTCGAGTGCCCTTTCCAAGTTTTGTGAAGTTTCCGTATATTTCCATGTGTTTGATCCTGTGATGGCTCCTGATTGGCCGGATAGTCATTTCTTGGACTAATGATGTGGAATTTTCTATGATTTTGAGGATAATTTATCTGCACTAAAATATTCACCAACACTTGTGGAATTCATCGATAATAAACTCCTATCACTATGTTGGTTCATCATTTTAGCACTTTTATGCAGGTAGTTGATGGTGAAATTTTGTACTTAACAGCCATCAACACTTTTCTCCAAAACGACTCTCACAACCACAAAGGGGATGCATTCACCGCTAGTGACTTATAGGAAACTTTAAAAAAATTACCCACCTGCCATTGGTTATGAGATACCGGTTCATTTTTTCCTCTTCTTTTCACATTCGGTGCTGCACGAGCACCGCGCCACCGCCATGGGACCTCCCCTCCATCCACCCCACGGGGCTCCACACCGCCGCTGCACAAGCTCCCCGCTGCCGCCACGTGACCTCCTTGTTGGGCTCCCCGCCATCACCACACGAGCTCCGAGTCATCGCATCCATGCCTCGCCCTGGCAGTAATGTCTACTCCGAATGATGATGGTGTCCTTCATTCGACCCCTCTCACGACTCCAACTTAGTATGTGTTTTTCATATCTTTTGCTTTGTCAATTCTATTTTCTTTCAATAATTAGGCATGATGCTGTCTCTGTTAGTTTCTTATAATCAACATATCACTTTCATGTGTATGTATTATATAGTTAATTTCTGGATTAAATCTTATATATTAGTTCCTCTAATTCTAACAATTCAAAAACCTTATGTTTGTAGGCAATTTTCTACTTCTAGTTTTGCCAACGTGTTCGATGGTGCGAACTATAAACATTGGAGAGCAAAGATGGTGCTTTGGCTCACCATCATGAACAATTTTCATGTGGTGAAAGGGAAGCTCGAAGGGGAGCTTAGTCCCGATGAGGAAAAAGCTTTTGAGACTGCCAATAACCTCTTTCGAGGTGTTGTGATTAACGCACTTGGCTAGAATTTGGTGGATCCATTGTTTCACCGGCAAAGAAATGAGGATGTGTAACAGCCCAAGATTTCAAAGTTGGATTTCCAAATCAAATTTTGTTGAATTGAAACTCGTGTATTCAAATGTTTCATCTGTTACCAATCAACGTCTCCTCATATAATGAACAATTTTGGATAAAGAATTACATAATAGAGTATTTGAATTTGTAGCTGTGTTTGAATTTCATTTGAGCTTCACCCCCAAGTTTGTTCAACATAAAATTTTTGGGACGCTCTGCTTCCCTCACTCACATACAACACAACATGGAATTTTTATATTTTGGTCCATTTTTGAAACTTTTGTCACAAATGGACCCTTGAAAACTATACCCGGGAATGGACCCTTTGTATTGTGCCACGACCCCCGGCATCGTAGGTCGTTGGCACGACGCCGAGGACCATGGCGCCGTATACTTGCCACATCGGCTAGGGCAGGCATGCCCTCGTGCCATCCTGGTAGGCATGGCGTCGGGCCCGTTGGCAGCTTGGCACTATATGTGCACGTTATGGCGCTAGGATCCTTGGCGCCGAGACTCCACCGTATAGGCCGCGGCTAACCCTCCCTTCTTCTTCCTCTCCCCATTATCCTCTTGCAGCGCTAAGAAAACAAAGGGACCTCACGGCTGGTCCCTTTACCCCCATGAAATCCATTGAATCCTCCACCTTTTGGCTCCAAATCTGTTGAGGATTCTACTGTCCAAGGTAATGCCCTTCTTCTTGTTGTTTTTCATCCAAATGAAGTTGGAGTTGAGGTGACATTTGGTGGTTGTAGCATAGTTAAAGTTTGGTCATGAAAATGGAGATTAGTTTTGCATGTATTATTTGGTTGTGGTAATTTGAAACTTGACATGTGGTATATTGAACTTGTATTTGTTTGTAGTGTTAGAACTAGGGCTAGGGTTGGAGTGAGATGAATTCATAATTATATGGTGGATTGAGAATGATTAGGATTTGATATGATTATATTTTACAAAGTTGGAGATTCCGGATAAGTTTGTAGAAGTATGGACGTGGCTGAAGCGGAGGGAGGTAATATCATCATATTGTTGATAATTATTTTACCATGCATTGTGTTGACATGGATAGTAACAATTTTTGATGCCATGCAGACCAAAGAATTTCATTCCAAATGGAATGGCCTCAGCTTGTGAGGCATTGTTTAGCACGCCAAGTGGTCCTTGACCCATGTCCTATTGTGGCCAAGTGTTATTGTTGTAGCTGTATTTAAACCATGACGGTGGATTTCCTTAGAATTGAGAGAGAGAGAGAGAGAGAGAGAGAGAGAGAGAGAGAGAGAGAGAGAGAGAGAGAGAGGAAAAATAGCCAATAGTCGAAGCGCCGGAGAAGAAAGGGTTCACAACACCCTTGATAAGACGTCGTTCGGCGCCAAGGACCCCGGCGACGTAAATGCACATACGAGTACGACGCCGGTGTCGTGCTTGCCAGCATGCCATCGGGGCACGCCCGCCCTAGCTGACGTGGCGGTATACTCGCGCCATGGCCCCTCCTACGGTGCCGGGGGCTGTGGCACCGTACGAAGTGCAACAGACCGACCCACGGATCGTAATTCCCGAGGTGCTCGTTTAGCGGACACTTGATAATACAACAACCGGCCAACTTTATATTACAACGGAGAAAATAACTTCATAATTTACATCGAGTTTATTAAGTTCAAAGCAGCGGAAGTTTAACAAGTTCAAGTTTAGAAAAGGTGCGGAAGCAAACATAACGTTGATACGTCTCGACGATATTATACAGCAAAAGGTGATAAATCCGAGCCCATACGGATTATCACGTAGCCAAGCACATTACTTGCGGCAGACTAGGTTCCCAGTGGGAAGTCCAGCCCTCCGGAATCTGCATATCCCAGGGCATAACACCAACAGGGCAATCTAATGCATCACCCGAAACAAAACAACAAAGGCACAAAGCATGAGCAACTAGAGCTCAGCAAGACCGACCCGTCAACATGGCACTCTAAGGCCGACGCCTAGACATGCAAGGCTCGGAGGATGTAGCTGGTTTTGATAATAAAACAGCGACTAAGCCATTGATCCTTACTTTCAGGATTTTAGCAGTTATTAACTTGTACATAAGTAACAATGAAATTAGCATCAAGAAAGATATAAATACTGTAAAGCATAAGTAAAAATCATCACAGGAAACCATAATTATCCAAAGCTTCGTTCAAGTTGTTACTACGATGTGACTCGGTTCACAAGCGGTACTCATTACTGCGAGGGACAGCGATACGCATCGATTTATCACCAGCTGGGAAAAACCCGAGGTACATGACATACGCATCATTTAAGAACACGTATATCAACCGTTCACCATGACATCCTATAACTTTGTAGGGTCCAAATCCTCGAGTGGGTAGCCGTCCAACGAGTACCTCGTGAACCTGTCCACCCCAACGGATCCTACGACCAAGGATTCGGGTAACCTACGCCATTGCAAGCTATCAAGGTTACGTAGGTTTACTAGTTCCCATAAAACTAGCATGCACTCGGTACTTGTTCAATACTTGCTCAAGCAGGGCCAACAACGACACGGTCCTTAACCGACGACAAGGCGGGGCTACGGCCTTGCAAGCCATGTCCTCTCGAAGGCACATGCACTTGCCCTTTCACCTACGAGGCCCGTCCACGTCTCAACTTTTAGTGGTTTACACGAACGATCTGCCACCTTGCGAGACAAGCCCTCTCCGGACCCTTGCCTTCGCTCTTTCCAAACAGACTCGTTCGGTCTCAAGATTAGCTTTTCAGATTCATTAATTTCCAAGTCTCGAAGCCTTCATGCTCCGAGTACACTTAAGCAAATTATACCGGTAAACTTATGACGTAAGCATAGCCAGTTTTCTATCGAACTACCTGTACCAAGTATATCAATAACATAGGTCATATCAGGAAACAATGCAGGTGGGTTTCAAACATCACCTACACTTAATGCACAAACACCCTAAACATCTAGTAGTGTTATACCGAAAGAAAAAAAAACATTTAAAAACTGGGAGGATGCACCGGGGCTTGCCTTGTGCCACAGTGGAAATGTTAGCAACTTCTCGGTGCCGGTTCTTGTGTTGATTCCTTCCGAAGATCCTCGACCGGCACTTCGTCGTTTCCTAAATTAACGATGTGTCAATAGCGATGAATACAGACGATGCAAAGGTATGATGATGCAATTGTCGATGATGCAAACATAGCTAAGTTACAAACATGGTTCTTGAAGACATATGCATAAAAATATAAAATTTATTTTGAAGTGAACCTATCATTTTATGCGACTTATAATTATGAAAGATGGTATGCGCAAATTAGCTACCATATGCACACATGCATAACCAGTACCAAAACATTGCACTAGCAGATAGAGCAGATAAAAACTAAACTAATAAAGTTGGGTTTGCAATTTAAGCATAAACAAAGAATTAATTATGAATTAACTAGTGTTTTGGATGTTCTGATAATTCTAGGAAAAACCATCAAGACTCTCTGATCACCAACATGACCAGATGGTAGAGCATGAAACAAGGAATCCAACAAAATTTGATTGACTCAATTTGGAGTTCGGAATCAAAAGATATGATTTTTGCAAGGTTATTGGATTTTCCTGGATTTTTAATTCGCGAAAATGGAAAAATCCTGGAACTGAACCAATGGAACGCGAGCCACACGGAAGGCAACAGAGATAAGGATCTGCAGTGGCTGTGACCACACGGAAATCCGGCCGGTGTGGCCCAACCTGTGGCCATGGCGGCTGACGGCCGGACGGCAGCGGCGGCTCGCCGGACTTGGGCCGGACGGCGACGAAGTTGAACGAACTCACTACCTAGAGGTTCGGAGCGACGTGGGGAATACGGTGGTGAGGACGGTCTCGCCGGAAGTTGGCCGGAAGCCTGCCGGCGGCGAGCGACGACTAAGGCGCGGCTCCGGCGAGGCGTAGAGCTCGCCGTGACTAACCATAATTGGGGAAAAACACACTGAGAGCATCTACAGAGCACAGGGAACAACGGCACGATGATGCGCGACCTTGGGGCTGGCCGGAGAGTGGTGTTCGCCGTGGAGGCAGAGACTACGACGGTCCGAGCTCCGGGAAGATGGCAAAATTCCGGTGGTTGGCTGCATGAAACCAGATGGTTAGTTTCTAGGATTGAAGAGGAGGCAGTTGCGCACGCGGGGAAACGAAACGAAATCGGAGAAGCTCACCGGCCGATGGGAATTTGGAAGCGTGGCAGCGGCTACCCGGCGGTGGTCTCGCCACGAAAACTAGCTTCGATCTCCCGGTTCAAAGCAGCTCGGCCGGATTGAAGGCCATGGGGAGGTTGGTGGCGAGCTTGCGCAGCTGTTTGTGGTGGCGGCTTGCCGGGGACAGCCGGAGCTGGGCGAGCAGCGGAGGAGCAGAAAGACGGATGGTGGCGATTTGCTTCGGTGGAAAAATCAGAACGAGGGAGAGAGAGAAAACCGAGAGGACCACGGTGCGGCTTTATCCGGTTCTGGTGAAGAGCGAAGCTGGAGAAGCAGCTGCGTGGCCGGGTTGCCCTCGTGGCGTGCAGGGGCGTGGGCACGCGGGGCTTGCCGTGTCCGAGTGTGGCGGTGCAGGGAGACACGAGCAGAGAGAGAGAAGGATCGGGAGGAAGATTGGAGCGATAGACTCGGGCATTTTGCAAAAGCGTCCTTGCAGTTTTCTCAAAATTAAAAATCGTATTTCCATGGCTCTACAAATTATGCAAAAAAAATTCAGGGATGTTAGTGAGAGCATTCTGAAGCTTTTTTTTTTCCTTTTATGTCCAAGACCAGATTCCAAACATTTTTGGAGATAGAAATTCCACTAGGAAAATAAACTCGTCTTTCGAGTCCATTTATTTGTGGGCATTTTTAAATGGGAATAATTCCTAGAAAATTGTTCATAATTCCTTTCAGCACATGCTTGACCAAAGAGAATTTTCACACTCACCAATTTGCGGACTTTGACATTGTTATTTCTTGTAGCCCGTTTCTTAGTGGAATTTTAAATCCAATTAATTTCAGCAGTGACAAAACTTGAAATGCCTCTCGCCTAATTCATAATTGCGTGCAGTCGTGTGGTAATGTAAGCGTAGTGACACCAGGGGTGTCACAACCCTCCCTCCTTAAAGAAATCTCGTCCCGAGATTTAAAGCAGAGCTAAAGGAGGTAAATACATTACTGCTTCATACCTGAAAATTGCTGGAGAAATCCTGGGTAATGGGTATGAAGAAATTCTGTTGTTTCCCGGTAGCTTCATCTTCGGAGTGATTGCTCCATTGAACCTTATAGAACTTGAGATTTCGTTTCCGAGTGACGCGGTTCTTCTCATCGAGCACTTTTACCGGGTACTCGGAGTAAGTGAGATCAGGTTGTAATCGTTCAACATCTTCCAAAATAATGTCCACCGGAGGCTTGAGACACTTCTTCAATTGGGATACGTGAAAAATGTTGTGTACTCCGGATAATTTGATTGGCAATTCCAGTTTATAAGCTACCGGTCCACATTGTTCCCATATTTTGAACGGTCCGATATAACGAGGTGCCAATTTTCCTTTTATACCAAAACGTTGAATGCCCCTCATAGGAGATACTCGTAGATAGACATAATCGTCCTTGTCAAAGGTAAGGGGTCGACGACGTTTATTTGCGTACATCTCCCGACGTTGCTTGGCAGCCTTTAAATTGGCCTCGAATAACCCGAACCTTTTCTTCAGCTTGTTGTACTAGATCTGGTCCAAAGGTGACTCTTTCTCCGCACTCGACCAATTTAGAGGGGTTCGACAACTGCGTCCATATAAGGCTTCAAATGGCGTCATACCCGCACTCTCTTGATAACTCGTTGTTGTAAGAGAACTCAGCGAGAGGCAGATATTCATCCCAATTACCTCCATGTTTTAAAACACAAGCCCTAAGCATGTCTTCCAAAATCTGATTGACACGCTCGGTTTGTCCGTCGTAGCTGGGTGATAAGCTGAACTGCGGATTAACTTAGTACCCAAAGATGCATGAAGTTGTTCCCAAAATCTTGCCACAAATTGGGAACCTCGATCTGAAATAATTGTCTTGGGCACACCATGTAAGCATAAAATCCTCGGAGATATAAAGTTCGGCATACCGGCGAACCGAGTAGCAAGTGTTGACTCGGTATGAAATGAGCTGACTTAGTGAGTCGGTCAACAACAACCCAGTATGGAGTCATGCTTACGAGTCGTGCGAGGAAGACCAACAATGAAATCCATACTAATGTCATCCCACTTCCAAGTAGGAATACTTAACGGTTGTAGAAGAACCGCTTTCTTCAAATGGTCAGCCTTGATTCTTTGGCAAGTGTCACACTCGAGCAACGTAGCGAGCAACTTCTCGTTTCATCCTAGTCCACCAAAAACTTTCTCTTAATCCTTGATACATCTTGTTACTACCAGGATGAATCGAATACTTTGATTGGTGTGCTTCATCGAGAATCTTGCGACGGAGTTTAAAATCCTTAGGAACAACCAATCGATCATTAAACCATAGAGCACCATTATTATCTTGTCGAAAGCATGTTGCCTTGCCATCTTGAATTTTCCTCCGAATATGAGCCATACCCGGATCCTTTTTCTCGAGCAGCAATTACTTCTTCTCCGATAGTAGAATGGACCGCCGCATTGTGTATAGCTGCCTTAGGTATAATGTGTGTACTGGGTTCAGTAGTAGAAACATCTTCATTGTTGTGCATCAATTGTAGCACCAAATTATTGCAATGCTCTTTACGACTCAGTGCGTCGGCAACGACATTAGCTTTACCAGGATGATAATGTACTTCCAACTCATAGTCTTTTATTAACTCTAACCATCTTCTCGGCGCATGTTCAGATCCGATTGTGTAAATATATACTTAAGACTCTTGTGGTCCGTGTAGATATGCACCAGGTTACCGAGCAAATAGTGTCGCCAAATCTTGAGTGCTAGTACCACTGCAGCTAACTCCAAATCATGGGTAGGGTAGTGTTCTTCATGCTTACGTAATTGTCGAGATGCATAAGCAATAACACGGCCTTCTTGCATAAGAACGCATCCAAGTCCCGTACCGGATGCATCACAATACACATCAAAGGATTTAGTGATGTCCGGTTGAGCCAATACGGGAGCAAGTGGTTAGCAACTTCTTCAAATTCTGAAAAGCTTGTTCACATTGATCATTCTATTCAAACTTTACTTCCTTTTTCAGTAGCTTCGTGATAGGTTGTGCTAGCTGTGAAAAATTGGGGATGAAACGCCGATAATAACCCGCTAGTCCAAGAAAACTTCGAATTTGTGAGACAGACTTTGGTTGTTTCCAATTCAATACATCCCGAACCTTTCCAGGGTCAACAGACAATGCCTTCACTTGAAACCACATGACCAAGGAATGGAACTCGATCCAACCAAAATTCACACTTGCTAAACTTGACATATAACTTATGATCCCGCAAGCGTTGTAGTATAATCCGAAGATGTTCGGCATGCTCTTCTTCATTCTTGGAGTATATGAGAATATCATCAATGAAGACCACTACAAACTTATCCAGCTCGGCATGAACACCGAGTTCATCAAATACATGAAGTAGGCCGGAGCGTTGGTTAATCCAAAGTACATTACTAGATACTCATAAAGACCATATCTAGTAGAGAAGGCAGTCTTCGGAATATCTTCTTCTCGAATCTTGATCCGATGGTACCCCGAACGAAGATCAATCTTTGAAAACACTTTTGCACCAACCAATTGATCAAATAGAATGTCAATACGGGGTAATGGATATTTATTCTTGATGGTCACTTCATTCAACGGTCGATAATCGACGACAAGGCGCAGACTTTTGTCCTTCTTCTTCACGAACATGGCAGGACAACCCCAAGGTGACGAGCTTGGGCGTATGTACCCTTTGTCCAACAAATCCTTCAGTTGGACTTTCAGCTCTTTCAACTCATTATGTGCCATCTTATACGACTGTCGAGAAACCGGAGACGTTCCCGGTTGGAGTTCGATTTTGAATTCAACATCGCGGTCGGAGGAAGACCAGGAAGATCATCGGGGAATACATCCGGAAACTCGCGAACAATGGGAATATTTTCCAAGGATTTTTCTTCGAGATGATGGACGACAAGACCTTTGGTTGGAACCAGACTCAAAGGAATGGAATCCGGTCCATGAATTGGAGAATTCAAATGAACAATGCGAGGGGCAATGTCTAGTAAAGCCTTATGAAAAGTCATCCATTGCATACCTAAAATAAGATCTATCTCTTGCTGCTCTAGCATAATAAAGTTGGTGGAATATACCTTCGATTCAATTCCACCGGTGCCTTTCCTAGGATTTGATCAGCATGAATTTGACCACCAGGAGATCGAATAGTATAAGGATTTTTAGTGGTATAGGTAGATAGGTTATGCCTTCGAATGCAAGACTGGCTAACAAAATTATGAGAAGCACCCGAGTCGAACAAAATGACAATCGGGCGAAGATGTAGCGAGAACATACCCGCAAGAACAGGTTCACCTTCGTGGATGTCATCCGGACTTGTGAAGTTCACACGGCCAGTCCTGTTAGAAGAACCTCGTTGTTGAATTGCAGCTTGCCCTTGCGATCGCCTCGTTACCATTCTTCTTTGGAAATGGACAACTATTGATGAAATGACCAGTTTGACCACAATTGTAACACCCTTTAGGATTATTCTGCCCAACTTGAGGAACACTACGCGCAGGCTGATTTGCTTGCTGTTGAGGTGGTGCACGTTGAGCATACTGCTGCTGCTGGGGTGGCCTAGCATAACCTTGTTGTGGCGGGCGAGAATATTGTTGCTGAGGTGCCGCCCGAAAGCGTTGTCCGATGGGTGAAGTGTACACCGGACGATACTTCGTGGAGGACCAGGAGGTGTACCACTTGGTGGGGCCTTCCTCTTGCGCTCATCGGCTAGCACTTCGCGCCGAGCATCCTCCTGAATGATAGCTGCATTAACTAGATCATTAAAAGTTCCAGTGGACTGCCAAGTTAATTTATCCTTTAACACGGGGTTCATGCCCCTTCGGAAGGCAGCACGCTTCTTTTCTTCAGTGTCCACATAAAGAGGAGCATATTGGGCTAAATGATTGAACTTCTCGGTATACTCAAGAACGGTCCTCCCTCCTTGTTTCAAATCTTGAAATTCTTGCAGCTTTCTTTCCATCAATGCGGCAGGAATATAACGAGCACGAAAGGCAGTTTTGAATTCATCCCACTCGCACTATGTGTCCTTCCGGAAGAGAAGCCAGATAATTCGCCCACCAAGCATCGGCGGGTCCTTGTAGTAGCTGTGCTGCGAAGAGAGGCTTCGTGCGTTGGTGTACTGCAACAATCCAAACTTGGACTCTATGCCACGGAGCCAATGATCAGCATCCAGGGGCTCGTTGGCACGCTCAAATTGTACCGGATGAGTTGACAGAAAATCTTGATAAGTACTTTGTCGTGGATGATCGTCACGACGTCCACCATTGCGGCTTGAGTTCTGAGCTATTTCTCCGAGCAATCCAGTGTCTTCTCGCCTTGACTCAAGCAACATGGTGAGAATCTGTTCCAATGTAGCTGGTGGTGGCGGTGGAGGTGCATTGTTGCGAGCTCCTTGCTGGGAACTCTCGGCCTCGGAGCGATTGCGAGTGTTCACCATGCTGAAATAAAATTGTGGATGTACATTAATTCCTTACTCCTTATAGACCAACACAATCCTTTTAGGAAAATCAATGTACATGACAAGGAAATTTCAGAATAGCAAACTGATAACGAAGTTGAAGATCTTTCAAGACATTCGAGATCAATTACGAGGATTTCCAAGGATAGGATTTGGAACAAAATCAAGATCGGAACTTGAAAATTTTAGGACATCCTTAAATCAAATTTTAGGTTCTTGATTATTTCAATTTGTTTTTCGAATAGCAATCGGAGGTTGAAAAGTGAGATAAGGCATATTTTAGTTCAGTTATTTTATGCCATGCCATGATGCAAGTTTTATTTTTAAACCTAACCGTTCCTCACTCAAAAGAAAATAGTACTTCCGTCTTAGCGGTAAACGAAACTTCGGTGGCGACCCGTACTCAAACACGTAAGTTAATCTAAGTTTTCGATACACAACACACTAACGTGGTTAGTGTACCCGCAGAAGATCCATTTCAGAAACAATACATCAAATTCAAAAGAAACTACGAAAATAAAAGCAGTTCTACTAGTAACAATCCATGGGAAAGGATCGTCCCGTGGTATCCCACGAGCCAAAGGGGGTCCCGTATACGTCTGCGGGAACAGACACCGATATCCGCGTGTCGGCCCACGCACGTACCTTCGTTGAAGATTCCGTAGATGCAAATATTTAAACAATCATAACCCAAGGTTAGTTTTTGCCACCAACTCTAACATCCTTATACTGGGCATACTAACGTATCCTCACTCGTAAATACGACGTAGTTTTCAAAATATGTCGTAGTTGTTGTATTACCATGGAATTGGCTCGATACCAGCTGCAACGAGACCGACCCACGGATCGTAATTTCCGAGGTGTCTGTTTAAGCGGACACTTGATAATACAACAACTGGCCAACTTTATATTACAACAGAGAAAATAACTTCATAATTTACATCGGAGTTTATTAAGTTCAAAGCAGCGGAAGTTTAACAAGTTCAAGTTTAGAAAAGGTGCGGAAGCAAACATAACGTTGATACGTCTCGACGATATTATACAGCAAAAGGTGATAAATCCGAGCCCATACGGATTATCACGTAGCCAAGCACATTACTTGCGGCAGACTAGGTTCCCAGTGGGAAGTCCAGCCCTCCGGAATCTGCATATCCCAGGGCATAACACCAATAGGGCAATCTAATGCATCACCTGAAACAAAACAACAAAGGCACAAAGCATGAGCAACTAGAGCTCAGCAAGACCGACCCGTCAACATGGCACTCTAAGGCCGACGCCTAGACATGCAAGGCTCGAGAGGATGTAGCTGGTTTTGATAATAAAACAGCGACTAAGCCATTGATCCTTACTTTCGGGATTTTAGCAGTTATTAACTTGTACATAAGTAACAATGAAATTAGCATCAAGAAAGATATAAATACTGTAAAGCATAAGTAAAAATCATCACAGGAAACCATAATTATCCAAAGCTTCGTTCAAGTTGTTACTACGATGTGACTCGGTTCACAAGCGGTACTCATTACTGCGAGGGACAGCGATACGCATCGATTTATCACCAGCTGGGAAAAACCCGAGGTACACGACATACGCATCATTTAAGAACACGTATATCAACCGTTCACCATGACATCCTATAACTTTGTAGGGTCCAAATCCTCGAGTGGGCAGCCGTCCAACGAGTACCTCGTGAACCTGTCCACCCCAACGGATCCTACGACCAAGGATTCGGGTAACCTACGCCATTGCAAGCTATCAAGGTTACGTAGGTTTACTAGTTCCCATAAAACTAGCATGCACTCGGTACTTGTTCAATACTTGCTCAAGCAGGGCCAACAACGACACGGTCCTTAACCGACGACAGAGCGGGGCTACAGCCTTGCAAGCCATGTCCTCCGAAGGCACATGCACTTGCCCTTTCACCTACAGGGCCCGTCCACGTCTCAACTTTTAGTGGTTTACACGAACGATCTGCCACCTTGCGAGACAAGCCCTCTCCAGGACCCTTGCCTTCGCTCTTTCCAAACAGACTCGTTCGGTCTCAAGATTAGCTTTTCAGATTCATTAATTTCCAAGTCTCGAAGCCTTCATGCTCCGAGTACACTTAAGCAAATTATACCGGTAAACTTATGACGTAAGCATAGCCAGTTTTCTATCGAACTACCTGTACCGAGTATATCAATAACATAGGTCATATCAGGAAACAATGCAGGTGGGTTTCAAACATCACCTACACTTAATGCACAAACACCCTAAACATCTAGTAGTGTTATACTGAAAGAAAAAAAACATTTAAAAACTGGGAGGATGCACCGGGGCTTGCCTTGTGCCACAGTGGAAATGTTAGCAACTTCTGGTGCCGGTTCTTATGTTGATTCCTTCGAAGATCCTCGACCGGCACTTCGTCGTTTCCTAAATTAACGATGTGTCAATAGCGATGAATACGAGACGATGCAAAGGTATGATGATGCAATTGTCGATGATGCAAACATAGCTAAGTTACAAACATGGTTCTTGAAGACATATGCATAAAAATATAAAATTTATTTTGAAGTGAACCTATCATTTTATGTGACTTATAATTATGAAAGATGGTATGCGCAAATTAGCTACCATATGCACACATGCATAACCAGTACCAAAACATTGCACTAGCAGATAGAGCAGATAAAAACTAAACTAATAAAGTTGGGTTTGCAATTTAAGCATAAACAAAGAATTAATTATGAATTAACTAGTGTTTTGGATGTTCTGATAATTCTAGGAAAAACCATCAAGACTCTCTGATCACCAACATGACCAGATGGTAGAGCATGAAACAAGGAATCCAACAAAATTTGATTGACTCAATTTGGAGTTCGGAATCAAAAGATATGATTTTTGCAAGGTTATTGGATTTTCCTGGATTTTTAATTCGCGAAAATGGAAAAATCCTGGAACTGAACCAATGGAACGCGAGCCACACGGAAGGCAACAGAGATAAGGATCTGCAGTGGCTGTGACCACACGGAAATCCGGCCGGTGTGGCCCAACCTGTGGCCATGGCGGCTGACGGCCGGACGGCAGCGGCGGCTCGCCGGACTTGGGCCGGACGGCGACGAAGTTGAATGAACTCACTACCTAGAGGTTCGGAGCGACGTGGGGAATACGGTGGTGAGGACGGTCTCGCCGGAAGTTGGCCGGAAGCCTGCCGGCGGCGAGCGACGACTAAGGCGCGGCTCCGGCGAGGCGTAGAGCTCGCCGTGACTAACCATAATTGGGGAAAAACACACCGAGAGCATCTACAGAGCACAGGGAACAACGGCACGATGATGCGCGACCTTGGGGCTGGCCGGAGAGTGGTGTTCGCCGTGGAGGCAGAGACTACGACGGTCCGAGCTCCGGGAAGATGGCAAAATTCCGGTGGTTGGCTGCATGAAACCAGATGGTTAGTTTCTAGGATTGAAGAGGAGGCAGTTGCGCACGCGGGAAACGAAACGAAATCGGAGAAGCTCACCGGCCGATGGGAATTTGGAAGCGTGGCAGCGGCTACCCGGCGGTGGTCTCGCCACGAAAACTAGCTTCGATCTCCCGGTTCAAAGCAGCTCGGCCGGATTGAAGGCCATGGGGAGGTTGGTGGCGAGCTTGCGCAGCTGTTTGTGGTGGCGGCTTGCCGGGGACAGCCGGAGCTGGGCGAGCAGCGGAGGAGCAGAAAGACGGATGGTGGCGATTTGCTTCGGTGGAAAAATCAGAACGAGGGAGAGAGAGAAAACCGAGAGGACCACGGTGCGGCTTTATCCGGTTCCGGTGAAGAGCGAAGCTGGAGAAGCAGCTGCGTGGCCGGGTTGCCCTCGTGGCGTGCAGGGGCGTGGGCACGCGGGGCTTGCCGTGTCCAGTGTGGCGGTGCAGGGAGACACGAGCAGAGAGAGAGAAGGATCGGGAGGAAGATTGGAGCAATAGACTGGGCATTTTGCAAAAGCGTCCTTGCAGTTTTCTCAAAATTAAAAATCGTATTTCCATGGCTCTACAAATTATGCAAAAAAATTCAGGGATGTTAGTGAGAGCATTCTGAAGCTTTTTTTTTTTTTCCTTTTATGTCCAAGACCAGATTCCAAACATTTTTGGAGATAGAAATTCCACTAGGAAAATAAACTCGTCTTTCGAGTCCATTTATTTGTGGGCATTTTTAAATGGGAATAATTCCTAGAAAATTGTTCATAATTCCTTTCAGCACATGCTTGACCAAAGAGAATTTTCACTCACCAATTTGCGGACTTTGACATTGTTATTTCTTGTAGCCCGTTTCTTAGTGGAATTTTAAATCCAATTAATTTCAGCAGTGACAAAACTTGAAATGCCTCTGCCTAATTCATAATTGCGTGCAGTCGTGTGGTAATGTAAGCGTAGTGACACCAGGGGTGTCACACGAAGGGTCTATTTCTGAGTATAGTTTTTCTAGGGTCCCATTTGCGATAAGAATTTCAAAAAAGTACCAAATGTAAAAAATCCACCAGCTAGAACCGACCCCAGCGCTGCCCTGCACCGCATCGGCATCCAAGAAAAACATAGTATTTTGAGGATACTACGGTTTTCAAAAACTGTGAAATTGGTGACATCCAAGCACCCACATATTTGCTAAAAAACCATAGTATTTTCTAAAACCACAGTATCCTCAAAGAAACGTGCTATACACACGACCCATTCTTCCGACTCCGTCGTCGGACACGAACGGCGGCAGAGCGCAGCGTGATTTGCTTCGTTGATGTACGAGACCCACCTCACATACAAGTACAATATGCGCTCGATGCCAAAGCCCACCAAGCCCATGAAGAAATCACCTCTCAGCTCACCATGTCTAAATCCGATGAGTTAACTTTCTTTTGTTTCAGTCGTGATTGAAATTTTTTCATGCGATGGAAGGTGCAAGAAAGAACAAACGATTAATCTTGACTATTATGTTACATCAAATTTTTAGCATGATTATTATGTTTTTTAGCATAGCAAATTACATCAGACTAATCTTGATTAAGTAGTTTATATGTAAGCCGAGGTAAATTGGATTGGGCTTTGGAAGATCCAAAAGCAATCCATGCATGTGGAGAACTTAACTCATAACGATGCCTGATGGATTTGACGACGCCGTAGTCGGAACACAGAGTCAGAAGGAGGAGTTGTGTGTATAGGAATTCCGATCCTCAAAACATTAAAATACTTTTTATCCAAACATAGGGGAAAAAATGACCAACCGTCATGATAAATTGGATGACTTAAACGACACCAATCTTATATTTACTAATTGGTTACGTGAATAGCTAAAACTTTTAACATTGGGGACACGTTTTTTTCCTAGCATGGAGACTTACGATGGCACACCCAATTTTTAGAAAGTCCTAGCCATATATAGAGAAAAGGAAACGCGTGAATGCAACTTGCTTTTACAGACCTGTTAAACAAATAGAAAAAATATTCCTGCGTACACAGGGATAGTATGAAAGCAAAAACTTCCATCTTGCCGACGGAGACATGCATGATATTTAACGATCAATATGACCAATAGTCAAGAATCGTTTGAATCCAAGCAGGCCACCGGGCTATGAGTAGACAGGAGCCCTGTATCTTCATTCAGCTCTGAGGGTAGGAGAAGACGGCATACTTGCTGAGGCTGGAAACAAGAGTGACTAGATGCGTGCGGTAGAACATAAGAGTTTTCAGTCCTTGGAGATCAGCTGACAATGATATCCATAGGAGATGCATCTATGTGGAAACAAATTTCGTACGGCCGGGCCGTAATTCGCTGTTGTGTGACCCGGCCTGGATGAACACCACGTGGAGGGCAAAGCTGCATCGGAGGGAGGCCTTGAACCGGGAAAGGAAAGCGGCACAACCGTGGCTCTTCGGTTCCGTGTGGTAATTCAGATCGGCTCACACTAAGCTAACAGTTTGGCTAGGCTGGAAAACCGATCGTCGATTCAGATGCCGGCTATGGTGACCTCTTTCGGTAGCCGCGGCCAAGGACGACGACAGCGATGCGGTCATGCGGACCAGGATCTCCCTGAGCTGCGGTCAGCCTCGCTTATGATGTTGCCAATTCAGACCACGCCCTTCTCAACCACTTCTTCCTCGACAACATCCATGATGCATTGCTTTGTCTTCCATGGTGATTGCGTCGCAGCTGCAAGTATTCTTCTTCCTCGACAGCATCCATGGTGCATTGCACTGTCGTCCATGGAGTTCGCGCCGCAGCTGCAAGTATTCAACTACGAACAGACTCAAGTACGACGTTGTGAAAGCTGTCGTTGTGTACGAATTGCTTTTCTGATGGATGAGGCGATGTCTGAGAGGCTTGGAAGGATGGCGAGTTGCCCAAGAGGGCAAGAAGGAGAAGATTTGGGATGAGCCGAGTCGGAAAGCCAAGCTGTTACGCGAGTTGGTTGAATCCGCGTGAGATGAAGCCGCGTTCTGTGATCCTTCCGATCTCCACGCGGCACCAATCGAGACCAGGGCCGCATAGCGCTGGTTTGCGGCACGGTCGTACGTAATTTTTTTCCATCTATGTTCTGGTGTACTTTGCCAGCGAAGGAAACAGAAGCTCCGAATCCGAGCTTGCCGAACAATCAGGTGCTTTCGGTCCTTTGTACATCCGCTGGTCATGATAGCCAGACAGAGATGCATCTATGCTCCATTGTGTCAACATGCTGCTACGATCAGGTGGTGAATAGTGATGATTAATGAACATATACGAAGAATAGTGTCACGACAAGAAAAATCTGGGTAGACTCCAATGGTCAAGGTTCTGGTGAGCATGCATCTCATCCTCCCACCAATACGTTCCCTGGATTGCATAATTCTTCTAACCCCATCACTTGGCAGTCAGAAATAAGATGACGGGTGAAATGTGTGGCAAGAAGCACATCATAGATCTAAGCGCACATCTGTACAAGTTTTTTCCATCATGGATCTAAGTAAGGTAGAAAAGAAAATTAAGGATGCACATAAGCAACATGCAGTTGTTCCACCAACAATGTTTTGTAATTTTTATGAATAAGGATTTATGTGTCAGGTAAGAAAGCAATTGTGGTCCTTGATATTTTTCTCTTTCACAGATGTAGAATTTGATGTGCAGCGGAACTGTTAGAAGAGTTCATAGATACATAACTCAAGTAGAATTTATTGGGAAAATTGATTTTACTTCTATTTAGTGAGCCTATGTGCTAATCTTAACCCATGGAAAAGATTCCTAGAAAACTGACCACAATAGCCTCTACTGGGATGCACCATATAAACCACAAAAGATCTGAAATAAAAACTTAACATGATACTGCCATAAGAGATTTACGAAAAATAAAATTACTCAACATAGCACACTGTTGCATAATACAATTCATAATACTGCATTATTTGATCTTTCACTGATAACATACAGGCCAAGGAGAGACAAAAAGAAGGAAGATGGATGGAAAGAAGCAGAAAGAGAAGGAAACAGAATTTCCGATTTTTCTGAAGGACGATTACCCTTTCATTGAAGCATCGATATCAAGGTTAATTATGTTAATCTAAGCTGGTGATATTCATGGAAGACCTGTGTGCTACATTGTACTAAAAACACAACCAACCGATGAAGGCTAAACAAGGTAGAAAAGCTAATCTCTGCCATGCATGTGCCTGATCTTTTCACAGCTTCTCATAGAAATAAGTATTTGCATTTTCTTTTCTATTCATTGATGCAAACCGCTGATTTTACAGAAGTGAATATTTGTCACCTTTACTACCATATATCTGCAGCAACTGGAATCCAGTAACAGACTCATTATTAGTGTTGGATATCTATATTATCAGTACCTTTACCTTGCTGGGTGCTGCAAATATACAGCACACTGCAAGCCCATTTAACCGAACACACGATAAAGATTAATTTTACACACTGTTGAACACTCTTTAATTTGATTTATTTATAGATCATCGCATATAATATTGATTGTCAAAATAGACATCATACATATTTACAAACAGACTATATGTTGATGGTAATACATTTATATCCATTAATATCGTATAGATCTTCTGATGTGGAGAATTAAAAATCAATAGATGGAAAACCAACAATTTATATATAGAACAAAAAGACATAAATATAGTATGATTTAAAGTAATTAATTAGGAACTATGTTTGCAAAGAGGTATATATATTAGATAGCATTTTTGACAGCATGCACAAAAAGATCAGCAGCAGTCCAGCAGGGAGGGTGCACTGCTGTCTAATAGAATATTAAGCGGTTTGTTTAGACAGTATCTCTAATGAGACAACTGTTGTTTGTTCTCTAATATCAATACTGGTGGTGAAAGAATTTGCTCCTTCAATATAACGAGCATTAAAATATGGGTTGTGTGGCCAAACAAGGACAAATATAGTTGGGTGATGTAAACTTTGAGCTGGTGGTTCTTGGGCACCATGAAGAAACTGTACGATAAATACTAATGCAATTCTTGGTTGCTAAAATGATTGCAATATTCCAAAGCCAAATGCAATAGAAACATATAAATATATGGGAAAGATAAAAAATTATGGTAGTCCAAAATAATACTATATTCCGAAGCATGAATTAAACATGTGAAATTAACCATATAATTATATTCCAAAGATTAAATTAAAAGTGTGAAATTCGAAGCTGAATTAAACATGTGAAGCTGGAAATTTATACATCACTTTTTAAATTTGCTAGACCGTGCAAGTGCACAGGTTGATGGACTAGTTAGTGAATAATGGGGGAGCGTGCATTATGTAGGTAATATTTTTTATATTCTCCTTAAATTCTCCTAGTGGTACCATTTTTATTTATTCTGGCATGTATAAAGGGTACAATGCGTACACATGGTACGATAGGAACTAATATATGTCTAAATAAAAAGACCGGAACTAATATATATACACACAATTAGATTTACTAGTTTCGCAGAATTGCCAAATCAGACTCAGAATTGCCAAATCAGATGATTAGTTTCGCAGCCCGGGTTGTACACTGGTGTCGTATTCATTGCTGTTGCCACAAACAGAATTTAGCTGGAAGGAAAAATGACATTATTGTCGACGACAGTACCTGACGATATTAATTCTTTTCCACTCTTTGGCGAAAAAAGAAGAATATATATATATTTGTTCACTGGCCCACACACCGAGCTTCCGTGTTTTCTTTACCTGACTGCGCGCGCAGTGTAGCACGTCAAACGTTAGAAGTGGAACACTCAAACCATTCTCCTTATGCTCTGCGCGTCAACGGTCATCATTCAAGACCATTCCAATAAGCAGCGGCCAGCCAGCTTCCAAGTCTGAATCCCTGCCGCCCTCCTCCATGTCCGCACACCCCATGGCCCGCGGCAGCGTGGGAAGGAGGGCACGCCTCCTCCTCGCCATTGCCACCACCCTTCTCCTGTCACCGCTTGCAGTTGCAGATCCAATATGCGGGGACATCATGGGAACAAGCGAACGCAACCTCGCCAATAACACCTTCCGGGCCAACACCCAGCGCCTCGCCGACACGCTCCCCCAAAAGGCGGCTGCCTCCCCGGCTCTCTTCGCGACAGGCACCTTCGGCTCCGTCACGGACGAGGTCTACGCTCTCGCGCTCTGCCGGGGGACTCCAACGCTACGGCGTGCGAGTCATGCGTCGCCACCGCATTTCCGGAAGCGCAGCGGGTGTGTGCTAGCGCAAGGGACGCCACCGTCTACCTCGACGGCTGCTACATCCGCTTCTCCTACACCAACTTCCTCGCTAACACCACCAACGATATCATGGAGCGACGGGTGGGCTCCCAGAACGTGTCCGCACCGTTCGAGATGTTCGCCGCCGCCTTGGGCACGCTGCTCAACGCCACAGCCGACCACGCGGCGGCCGACCCGTTGAAGCGGTTCGCCACAGGTGAGGTGGCTGCCGGCCCGATCGTGCCCGCGATTTACGCGACGGTGCAGTGCACGCCAGACATGGCGCCGGAAAGCTGCCGGAGCTGCCTCGCGAATGCAATCCAGAGGGTCCCGTCCTCCAGTGGCACCACGAGCGGCGGGATGAGTGGGGTGAGGTGCAACTACCGGTATGAGCTGTATCACTTCTTCTCAGGCAACCCACAGGTGCAGCTACCGGCAACGGGGAACTTGAAGCATCCAGGAAAAGGTGACCTAGAGACAACTGATCACTTTTATAGACAGTAATGTTTTTTGGAAGGGTTTATAGACACAGTAATTTGAGAGTAATAGTTTCAGTATCTTATGTATTGTATTTTTAGGGTAATCACAAGAGCTTCGTTAAGACCTTGAAGCCAGTATCAATCCATTAATTTATTGTTTCAATTCATGTCACTATCTCTTGTGTATTGTTTTGATGTCAGTATCTTTGACTTCTCTATTCCCGTTCAAATCAATTGCTTCATCATTAATCATATACTAAAATGAAATCCATGAGTTGACATTGACTGATTCGAAGTACTAACTAAACATTCCGGCTGCTGATTTGCGCAGGGAAGAAAAACCACAAACTAGCAAAAATATCTGCAGCGGTTGCTTCTTCTTTTTTACTGGTGCTTATTTTTTCGGTTTTTGTTTTCACTGGTTTCAAGAGGAGGAAGGAGCAAAACAGTGAGAAACATATACCTTTTATTTTGGCACTTTACAATGTTTAAGCATGATTTCAGAGTTCGCTGATGCTACTTATGTCCATTTATAGCACACGCCGCCATAATCCCAAGGTTAACAACATCAGCAGCATTGAAAGGTGAAAGCGGGAAATGTGCCATCTTCGATTTGCAGACTCTGCAAGAGGCAACCAACAGCTTCCATGCGGACAATAAGCTTGGGGAGGGTGGGTTCGGCACCGTATACAGAGTAAGCACCATATATTATATGATAGAATGAAACAGTAGTGTTGCCTCTTTTTTTTTTCAAGGCTGAAATGTAATATGTACAGGGAGTGCTGCCTGATGGGCAACAAATAGCCGTGAAGTTGTCCCGGGGTGTTACTCATGAAGGACTGAGCCAGTTGCATAATGAAGTGCAACTATTAGCTGTGCTTCAGCACAAAAATCTTGTTCGATTACTGGGGTTCTGCTCACATCAGGATGAGATCATGCTTGTTTATGAACATGTGACGAATGGAAGCCTTGACAAATATCTATTTGGTACATTTACTCTACTTGCATTCTATACTTTTCTGGAAAAATAGTAATATACTCTAATTGTAGTAGATAAGAAGTTTTACATGTCATACTACAAAATGAAAGGAAAATTCAATATTATGGGTTGTTAACCTGACGTTTGCTCTATTTTGTTACATTTCAATACTAACAAAGTTGTAAATTCATCAGTTAAATTAAATCAATTAATGTCAATAATTTTTCGAGAATGATTGAATGAAATGTGCATTACATAAGGATACATCACCATAGGTAACATCAGGCAAATACCCCCCCCCCCCTCTCTCTAGTTATATATTCTCATGGCGTACTAGGATTACTTGATAAAGTTTTTTAAGATGTACTTTGCACAATAAGTTTTCTCTATATCTTTCTTTTTCTGTTAATGTTATAAGCTGTACAAACTTAGCACTGTCAAATATTTTTTGTAAAGCGTACTAGGATTACTTGAGAAAGTTTTTCAATATGTACTTTGCACATTAAGTTTTCCTTAAAACATTCTTTTTTCTGTTAATTTTATATGCTGTACATTAATTAGCATTGGCAAAAATTTTGTAAACATATCCTTAATCTTACAAATTAGATAGTTAAAGTGTATGCCATTTGAATTTTCATCTACTGAAAACATTTCATTCAATTACTGACACAGATCGGGAAACTATCCTAAATTGGGAGCAGCGCTACAATATTATTCTTGGAATTGCAAAGGCAATAATGTATCTCCATGAAGATTCTAGAATAAAGATGATTCATCGAGATTTGAAAACCAATAACATTTTGCTGGATGAAAATATGAACCCCAAAGTGGCAGACTTCGGATTAGCAAGGCTATTTGGAGGTGATCATACTCAGACCAAAACGGCACATGTGGCTGGAACATAGTAAGCTCCTAAACCTCTAACTAACACCGCATATGACAATAGTGTACTATCTAGAGTCTAAAACCAATCATGGATATCATTGCAGTGGATATATGGCACCAGAATATGTAATGTATGGGAACGTGTCACCAAAAATAGATGTTTTCAGCTTTGGTGTTTTGATCCTGGAGATTATTACTGGGAGAAGGAATGGTGATTCTGATGGTCAAAATAGTGATGTGTGTCTCCTAATAACTGATGTAAGCCTCTACCTTTTCATTTTTAGTTGACAAACAGGTGAGCTGATTTTAGCTATATATGAAGTATCTAATGGAACATCTAATAGGTATGGAACTATTGGACCCAGGGGAGGGCGTTGGAACTTGTTCAACAAATGCAGCAAGAATATTCAGAAAGCAATGCTCTCCGATGCATCCACATTGGTCTTCTTTGCGTGCAGCAGCATCAAAATGATAGGCCAGAAATATCTTCAGTCCTTCTAATGCTAACTACGAGCACAATAGAGCTCCAGCCACCGCGACGGCCTGCATTCTTCTTCGGAAATGATGAGTTTGATGGCATGGTGGAGGATAACTTCTCAGTGAACAATGTAACTAATACTGATCCGTATCCCAGATAATAAGAAGGAAGGATATATATACATAACTTTTTAGCATAAGGTTCTATGAAATTATTATTGTGCAAAATTTGAGCATGAAAATTGAATCGAACAAAGAAAAACAATAAACAATACAAATTGCATACAGAAGTAGATTGCATCGATTTAAATTGTTTGAGGAAGTAAATTGACCAAAGATTTTGTTGTGGCGTAATTTGGATAAAGTGAATTGTTTGAATTGTTCTGAGAAGTAAATGGCCTTTTCCCATTCTATTATTATAATCTTAACTGGTAGAGAATCTACAGTCCTAGTATAGCCGTTAACAAAGTCAACAGTAGTTTTTGACTTTAGTATAGAAAAAATACATCATTATTTGTAAGCAAAAAAAGAATGCACGTTACACGGTTTTATATCCGTTCCCAGTTATAGCAACTACTCTTGTTCCGATTGACCCGGCCGGTGTACTACGAGTACCCTTCCTCTGATAACGGTTCCACAAACTTGATATCTAATTCTCCAATCTTCCATTTTTTATTTGTTCCATAAACTTGATATCTGACTCTATCTAATTCTCTCATCATTGCTTCATTTTTTTGTCAACGGTTCCTCCATTTATATGATTGGGGGCTGCTAACACATCCGAACAGAGTCAAATTCAAAGGACTACCATGACCGTCGTGTAGTTTGCTCCTCGTCAATAAACACCGTGCTTTTGTTGCATATATATATGATTGGCATAGCAAGGACATTTCATAGTCCAAACAAGAGCAACTTCGCGGCTCTACATCATCCACACGGCCATAACCTGAGACACGTGACAGGTGGCACACCATGCCCACGAGCGGGCCCCATCGCAGGGTCGTCTCCTTCCTCCTCCTCGTCGTCGCCGCCCTACTGGCGCGGCTGGCGGGCGCGCAGCCGTGGGAGTACTGTGGCACCAGCGGCAACTACACGAGCAACAGCGAGTACCAGTCCAACATCAAGCTGCTCTCTGCCACGCTCCCCAGGAACGCGTCCTCGTCCCGCGACCTCTTTGCCAAGGCCCGCGTCGGAGCCTTCCCCGACGTGGTGTTCGCCCTGACGCTGTGCCGCGGCGACACCAATGCCTCCGCCTGCGAGTCCTGTGTCGCCACGGCGTTCCTGGATGCGCAGCAGCTGTGCGCCTTCAACAAGGACGCCTTCCTCTACTACGACCTTTGCTACCTCAGCTACTCCAACCAAAACTTCGTCTCTTCTCCCGTGATGGATGACAGCGGGACCTACCATGTCCTCCAGAACTCGGAGCAAGTCACCGGGCCAGTGCCGGTGTTCGACGCGGCCGTTGCCACGCTGCTCAACGCCACCGCCGCCTATGCGGCAGGGAACTCCACAAAGCGGTTCGCCACGGGGAGCAGGCTTACGACCACCGCAGCAACGCAACCATCTACGGGCTCACGCAGTGCACGCCAGATTTGTCGCCGGACGACTGCAGGAGATGCCTTGGGACTTTACTTTCGTGGATGCCACAGTACTTCAGCGGGAGCCAGGGCGGGAGGATCATCGGGGTGTGGTGCAATTTCAGGTACGAGGTGTATCCTTTCTTCTCCGGTAGCCCGTCGTTGCGGCTGCCCGCACCAGCTCCTGCGCCGGTTAACGAGACTCCGGCGGAGACCCCACCAGGTGAGATCGATATCCGATGCCAGGTTCGCTTCAGCTACAGTTTTTTGTTTCTATGGTACAACTATATACATACGTCAATTTTTTTCCCAACATGCTTCTTTCTCACCTATATGTTCTCGCATTCTTGTTCGGTTGTTGGGTAACTTTAACTTGGGGAACTACTAAATTCCAAAATCTTGGGGTTTCGATCTTTGTTGATCTTGACAGCTCTAGGGTCCCATTAATTGCAATCATTCAATATATCTTTGATTGGAATTAGAGAGTTGTGTGCACGTAGATGAATTGTTAATCATTTAGCTGAAATTCCCTTGGAGTCATTGCAATTTGCTCTAGAATGGTTTTCACCATAGCGAATGTGTATTCATCTCTTTACTACACCGTTAGGTTACTGTTTATTAATTTTGTACCCTTGTATACCATCCATATTATCCTCATCTCTCTCTCTATCTCTCTCTCCACTGCCAGCCTGCCACCCATGGACCACCTTCCTGTCGTCCCATCCCGCCCTGCCATTGGCCAATCTTGCCGCCGCTCTAGCACCCTCGACCTAAGGACCAACCTCTTACGTGCTCTAGCGATGGTGGTTGTGCATGATCCTCCTCACAAGAAAGACAGTAGGGCCCGCATCAATGATGATGTTAGCAATCGAGTGAGCTTGACCTAGAGTCCCCTTGTCTCAATTGCACGCAACGACCTGAGGTTGCGCCGCACCCTCTGTCACCTGTTCCGGCTATGGCCACCACTAAAGAAGGAGTGAGAAAAGAGGGGAGAAGGTAGGGATATTTTTGTTTTTTTTCTCATATTAAGAAAAATAGTAAAGTTATGTGGATAGCATCAAGGGTAATGAATTGTAACTTGATGCAATTGAAGGAATAAGCATATTTGCGATGATGAATAAGGATATAGAGTAAATTTCAATGGTATGGGGGGAATTGGTGACAAAAAAACAAACTGAATTAACAAGAAGAAACTACAAAACTTACCTAGATAGAGGCCAAGGGAAGGGAGCAAGCTTGTTGTTCGGTGGTAGCCGGCGATGGGGAGAGCCCATATGGTGGGGGCGGTGAGCGAGACAAAAGAGGGAAGTGGGTGTGAGAGAGATCTAGGGGCACTAAAAGGATATTTTTTTATAGAAGGAGAACTGAACACATTTTATATTGGATCCTAGGTTTTTTAGGTCCAAAGTTTGTGCACCAGCTGTCGGCTTAATTGGCCTGCACTTCATTACTGGTAGAAATCTTACTTCAGTGCCCCATAGTAGTTGTTTTGCTTTTCAGTCGTGGGATTCATGTGAGTATCGTTGCATTATATAGCTTATTTGTAGCAGCATAAACTTCCTATTGATTTACGAGTGGATGGAGCTGAGTTAATTTTGAATCAAGATTGATAAAAATGTTTTGTATATCTACGAGTGGTGTAGACCAGGCAGAATTTCAACTTAGATTTGTGGTCTTCATCACAATATCACGACACCTGTTTGCAGGAAGATCAAGAAATAAAACCAGGATTGTTCTTGCAATTGCACTGCCAATAGTAGCTGCAGTTCTAGCAGTCAACCTCGCATGTTTTTGTTTGTTACAGAGGATTAGGAGACCAACAAGGGACCATCCTGGTAATATGGAGCATCGATAACCTGTCCATAATCTTATACTGTGATAAATAGTAACTCTTATAGTTGATTATTTTAATTTTGTATTATGATAAATTCACAAAATTTAAATTATGCTCTAACAGATTCAGGTAACCCCGAGGACACTGAAAGTGATGATTCACTTTGTCTGGATATATCAACATTACGTGCTGCAACCGATAACTTTGCTGAGAGTAACAAGCTTGGTGAAGGAGAATTTGGTACAGTTTATAAGGTTGGTACCTATTTGTACCAACTAGGATAACAATATGATTTCAACATAACCGATTTTGGTACAAACTTGTGCAGGGCATCCTTCTTGATGGCAAAGAAATAACAGTAAAGCGGCTTTCACAAAGTTCATGGCAAGGGATAAAAGAGCTGAAAAATGAGCTTGCATTAATTTCCAAGCTTCATCACAAGAATCTTATTAAGCTCATTGGTGTTTGCATGCAAGAACATGAGAAATTGCTAGTGTACGAATACATGCCCAATAGAAGCCTTGACACCATTATTTATGGTACTATTATGCAATAATATTTTTTCAGTATCATAAGAAATAGAAATTAGTAACACTAGTAATGAAAAAAAACTATTCTTGTTGAAATCTTAGATCCTGAGAAAAGCCTGCAACTAGATTGGGAGAAGAGATCGAAGATAATAAATGGAATTGCTCGAGGATTACAATATCTCCACGAGGATTCTCAGTTGAAGATCGTTCACCGAGACCTTAAAGCTAATAATGTCCTACTAGACTCGGATTATACTTCTAAGATTTGTGATTTTGGATTGGCGAGGCTCTTGGGAGGGGATCAATCACAGGACGTCACGAAGCATGTTGTCGGAACATAGTAAGTATTTATTTTTTCTGGTGACCCTTGGCTGGTTATATCCATTAAAATTTTGGCATTTCTCGTAAGAAGCAACGTTCACTAACATATAACTCCTTGTACAATAGTTGGGCTGAACCCTGATAATAACAGTTGTTTTATTACCATTTGCAGCGGGTACATGGCACCAGAGTATGCCATGCATGGCCATTATTCCATAAAATCAGATGTCTTTAGTTTTGGCATTTTGATTTTAGAAATTTTAACAAGGAAAAGAAGGAGTGGCTCCTTTAACATGGAGCAATCTGTTGATATGATAACCCTAGTAAGTCAATATACTATTCTCAAACTCTGTAAAATAGAACCAAACTACAAATTGAAGTGCTAACACTATTCACATCAGATGCAGGTGTGGGAGCACTGGACCACAGGAACAATTGTTGAGGTCATTGATTCATCTCTTAGGGGAAACACTCCAGTTGAACAGGTGATCAAGTATATTCATATCGGGCTACTGTGTGTTCAGGACAACCCCGTTGATAGGCCGACGATGAGAACAGTAAATGTCATGCTTAGCAGCAGCAGTGTCTCTCTCCCAGCTCCACTAAAGCCTATTTGTTCAGAGTCACAACCGAGAGCTATTGACTTACCAGGAGCATTATCGCCAAATGATCTCTCTATTACCGAACAAGAACCAAGATGAAATCTAAGCTCGCTTGTTGCTCAGGATTTTGTATTTTCTGAATAACCCTAAGTAGGGTAAGGCAAGATGTATGCCATCCTTTAGTAATGTTACCTCTGGAGCATGCATCCTTGCATGATGTATGTCTCCTGCACAACTTTATATATTGAAAAATCAAAATCAATAAAAATATTTGTTAAGTTATGTACGGTAACCATGTTAGTTACTAGCTACTTCCTCCGTCCAGAAATATAAGCATTCATTGACTTTCAGACCTCTCATTTGACCACTCGTCTTATTCAAAATATTTGTAAAACATTTATTTATTTTGTGATAATTTAATTTATTCTTAGATATATTTTAAGTATGACTTCTTTATTTTTGTATTTGCACAAAATTTTTGAATTAGACGAGTGGTCAAATGTGATCTCTGAAAGTCAACGAATGCTTATATTTCTAGATGGAGGTAGTATATCTAGTAACAATATAAATATAATATCCCCTTTAAGTAAAATTTCAACGTATAGGACCTGCACAGTCTTTAAGATAACGTTTTGGCTACAGGTTAAAACGGTACAAATGTACGTTTCAGATCGAAATAATTACCATGTAATACTTCTCTAGATTTCCGTTGCCAATCTACATAGATCACAATGTTCTAAAAGTTCAGTTACATACTGATATTCAAATGTAGTTACATAACAGAATAGAAATAACAGCGTTTTGGATCAGATGGAGTAAATCGTAGGTTGAATGCAATTAAATTACTCAAGCGATAGTTCTCCGATCTGAATATAAAGAAATAAATTTTAGACTTCTATTAAATAACTCGTGGTACTAAGGACGTGTTTGGCATGACTCTACTCTGTGGTGGAGCAGCTTTGCTCCCAAACTCCACATTAGAGTGTGCGTGTTTGGCTAGAAGCTTGCTCCAGCTCCGAAAAAGAGACTTTTCAATAACTCGTGACCTCGCCTATCATGCTCTCTACGCTTGTTTTTTATTTTCCCCTTGTTCGATTTCCCTCCCCACCGAACAAAGTAGCAGCATCGGACTTCAACCTCTGGCAGCCATGGGAGCGCAATGTCCTTGATCCGATTTTGCGCATACAGTTGAACCAATCGTCGATTTCGGTTCGTATTTGAGTGTTCCGTTAATTCTTGCCCATCCCAATGGCTCAAACGCCAAGAATCCCTATCCCGCAGAGCTATCATCGTTGTCGTTCCCTCCACTTGACTCCATTATCGCTGTTTTTCGTCGCAGCTGAGCACCTGCCTGCCGCAGACCTATGAGCACGTGATGAGGGGCAGGTGGGGCGGGCGGGGTCCGACAGGGCCGAGTTAGGGCGCAACAAATCAGAGCTTGACGGCGCAGGTCGAAGCTCAGCGGTGGCGACTGGTGCGGCGGCGAGCTCTGCTGGGCATCGAGTCCGGGGAGGACCTAGAGCAGGTCAGGGGTTTGTTGTACACCAAATGAGGGTGGACCTAGGAGGCGTTGCAGGTGGCTAGGGAGGCGTCGCCGGTAGCTTGATCGGCAAAACGAGAGTGCTGATCGATACGATGAGGAAATTGACCTCTCTAGTCTGTAGATGGGCATGGAAACTGAAGAGCATGGATCTGCTACGTTCCTGGACACGCAATTGCTAACTAAGACAGAGAGAGTGTGGCAATATGATGAGCAATTCACCAGGTTCGTCCATATAATGAAGAAGCTTTACATGAATGTCCCATTCCTTGATGCCATTTAAGTGCCTACATATGTCAAGTATATAAAGAACATGATGCAAAAAGAAGAAGCCTTTAACTTATGAGGAGATCGTGAAGGTGACTGAGGAGCTCATGGCGGCGATCAATGACATTACGCCCGAGAAAAAGCCGAGCCCGGATCACCTAGTATCTGGTGCTTAATTGGAACTCAAATATTTGATCCATGCTTGTGCGATCTTGGAGCAAGTGTAAGTGTCATGACCCATTATATATTCACAAGTCTCAATTTGCCCGAATTGGAGCCTATGGGTATTGTGCTTGGAATTAGCTGATCAATCGGTACACTACCCCGACAGAATTGCTGAGGATGTGCCTGGTCAAACTGTAGATCGCATTGTCTCTGTGGATTTTATTGTGCTGGACATGGTTGATTCTAGGCAGAGTTTTCTTGACGACAACAAAGGCGAATATTGATGTTGGAAGCGGAGAAATAAGCTTTGAGATAAGTGGAACTCCCTATACATTCAAGTTTTGTCCCAAGGGAGAAGAGTATCGTGCTATACAAGAAATTGTGACACAGGAAGATCGAAGGTGGTTCGAGGCGACACAAGGAAAGGATGTCCAATTAGGATCTAAGGAATCGAGAGAACCTTGGAGCGCTACAGTCATGCCACCCGTATCGCAGTGCTAAGGAGTGATTGATTACGGGGAGGTCAAGCTCTATGACCTCTAAATAGCTAGAGCTCTTCTTGGGAGGCAACCCAAAAGCTTGGGAGACGCATAGATCGTTTGGTGCTTATGGGAGGGCAACCTGTTTAATTTAGCGAAGATAGTGCTCGCCGAGAGGACAACACAACATTTTTAAAATTATTTGCTTGTAATAAAGAATAATTCTCTCGAAATAAAAAATGTTGAAAAAAGTGTGTGCTTAATTTTTGTGTGCTCCTGTGTTGTTTGTTTACCTACGCAAAATATTGTATGTATATTGTGAACTAACAATGCAGGAAAGAAAAATAAAAAATAAAAATAAAAACAACCGATGTTGTGTCGATTGGCACCTGTGACCATGTATCAAGTGAAGCTGATGATGCCAAGTTCATTAGAAAATCCATGAGGTGCCGAGAAATAATTTGCAGTGAGTTTTGAGGAAGGGGATAATACACAAAGTAAAAAAATCCCTGAAATATTTTATGTGCGCAAAAATGTATTGCATGTTGCAGAAAAGTAGGGACTTAATGTTCTGCAGAAGAGCAGAGGGATATGCACGCGGAGGAATCAAGTGTCGGTTGGCACATCCTTGTGTTGATCGACACTAGAGTACGACAAGGTCCTCTGGACGTGTCAACGCTAGAGGGTTACCTAGAAAAGCATAAATATCTAAGATATAGGCGACATGCAGCACAGAGACACGAAATGAGGCGCAGGGGCATCTGTGCCGAGGGGCACCCCACTGTGCCGACCGACGCCTTAGCCTAGATGCCCCTACTGGTGACAAAAGCAGGCATGCGCTGGAAAGAGGACACCTAGCTGACAGCCATGCAACTTGAGCCAAAATGGCCGGATAAGCAATGATGACTTGTCTTAAACATATTAATTTTTGTTGTACATATATGAGACTTATGTTATGAATGATGATTTGAGATTGTTTTGACTTATGTAAAAAAGTGAATGATGGTTTGGTTCAACTGTGAATTGTGTATGTGAATGAATGACTTATGTATATGAATTTACTGTTTGTGAATTAAATTTGAATTTGTGACCTGGGATTTCAAATAAAACCGTATAATTCTGCTTATTATAAAACGCACTGTAATATCGGGCTTGCTAACATCATCATGGGCGTTATTGCAGTGCTGCACAACAAAAACGGCAAGCTGACATCACCTTGACCGATATTGCATTTCAGACTGCAATATCGGCCGTGGTGATGTCAGCTTGCCGTTATTGCAGTGACTCACTGCAATAACGGCCCAGGTGATGTCAGCTGGCTGTTATTGCAGTACACTCTTGTAATATCGGTCGCTATGACGTCATTGAGTCCGATATTACAGTGAGTCACTGCAATAACGGTCGGTCTTGGCCGATACTGAAAATGGACCACTACAATAACGTTTACCTGTTTGGCCGTTATTATAGTGGCAAAATGCCCGTTATTGCAGGCCTTTATTCTAGTAGTGGACGGGGCACTGACCAGGCAGAATCTGAAAAAGAGGCAACTGTGGCACACCTCCCGTCCCGATCAGCACGGTCAACAATGTTGCAGAATCAGGGCTGGCCATGGCGGGAGAGGTGGTAGACGGGGAGGAGGTGGAGGTAGAAGAGGAGGTAGTGGACGACATCTTGTCAAGAAAATTATGGCTCTGTTACCATGTTAGCATAAAACGGTGCTGCCTACCCTCCATGGAGCAGCACGTCTCATATTTATAGATCAAGGATACACGGCAGGTTTACATGCGGCATGTAGCACACAAATGGGAAGGAGACACAGCTCCTAATTACAGATGATTACCTGCTAAGAATTGTTCATACGATTCTATGAACAGATATTGCCTTCTATGTTTATCATGTACAAACTTCTATATATACCAATCTATTATTTATCTTAAAGGATGTATTATGTTTTCAAATGTAACTTAATGGAAGTATTCTATCTATATTGTTACCATATATAGCTACTGACACAGTTTCTGTATATATAACTCAATACACGTTTTCATTGACTTGGATTTCGCAATAGAAAGTCATGTAGATGACATACAACATATTTAGGGATGTTCCAGAGCGGTAACATTACTCAATTAAGCTTACTCAGAGTAATACAATTGCCTTGGCAACATGGTGAGCTTAGAACTCATCTTGGTATCTTGGTTCTAGTTCAGTAATTGAAAATTCATTTGGAGTCAATGCCAGCCCTGGAAAGTCAGGCGACTGGATAGTTCTTGGGTGTGATTCTGAACATATCGGTTTCAACGGAGCCGGAAGAGAGATAGTGCTGCTGCTAAGCATGACATTTATTGTTGACATCGTCGGTCTATCGGCGGGGTTATCCTGAACACATAGTAGACCGATATGAATATACTTGAGCACCTGTTCCACAGGAGCGTTGCTCCTAAGAGATGAATCTATCATTTCAAAAATTGTTCCTGTGGTCCAATGCTCCCATACCTGCATCTGTAGCGCTTGTGTTAGCATATTTGCAAGCATGGCACTATTTTACAGAGTTTGAGAATAGTATCGACTTACTGGCCGTAAGATATTAACAGGTTTCTCCATATTAATGGAGCTACCACATCTTTTTCTTGTTACAATTTCTAAAATCAAAATGCCAAAACTGAATACATCTGACTTCACTGAATAATGGCCACGCAAGGCATACTCTGGTGCCATATATCCGCTGCAGCATAGACATAAATCCACTATTATTAGCATGACTCGGCTCCAATATTAGGAAAAGGACTTCTATGCGATGGACATTGCTTGCTTGATTAGGCAAATAACAAAAAATTGACTAGAGGTGACCGACCAAGTCTCCCCATCTAAAACTAAGAACTTACTGTGTTCCAACGATGCGCTTTGTGACCTCCTGCGACTGCTCCCTAACCAACAGCCTCGCTAATCCAAAATCAGAAATCTTAGGAGTATAATTAGAGTCTAGTAGGACATTGCTTGCTTTAAGGTCTCGATGAATGATCTTCAATTGAGAATCCTCATGGAGATACTGTAATCCTCGAGCAATTCCATTTATTATATTTGATCTCTTTCCCCAATCTAGCTGCATGAATTTCTCAGTATCTAGAAGTTCAACAAGAATCAGCATGTCATTACTAAATTTAGATTTTTGTAGCTTCTATATGTCGTTACTTATAGTTAAACTACTTCTGCATCTAATAGTACCGTAAAGAATTGTGTCCATGCTTCTGTTGGGCATGTATTCATACACAAGAAGTTTTTCATGCTCTTGCAAGCTAACACCAATTAGCCTAACAAGATTCTTGTGTTGAAGCTTGGTAACCAAAACAAGCTCATTTTTCAGCTCTTGGATCCCTTGCACGGAATTCTCAGAGAGCCTCTTCACAGCTATTTCTTGACCATTAGGAAGGACGCCCTGCACAAGTATGTGCGTTCAGTTGATTATGTTAAAATTATATTGTCAATTTAAGTGGTACGAGTGGGATTTCAACCTTGTAAACAGTACCGAATCCTCCTTCACCAAGCTTGTTACTCTCGGCAAAGTTATCAGTTGCAGCACATAGGGTTGATATATCCAGTAGCAGAGAATCAATGCTTTCCGTGTCTTTGGCATTCCTTGGATCTGTTAGAGAGAAAAATCATATAGTTACATAACTTTGAAATTGAGTTATTATGATAATATATAACCTTTCATTAAATTAGGATAAATAACATTAAAAATTCAGAATAATCAATTATAAAAAGCGGATTTATCCTTATTATAAGATTGTGGATTTTCTGTGGAGTCCCTGTTATCAAAATATGTGTAGAGATTGTTCACAACTTGTAATTGCCAATAAAACTTACAAGATGGTTCATATTCTCGTGATAGTACCCTCCTCCTCCTCATCCTCCTTAACAAACAGAGAGAAACCAGAGTGACTGCTAGAACTGTAGTCACTATTGGCAATGCAATTGCAAGAATAATCCTTGTTCTCCTTCCTGATCTTCCTGCAAAAACGGATGCTGCAATATTGAGATGACGACTGTATGTAGAAATTGTTTGTACCGCTGAACATGTGTTGTTCTAAACCACTTAATAAACAGATGTTTGAGTCAAACTTCGTAATAAATTAACAGGCTTAAGCACTTACGGATAACTAAGAGCTAGGTTAGTGCAGCACTGCAGCTAGGCCAATAGATTACGAGTAGTTTTTTGTCAAAAATAATGACCATTATTTTTCCTCAACTAATGGCCATTAGTTCAAGGGTAGTTTAGTAATTACAATAAAAATTAATATTTTTTATTCATACAAATTTGTGTTAAATACAGTAAAAGTTGACTATAATAATAATGATGATAGTTAATAAAATTTAAAATAAATATTTGTAACAAATTCATGTACAAATTGACTAACTTATTAGTTATGTCGAATTTTTGTATTATAAACATATTATTTTGATAATATTACTCTTACTAATGGCCATTACTTGTTAACTTCTAAATTTAATCTATATCGTTGGATCCAACTAATGATCATTAGTTGTGAAAAAATAATGGTCATTATTTTGGACCAGAAAACTCATATAAATTATTTGTGGAAAGCTCCAACATACTGTAACATTGACTTTTCTACACATTGTTAGTTTTTGTATAGCCATTTTCCCTGGTTCCTTGCTGCCGGTAGTTACAACTGTGCCTCTCCAGCACGATGTCTCTAAGATAGCCGAGACAACAATTTGATGATATGTTTTATAGCTCATTAGTTTTCAAGTATGGCACATACAATCGGTACTTTCTCTACTTTTTCAATATGAGATTAATTGTTATGTCCAAATCATCATACGTAAGGTATTTGATACAGTAACTCTTTCCTTTGATATCGATTTGTAGATCATTGCATGCTTATTTAATTCATTCACTACGGGAAAACTGTTGTTTGCCGAGTGTCCTAGACACTCGGCAAACATCAAAAGACTCTCGGCACAATGTTTGCCGAGTGCCGCACTCGACAAAGGCCTATCGGCATAGGTCTAATCGGCAAAAGGCTCTTTGCCGAGTGCCTTCCATCGGGCACTCGGCAAAGCCTTTGCCGAGTGTCAAAGTTAGCACTCGGTAAACATTCTTTGAAAAAATAAAAAAAAAGGAACAGCAAGCCAGCTTCGATGGTGGCCCTACCACACCGCCGCCGGCCCTCCACCACGGCCGTGACGGACGCCGCCGCCGCGCTGGCTGCTTGGGCCCGGGGTTGCCATCTCCTCCACCCGGGCCGGCTATGGATGTCGCCGCCGCGCGCGATGGATGTCGCCGCCGTGCTGGCCACCTCCCTCCCCTGGATCCACGCCGCCGTGCTGGCCGCCTCCCTCCCCTCGATCCACGCCGCCGTGCTGGCCGCCTCCCTCCCCTGGATCCACGCCGCCGTGCTGGCCGCCTCCCTCCCCTGGATCAACGCCGCCGTGCTAGCCGCCTCCCTCCCCTGGATCCACGCCGCCGTGCTGGCCGTCTCCCTCCCCTGGATCCACGCCGCCGCGCCACGAGAGAGGTCGCGCCTGCCGCGTAGAGGAGGCCCCCTACCCGCCGGGGGCCTGGTGTGGCGGCCGCCGCACCTACCACCACCGCCTGACCGCCCGGACGCCAGCCGGGGGTCGCACAACAGCTGCGGCCGTCGCCCATCCGCCGAGGTGTGTGGAGAGAGAGAAGGGCACGGAGGGGCAGCGGCGTGGAGAAAGAGAGGAAGGGGAGGGAGGGGCAGCTGCGCGCCTCTGCGTGGAGAGAGAGAGAGAGAGGGGAGGGAGGCGCCGCTGCCTGCTCCGTGGCATCGAGAGAGACGAAGGGGAGGGAAGGGCTGCGGCATGGAAAGAGAGAGGAAGGGGAGAGAGGGGATTGTGCGGTGGAGAAAGAGCAGAGGAGGCTTATCCGAAGGGAGGGAGGTGCAGCCAATAGGAGCGTGTCTTTTTAGACTGGTGGATCGGTGACGTGGATGGTTTGCCGAGTGTCTTGTCCGACACTCGGCAAAAAAAATTATATCCTTCAAAAAAATTAAAAATTAGTAAATAAATTTAACATATAATAAAATTTTGGTACGCTATAATTTGTATGATCTATTACCTATACAAAATTATTTGGGTCAAAATAAAACTCGTCCAGTCCATTTGACTCCAAATTTTAATAACTCAATATCAACTCTAAGGTTCTTCTTTACAAATTCTTCGTTTTGTAAACAATATGGGTGATAACTTTTACGAAACATTCTCTACTTTTTATCATGGCTTCTACATATGATACCATCATGTCATAACAAATATTATAATGTTCTAACTTTATTTGATTTTTCTAGAATTTAAAAACAAGTGAAACATACATTAGCGGTCATATTTGTGAAAAAATATATGTCACAATTCTTTTTATTTTATGGGTAAGATCCTAAATTGGGCTAAATATCATGAATATAATTTTATACTGATTTTATTTTATTATTTGTATCACTTGCAGTTCAAATTTGACTTTATTCTAAAAATTGCTTGAAATGTAATTGAATAACTAAATATAGCAAACAAAGACAAAAATATACAAAATTTTAACATGAAGTAACACATGTTGTATGTTGAAAGTAGAAAAAGTTTTGAAGCAAGAAAAGAAAAAAAAATATTTTTTTTTGCCGAGTGTCAAGAAATACACACGGCAAATCCTCAACTTTACCGAGTGCCAAAAATAATACACTCGGCAAACAATCTTTGCCGAGTGTTTTCATTTTTGGCACTCGGCAAACAATATTTGCCGAGTGTTTTTTTGTGCCGAGTGTTTTATCGTGGACACTCGGCAAATGGATTGTTTGCCGAGTGCCCGCAATAAAACACTCGGCAAACCCCCAAACACTCGGCATAGTTGGGTTTTCCCGTAGTGATTATGTGGTAAAATTATTTGCAAGTGCTAACACAAGTTTATCCTGCTGCAGGTACAGATTGAAATAAAGGAAGAAAACGGTACTAGCACAATGTTAAATTTCTAAAGGTGTATCTATCATGCAAGATTAAGATTTGTGTATTCTTGACAAATCAGATATTCATTCTTATCAATATTTGTTTCCATAAATACTTTACATAATTGAAAAACAGGATTGTCGTGGCGCAAACAAGTATTCGATGCCAAGGCTAGCAAATGTTTTAATTTACTTTGTACCTTTTATTTGAAGATACTACAAAGTACTAATAAGCTATATACATATTTCCTATGAAAATAATGAACGGAAGTACCAAGCCATGCTTTGTAGCTTCTTTTATACATATTTAAGGGTTTTATTACTTGTTCCTAGGTTCATTACATTCCCAAGTGTGCACAATTTCAATTAACAACTCATTTTCACACATAACTCACTAACTCTAATCTAAGAATGATAGTTTTACCTCTTTTTCTCTTAGGTTTGTCAGGCCAAACGTTCCATCCAAATTTTAATATTTTGAACAAAATTGTTCAAAAATTCAGTTTTGGATCAAATTAATCTAACAAGTACATTTAACCAAACGGTGGTCATCGGTAAACCCGAGAGCCCACAAATTTCGGCGGTTACCGGCCAATAAAATTTTTCCTTTACAAAACATGCAACTATATAATATAAGCGAAGTAACTCTGCGTCCGATTTCTTATGATATCTCACCTGCTGGTTGTGATGGGGTCGCCGCTGGCGTGGCGTTGGCCGGAGCAGGAGGTGGTGCAGCTGCTGGCGTTAACGATGGTGCACTGGAGAAGAAAGAATAGACCTCGTATCTGATATTGCACCGGATCCCGATCATCCTCCCGCCTTTCCTCCCGTTCAAGTAATGCGGCATCTGCTGAAGTAAAAATCCAAGGCAGCTCCGGCATTTGTCTGCTGACAGGTCCGGCGTGCACTGCGCGAGCCCGTAGATGGTCGGGTTGGCACGGAGGTCGTCGCTCCGCTCCCCCGTGGCGAACCGCCTCGTGGAGTTGGCTGCCGCGTAGTCGGCTGTGGCGTTGAGGAGCGCTACGACGGCGGCGTCGAACGCCGGCACCAAAGAGCTGACTTGCGCCGGGTTCTGGAGAGCGACTATGTTGTCGTTGCTGGTTCTGCCGAGGAAATTGGCGTTGGAGAATCGGAGATAGCACTCGTCGTAGTAGGCGGTGGCGTCCTTGTTGAAGGGGCACAGCTGCTGCGCGTCCACGAACGCGGTGGCGACGCAGGACGCGCAGGCGGAGGCGTTCATGTCCCCGCGGCAGAGTGCGAGGGCGTAGACGATATCGGGCACGCCGCCGACGCTGGCCGTGGCGTAGAGGTCGCGCGACGCGTTGGTGGGAAGCATCTCGGCGAGGAGCTTTATGTTGGACTGGTAGACGCTGTTGCTCGTGTAGTTGCCTAATCTGCTTACGCAGGCCTGCCACGGCTGCGCGCCCGCAAGCTGCGCCACCAGTAGGGTGCTGGCGACGAGGACGAGAAGCCAGAAGCTGCCGTGGGGCCCGCCCATGGCTAAGGTGCCGCGCAAAGTCCCCTGAGTTTGAACAACATGGGAATGCGCCCTTGCCGCCAGTCATATATATATGAGGATGGGTTTGACTTTGAAATTTTGAATAGCAATGCTGGCGGCGGCTACGGGTCGTCGTTTCTTTTTTTTTTTTTTTTTTTTGACTCTGTTGAGATGTTAGCAGCCCCCAATCACACAAACCTCCGTTGACAAGGAAGCAGCGAACAAGGGTCCCTCCCGTCGGGGCTGTGTGAGCCTTGACAGCGGACGTGGAAAGACGGCTGCAAAACCGGCAAAGGAGATTCCAGCTGAAGCACGGGTGGCTCCAAAGCCTATAAGGCAGAGTAGCCGCCCCTCGTCTCAGTTGGACGATCATACCTTACCAAGGCTGAACGAGCTGGTGCAGAGAGGAACCTCGAAACACCAGGTATGTCCTTCTTCATCTGTTTTTCAGATTCAGTAGTTCAATCCAGGATTAGCGACCTAGGTGTTAGTTTGGTTAGAGACCATAATGAGGATGTTTCTTGTACTGTTTCTTTTAAAAACATAGAGGTTGATAGGCTTGTGGTTTCTGCTAAATTTAAAACCAAACCTAGTTGCTTGCCTCAACCACGTGTGTGGTATTCAAATAGAGGATATGCAAGAGGTGTGACTAGATCAAATTTCTAGTGATCTAAATGTCGCCCCTCGTAGAAAGAAGTCTAACTCAAATAAGAAAAATGAGATGGCTTGCCCATCAAGAAAACCGATCACCCCTTCAAAACTGTGTCTCCTATGAAAGGAGTTTTCTAGAATAGCAGAGGTCTTGGAGACTTGGCTAAACACAGACATTTCAAGGAAATGGTAAAAAAAGAGCAAATTAACTTTATTGCTCTCATGGAAACAGGTCAGGCTAAGTTCCCAGATTAGACCCTAAAAAACCTTTGTGTTGGCCGAGATTTTATTTGGCACCACATGGTAGGTGTGGAGGTATCCTTCTTGGTATTGACCTCTCCTACTATGACATTAGATCCATCTATGAGGGAGATTTCTACGTGAAATTCACCCTAGAAATAAAAGTGATGGTTTCAAATGTGTTCTGTATGCGGTATATGGAACCACCCAACTAGACGAAAAAGAAGCCTTCCTAATTGAGGTGGCAAACACTAACATACATTATTGGCGGTGACTTCAATACTATGACATCCCCAAGGGAAAAGAGTACCAATAACTTCAACCATAAGTGGCCAAATATTTTTAATAAGGTCATCGAAGTACTCGATCTCCGTGAGATCGTAATGTTAGGACGCCAGTTCACATGGGCAGGTCCAGGGGATAACCCGACCTACGAGAAGCTGGACAGGGTCCTAGTGAGTACAAATTGCAAGGAAAAATTTCCTCTGTCTACAGTGGAGGCCCGTGATAAGGGCCAGTCTGATCACACTCCACTTCTACTAAACACTGGCTCCTCTACTCATGGTTCAACGATTCCTCGATTTAAATTTGAGCGAGGATGGTTCCTCAATGAAGGTTTCAAAGAAATGGTGGCCGATGTATGGTGCGTGCTCAGAAACACATGGCAAATCGACCATTAAAAGGTGGCAATGCAAGATCAAAACCTCGCGCCAATATCTAGGGGGCTGGGAAAAACACACGGCGGGTCACTATATAAAGGAGAAGAAAAAGATAATTTCCTTGATTGATTCTCTCGATAAAAAAGGTAGTTTATGAAGAATTGTGTATGTTCTGTGTATACTTCAGAAGGAAACTATTGTTGACTTTGTGTTGATGACCAAAATTGGATGAGACGTGACGAGGTGGCGAAGGTAGACCTGACTGGTTTCACAAACCAGTGACACCGATTTCACATACCAGTCAGACCAGTTTACAAGGTGCTCAAATAATAAATTAGATTTCACTATTGCGTGGAGCTCGTCAAGATAGTCAAAATACATATGAAGATCGTAAAAGTTATGTATTTTAGAATATTCCAAAAAACTGCAAACTGGTCGGACTGGTTGGTCACACCGGTTTGAATAGAGTCCGAGCCGAAAATTGTATTTTGACACAGAACTTGCATGTGAACTTGAACTATTGCGTGGCAAGACCAAGCCTCCTATAAAACAGGGGGTCACGGCCGAATGAGGTTGTCCAACTCCAATCGAACCAATCTTTTTATCTTTTTTATCCTTTTATACCTTTACCCTACTTTTCCAACTCTTGTGTGTTGTTTTCTCTCATCTCTATGGTGAAGGAAGCATCCTAGCTGGCGTGTCAAGCCTAGGACAACCCTACGTGCGCCTACCATGACGGGGTCCCTCCCGGGCAGACATTCTTCAGAGTTTCATTGGAAGTCGTTGAAACCGGTCATACCTATGTGACCAACCAGTCAGGCCGGTTGGAGCAACACGCGGTGACCAGGTCCATTTGCGACCCGCACACTCTACTGCACTGGTGTCTGGCAGAAATTAGTGTCAATACTTTAAAGTGTTTCTTATCAGCCATACTAGGATTTTGTAAATATTCGGAGTAAAGCTGTTATCATATTCCTAGGATCCATTACCTCCTTTCCCACTTGCTGCAACTACTCGTCTACCGATTAACCTGGTTTACCCTTCTTGTAATAAAACATCAGTGACTGTAGCGGATTCTCTCATCATTGATTAATCCACGTCAATGGTCCTCCATATAATAATCCGAGGCTGCTAACAGATACTAATAGCGTGCGTCTTCAACACTCAACAACAGCATTTGTTCGTCAATAAACCCATCCTCCACACATTCGCAGCAAGGACATTTCCATGCATATGGTCCAAACTAGGGCAACACACAACGGTTCTGATTCTTCGCTTCCCAAAAAAGATCATGATCACGGCCGCACCTGACACGCGTGGCACCATGTCCATGGGTGGGCCCCACCGTAGCGTCTCCCTCCTCCAACTCATCGCCACCCTACTGGTGCAGCTAGCGGTGCGCGGGCACACAGCCATGGGAGGTATACAAGAAAAGCGGCAACTACACGACCAACAACACCTACCAGAGCAACATCGAGGTCCTCTCCGCTCATTCCACCGCAACCTTTCTCTCTCACCTCTTCGTATCTTTCTCTTCCACCGACGACCCTTCGTTGCATCTCTCTCCCCATGGATGACCACTGCCACATATAGCACCTCACTCGCTGCCTCTCTCTCCCATCGATGACCACCGCCACATATAGAACCTCACCAGTGGCCAAATCTGCAACACGGATGACATCCAAGATGGGCCTGCCGCGCTGAAGCGGTTCTCCGGTGGTCAGATCCGGTGACCATGGGTGGGGCAGCGGCCAGGGGTGGGGCGGCCTCCAGATCTAATTGGTGGTGGCCGGAATCGGCGACGGTGGTGGCCATCGGATCTGGTGACTAGGTTTGGGGCGGTGCTCCTTTAACCGGGTCGCGGTTCGCTGTTGTCGGGTTGTGGCTAAATCCAGGATTGGCAGTGCTCCTGGCCAGATTCGGCTCTCCACCGGTCTTGGCGGATTCTAGCGCCCAGGACCACGGCGTCCAGGACTAACGGCGACAAATACCACGACCAGATCCTGGCAGCCAGGACCGTCCCATGACCGACGGCGACAAGTACTACGGCAAGACCTGCCTCTTCGCTTCCGGTTTTATCCGGCGAAGTCTGACCTAGGACGGCCAGGTCCTGGTTGTGGCTTGTTGCCTCCAGGTCTAGGGCCGCTCAAGCTGGCAATGGCGACGGGCGGGAGGACCTATTGGCACCTGCTGTAACAATAAATCAACTTGTATTTTTAGTTTAATTTCAATTTTTTAGAAACTAAGTGTACACGCCTTGCTCATGAAAGTTACCATAGCGTTATATAGTTCTATTTTTTTTTTTTTGAGGGAATGCCATTCGGCTATCTTTATTCATTGGAGAAAACAGTTACATCAGACATGAGAGTTTGCATAATGAAACTAGGGGGCTCATCAAGCCAAATACAATTTGATTTTTCTATAAAACCCACCCTAGCCAATTCATGTGCCACCTGATTCGCCTCCCGGTTGCAGTGTTCGATACTAGCATCGTCCAGTCCTCTCCACATTCTAGTACATTCATCATATATGGCCGCAGCGGAATTTGCCGTGAAGCCACCCCCTGCATCGTCTGCACCACCTCCAAACAATCAGCCTGCAATATGTACCGATTGCAACCGATTCGCTGAGCAAGTAACAATCCGTCTCTCATGGCCAACGCTTCTGCCATTGGGGCATCTATAACATGATCAAGATAGGTACTCATTGCAGCAACGAAACCGCCACTTGAGTCCCTGATCACTACACCAGCCCCTCCTGTCCCCGAGTCAGCATCGAAGGACGCATCGACATTGATCATCAGTTTTCCTTCTGGCGGCTTGCTCCAACCAGTCCTCAATTTCACATATTTCTTTTGGGACATGGCATAATTACTAGTGAGTGCTGCAATAGATAGAGCTGATCTGTGTGGCCGCTGAATAGCCTCGCCATGTACCACTTGCCTGCGCTCCCACCACAAGTACCAGCCGGCAGTTAGTATTAGTTCTGTTAGGCCCACCATTGGCGAATCCAACTGTCCTCCCTTACGGATCACTTCTTCAACTATCACAGACCCAGATCGGTCTACCTCCATGAGCTCCCGAATATAATTTTCCAACCCCAAGCATCTCCAAACTTCCTTTGCTCGGTCACAGCTAAAGAGAAGGTGCCTTAAGTCCTCACAGCCTGAATTACACACTGGACAGCCACTATTATTGCCAATATGTTTGTTTGCCAGAACACCTCGACATGGAATAAATCCATTCAACACTCGCCAACCAAAGATCTTAATTTTATCTGGGATTTCAAGTTTCCATAGTTTCTTCCATACTGGGTTATTACCAACTCCACTAGCCTGACCCGAGACATAGCTTCTCCTAAATTGGTTTTGCCACTGGCAATGGTAGGCCGATCGTACAGAGAAAATTCCATTCCTGTTATGATGCCAAGCGACAAGATCCTCCCGACCATTTACTAGTGGAATCTGCAGAATTCGGTGAACATCAACAGGCCAAAAGATAGACCTTACTAGGTCCTCATCCCACTCACCATTCATTGGGTTAATGAGTTCCTCCACTGTTCTCACAATGTTATGGCCCCTTGGCGTCTGCACTTCCAAATCATGGCTGCCAGGAATCCAGTTGTCATCCCAAATATTTATTTGTGTACCATCACCAACACGCCATATATACCCTTTTTTGAAACACTCCAGCCCTGCCAAAATGCTTTGCCAAGTATAAGAACTTCCGCTCTTTTGTTTAGCATTGAGAAGTCTTCCATCCGGGTAGTATCTTGCTCTCAGCACACGAGCACACAAAGAATCTGCCTCACACAGGAGACGCCAAACTTGTTTAGCTAACAAAGCTAGGTTAAAACTGTGTAAGTCCCGAAATCCCATACCTCCTCTCTGCTTAGGAATACAGAGTTTCCACCATGCCGACCAGTGAATTCTCTTGTGGTCATCGTCATCGCCCCACCAAAAATGCGAGATAGCATCAGTGATCCCTTTGCAGATGTTTTTCGGGATATTGAATACCATCATAGCATAAGTCGGTACAGCTTGAGCAATTGCCTTTATGAGAATTTCCTTTCCTCCCATACTCAGCAATTTTTCCTTCGACCCAGAAATCCTAGATCTCACCCGATCAACCAAGTGTTGGAAGCAGTCTGATCTATCTGCTCCCACAAGCGCCGGTAGACCCAGATATTTGTCATTGAGAGATTCAGTCACAATATTTAATTCAGCACACACTTCAGCCCTGATAACAGGCTGCGTATTTCCAGAGAAGAAAATGCTTGACTTGGCTTCACTCAACATCTGTCCAGAATTTGCACAATATGTGTCAAGTATCTGCTTCAGGGCATCCGCATTCCTCCTATCTGCATGCATTAAGATTAAGGAATCATCTGCAAACAAGAGATGAGACACCACAGGTGCTTGCCTACAGATTTTGATCCCCTCCAATTCTCCTCTAGCCTCGGCCCCTTTTAACATGCATGACAAGCCTTCTGCCACTATCAGAAATAAATAGGGAGATAATGGATCTCCCTGCCGTAATCCTCGTGTGGGCGTGATCACATCAGTCTCCATAGAGTTAAATCGTACAGTATATCGGACAGAAGATACACAAGCCATAATCATATTAACCCATCTCCTATTAAAGCCCAGCTTCAACATAATTTTCTGTAGAAATTTCCACTCCACCCTATCATAGGCTTTGTGCATGTCAAGTTTCACTGCACACAAACCTCTCTTTCCCTTCTTTCTCTTAATAGCATGGATACACTCATAAGCAATCAGAATATTATCTGTTATCAATCGACCCGGAACAAATGCACTTTGGTGGTCACTAATAATATCAGGCAAGATAACTTTAAGCCTATTAGTAAGCATTTTTGAGATAACTTTGTAAACAACATTGCAAAGACTAATTGGCCGGAATTGTGATACCTTGTCTGGCGTCTCAACCTTTGGGATCATCACTATATTCGTATCATTCCACCCTTGTGGTACCGAGTTTGAATTGACAGCTTCCAATACCTCGGCCACTAGATCATCTCCAAGCATATCCCAAAATCTTTTATAAAAAATAGCATGTAGGCCGTCCGGCCCAGGCGCCTTTAAATCCCCAATCATAAACAAGGCCTTCTTCACCTCATCTGCCGAGAAAGGAGCTAAAAGCAGCTGGTTCATATCATCAGTTACCTTGCGTTGTACATCAGCCAAAACAATGGGATCCACCTCTGCAACCTCAGACGTGAATAAACTCGCAAAATAATCCTTCACCATTATACGTATAGTATCCTCATCTTCATGACGCACACCATTATCATCTATGAGGCTTTTTACCATATTTTTCTTTTTCCTGTTTGTGGCGAAATTATGGAAAAAATTGGTATTTCTGTCCCCATGTTTAAGCCAGTTTGCTCTTGCCCTCTGAATCCAAACAATTTCTTCCTGTTCCATCAGCAGCTCTAGCCTCACAAGGATCTCCTTTTGCTCAGCCACATTTTCATCAGTCATTGGGCCCCTTCTGACTTTCTCCAGCTTTTTCTTTAGATTACGAATTCTATTTCTTGGCCCTTTGAGAACCTCTTTATCCCATACGTGCAGTTCAGCGTGCACGTCGTGGCATTTCTGCATGAATGTGGGTCCCTCTCCCCTCACTAAAGCGCGTGCCCATGCAGCTTTTACCATCTCCTCAACGGTATCCTCCTTCAGCCATCGAGCTTCAAATCTCCTGGCTGAGCAGGGAGCATCCCGGGCCTGCCTCGTTGGTGGATCAGTATCCACTATAAGCGGACGATGGTCAGACTTCGTCATCTCCCCATTAACTAGCCGAGCATTACTGAATTTATTCTTCCATGCCACATTGATAACACCCCGATCAAGTCTTTCTCTAATTTTGCCACGCTGCCACGTGAACATATCTTGCTCGAAACCCATATCAAAGAGCCCACAGCTTGCTAGTGCATCATGGAAATTTTGGAGCTGTCTCTGCGTCCTAGGACGCCCACCCTCCTTTTCATGATTGAACAATATCTCGTTGAAATCCCCCATAACCAGCCATGGACGGGCAATTCTGCTATACAAGGATCGAAGAGCTTCCCAAGTCCTTTCTTTCTGATCCCACTTTGGCTCCCCATACATCCCCGTCAACCTCCATTCAGTGCCATCATTAATCAGCACATCAATATAGTAGCATGATGTACCCAATTCTACTACCTGGATCTCCTTCCTCCATAACAGCAGAAGACCTCCACTACGACCATCACTTTCGTGGATGATGAAATGATCGCAACCCAACCGCCGCCTCAATCTTTCTGCCTTAGCTTTACTCAAATGTGTTTTAGACAGGAAAAACACATCCGGTTTTTCACACTTCTGGACATCCAGAAGCGCGCGTACTGCCCGGGCGCTTGCGAGCCCGCGGCAGTTCCAGGCTAGGATCCTCATTGCGCTCAGCGACCCTCCTCGAGGGAGGACGCCGTTAGATCAATATTCATCGCTGCATCACAAATATTCTCCTTTCTTTGCCGTTTCTTTTCCTGATTTTCCTGTGGGCTGATTTTCCCATTCTCCAACAGGTTGACTGTAGTGGCAACCTATCCCACCGTGCCACCGTGATTTCCCCTAGGCGTTTCTGACTGACCAGACCGCTTCCGAAGCATTGCTTCTCGGGTCTGGTCTTCATATTCCACAAGATCAAACATCATGTCATCTGCACCATCTTCATAGGTGGTATCCCCCTTCCACGTCCTCTCCCAAGCCCTCTCGGGCCACCTTTGCCTCCACCTCTAGCGTTTCCACGATTAGCTCCCTGAGAACTGAATTTTACTAGCAGCCAGTCCCCCCAGCCAGATTTGCTAGCATCATGAACCCCATCGCCGCATTCCATTAGTTCATGTCCAACTTTCCCACAAACATGACAAAACAGTGGAAGCTTTTCGTACTGCACCGAGTACTTTTTGTTTCCTTCAAAGTGATAGAGACCACTCGAACCAATGGTTTCTCCAAGAGCAAAAAGACCCGTGCACGTAAATAAGCAGTTGGGTTTATAATACCTTCATTCACGATCACTGTAATTGGCGGCAGACCCACCTTCCCAGCTACTTTCTCCGCCAATTCTTTCTTTTTCATTATATAGTCCTATTTTTGTTGTCATTGCTTAAATAAATTGGGAGTATATTTGTATTTGAGGAAAGCAATGTAATTAAATATAATATCAGTGCTCATCTGAGGTACATGCGGTGCCAGATCTTTATTTTTAGTTGCAAAAAACATGTGGTCTTAGATCTACATTTTGGTTGAACAAATTTGAAGTACTTGTGCATTTGAATAAAGGAGTCAAAAAAATTTCTTAACAGGAAGTGTACACGCATGCTACATGTAGCAATTTTTTTCTTGCATTATGTATAAATTTTCTAGGAACAGTTGCAATTTAAACATGTATTGTGATTATATCTTTAATATTAAACATTAGGTGTACCATGTACATTTAATTTCACATTACAAAAATTTGAAGGCACACAGATTTTTGGAAAATCATGTATCTTGAATGCCTGTACAAAAGAGTTTTCACGTGTGTTGCTACTGTGATCAGCTATTCAAACAAGAGCAGTTTTAGGTCATCACAAAATGTTATTTTCATGTTTGCAGTAGAAGGTTCAAAAATTTGAAATAGTGCATGACTATAACAATATGGAGGTACACGTAAAATAAAAAAATGCTGGTATATTTTTTCAACTCCATTCTTTACCACTGATCATGTTTGAAATTTTCAAATTTTAATAGATGGACAAGAGAAGGACAGTTTGAGCATCATGTTGTACCATTGATTATGGACCAAAATGTTACAACCGTAGTTCAAAATTCAGAAGATTTTACTGTTGTAGCTACCCACTAGGCTGCAATTACTCCATACCGCCCCACGCATGGTACAAGGCCGCATTCAATCCATCTGTGTCCCTGTTGGAAAAAGGAGCACAGAACCACATGCATATACGATGCAAAAATAATTTAGGTACAATGGAAATACAGGGGCATGTGCCCACCTCGGCACATATCCCTAGATAGTTCTCCAGTTTCAATGGTTTGGATGACCGGAAATGTAGTTTCCACGAAATGGAATCAATTTGTGGTAAAAGAAACTTCAAATTATAGCCGCTTGTGTCTTACATTTGTTTTAGCATGGATCTGATGGACTAATGTTCACAGGGTCATGACCAGGCAAAATATAATATAACATCATGGTTATGGGGCGTCATGTCTTCCTCCAAGAATAATCAATTATTCAAAGGGGATGGGCTCAGCTAGGGGTGAAGAATATATTTAATTATTATTGGAGGGACGTTTATGTGATGCCATGATTTCTTCATAAGTTTATGTGTCGTAGAGGCGAATATAAAATAATATGATTTTTGTGTGATGTCTTGATTTCTTCCAATATTTATTATTATTTATTAAATGGGCACCATAAGTTTGAACTATATGTGGCAAAGTCCTATATCCAAGTTTGTTGGAATTTTCTTTTTTGGAAATAATGTATTATGTTAGTTGCATGCCATGGTGTATTGGTCCAGCTGCACTATGCTTCTGTGGTCTGACTTATTTTTCCTAAGAGTGCCTATCGAGCCAGTTAACTTTTAAATATGGTTAATAAAAACATGTTTCTGTGTTAGGTCGTATTGAACTTCAGACAGCTCGACGGTTCATCTCAATATCGCAGCATATATTTGCAGGAAGATCAAAGAAACAGAACCAAGATGGTTCTTCCAATTATATTGCCGATAGTTTCTGCAGTTCTAGTAGTGACTCTGGTGTGTCTATTTATTAAGGGGGATGAGGTGAAGACCATTACAACATCATCCATGTAACATCCTGGCCCAAGGCTTAATAGGATTCATAGAATACTCATGTCAACAAGTTACAACTTCTTTTCGGAAGCTCATCTCTAAAGAACTCTAAGGTTAAGCGTGCTTGACCTAGAGCAATTTAGGGATGGGTGATCGACTGGGAAGTCTTTCCGGGTGTGCATGAGTGAGGATAAAGTGCGCAGAAAAGACTAGTGTTGGTCCGTGGGGAAATCTTGAGGGCCTATTAAGCTGCCAGGGGTAAGTGGGTCCGACCCGAGTGGCGGGACGTCACGGATGGTATCGAGCCGACTCTCGCGGTTTCACGGACGCATGTGTTGCACGTGCGCGAGGCATGGTGTGCATGGGCTGGTGTGGGCCCGGAGTGGTCACACAGTATGACACATACGCTGGCGGTGGACACATGGACGTGACCAAGAGAGGAAGTTCCTGGCTCAGGGTTGACCGACGAGGACGTCGGTTTTCTAAGGGGTGAGTGTGTAACATCCTGGCCCAAGGCTTAATAGGATTGATAGAATACTCTTGTCAACAAGTTGCAACTTCTTTTCGGAAGCTCATCTCTAAAGAACTCTAAGGTTAAGCGTGCTTGGCCTAGAAGCAATTTAGGGATGGGTGACCGACCAGGAAGTCTTTCCCGGGTGTGCATGAGTGAGGACAAAATACGCAGAAAAGACTAGTGTTGGTCCGTGAGGAAATCTTGAGGGCCTATTAAGCTGCCAGGGGTAAGTGGGCCCGGCCCGAGTGGCGGGACGTTACAATCCAAAATCTTGTAAGTTCTGTTGGCAATTTGAATTTATGAATGATCTGTAGACAGAGATTTTATAACAGCCTATTCACAATCTTATTACAGGAATAAATAGGCCATTAATATTTTATTACCAAACTTTATTATTTGTCCTAATTTATCATAAGTTTTTATAATTTCTCAGATTATAAATTATGTCATTATATGCTTTCGGTTTAACAGACTCAAGCAGTATCGAGGGCATTGAAAGGGATGATTCACTTCTTGTTGATATATCAACAATTCGTGCGACAACTCATAACTTTGTTGAGAGTAACAAGCTTGGTGAAGGAGGTTTTGGTCCAGTATATAAGGTGGTCACCCATTCATACCACACTTAAAATTAACAATATGATTTCAATACAAATACTTAAAGGTAAACAACACTTATACAGGGCATCCTTCCCGATGGCCAAGAAATAGCTGCGTAGCGGCTCTCAGATAATTCAGGTCAAGGGATACAAGAGCTAAAAAAATGAGCTTGTTTTGGTCGCGAAGCTTCAACACAAGAATCTTGTTAGGCTCATTGGTGTTTGCTTGGAAGAACAAGAGAAACTGCTTGTGTATGAATACACTAGGGTGTCATGGCATGCTATGCCACGCCCAAAAATAAAAACAGTCTTCAGACATAGCTTTTTCATCCGTTCGAAATGTAAATAAACAGATGTCAGTGAGTTTTTTTACAAATTTTCAAAGGATTCCTCATAGAAAGAAAAAGTTTATTTGGAATGAAACATCAGGAAAGATGGGGTTAATTCCTTAGAATTAAGATTAATTTCCTTATTAGACTCCCCTGTATTCTGCTTTCCATTCTTTGGTTTTTTACTTTCACCAAAACGTATCGTATCTCCAGAATGATTTTTCTCTCAATTTGATCATGGCAGGCCTATTACTTTCCTTTTTTTCATTGCTGTAACTATGGTGTCCCTATCAATTACTGATTATGCCTTCCTTGCAATATAGATTAACTTCCTTATTTGATTGATATAGCACGGCCATTCGCAAAAACCATACAAATTGGGCTTCTTCACGTCACCACCAATCCACCACTCCTCTTTCAACATTTGGTTCTTCCCTACTCACGTTGGTTGGTTGTCTTCTTTCCTCTTCTCAACAAGAAACACGTAAGTGCATTATCTAGCTGCTTTTCTTGATATAGCATGCCAATTCAATTTCATTACACTCTGAATGACATCACAAATATCAGCTTCAACTGTTATATGTCTTCCTCTTTGTAAGGTAGAAATAGGACTTATCATTGTCATATTAAAACATCCTGTATAACTAACCATCGATCATAATTTATTTCTCCCATCTTAGATGGCTTCGTGCAACGCTGTTTCGTCCACGCTGGTTGTAGTTTCTGAGGAGGACAAGCACTATGAAGAACTACCTCAAGGTACCATTTCAAGCAATGCAATTCTACCTTATCAACATTATTGTGGATTATATGGTATTATTCGTGTATTATGTATTATTCATGATATAGTTCCTCACCATTTTCGACCTCACTTAGGTTCCATTCTTGATCATGTATATTAGCCCCAACTTTTAACTTGCTTCTGCCATAATCTGCTAGGTTTATTAGCCACATCATTTAACTAAATTCTGCCATAAATTACTAGGTTTATTAGCCACATCTTGTAAATTGGTTCATTTTATATGACATCAGATGTTAGTATATCACCTGAGGGACTAACCTGAGTAGTATTTGCTATTATTGTTTAGCATAATCTTTAGAACTTGTTGGGTTCAGTTCAAGTATCCTTCAGATTGAATGTGCATGTGCATTGTTAGAGTGTTTTGGTAATAGTTTGATAATAAAATGGCTGCAATGAAACATGTACAACTATTTTACTATGCATTTCCCGTTATTATTTAATAGTGGCAGTGGTGCAAATGCATGTAGAATTATTTACCATTCATAATTGTTAATAAATTGTTCATGCTATATTATTTCACATTTCGTTCTAAACAAGAAGGACGAGTTAGCTATTGAGTTTGTTAGAAAATCGCCTAAGAAGAAAAAACTTGTTGGCATTCATGGCGATTGGGCTTGTCGATACCACATGGACTGCCTTTTAGAACCTAAGGCTTACTTGAATGCCATTGTAAGTATATACCATATGTGTATAAATGCCCGTACACCAATTTATATATGTGCTTTAAAGATAAGCCATATATGACACTGGATCATGTTAAATAATGCAGGTACTTAATGCATATATCAGTTGCATTAAGTCTGAATCATCTAACCTCACTCGTGAAGATGGGAAGGTCTTTCTGGAGAATACTTTCTTATCTACCTTTTTTAAGGAATTGGGAAAGAAAGTGCTAAAAAGTAATGACAATCAACAACATGTACAAGTTGAAGCTGAAAACTTCCTTGTTTAGCATGCTAAAGAGTTATTGGATTATGAGATGGTAAGATGAAATTAGACTCATTACACCTTGTCAATTTAAATGATTATTACTCATATTTATTTTTTCCTTTCAGATTTTCATTCCAATCAATATCAAGGAGACACACTGGTACCTTGCTATAGTCAATGTTCCCAAGAAAAGAATTCAAGTACTTCATTCTCTTTGCTGGGCTCATAGAGGTAACGACTTGCATGAGACTGTGAGAAATCTTGTCTTGTGAATGTCGACAGCCTAACAGTAATATTACACTTGAACTAAGCACTTATTTATTGCAATGTATCCTACAGCTATTAGGGATGGCCCATTGCTGTCCATTGTTGCAATCAAACGGGGATTTAATCTGCAGCTGGGAATCTCTAGACGTCAACGGCTAGGAATTAGAAGAGGTTTTATCGTCTCCCATTCAAGACGATGAGTAGGTTCTATTGTCTGAATTAGCACGCATCATTCATTGATTCATCGTTTCGTATGATGTATGATATCGTGTTTTTAGTACTATAGAGAAAAAAAGAATATTTGTAGGTTTTTTTTATACATTCAAGTTGAAAAGTGAATGCAGATTCTGTTATATTGCTTGTGGATAGACTGTACGCTTACCGATTACTCTACCGAATTAACATATTGTTTATTGCCTAGGTGTTCCGTGGGTTGTTTACCCTTAAATTTGCAGAAAATTGGACTGGAAGCGAATTGTCTCCTGCTGTAACACAGGTTACATCTTTTCTATTCATTTTCCATTTTTTTAGTATGATACAGACCAGTTTGGAAATATTAAGTGTTTGTGTCTTGTTCAATAGGATTGTTAAATATTTGCCGGTAATTCGCTTTTTGGGTCCATCATAGTTGAATTCCCATTTATTATTGTAACTTTTATTCCATAATTTGTTCTCAAAATCGATCAAGTAAAGCAATTTGTCTACTACAATACCTGCAATTCTCTTTAGAATCATAATGCATAAGAAATTGGAGAAAAATAAAGCAAGCGAATGACTCACCTTGTTTGGTACGTGAAGGTAAACATGTTTATTTATTTGTACTTTGTAAGTTAAACATCAACATGACTCATATAAAATTTTTAAGGATCCTACTCAGATCTGGACTAAAGTTCTTAAATCTTAAATGTCATGATTAGCCGCGCTGTAGGAGGCCAGTCGGTGATCCTAGAGTTTGAGATCCCGAAAATTAATGAAAATAATATGATTATAATCATTCAAAAATATTTTTAAGAGAAATATCATCCAAAAACATGGAAGGTGTTAAACGTATTTGACTTATATATTTATTTTGAATTTATAGCAACCAAAACACATGAAACGGATTAAGCATGTGCATATCGGGGTGGTTTTTGCAATAAAATTTGGTGCGTGGGTGTGGATTTTCAACAAAACACTTATGGATGGGAATCTCAAACTGAGGGTGAGATATGGGGTGGTTTTATATTACCAAAAAAAGTACTACAAAGCCAAGAAAGATACTTGAGCAACTCAAGTAGTATCAAGTGATACAAAATAATATTTTTTTATGAATTACTCTCGTTTTTAATGTATGTAACTCGAAGTACTATGCTTATATGCTTCTAAATTTCACACATTTGTATGATACAATAACTGAATTATCATAATCACCTACCTTTTCCCTTTAAAATAAGCATGAAATAACCATAATGAAATTTTAGCAATACAAAATGATATATATTACATCCTCATGCATGGGTATACTGTTAGCTATAGTCACATTGCTAATATTAGTAGTATTGGTGGCCCGGTTGAATTAATTAAATAGGAGGAAAAGAAGAAAAAAGTTAGAAACCATCTCAGCGTAATTGAGACAATTTATCATATTTATTATAATGTAATGATATGAAAACTTTGAAAATAATAATAGAAAAAATACAATTTCACATTATACGAGACAAAATGAAAACATTTTTCATAGAATAAATTGACCTTTTAATCACGTTTAATTAATTGAATTGGGAGAATATAGAATACAAGATTCTAATAAAATTATATTACTTAATGTCTAATAAGGGCAGTTAATTCTAGTTTCATAGGGGTCTCAAAATCATTAAATAGTATGCCACGTAAGTAAAAATGGTGATGTGGCATAAAATTTATGAAGAGAGAGAGGAATGGAGTTTCATCCCTATGAGGCCCTATGTACACGGTTTCCTAAACTATGAAACTAGAATGAGACTTCATTGAGAAAGGTCGGTCTCGAGTGGGGGTTTCATGGACAATAAATAGAGTGTCATGTAGGCATTTTTGATAATATGGCAGTGTATTAATGAAGAGAGAGGTGAAATGAGTTTCATGAGGATGAAACTCTACATACACAGATTACTTAGACAACTTGTGTCTTGCATATAACATAGAGAACAACAATAGTTGAAACTATGCATTGAGAGGAGGGTGTTTCATCATAGTTTCAAAAAATTTAGATGACGTGTCACTTTAGGTAATTGTGTCGATAAAACTTCCATTGAGACTGGCCTAATTTTTTCATCTCTACGTATTTTATCAACTATCATTGGTTACTTAGATGCAACAATTAAATGATATATTAGTCTATGAAACCGTGACATGAAACTTTGCATTGAGAGAACTTGTTTCATCAACATTTTTATTTGACATGACATACTTGGAAACCGTAATATGAAACCTTGCATTGAGACTGACCTAAAAGGATATCAAGATGAACCGCGTAAATGCGCGGGTAGGTTAACTAGTTTCCTCCCAACAATATTAATGTAGTATTGAGAATGAGGGATAAACTGGGATGTTTACGACAGGTCTGGTTTCATTTTGGAATGGGACATCTCTTTGAATGGGCATATGTTTACATAGTCATACCTTGGATTATACAATTGTGATATCAAGTCCGAGGAATGCAGCTTCCTTTGGTCGGGTCAAATTTTTGTTTCACATATTCTACAAAGTATACAATAACATTGCTACTTGGATTTGGTTCGCACTTCTTGACAGCATCAGTTGAAGAAACAATGCTGGAGATGAGTGTAAAGAATATAGATATGTTATTTGGCTTTTATTTGTCTTTCAAGCTTGATGTAAGGACCTTTCTTCATATTTTAATGTTATCTCTTTCTCATTCAAAAAAATATCAACTGGGAGGTACAATGACGCATAGTAATCCTTCGTTTTCTCTCTACTATATCCCACGCGCTGAACTTCTTTATTTTCTCCACTTGACGGGGCGCACAATCGAGCATATATATGTCAAACGTTAGAAGTCAAACACTGAACCATTCTCGCCTTCAACGGTCATCGAAGACGACTGAAATATAGTAAGTGACACCTTCAAATTACATCCCCTGTCCGCAAGTTTATCGCCGCCGTCCATCCACACAGCCCATGGAAACGGGCGCACGCCTCCTCCTTGCCATTGCGGCCTCCCTCCTTTTACCGCTTGCAGGTGCAGAGATACTCTGCCAGGATCCTGCCACCTACACGGCCAACAGCACCTATGAGACCAACATTCAGCTCCTCGCTGCCACGTTTCCGCAAAAGGCCGCAAACTCCTCGGCCCTGTTCGCTACAACCATATCGGGTTCCCTTCCAGACGCGGTCTACGCCCTCGCCCTCTGCCGGGGGGACGTCGAAGCCACGGCGTGCCGGCCATGCGTTGCCGCCGCGTTCCAGAACGCGCTGGAGCTTTGCACCAGACGCAGGGACGCCACCGTCTACACGAATGCCTGCTACCTCCGCTTCTCCAACAGGAACTTCCTCGCCGGCACCGCCAACGACAACATGATCTTCTTCACAACCACCAACTACAGCCATGAGATTGGCTCGTGGAACATGCCTGCGTCGTTCGAGGTATTCGATGCCGCCGTGGACGCGCTGCTCAACGCCACCGCTGAACACGCCGCGGCTGATCCGTTGAAGCGGTTCGCCACCGGGAAGGTCGTGGCCAGCGGAATGGTCCCCGCGATCTACGGGATGGCACAGTGCACGCCGGACATGGCTTCGGAAAGCTGCCGCATCTGCCTCGCGGAAATTATAAATAAGGTTAACTCGTATTTCAGCGGGGCCACGGGCGGGGGATTACTGGCGTGAGGTGCAACTATCGGTACGAGCTGTATCAATTCTTCTCAGGCAAGCCACAGGTGGAGGTATCAGCACCAGGAAACTTGAAGCATCCGGCAACAGGTCATGTTGAGATAACTTACCACCTTTAGACACAGTAGTTCGAGAGTAATAGTTACTTCGAGGATAGTAATTATCGTCTTAGCATTAAGTGATCTATAAATGATCTACGTCGTTTCCAATTGTTTGCAGCACTATCGGAAAATAGTCAAATGCTGAGTGCCGGACGTTTTGCCGAGTGCCTTATATCTGGCACTTGGCAAACGTCACGTCTGCCGAGTACCACAAGGCCGGCACTCGGCGAACATAAAACACGCGGCACACGACATATGTGCCGAGTGTCACAGGGACGGCATTCGGCAAAAGGAAGGCACTCGACCTATGTGCCAGGCGTCACAGATGACACTCGGCAAAGGATCCTTTGCCGATAAGACCTAAGCCGGAGGCTCTTTGCCGAGTGTGGCACTCGACAAAGGGTTTGTCGAGTGTTTCTGGAGTTTGCCGAGTGCATCTGGCACTCAGCAAACCCCTTTCCCGTAGTGCACTATGTAACATTATCTTGTCCATTGTTTGTTAGGGTAATCACAAGAGCTTTATTAGGACGTTGATGAAGCAGGATTGCACGATCGGTTTATTGTTTCAATGCCACTATCATTTATATATTGGTTTGATGTCACTATATCTTGACCTGTCCATTCCATATCCCAATCAATTGCTACATCAATCATATAGGCTACAAGCTACGGACGCTAAGAGCAAGGCTAATGGTTTCGGCAGCTGCCGGCGGTAAGCTGTAGCCAGGTCACATACTGTCGTGCATTGTATATAATATGCTAGTTATAAAGAGCCTGCACTTTCAAATATTAAATTAATTAATGATTACATGGGCAGCGATTTACTCCATCGCTATTGGCAGAAACGCTCAGCTTTTCTTGGGCGTTGCACTTCGCCGGCTTAACGCGAGCGACTCACGAATCGTCTGCTTTTTTCTCTCCCTGCTTTTTCCCTCTTCCACGTAGGACTCCAACTGACGTGGAAGCTATTTCGCCTGCTGAGTATACACCATTATACTTGCTCTAAGCTAGCCCATGCTCCTCCGTCCTCCCAAGCCTGGCTTTCGCAATAACTCAGCACGTACGCCGTCCTACGATTCAAGGTAGCTCCATATTTTCTTTTTTCACAGAGCCGTTGCCGCCAAAAAAGCATACTTAGTATGTAGCAGCTGCCGAACGATCACTCCTAGTATACTAAAAATCAAATGCTTGAGTGGCATTCACCGAATCCAAATACTAACTGAGCATTCCTGCAATGACTTTCACAGGGAAGAAAAAACACAAGTCAGCGATAATCTCTGCAGCTGTTGCTCCTTTTATCCTAGTGCTGGTGGTTTCAGTTTTTCTTTTCATTGGTTTCAAGTTAAGGAAGGACCAAAACGGTGGGAAGCATATGCCTTTTATTCTTGCACTTTGGAGTGTGTAATTAAGATTTCAGTTTGCTGACGATGCTACTTATATCTTTTTGCAGCACGAGCCGCCATAGTCCCAAGGTCAACACCTGCAACTATGAAAGCTGAAGGAGGGAAATGTGCCATCTTCGATTTACTCACCCTCCAAGAGGCAACCAACAACTTCCATTCTGACAATAAGCTTGGAGAGGGTGGGTTCGGTACCGTATATAGGGTAAGCACCAAATATTATGTGAGAGAGTGAAACAGCAGCATGTCCTCAAAATTCTTGGCTAAAATGTAACATTTACAGGGAGTGCTCTCTGATGGCCAGCAAATAGCAGTGAAGTTGTCCCGGGGTGTTAATAACGAGGGGCTGAGCCAGTTGCATAATGAAGTGCAACTACTGGCTGTCCTTCAGCACAAAAATCTTGTCCGTCTACTAGGGTTCTGCTCACATCAGGATGAGATTATGCTTGTTTATGAACACGTGATCAATGGAAGCCTTGACGAATATCTATTCGGTACTAATTTTCGAAGTCACTAGCATTTAATAACTTCATTCGAAACTGATAAATCTTTTTAAGTTTGTATAGCCAGTAACCTTTTTTGTGGGAAAAATAGTAATATATTTTAATAGGAACTAATAGATCAACTGTCTTGCATGTCCTACTACAAATATGGAAGCAATATTTATTCTAGGTTATGATGGTTACTTTAGCTGTGTTATGCCACTTTTCAGTAAAATTTTCAAGTGTCCTATATTTTAGTGATGAAAACTACTCAAGTTTAACTACGCCTACAATGTCTCGAGAATCAAATATAAATCACATAAGGATGAAGCACCATAGGTAGCAGAAAAAATACTCTCTCTCTCTCTCTCTCTCAAATTCTTTTTGCGGCATACTAGGATTATGTAAGAAGAAAATTTCTACTTGCGGTATGCGCATTAAGTTCCTACATATCATTTTTTTCCAAAAATTTTATATATGATGGAACAAATTTAGTATTGAAAATAGTTTGAAAAGCAATTAAACATGCACATTACCTGAATTTCTATCTACTGAAATACATTTAATTAATTCATCAACACGTTACTGATATAGATACTACTAAGGGAAGTATCCTAAGTTGGGAGCAACGATACAATATCATTCTTGGAATTGCAAAGGGAATATTGTATCTCCACGAAGATTCAAGAATAAGGATGATTCACCGAGATTTGAAAGCAAATAACATCTTGCTTGATGAAAACATGAACCCGAAAGTTGCGGACTTTGGACTAGCAAGGCTATTTAGAAGTGATCATACCGAGACCAAGACGGCACATGTTGTTGGAACATAGTAAGCTGTTTAATCCTCTAACTAACACCGCATATGAGAATATTGCACTATAAAGAGTCTAATACAAATCATTGACATCATTGCAGTGGATATATGGCACCAGAATATGTAATGTTTGGGAATGTATCACCCAAAGCTGACGTTTTCAGCTTTGGTGTTTTACTCCTAGAGATTGTTACGGGGAGAAGGAATGGTAGTTCCAACGATCCGAACAATGATGTGTACCTCCTAATAACCGATGTAAGCTTATATGGTTTGTCATTTTATAGTTGATAAATTGGTGAACTGATGCAAGCAGCACATGTAGTCTGATGGGATACATCTAATAGGTCTGGAACTATTGGACCCAGGGGAGGGCGTTGCAACTTGTTCAACATTCACAGGAGGAATATTCAGAAAGCAAAGCTCTGCGATGCATCCACATAGGTCTTCTTTGCGTGCAGCAACATCCAAACGACAGGCCAGAAATATCTTCAGTCGTTCTAATGCTAACCAGGAGCAGAATAGAGCTCCAGCCACCACGGCGGCCTGCATTCTTCTTCGGAAATGATGAGTTTGATGGCATGGCGGAGGCTAATTTTTCTTTGAACAATGTAACTAATACTGATCCCTATCCTAGATAACTGGAAGGATACATATGAATATAGAAGTTTGAGAAATAGTTGTCCAAATGTCTTCAGTTGCAGCCCATAAGAGCCGTAGCGGTTGAAATTAAAATTATGGGTTTCACAGGCTTCCAATCCTGAGGTTAGGAGTTCATTTTGGCCGGAAGACAGGAAACTGATCTGGTGAACAGTATGAAATAAAATATGATGATTTGTTAGATAGAGCTGGAGTGGAGGAGGACGCTATACCAGTGCTTAGTCCTGTCCAAACGGGCCGACATGGCATGGCACGGCCCAGGCCTTAAAAGGCCCAGCATGTTTAATTTAGGGCTGGCACGGCCCACAGCTAATTTTGTGCCACGCCGGGCCGGCCATGGGGCCTGCCCCTTGGCCTTTAGCACGGCACGCGGGGACTTAAGTGTGTCGTGCCAGCAGCCCTTTAGGCCCTCCAGGCCCCAAAAGGCTCACTAGGCACGAAGGCCCTGTCAAGCATGAAATTTGGTCACACTGGTTTTTAACAAAGTTAACCATGAATCAGACGAAAAAAATCAGAAAATGTCACAAAAACACAGAAGATATTGGCCAAACGAAACATAAATTAGATTACGAGTTGGCTGCCTCATTAAAAACCCTCGGCCTTGAATGGGAAAAGGAGTACAACCAGCTTCAATGCATCAGATTACAAAGTTCCAGCACCCAAAATAAAATTACGCCACTAAAGATCATCAACTAAGTCACAGGAGCAGCAGCATCACCACCTGTAACGCCATCACTAGCACAAACAGGAACACCATCATCCATGTAGAGATTCGCAAACATCTTCTCAAGCTCCACATGATGCTTCTCCATGCTATGCTGCTCTCAATCTTCGCCCATGTGCCAGTCCTTCAAGCAAGTAAGCACCTCCACCATGTCAATAGTCAAGTTGCGACGTCTTTCTTCAAGCAACCTGCCAGAAAGGCTAAAAACAGACTCCGAACTGATTGTGGAAACAGGAACAATCAAAAGATCTTTAGCAAGCATAGATAAGACACGGTATATTTGCATGTGAACATTCCAGCAAGGCAAGACATCAAGCTCATCATTATCAGCAAAGATAGTGTCGGGGAAGATCACCACCTTACCCCAATGGGCCGGCCCAGAAGGAAACAGGCCTAACAAGGCCTCGGAGCAAGCGCCACAAGGCCCAAAGAAGCACTTGGTGGGGAGGATTTGGCCCAAGGCCCAACAAGGGCATGAAGAAGGAATTAGGCCCAAGAGTGGATAGATTAGAAAGGGCATAAGTGTAACTTGTGTGGGCTGATAGTGACAATTACGGTTGAGAGAGTATGGGCTATAAATACTCTCTCAGCCCATCACATCAGCAGATTTGAACTCTCCCCGTAACATCGTTGTAACAGAAATGAGAGCCATCGTAGGGGGTCCTTCGTGACTCTCTCAACCACTCGATTCCTTCGTAGTCTTCCTGTTCCTCTTCATTAGTCCTAGCCCAAGGACCTTCGTAGTCCCGTAGCCCACTAATACCTCCGGGACACCTTGGGCTGGCCCAATCCTCGTTGCTTGTGGCCTTCGTAACCACAACAGCTGGCGCCGTCCGTGGGGAGCGAACAGGAAAAGCCTACGTAATGGTCGGAGGATATACCGGAAGTCGAAGGATCGGTGACCCTCGGGGTTCCACAACAGCGGAGCCAGGGGGCACGAGTGGCTCAAGAGGAAGGCGTACTTGTACAAGCCGACATGACCGAAGGGGTAGCCAATGAAGGAACTTCAGCTGGAACAGAAGGGGGCCGTGAAGCGTCGGTGCGAGTCACCCCGAAGGACCTCGGGTCGCAGCGGGATCGTCCGGACTTGGAAAGACAAAGCCAAGAAAGAGAGCGTGAAGAGCAAGCTCGAAGGGAAGACAATGCCGGGCTTCTTGCCGAGCGTGAAGGTCAAACTCGAAGGGAAGACAATGCCGGGCTTCTTGCCGAGCGCGAAGCTCAAGCTCGAAGGGAAGACAATGCCGGGCTTCTTGCAGAGTGTGAAGGCCAAGCCCGAAGGGAAGACAATGCCGGGATTCTCGCAGAGCGTGAAGAGCAAACTCGAAGGGAAGAACATCAAAGGCTACTCGGGGATCCCGAGGAACGAGGCTCGAAGAGAGGAGCGAGTGAGTCTTCTCGTAGCTCAACCGGAAGTATAGTACAACCAAAGGAAATTTATCGAAGAGCACGAGTTGAGGAAACGAGCCATGGAAAACTTCGCAAGGCAAGAAGAAGGGTACAAGGAGAGGCTGGAAGCTGTCATAAAGACTCGGGAGTTACTGACAAGGTAGCTGGAGGTTCTCAAGAGAGCAAACATGTCGAACGTAGGGTCCCAGCTCACGAAGTCTTTCAAGAGTTGTCTCCGCAAGATCAAGGGCTCGGGCAGATAATACAGACCTCGGCAGGACCCGTTACCAAGGTGAAATGCTTTCCCTTCGGCTGCAGGTCCGGACGAGGGGGTCGAGGTAGACCCTTCTTTGCCCTTGACATGGGAGCCGCGAGACAGCGGTCCGGCCGCATCGGTTGGCAAACTTCCGGTTCTGACGAGGGACAAGCTGATCTAAAAGAGTTCTTCATCCGTTATGAAACGAGTGGTTGAGTCCGTGGCGGAGGAAATGCCATTAAAGCAAGGGTGTTACCATTGGCACTGGAAGGCATAGCAAGCACTTGGTACTCCAGGTTGCCAGCTGGATCTATCAGCTCTTGGGGACAGCTAAAAAAGCCCTATCGGTGCACTTTCGTGGATCTCACCCGAAGGAGCTAAACAGTGGAGATCTAGCCGCGTGTTGTCAAAGAGAAGGGGAAACACCGGCACAGTTCACTAAGAGGTTTATGCATCCGAAGTGTCGGGTGGTTGACGTACCAGAACCAATTGTCATAGAATCTGTAGCAATGGGCCTTCATATCCGTGAAGCCCGAAGAAGAATCAAGGAAAAGCGACCGCAAACTCTGGACCACCCGCTTCGGATATTGGAAGGTCAAGTGAGGGTAGAGGAAGATATACAAAATACCAAGGCAGGTTGGCGTCATCGGTCGACCGAAGAGGGGAGAAGCGTGCGAGATGAGTTCGGGCATGAGGGGAACCAGCAGAAGATGTCAAGGAATGTATATAACGTGGAGCAAGATTTCCCTCAGCAAGAAAATCATCCTTCGGAACAATCGTAGGGGTCGTCTCGGTCAGGCGGCAACGGAGGAAGTGGCCGAGACAGAGGCCGAGACAGGAATTTCTCGGGGAACAGGCCACAAGGCTTCTTTTGCTATTATCATGGTTCAGGGGCAAATCACACTACCAACAATTGTGAAGAAATCAAGGCGATGTGTGCGGCAAGGCGGAAGGGGCAATCCGACTTCGCAAGCGCTGCCACCACCACCGCCTCTACCATTCCCAATCCCTTATGTCTCACCCCTGTATGCTCCGTCCTACGGGTCAGCACAGCTGGCTCATTATCCACCGCCAGCATAGCTTGAGCAGGCATCGTCCGTCTCTCCAACAGTCCGAACTCCTAAGGCTCATCGGTCAGGATCAAGGGTGATGCATCAAGCCTCGTCGGTGGAACCAGCTCGGTATGCGTGTAGTCAAGGATCCAAGGGGATGATCCTCATGATCACCGGAGGAAATAGCAGGGATTTTCCATCCAAGAGACAACGCAGAGACTACATCGGGCAGGTCGCTCACGTGGCTGCTTGTCCGCCGATTGGACTCCACAAATGGATGGATGTGTCGGTGGCCTTTTCAGCAGCTGACTTCGGGCTAATGATTTATCCGCATGATGATGCCTTTGTGATGAGGATCGATATTCATGGCTTTGATGTGCACAAAATTCTGGTTGACGGAGGCAGTTCAGCGAGATGTGTTGCTATGGAATACCTTGGAGAAAATGAGATTTACTCGAGGCAGACTTGCAACCTTCTTACACTCCCCTGCAGGGCTTCGGAGGGCAGCCAATTCATCCCATAGGCTGCATCACCCTCAAGGTCTCGTTCTCCGGATCCAATGGACAAGGGGGAGTCGAACCGAGGATATCAAATTTGATGTAATAGAGAAGATATATCCATATAATGTGCTGTTGGGTCGAAGGGTCATCAATAAGTTTCTGGCCATCATCCACCATGACTATCTCTGTATGAAAATACCAGGACCGGAGGGGGTCATCACCTTATACGGGGATCAGGCTGAGGCAAGGAGGCTCGAAGTCGACATGGCTCCTGTGCAGTGTCACATCAATGTTATCGGCAAAAGTGAAGGCACCCCGGCCCTGTGGAACTTCCCACTGCACCTAAGTATATGCCGAAGGTACAGCCACAAGAAGGTACGAAGGAGGTGGTATTATGTGTGGATCGGCCTGATCGGATCTGTCTGGATTGGATGTGGGTTATCCGAGGAAAGAGAAGCGGAGCTCCTACGGTTTATAAGGAACAATGCTGATGTCTTCGCCTGGTCATCAAAAGACATCCCCGGAATTGACAAAGCCGTAGCTGTGCACGAGACTAGTTGATCCGTGAGAAAAGTCTTGAGAGCCTATTAAGCTGCCAGGTGTAAGCGGGTCCGGCTCGGAGCGGCGGGACGTTACAACTATTATTCTCGATAACCGATAAGTGACACGGACATAACCACTACTACAATCAGGGCATTTGGTGAGTAATTACGGGCATAAGAAAGTTTGTTATTGCTGATCGATGACATCATCATAGACGATATTATTACAATAAACACTATAATATCCAGCGTTGATGACATCAAAGTGGTCCGCTATTGAAAATGGACAGCAATATCAGGCTTAGTGACGTCATTGTAGCTTGATATTAAAAATGTCACTCCAATTACAGGCATAGTGACATCATCTTCGATCCAATATTGTGCACCCAAACCCAACTGCAGGCCCATATCAGTCCCTTACTAGATATACTTGTTTCTCCACTCCAAACCTTAGGTCCTTAGTCATTCTCTCCTTCCACGGCACCGCACCTCTCTCTCTCTCTCTCTCTCTCTCTCTCTCTCTCTCAATGTTGCGCTGCACCCCACCCCGGTGAGGCGGCCCTCCGCGGCGTAGCCCTAGCGCTACTCCTCGATGTTCGCTCCTTCCTTGACCTCCGCAAACTCCCCGGCCGGCACTGTCGCGGCGCTCCTCACCGGCGCCGCTACCTCCTCTCGTCACCTCCCCGACCTCTGCTCTGTCCATTGCCGCCGCTCCTCCCCGGCCTCGGCCCCCTTCCAAGTGGCCCGACGTTGCGCTCCTCCTCGGCCTCCGCCCCTCCGCGGCTGGCCCTCGGCAGATCCGACGAGGGGGTGGCAGATCCGGTCGGCTCCTCCATGTGGGGCCCCTCCCCATGGCCGTATCTTGCTCCTCCATGCGTGGGGTCCCTCTCCACAGCAGGATACATAAAAGAGGTGGCCAGAACTGGCTCCTCCACGTGGCAGCCCCCTCCCCACAGCCGGATCCAGCAAGGGGATGATTTCGGGCCTCGCGACCACGTGTATTTTTTTATTTATTTCTATATCACTGTAATAATGGACGATCTAACCGGTATTGAATAACGTTTACATAGTGTTACAGTGTTTTTTTTTGGCCGACAGTGTAGGCTCAATATGCAGTAGTAGTGAGCTATCCTTGTCAAACTGCCACACCAAGAAGAATGCCGTCTACAGCATTGAACCAATCAGCTCATAGGCCACCAGTTGAGCCCCGCAGCAACCGATCAATATTTAATTTGCAACATTGAACCAATCAGCTCATAGGCCACCGGTTGAGCCCCGCAGCAACCGATCAATATTGAAATTGCTGCCAGCGGAGTGAAGAACGGCGGTATCGCATTTTCTCATCACTTCATGATTATCTCGTCAACGGTCCTGGGGGCTGCTAAGTGCTAACACATCCCAACACAGTCAAACGACTAGCCGTCGACCACATTAAACATACACTATATACGGTTGGCTCGACGGGGACATTTCCATGCACGGTCCAAACTAGGGCAACATAGCGGCTCTAATTCTTCGCTTCCAAAGCTCTGCATCCACACACGGCCACACCTGACATACCTGGCGCCATGGCCACAGGCGGTCCCCACTGCAGAGTTTCATTCCTCCTTCCCGTCGCCGCCGCTCTACTGGTGCAGGTGGCGGGCGCGCTGGCGCCACCGTGGGAAATCTGCGGCACCGGCAGCAACTATACGAGCAACAGCACCTACCAGTCCAACATCAAGCTCCTCTCCGCCACGCTCCCCAGAGACGTGTCCTCCTCCCGCGACCTCTTCGCCAAGGCCAGCGTCGGCGCCGTCCCCGACGTGGTGTACGCGCTCGCGCTGTGCCGCGGCGACGTGAACGCCTCCGCCTGCGCGTCCTGCGTCGCCACCGCGTTCAATGACGCGCAGCAGCTGTGCGCCTTGAACAAGGACGCCACCGTCTACTATGACGAATGCTACCTCAGCTTCTCCGGCGAAAACTTCCTCGACGGCATTCGCAACGTGGGACGACCCTTCATCCTCATGAGTGTGGCGCACGTCGTCACCTCGAATGTGCGGGCGTTTGACGCCGCCGTCGCCGCGCTCCTCAACGCCACGGGTGAACACGCAGCGGCCAACTCCACCAGGCGGTTCGCAACCGGGGAGCAGGACTACGACCGTCGCAGCTACCCAACTATCTACGGGCTCACTCAGTGCACGCCGGACCTGTCGCCGGACGAGTGCCGGAGCTGCCTTGCGGGCTTGTTTGGGATGATGCCCAAGTACCTCAGCGGGCGGCTAGGAGGGAGGATGATGACGGTGCGGTGCAATTTCAGGTACGAGGTCTATTACTTCCTCTCCGATGTAGCATCATTGGGGCCAGCACCTGCACCGTCCCCTGGTCCGGTCAACATGACGCCGGAGGCGGCGACCCCACCTGGTGAGATATCGATATACTTATATCGGATACACATTTTAGGTTGTTATTTTCAGCAGCGGGCTAGGGATGGGCTTAATGGGCGTGTACATTTTTTAGAACTTCATACGGTTGAAAAATGCTAAGACTTGCTGCATACCGTCGTCATCTCTCATCAATACTGCGCGCGGTATCTGTTTGCAGGAAGATCAAGAAAAAGAACTAGGATGGTCCTTGCAATTGCATTGCCAATAATTTCTGCCGTTCTAGCAGTCACTCTGGTGTGTCTTTGTTTGTTAAGGACCAGGAGGAGAGCATTACGAGCACATCCACAATCTGGTAAGTTGCCTTGGAAACTTGAAATTGTGAATGATCTGTAGAGAAAAGCTTTTGATAATCAGGAGCTTCCACAGCCCGTCCACCATATTATTACAGGGGACAAATAGTCCATGTATATTTGATTATTCTGGCTGTTTTATATATTATTGTCTTGTCTTCATTTAACATAAGGTTTTAAATTATGAAAATTTCTAAATTATGTCACAATATGTTTCGGTTCAACAGATTCAACAAATTCTGAGGAGATTGAAAGCAACGATGATTCACTAATTCTCAACATATCAACAATACGTGCTGCAACCGGTAACTTTGCTGAGGTTAATAAGCTCGGTGAAGGAGGTTTTGGTACAGTTTATAAGGTTGTCACCTATTCATACGACACATAAATCAACAGTATAGTTACAACATAAGCAATTAAAGGAACATGGCACTTCTGCAGGGCATCCTTCCTGGTGGTCAAGAAATAGCTGTGAAGCGACTCTCACGGAGTCCAGGGCAGGGGACACAACAGATGAAAAATGAGTTAGCTTTGGTTTCCAAGCTTCAACACAAGAATCTTGTCAGGGTCATTGGTGCTTGTTTGCAACAATATGAGAAACTGCTTGTGTATGAATACATGCCCAATAGAAGCATGGACGCCATTCTTTACGGTACGATTATACAGCACTACTTTTTTGGTAACATAAATTCTACAAATATTTAACACTAGTATAATGACATGATTATTGTTAATGTACTACTAGATATTGAGAAAAGGATGCATCTAGATTGGAGAAAGAGATCAAAGATAATAAATGGCATTGCACGAGGATTACAGTATCTCCATGAGGATTCTCAGTTCAAGATTGTTCACCGAGACCTTAAAGCAAGCAATGTCCTACTAGACTCTGATTATACTCCTAAGATTTCTGGTTTTGGATTGGCAAGGCTCTTCGGAAGGGATCGATCACAGGAGGTCACAAAGGATGTCATTAGAACATAGTAAGTTATTAGTTTTTAGTGGGGCACTCAAATTTTTGCTATTCACGTAATCAAGCAACAATGTTGACTACATAGAAGTCCTTATGTTCAGTATTAGGAATGTGTTAGCTAATAGCAGTCATCCATCTCCATGTTGCAGCGGATATATGGCACCAGAGTATGCCATGCATGGCCATTACTCTATAAAATCAGATGTATTTAGTTTGGGTATTTTGATTTTCGAAATTTTAACGACAAAAAGAAGCAGCGGATCCTTTTACTTGGAGCAATCTATGGACATGTTAAGCCCAGTAAGTCAATATACTACTCTCAAACTCTGTCAAATAATACTATGCTGCAAAAATTCTAACACAATTTGCAAACAGGTGCAGGTGTGGGAGCACTGGACCGAAGGAACAGTTCTTGATATGATCGATTCGTCTCTTAGCGGTAAGGCTCCGGTGGATCAGATGCTCAAGTGTATTCATATCGGGCTATTGTGTGTTCAGGATAACCCACTTGATAGACCCACAATGTCAACAGTAAATGTCATGCTTAGCAGCAGTTCTGTCTCTCTACCTACTCCGTTAAAGCCTATTTGCTCAGAGTCACACCCTAGAGGTAACCAGTCTGCTGAGTTACCACAGGCATTGCCCCGAAATGATGTTTTAGTTTCCGAACTGGAAACAATATGAGTTCTAAACTCACCATGTTCCGGAAGCAACTGTATTATTACTAACAAATTTAAGAATGGCATGCCATCCTTGATTAATTAATTTTTCATGTTGAGCATATCTTCATATATTGCATGTCTTCTCCATCACTTTCTAGTAAGAAATCCAAGTACATCAAAATGTGTATTGAGACTGTCAGGCACTAACAAAGGCTGCAACATTCTAGTGGTGCATCATGTGTTCCTTCAAAGTTCTGTGGTATATATATATATATGAAGAGAGAGAGAGAGAGGGAGGGAGGGAGGGAGAGAGATAGAGATTTGTGAAATTTCACCTCAATGATCTAAACATCGGGCATGAGCAAGAAGTAGATTGGAGGTTTGCATTCTTTTCCTCGTCTGGGCCCGATGGAGTGGAGACTAGTGGAAAGTCACACCGGACATCACTTTAATAACATTTTCTAGCAAACAGACACAAAGCCTAATGGTTCAGTGGCCTGTACCGCTAAGGTCCCGAGTTCAACTCTCAGAGGAGCAAAATTTCAGGGTGGGGTAAAAAAATCCCCTTGCCTCTCTCTGCATCCAAATCATATCGTCGAAGTCGCATCTAGGGACCTGGAAGCGATGGAACCCAATGGTGACCCTAGCCCAGATTCTCACAAGGTTACATGCCCCCATGAGGGGAGGGGCTGGGGGTCAGGGGTTTTATCAATCTACGTGAGAATATCTTCTTCTTAGTATAATGCAAGTTTTAATAATGTTTACCTAATACAAAACAAAATCCATTGAGTCAACCTAAACGAGTTCCAATGCATCATTTGGAAGCATTCGACGACTGAAAGGTGTCATCACTCACCACAGGGTGACACCATAACATGTGAAAGGATATAGGCTCTAGCCTAATGAGTGTGTCATCCAATGGGTATTGTGTGATGGCCCAGTAGATCTGTCTCATGGCGAGGAAACAAGCATGAGCAAGACGATATGGAGAAACAAGTGCTCATGACTTATTTTAAGCTCGTGAGACAAGATTTGGGTGATTACATGTAAGACTCCTCGGATGTATTTAATGATGAAGGTGAGAACAACATATTGGGGCTACATTTTCTTGTTCTTCACTCAATGTTCTGTCTTGCAAAATAGACGTCACCTTCATAACCTTGTGGTACCTGTAAGTAACTCCGCCGATCCTTTTTGTCTTTTGAAATACATTTAAACATATTATCGTAATACTAATTGATTTATTTTGTAGCATCAATTCTGCATTTAAACAAAAGAAAACTACCAGAAAAGATTGGAAGCTCACATACCTCAACCTGACCTTAATAAATCAAAGTGCGATCAACCCACAGATAAATGAGGAAGAACTAACATACAAAGAAAGATAAGACACAACAAGTTCAATCAAATTATGGGGTTTTTTATGTAATTATCTCTAGGATAACCTGCAGGAATTTGCCATGACCTCCTCGTCGTGGGGGTAGCCAAGGCTTGTGAGCTGGACCATGCAGCAAAAGCGTTTGTGCCCGCTGCCCGGTGCATGCATGGTGTCACAGAACCCACTTTGTCCTACGACAGAAATCAGACCACACTAGGGAAATTCCCTCACAACAACAACGATTTAGTACTCAGGGATACACTTGGATGTATGCGATGGATCTATTTTCGCTTTGGAATAGCCAAAAGACATCTGTTTGAATGGGAAAGTCCGTGGAATACAAATAGCAGTCTATCTATTATTTTTATATTAGAAGGTTAAAAGGAGCCACCACACTCGCTCTCAACGCCACGAAATTACCACGTTAATTGGGAAAAAGAGAGATATAGACCGTTGGATTTTATGAGGATTTAGCGGTCTAGATGAAGCCAAATATTCCATGTTCAACTTTAGTTCAGAAATAGGAAAATCGAACTAAAAAAAGCTGAAAAATAGTTTATGTCCGTCTCCAATTCATAAATAAGAAATTTCGGAATAAAAACAATCAATAAATTTGGAAGCCAAATATTCCATGTTCAACTTCAGTTTAGAAATAGGAAATTTGAAATAAAATACTGAAAAATAGTTCGTGTCCATCTTCAAGTCAAGAATCTCAAATGTATTGCCCATATTTTGTTTTAGAAAAGGAGTAGTTCTCCCTTTTTTAAGAGCAGTAAGAAGGTAATGCTGAAAGCGGTAACAATGTAATAAAAAGTCAACAGGCATGCAGTCATCCGTGTCGATCACAAAGCATCTTCAAATATCCTCTGTCCGAATAAGTAACTGGGAACAAGTTCTCTATGCTTAAAGAAAACTTGGCACACATTGCCTGGACCTTGAACCCAGTTGCGTGGTTTGCCTTCAGTGTTCAAGCCAGTTTTGTTCATGTTTGCCAAAGGATTCGATGCTTACATCCAGGTGCTTACTATTGGAGCTTGCGCGTTGGTTTGTCGTTGGCATCACAATGCAATTCACGAGCAATTTAGTGTTCTACTCGGGTGACAAAAAATGGGACACAGCTTTATAAATGACATGGCATCGATGATAGATTCAGTCTTTCAGCATGGATTTCCAATCTGTTATCCACAACCCACATTTTATTTTTGAAAAGGAGTAATTCTCCCTTTTTTTAAATTAGAGGCAAGAAAAGCTTCATACGAAGCTATTCTTGATTGATTATGTTGATTTGATAAACAATGTTTTCTTGCCGGAATAGCTGATCTAGCTAATGTGGCATTATCTGGTCGGATGTAGCGTGCATAACTATACATTTTATAGCTCCAAAATTTATTTAATATGAATTTTACGGTTGAAAATTATTGTTTAAATGGTGATAGTTTTTCTCTTCCTTAATTGACAATATAATTTCCGGCCTTGGATCCCTTTACGGTTGAGAGAGCGGCTCTCAGTAGAAGTCCATGGATGCACTGTAGACTATTAACTAAGAGTACCGCTATAGGTCCAATCCGATTGTCCTACTCATGTCCAACTCAAGCTATTATAGAAACTATATATCATCATTTGAAAATTTTAAACACTTGGTTGCCATATATTCATCCAGTCGGAACAAAGTTGGACATTCGGGTTGGCTCTATAGCATTTCCCATTAACTAAATAGCAGCACTGATACTGGAAGATGTGAGGACAATATAATATATGAGGATTGTGTTATGAAATTTGATTTCACCTGAAACAAACATGTAGCTGATAAGCGGTGTTTTATTGCAGTTAAATAACCATTTATTTAGTTTAGAACAACTAACAATAAGCACATGCACTTCAGTTGGTACTATGTGGATGGGACTTTTAATCCCGAGAAGATAAAGTGAGATATATATATTGTTGAGCAATGTGGTTATTGCACACCTTTCTCACAACAACTACTTTCTATGACTGATAACATAAGATGTGATATAGATGTTAATAAGGTGGGAGATAAGTTTGTTGAATGTATGTTCTTAATTTTAGACCCGACTTCAATTATTTGCATTAAAACTATGACATTTCTAGCCGCGCAAACTGCGCGGGTTACCTTCGAGCACGTCCCTTTTTTTTTTGCATAAAGTTAGAACTTGGGCCACACTTTTTGTCCAAAAGAAAAGACTTCTTGCCCATGGTGGCCATTTTTGAACGTAGTGACTCACTCGTACAAGATTTATCACATTTCCTCTCAGCTGTAAATTCAAAGTTATTCCGGTCTCCCGCGCGCGGCTAACATTGCTGCAGCCAATTATGTGCATTTGTGTACCGAGAAAAAAAAACCTCGGTCATTTTCCGGTCAGCGAAAACGAAATGTACGTGCTACTACCCAATTATATGTGCGTGCGGACCGGGCCGAGCACTTTTGAGTTTTGACCAGACACCAGTACACGGTTTCTATATAACGTCAAAAATAGCAACTGGCGCGTCCGCTCGTCCACCTTTTTTATATATAAAAACTCATCCACCTTGGCTGCTATCTACTAATAGCAAGTAGTAGCAACTGTGTTGTGTGGAAGAAAAGTATGCCGCCGCCCCTCTGCCGCGCGATGACGTTGCTTGCCAGCCGCTATGCCGTTGCCACCACCGCCTTCGCTCTGGCCCTGCTGCTACTACTGCCACCGGCCATGGCGTCAACATCCTCTATCTGCGACCGCACCGCATACCGGCCCAACGGGACGTTCCAAGCGAACCTCAACCTCCTCGCGGCCACGCTCCCCAGCAATGCCTCCGCCTCGCCGGCGGGGTTCGCCACGGCATCCGTCGGCTCGGTGCCCGACCAGGCCAACGGGCTGGCCCTCTGCCGCGGCGACACAAACGCGTCCACCTGCGCCGCCTGCCTCGCTTCTGCGTTCATGGACGCGCAGCAGGCTTGCCCCTTGGACAAGGGCGTTACCGTCTGCCGGGATGCCTGCCTCCTCCGCTTCGCCAGCAGGCAATTCCTTGACTTCCTCAAGCAGGACCAGTGGCTCACGTCGGAGATAGCGTATGTATTATCACCTCTACGATTTCTGATTTTCATGTCCTGACATGGACGACGGCTTCCGGTTTCAAACACATTTACGATGTGTTCTTTCTTACCCGAGAAATACTTCAGAGAATATAGTGACATGTGTCCACCCCTGCAGTACTGGGATCGACACGGCTGTCGGGAGCGTCAACGCGTCGGCTGCCTGGTTCACTGCCGCCATTGGGGCCATCTACACAGACCTGGTCAACAGCGCTGTTGCGGCGACCAATTCGACGAGGAAGTTCTTCGCCACAGCGGAGATGGCATTCAACCCCAAGATCTACGGGCTCGCGCAGTGCACACCGGACCTGACGCCGGGACAGTGTCGGGGCTGTCTGGCGTCCCTCCAGTCGCAGACAATTTCTCAGTACATGAGAGGGCGCCCCCGTCAAATAGCGCTTGGGCGGTGTGGTGCATTCTGCGTTACAGCGTGTCGCCGGTCTACGAGGGCCCGGCGATGCTGCAGCTTGCCGCGCCGCCGGAACCAGCAACCACGCCTTCCCCTGCGACTCCAGAGTCCGGAACAGGTAGCACACACTGACTAATGATTATCTTCCACTACACAAAATATTTGTGTCCAGTCATCATGTTTCCAGGCTGCAAAAATAATTAACTTCAGTTAACTCTCGACTACTGCTAAAAATCTACAAAATCATAGTCATCAGCTCCTCACAATAATGTTCCTAGTAGTTTCAAAGTTGTGCTGACTGAAAATCATGTTTGGTGTGCGCAGGGAGGAAGCAGATTGTACCAGGCATCTTGGTGGCCATTGCTGCATCCATACTGTTATAGTATAATCTTGTATATCCCGTATTTATCCGGAGAGACGTCTTGTCCCTCCCACACACACACACACACACACATCTAAAATTATTGAGCACCACAGTTTTCTTAGAATAATTTTATAGATCTAAACAATGTTAGAATCCATAGATCAAAATAAAATTAGAAGCGTTAATGATGCCTCGTATTGATCTATCATATTATGTGAATATCTTGAGTTCATTTGCTTCATCTCCTACCTAGCTCCACTGTAATCATGTGTACCGTGTATTGCTTATCTTCCTAAGACTATATCTCTCATGGTATTTTGTCCATGCACTAGCTCTTTATTGCTCCGGGTTTATAGTGATATATACTAGCTGCATTTATCATCCCTCTAATTCTCGATTTCTTTTTGTCAAACAAGAATTTTTTGTCTGCTTCTCAGTCTACCATGAGAGGTAAGGGAGATTAGATGGTTATGGTGGTTGCTTAAGAATTTTAGTGTTTTTGTTTTTATGTGGACTCATTTTTTATGCGATTGTACATGTGCTCTAAGTATTACTTGTCAGTTGTCACCCCATGAAGCATGACCTTAATAAAGGTATTGGTGTTGATGTTTCTTATAAATGAACACATATACATGATGTATTGGTGTTGATGTTTCTGATTGGACGATTACAAAATGCATATATGAGCTCCACCAACTTGTCCATATTTCTAAATGTACCTATTTAGACCTAGTGCTTTTATTGATACAAGTTATATTCATAAATTATTATACCATCTTAGAATATATTCCCATGTTCAAAACTATAAACTTTTTTGAGTTTCCTAAAAGTCCAATTTTGTTGGCATTAAATGTTAATGTCATATAATGGATTACATTTGGTAATGTTAACTTATGAGATTAATTAATTCATTGATAAACCAACTACCATACTATGAAACAATTTATATTTAAAAGGAAAAAGCCCATTTTACTCCCCGAACAATCTATTTGTCCAAATTACACCCCGAATAAAATATTGGCTCACTTTACTCCCTCAAACAGCTTAAGTTGGTACAATTTACTCCCTTATGCAATTTCTATTTTTTATTTCACTTTTTAGATCTGAGTTTAGTGCTTAAATTTTGCACAACCATAACTTTCATTGAACCATACATTAAAAAGATATAATATATATATTAAACATATTTTTATAGTTTATTAGCATCAAATATCATCTTAATAATATAGTTGTAAAATTGTATACAAAATATTTAACGAAAAATATAAAATAATTTTTTTATATAGAGAATGGTATCATCTGTCATCATGCAAAATTTGAGCTTCAAATTCAAATCGTAAAAGAGAGACAAACAAGAGAAATTGCATAAGGGAGTAGATTGAGCCAAGTTAAATTGTTTGAGGGAGTAAAGTGAGCTAAAATTTTGTTTGGAGTGTAATTTAGACAAAGTGGATTGTTCGGGGAGTAAAATAGAATTTCTTATTTTAAATAACTAAAATTTACAATTAAAATTAGAATTGTAAAAGGCTGACTTCAGTAAAATTTAGAAACAGAGGGAGTGCATATCTAGTGGTCCACCAAAATTTTGCCTACGTATTTATAAAAATGATAAAAATAGCTATTATATAAAATCTAATAAAAAATACTTAAGGGTAAATTCATCTTTTCTGCTAGCAATTATAACCATCCACTCATGAAAGTGGCCAGCATCTCCAACAGCTCCCAATAATTTTACTCCCAAAAGACTGGTTTTAGAGAGTTGCTATATCTATTGGGAGTAAAAAAAGACATGCACTCCAACCGTTCCCAATAATCGTTTCCTAAATAGTTCAAATATCCTTTGGGGAGTAAGAATTAGGTGGCTAAATGTAGCAACCTTTAGACCATGAGTTGGGAGTTGGTAAATTTAACAACCTCGTATAGGGAACAGTTGGAGAATGGTTTTAACTAATCACATCCTAAATTTTCATTTAGAAACCTCATTTAGGGAACGGTTGGAGATGCTCTAAGCATAAAATTTTGAACTCAAGACCACTAAGGAAATTGAAATTTTTTCATGGCCAATAAGGAAACAATTTTTTTTTTGGCCATTAAGGAATTTTCCCATTAATTAACACCTGATTAGGAGAGAGGGAACGCATAAAGTCACATACGGAACTTTCTTCGTAGCGTAACACAAAATTTAGTATGTGCATACTTTCCCTTAATTTTTTTTGAGCACAAGACTTTCGCTTAATATAATCAGCATCACAGGACAGTGAACATTTGGGCCTCGAGAAAACAATCTTTTTTTTTTGACGCAAAAGGCAGGTGCGCTGCCATTTCATTAGAGAAGGAGAGCAGAAACAGTAACAGGTCCATACAGGGGTAAAAACAGGAGGGCAGCTTTTGCTAAAACCGAAAAGCAGGAAACTAGGAAAATTACAGAAAAAACACACACACCGAAAGGCCCCAACGCTGAGGCAGCAGTAGAGTAGAGCGGTCTGTTATCCTCCAGAAAACAATCTATCAAATCATTCCCGGTCCACGGAAAACGAAACGTGCTCGTATCCCAATTCTGTGCGTGCGTTTGTACCCATTTTGAGCGGGCCGAGCATTTTGGGCCCGTCTATGGTTCTTATTGTTGCTGACGAAAATAACGCCAAAAATAGTTACCGGCGCGTCGCCGAGCTACCGCCAACGTTCACTGAACCGAGGCGTGGCCACATGCTGTTGCCTTCGCGCTGCTGCTGTGGCCGGGCGAGGCGGTCAAGGCCAGTGACTGCGAACTTCTACGCAGCCAACAGCACGTTGCAGGCGAACCTGAACGTCCTCGCCGCGGCGCTCCGGGCCAACGCATCCGCCTCTCCGGCAGGCTTTGCGACGGTCACCGTTGGCGCGGTGCCCGACCAGGCCACCGGGCTGGCGCTCTGCCGCGGGGACACGAACGTGTAGCAAGTCTGCCCCTGGACAAGGGACCGTCCGCGACGCCTGCATCCTCGGGAGGCAGTTCCTCAACTTCCCCAGCCAGGACCAGTGGATTCTCTGGTGTACTTTTTCATTTTTAAATTATTGACACCATTAACTTTTTTTGTTACGTTTAGTTGTTTGTCTTATTAAAAAAGTTTCAGAATTATCATATTTCAGTATAATTTGTTTTATTATCAAGCAAAGTTGAAACATGACTTATAATTTCACATATTTGAATAAGACGAATGGTCAAAATCTAACCAAAAAAAATCAACGACGTCAACAATTTAAAAACGGAGGGAGTATACGTTATAGCTCCACAATTTTGTACTTGTTGTGCATCGATATCGTACAATCTGAGCAGTGTTAAAGAAATTTGTGAAGTTGTTATTACCTGTATATTTGAGATTGCCATGCTGGTGGAAGTGTCAACGCCTCGGATGCTTGGTTGACCGCCGCCTCGGATGACATCCTTATGAATGGGCTTACATTTATGAAGAAATACCCTAGGTAGATTAGAGTCGTACAAGTGCATGGACTTAGCTGGGAATACGTGGTCGTATGTGTTGTTGAAGTGTGTCCTATTTATGCATACCCAATGAGCATGCAAAAACTGGACTTGACATTATTTTTGTACCCTCCATGTTAATCGTAGCAATGCACTGGAAGTTCGTAAAATAACATTTAAATGTAGAAATTGGACTTAAAACCATAACCCATGGATATCGTTGCTAAATGAAAGTTCAAATGACCGGGCACACATCCAAAATTACTACTAGCAGCATTCATAGATCTAAATAAAGTTGGAACTTGGACCACATTTGCGGCCAAAGAGCTTACAATTACATTTAATCGCATTGCAGAAAACGCATCGTGCCCATTGCCATTTTTCACTAATACAAGATTTGTCCTCTGCGCTATTATCTGAAAATTGCCTCCTGTGTCCTGTACTAACCTTGCAACGACACAGTTGACGCGTTCGTGTTGGCGCCGTTGTTCCTGGCGAAGAACCCCGGCTTGGACGGGGCATGGAGGGTGACCGTGTCGGTTCCGAGCATCATCATGACAGACGACATCACCGGCCTGGCCGCCGGATCCGCCTGGACGCAGAGCAGCCCGACGTGAAAGCACCTTAGCAAGTCGCCCTCCGGGAAGCTGCCTTTCATGGACGGGTCCACCAACTCCATCACCGTCCCGGCCTCCCAATGCTCCCACACCTGCACGTTGGTTTGTAAGCATGATCCAAAACTGCCTGCTGGCAACAATAGTGTTCAGAAGTTAAGTTTGCACTTACAGTGTTCAAGAGATCTCCGAAATGTTTGGAGTCGTAGCTGTCGTTGTTCTTCCTCCCCGTAACGATCTCAAGCACGATGACGCCAAAGCTGAAGGCGTCCGACTTCACCGAGTAGTTGCCGCGCAGGAAGTACTCCGGCGCCATGTACCCACTGAAACGAGAAGCCAGCATTTTTTCAGAAACTTTGGCCTTGACATAACCTGAACCTGAACACAGTTCAAAACAGAGTACTTACTAGGTTCCCGCGATGTTGGTGGTGACGGCCTGCGTCTGGTCCCTGCTGAAGATCCTGGCAAGGCCGAAGTCCGAGATCTTGGGGTTCATGTTGGCGTCCAGTAAAATGTTGCTGGCCTTGAGATCGCGGTGGATTACTCTGAGGTGCGAGTCCTCGTGGAGGTACTGCAAGCCCCGAGCGATGCCGTTGATGATCCGGTACCTCTGCCCCCAGTCCAACGGCTCGCGTCTCTCCTCATCAGTCTCCTCACTGCCAAAGAGGACGAGGTCCAGGCTCCGGTTGGGGACGTATTCGTAGACGAGCAGCTGCTCCTGCTCCTCCAGGCAGACGCCGACGAGCTTGACGAGGTTCTTGTGCTTGAGCTTGACCACCAGCGCAAGCTCGTTCTTGAGCTCATCCACACCCTGCGACGAGCTGTTCGACAGACGCTTCACTGCTATCTCCTCGCCGCTCGGGAGGACGCCCTGAACAAATTGAAATCAGGGACACCATCATGTACTATTTGGTTATCTAGATTCAGAAATTCATATGTCATTGACACGCTTAATCAATTAGAGGAGTTTTCGGTTTAAAATATTGGCTAAGTAGTTTAAGGTTATTTTCATAATTTCACCATCATGTATTATTTTCACTATTTGTATTTTTTTAATAAATTTTTTTGTGATATGAAACATAACCCTATTGTAAAAATAATAATGACACATTATTAACAACAAAGATTAATTAATTACTATTTTTTGTTATATTATGACAAAAATTATAAATTTATCGCTTTGACGATATTAGCCCTCAATATGGTTAACATTGATGAATATTGTGTACTTCTAATATTTGATCTATTCCGTTTGATTAAACTATGGATATGATGTTTTGGAAAACTACTAGTTACTATTTTGGACCGAAAAACTCCTCTATTAATTAAGTTTGTGTGCAATACCTTGTACACCGCGCCAAACCCGCCTTCGCCGAGCTTGTTGCTGTCGTCAAAATCTCCGGTCGCCGTTCGCAGGGTGGAGACGTCGATCATCATGGACTCCATTTCAGCGTCCTCTGCTTCGGTGGAATACTTGGGGTCTGCGCATGTTGGAATTGGACAGTCAGTTATTTTCAGATTATTATTATTAGCATCTCACACTATATAAAGCCGGAGAAATTCGCTGTAACGTACATGGTTTCTTCGCCTCCGCAGTTTGTCGTCGCCTCCTCCAGAAACAGAGGCAGGCCACAAGGTTCAAGGCTGCTAGAACACCCAGCACAACGGCAAGAACAATACCCGGAACATGGTACTTGCTTCGTCCTGTAAATTCATGGATTATCGTGTCAGCAAATATCAGGACGATTTAGTATAAAAAACTCTTAAGTTTGAACAGAAACAGTGTAAAACATCAGTTTCTCCTAAAAAATATTTCAGATTGAGAAGTCGTTGGAATTGACGAAGTGATCCGTAGTGCGGGACAGATATTTGATAGCGATCTCAGAAGACTATTTTTTTGAAGGAAGTTGGAAGATGACATGATTTGGCGTGGTGTGTGTGGCTAATCAATCATTCAATACCCTCGCAGGCGCGCACTAAACAAGTATCCGTCCTTAAACAATTTCGATCCGGTATGCACGCGGTCAATCAGCTTGGACCGTGTTACTACTAGTTGACTAGCTGTTGAGGCAATCAATAGATTAAGTAATGGGCGTTTTAACTACTCACCTCCTCCGGCCGTTGCAGGCTGCTCACCGGCCGGCGCCGGCGCCGGCGCTCCGGAGCTCGGCGACGCCAGGCTCACCATCGCCGGGCCGCTGTAGAAGGACGCCGTCTCGAACCGGAATGTGCAGTTGACCCAGAGCACCCTGCCTCCGATGTGGCCCAGGAAAAGCGGCTGCAGAGTCTGCGCAACAATCCTGGCGAGGCAGGTCCGGCACTGCGCCGGCCTCTGGTCCGGCAGACACTGCGCGTAGCTGTAAATCTTGGGGAACTCCTGGTTGAAGTCGGCCTCCCCGGTGGCGAACCTTGTCGTGGAGTTGAACGCGGCGTAGTCGGCGGTGGCGTTGAGGAGGTTGGTCAGGATTTGGTTGAACAGGGCCGGGTCGGAGGTGACGTTGCCGTTGTTGAAGATGGGGTACGTGTCGGTGATCGGGCCGGTGTCGTCGTCGGGGAGGGTGTGCACGTCGGAGTAGTGGAGCATGCACACGTCGTAGTAGATGCTGGCGTCCTTGTAGTAGGGGCAGTCGCTCTGGATGTCGCGGAAGGCCTGCGCGAGGCAGGTGAGGCAGTTGCTGGCGTTGGCGTCGCCGCGGCAGAGCGCCGTGGCATAGACCTGGTCCGGGATGGCGCCGGCCACGGCGGTGGCGTAGAGGTTCCGGGAAGTCGAGGTGTTCCTGGGCAGAGTGGCGGCGACGCGGTTCAGATTTGCCTGGAACGTGCTGTTGGCCGCGAAGTTGCTGGTCGTGCCGCACAGAGGCCATGGGATGGCGGCGGCGTGCGGCGCGAGCAGCGCGACGGCGAGGATGGCGGCGGCCGCGGCCAGCAGGTGGTGGCGAGCCATGGCGCGCCCGGTGAGCGGAATGGGGGAAGAGTCACGCGGGAGTGAGTCAGCTTGTTCAGACGCGGCGTAAATTATTAGTCGATGTGGGCGCAGGTCGCCGCCCCTTCCAACACGGCATAGCCAGTGGGAGCAGCAACTGGCAGTACAAGTTGTCCGGTCTCCGGTTTGGTCCATTATCTGGTTTGCCTCTTACGTTTGTTTGAGTGCTAATCTGGATTCCATGTTCTGATAAAGGCGCACTCCATTTTTTAAAAAAGCAACTTAATTTTTTTATATTATTGCGAGGAACTTTGCGTTTTAATCAATCCCAGTGGCTAACACAGTTGGAGAAATGACTGACAGATCGTTTATGTAATGCATCATGCTGCAAAGGTTAGGCTTGGCTGCTGCGTGCGCTAACAAATAAAAACCTTTGTACTGCTGCAGGACTTTCAGCGTGCATTAACAAATCAAAACCTTTGTACTAGTCGATGGGCTTATTTGGTTCGGGTCAACGGGTCAACCGTGGAAGGAATGGAAGTCTCGGAAGGTGGCTTCCGGCTTCGTCTTCGTTCGCCGTACTTCATTGGGTAGTCGCAATTAATTCTTAGCACCGTGAGGAAAAATTGCTGGCGCCCAAATTGCAACTACTTGGCGCACGAGGGTGTGCAGCCGTGTGGTGAGAAACAGAGCATATCCTCATGGGTGGCGCGACAGCTCAGTATTGTATCGTCTTTGGAATAGAGCGGCATGAAGAAAACATGGACTTTGACTCACCCAGCGAGAGAGTCGTTGTCTGATAGTGCCAAGGGTCCACTAACTAAATTGATGCGGTACACAGACCCGCAGCACATGTTCCCCAAGTATAAAGGTGGGTCTTATAGTCCGTCTCATGTAGGACACGTAATCTCGAGACGATCTATTAGGCACATTTGTATAATGGGTGATTGTTTTAGTTGTCTTGTACAAATTGATATTTTCTAAATTTATGAATGAGAAAAGGAATATTTATGAGTCACATGGCAATTACCATTTGTACAATAGTGTGTAAAGTTGTCTCATACTCCTAAATTCTAACATATGAGGTGGTTGCTTGCGAAACAACCACCTCTTCCTCTCACCTTCCTCTCTCTCTTCCACATCATCAAAAATGGATGAAACGGACTATGAGACTGCTGACGTGTAGCGTTATATCTGCCCTCGTAATGCGAAGAGTACTCGCCAAGGCAATAAGGGTGTGTTCGTTTCCTGAGTCTAAATTTTAGAATTGTCACGTCAAAAAGAATCTTATTATTTAAGAGTATTAAATAAAATTTAATTATAAAACAAATTACAGGCCCCTAGACTAATTTACGAGACGAATCTAATGAGGTTAATTAAGTCGTGATTAGAAGACGATTCATTGTAGCATCACTTTAACAAAATATAGATTAATTAAGCTCATTAGATTCATCTCAAAAATTAGCACCAATCTGTCAATAGGGTTTTGTTATTAAATTGATCGAAATATTCATAAATAATAAGATTCTCTTTGATGTGACAGATGCTAAATTTTAGAGGAAGGAAACGAACACACTCTAAATAGCCACGCACGGACTAAACGGTGGTTCTATCTACGCGTGTTAATCATAACTATGAGAGTAAATATTATTCTACCGCAACTATTTGTATTGTTGTTTCAAAACTAAAATATTTCATGACACTTTCAGAAAACTACAATAAATTATCTTTGTCTTAAAACTAGAACATTTAGAGCTATCAATATAGCTTAGCATTAGACCAACTAAACTGGTTGTATTGGGCACATCCCCAATTGTAATGGGCATGTGCTGGCCATAGCACAATCCAGATTGTGCATCGGCCAACCTAAGGCACACACCATGGCCCACAACATGACTCAGAATGGGCCTAATAACGATGGCCAAACGGGCCGCTCGACACAGCACGACTCAGGTCTGTAAAAACACGGCCCGTTTAATATTGGGTCAGCATAGTACGAAATTGTTATCGGGCCGTGTGTGTCAGCCCATGGATGGAGGTGACGGCCCACGACACGGCACAAAAATGCCTAACCATGTCGGGCTGGCCCGTTAGACCCACTAACACGACGATCTGTTTGGCCCATTGATGAAAAATATTGCAAAAGTCAGTGCACATCTTGTCTAGGAATTGAAGTTGAGAATGGGATTCTTTACCACCGGACCAAGTTCTCTCTTGAGATAACATTCAAGTATAAATATGTTTATAATTTTATTGAGCAACTTCTTAATCGGACCGTGCCATGCCGCCCACCGGGCCGAGGCCTCGACACAAGCACGTAGTTTCTAGAGTTTTTTAAAAAATTGGTTATAAATAAAAATTGGATTATCCTGTTGGAGCCCGGTTTTTACAAAACTAAAAACCAATTTATTTTATTGGTTAATGACCGACTTGTTTGCCCATGCTTACGAACAGAGGAAGATGACCAGTACTAGGAGGTTGGGCTGGATTCAATGGTCGTGGATTGGTAGCTGGATCGAGGCTATCTAGTTACTCGGTAGCCTATTAGTGGCTGTTGTGAAACAACCGAATCAGCCGGGCAATCACACTACTAATGCTCAAGCAAATCACGGAATAGATGAATACACAAGAAATAGAGGCAGAATAGGGGCCCTGTTTATTTCTCCGGAGAGGTTTACAACCGGGAGTTCACCACACCCATCGCTATCGCTTCGCCTCTATTTATAGCAACAGGGGAAGGCACGGCAGCACCCAGCCACCGGATAAGTTTTCCAGCTGCCAACTACCCCACATCAATGCCCATTTAATTTGCCCACATAGGACCCGAGCATAAACCGGAAATACCCGGTTTACATGCTGTGGTTTCATAACACTCCCCTTGGGCAAATTATTATGCCATGCCTATGCCTCGTTAAAAACTCCTCCAAAAACCCAGTGGGAAAAATGGTAGGAGAAAAGAGTACATAGTATGCGCAAGCTGTGTTGCACCTGTTGCCTCGTTAAAAACCTTGCGTGAGAAAACCCAGTGGGAAAAAACTCACCAAGGGAAAAAGAGTACAACAATTGGTTGTCGGAATCCGGTAGTCTTCGGGACTACGCAAGTGATCTGCAGGATCACTCCCATGATCTTCGGGATCACGGGTATGGGCTAACTATTTTGGTGATCTTCGGGATCACCACATGATCTTCGGGATCATGATTTCATTCTCCCCTGATCCTTGCAACTCTCTAAGTCGTCTCATGCCAATTCCCCGAACGCATCTATAGAAGCTAGATGCTTGGCAGAGACTTAGTGAATAAATCTGCAAGATTTTCACATGACTTAGTGTGCAGGATATTAATTTCACCGCTCTTCCGGAGCTCATGGGGATAGAAGAACTTTGGAGCAATATGCTTCGTGTAATTGCTCTTCACATAGCCCATATGCATTTGTGCAACACAAGCAGCGTTATCCTCATAGATAACGGTGGGAGTGCTGACGGTGTCCAAGCCACATGACTTCCGGATGTGGCCAACCATCCGTCTCATCCAGGCACACTCTCGTGTGGCCTCATAGAGTGCAATGATCTCCGAGTGGTTGATTGACGTGGCAACCAGGGTCCGCTTCACGGACCGCCAAGCAATGGCTGCACCACCACGAGAGAAACACGAAACCGATCCGGGATCCGGCATTATGTGGGTCGGACATGTAGCCGGCATCTACATACCCCACCATGGTCGGGTCTTGGTTCTTCGGGAACCACAACCCTAGGTCCTGCGTACCTTGCAGTGCCGGAGAATGGTCTTGACGCCAACCCAATGTCTTCCGGTTGGGGTAGCACTGCACCTGGCCAATAGATTGACCGCGAATGCAATATCGGGCCTCGTGCAATTCGCAAGGTACATTAGTGCTCCAATGGCGCTCAAGTAGGGAACTTCGAGTCCCACCATTTCCTCATTCTCCTCTTTGGGTCCGAATGGGTCCTTTTTCACGTCAAGTGAACGGACCGCCATGGGGGTTCTTAGAGGGTGGCACTTGCCCATATTAAACTTTTCAAGTACCCTCTTTGTGTATGTAGACTGTGCACAAACACTCCCCCGAGGAGGTGCTCGAGCTGCAGGCCCAAGCAGAACTTGGTTTTACCCAAGTCCTTCATCTCGAATTCCGTCTTGAGGTAAGCCATAGCTTCCTCAATGTCCCCTGTGGTGCCAATGATATTCAAATCATCGACATAGACGGAGATGATGCAAAATCCACTCCGAGATTTCTTTATAAACACACAGGGGCAATCATCATTGTTTGTGTAACCTCTCTTCAGGAGATAGTTACTCAAACGGTTGAACCACATCCTTCCGGATTGTTTCAACCCGTACGAGTGCACGCTGCGAGCGCACACTATACATGTTGCGATTCTGATTCGGACCGGGGATCTTGAGTCCTTCGAGGGACTCGCATATAGATTTCCGAATCCGAGTGACCCATACAAGTATGCGGTCACGACATCCATCAACTGCATATTGAGATTTAGATTAGCTGCCATAGATATCAAATATCGGAACGTGATCCCACTCATGACGGGAGAGTATGTTTCATCATAATCGATGCCGGGTCTCTGCGTGAACCCTTGTGCCACCAGCCTCGCTTTATATCTTACCACCTCATTATTTTCATTCCTCTTCCGGAGGAACACCCATTTGCATCCCACGGGGATGACCTTTGGGGGTGTTGGGACTGCAGGCCCAAACACTCTTCTTTTATAAAGCGAGCGCAACTCGCCTCGATTGCTGCTTTCCATTTATCCCAATCTGAGCGCCTTCGGCACTCTGCCATGGACTTTGGTTCTGGATCCGGATCCATTGAGCAAGCAATCTTTGAGGCAAAGTTCACATTCACAATGGTGGTCTTTCTGTTGAATAACTCTCCCGTGTGCACATAATTAGTGGAGATCTCATCCATATCCTCTAGCTCGTCGTGATTTCCCGAACGACGGAGCTAGGGTGTTCCGATTTCCCGGTGCGCTTAAGCGCGCGATGCACTCGGGATTTCCATCTTCAGGATGGGGTCCTTCAGGGACCATCCCAACTTCAGGTTGGGTCGCCTCTTCGGGGGCTCCGTCTTCGGGACGGTGTCCTTCGGGGACATTCTCGAACTTCGAGGTTGAGCTTCTTCAACCGAATCCCGGAGTGGGACAAGTGGCTCGCGGTCGTGCCTCCGCGGATGTCTCCGTGGGGCCTTGTCCCGAGCACCCGGAGGTCTTCCCCTCTTCCTAGGATGGGGGTGACACCGGAGTCGGTAGCCTTCGGGGCTATCTGCACTCTCTCCGGCGCATTTACTGCAGGTATATGCGACCTTGTCACTCCCTTATGATCGGTGAAGGCATCTGGCAGCTTATTTGCAAGATTTTGCAAATTTATAATCCGCTGAACTTCCAGTTCAGCCTCGCTAGTGCGTGGGTCTAAGGACTGCATCCCGGTTGCATTCCATTCAATTTCCCGGCATTCTTCAGGATGCCGGTCTCCCTAAAGCTAGGAAATTGTCCTCATCAAATATGCAATCAGCGTACCGAGCCGTATGAAGATCCCCAGTCATAGGCTCTAGGAATTTGATTATGGACGAAGTCTCATAACCAACATATATCCCCAGCTTCCGGTGGGGTCCCATTGAAGTACGCTGAGGAGGTGGTATCGGCACATATACTGCACAGATCGAATTTTCGCAGATGGGAAATACTTGGTACTTTCCCACGCACTAGCTGCAAGGGGGATGTCTCATTATATGCAGTTGTCCTGAGTTGGATCGAGTGCTGCTGCATGCAGCACCTGCATGGCCCCAACAATTGGTTGGCAGCCGACAATTCTGCAACGAGTGGACGAGCAATCCACTTTATCCTTTTAATCAAGGATTCGGCTAGGCCATTTTGAGTGTGGACATGAGGTACTCGAATGCTCTACCTTAATGCCCATAGCCATGCAATAATCATCAAAGGCTTTCGACCTGAACTCTCCGAGCATTATCCATACGAATGGATTGTATGTGGTTATCGGGGAAACTTACCTTTAATCCGATGATTTGAGCAATAAGCTTAGAGAAGGCATGATTCCTTGTGGATAGCAGGTCCACATGACTCCATCCGGTAGATGCATCAATTAGTACCATGAAATACCTGAACGGCCCCGAGAGGGGCTGAATAGGTCCACATATGTCCCCCCGTATCCTTTGCAGGAAAACAGGTGACTCATCCCTAATCTTCAGGAGGGATGGCCTAGTGATCAACTTCCGCTTTGCACAAGCCGTGCAAATGAATTCTTCAGGATTCGGGAAGTTCTTTGGCTCAATTTCATGGCCAGCGAGAATTGTTGATGATTCTTCTCATCATCCCCAACCCAGGGTGACCCAATCTTTCATGCCATGACTTGAAGGCATCGGGATCACGAAAGATTGTCTTCATCGCAACATATTCCTCGGCGGGTTTAATGTACGTACGGTACAAACCCGATGGCGATGAAGGGAGTTTTTCAACCACATGTTTTTGATATCCATCAAATTTTGTGATGAGCGAGTATTCAATACCATGCTCGGTCTCGATTTCAAGTGGAAACCGTTTGCCCGGATATCTTTAAAGCTCACAAGGGTACGCTTGGATTCTGGATAGAGGATAGCATTCCTCACAAGTATCCGCGTACCCATCGGGAAAACTAGTGTGGCACTTCCGGTGCCCACAATATGAGCATTGCTTCCGGCAATGGTCATAATATTCCCGGACTTCTTGGTTAAAGTGTGGAAATATCTAGTTTCCCTTAATATGGTGTTGGTGGTTGCGCTGTCTACGAGACAACACTCCTCATCCGCCATGGGACCCAGCCGAACCTGTATCAAATATCCTGGACATGATAAATAAAGATGCAGGAAATATAAACACATAAAATGATAACGATTCCGGAAAGACTCGTTTGTAAAGACTTCGAGCTTTACAACAGCTGCTCTTCGAGAGCATACTCATGACCCAGTCGTTGTCAGGAGCACTATTTACATCTACGGTTCTTCGGGAACCGTTGTGCTCTTCGAGAGCACGACCCATAACCGTGGTTCTTCGGGAACCACGAGCTCTTCAGGAGCTTTATTACAGTATTTCCGGATCAGTAACCGACGAAGCATGCGAAACATTGCACTTGACATGGAGGGGATTACTCGAGGTCCCCGAATATGTCAAAGTCATCATCAAGAAGGTCGTCCCCGCTATCGTCCTTTCGGACGTCTTCACCACTCGCATTGGCAACAATGACCATGTCATTGGCGTGAGCTTCGAGGCTCGGTGGTGAAGTGGGACTCGGGCCCGCCCTCGTTCTTACTTCGGAAGAACGACGACAAGCGTCAATCGGTGTCCGGGGACGCGACAGCTTGCGAGACCAATGTCCCGAACGTCCGCATCTATAGCATGCGTTCTTGCTTCCCCGGATGATTCACCCGTGACCTTCTTGTCACCCTTTCCTCGGGGCTTACCCTTTCCTCCGCCCTTGAACATACCACCCTTCATTCCCTTCCATTTCTTGCGGCCATGTTTCGGGCCATCGAATTCCGGCAACATTGGCGTGTGCTTCAGGCACACTCATCGACCCGATGGGTCGGGCGAGTGGTTCTACATGAGAACCTCATTCTGCTGTTCCGCAACTAACGAGGTCCGAGCGAGCTGAGAATATCTCGTATATTTCGACACCTGTATTGCTGTTGCGTAACCAGGTTGCCCGGTGGAAGGTGTTCGGGGTTTTCTCGATCATCTCGGCGTCCGTGATCTGCTGGCCACGGAGACGCAACATCGAGACGATTCGATGAATGACAGAGTTATACGCCGCCACGGACTTATAGTCTTGGAAGCGTAGGGTAATCCAGATGTTGACGTCAAAAGTCGCCGACACACCACTCGTCCGGAGAGTTCACCGAAACCCCGACTGATGCAGAGTCCTGTGCTCCCAACGGACTGGCTCAGCTCGCCAATGTTCGTGTGCGCTGGTGCGTGCCGGATGGTTTTCCTGCAAACCAACAAAGACAATAAAAGGTGTAAAATTTCCGGGTCATCGGCCCGGATAGACCGATGTGCAGCCATGGCCGATCACGGCGTAAGATAGACAAAATCGGCCATGAACAGAGAACAGCACGGCCCATCCATTTATATATTAAATGCCAAGCGAACGAATCGTGATACAAACGATACGAAATCGGCCGATGCTATAACATGCGATCGGTGACTAGCAACCGATTTCGTCGGTAAACGATCAAATCATTAAGACTTTGCAGAGATGTATTATCGAGTAAAATGTAAACAAAGCAATTCTAAATAGGATATACTTAGTTGATAGCAAGAGGATAGTTTAATCATCAATCAAATCCGTGAATCGGCCGATTGGGTATGTGGCCGATTTCTGTTATTGATTATATCGATAAATTATTTAGATCTATCTCGAATGTATAGTGATGGCCGGATAAATCATACTAATGGTTCGGGTTCAAAAGCAGTTTTAACAGATTTAGCATTGATTGAACATAAAACAGCTTAATGAACGTGATAAGCAATCGGCTAAACACTCCGAAAGAACGAGTAAGACGAATACAACCACGCAGATCCCAAATCGACCGATCGCTCCAACAGGACAAGTCAACCGATGGCACGCGATCGGACCAGGTCTAACGGCCGCGCACTCCGGCCGATTCAGGACAAGCACAATCATAAACATCTTAACTATGAAAGTAAGTCTACACCCTAGCCAATCGGCTGCATGTGCCTAGGACAAGTCAACTATCGCAAAGGCAAACACAGGACACGTCAACCGAATCCGCACGATCGAATCGGCCAAGATGTAGAAGAATTCTCATAGCGGCTATCGTGACTCGAACGACCAAATCCGAGCCAATCGGCGTCGTAAGCAAAGGTTGGAACGGGGAGGCAGGACAAGTCAAACTACCTCCACCACGAGCCCGGACCAGGTCAACTTGACTCATCCCGGCCGATACTCACTATACCGATCGAAAACAGATTCGGTCGCCGGATAACTAGCAATTAAGCCATCTAATTACGAACAATGCGCCGAGAATTAGACAACATAATTACCTTATCAAGCCAACGTGTCGTCGACCGGAGCCCCGAAGATCCCCGCGCGAAAACAAGTAAAGACTTGACAGGAAATTAGGGTTTGGCGATGCGCCGAAAGTTGTATTGGATGTGAATCGAGTTTACATGTTACATCCGAGTATGTATTTATACTCGGCAAAAGAATCCTATTCGGACCCTCTTCGAGCCGATTTCCTAACCGACTAGGATCCCTTTTCCAAAACTAAACTATTATTTCTAATTTTACAACGTGTGCCAGGCCCATTAATGTTGTGCTCTTCGTTGGCGTCCGCGCACGATTCCCGGAAGGAAGTCCCCTTTACTCGCTCAAGCGGCCGTCAGCCTTCCGCCCACCGGCCTTCTTTGACCTGTAGTCGCCGACAATGGGTCCCTTGGTCAAAAACCGGCGTCAACACATGTCCCCCGAGTCAGGGTATGCAACGCATGCGTCGGACTGATTTATCCTCTTTTATTGCGCCGGTTTTACTGCCCGTCACCTCTCCATAAAAGCCAAGGTCACCCCCGGTCATTTCCCATCTGTTTCTTCTCCTCTAGCTTTCACCTTCCTCTCGCTCTAGCGTCCTTCGCCCCTTTTCGAGCCTTTTCAACTTCTCACCGCGCCGCCGTCGCTTTCTCTTCTCCGGCGATCATGAATCCCACCGTCATCGCTGCTGCAGCCGCCGCGCCGGCCTCGTCGTCGCCACCACCAACGCCGTTCCGGAGGTAATGTACATTCGGGCATCCCTTTTTTCTACCTTTGCAATCTTCTTCGTGTTCTTGTTCTTGTTCATTTTCACGATCTATCTTCTTTCCGTTTTGTTTCTCATTTTAGTTTTATTCTTCGTTTTTAGGAGATCCGGAACCAAATCGTCATCCCATCGAACATCCCGACCCATTTTTTCTTGGGCCCCATGGGCGATCCGGACCCCACGGATCTTATTCGTGCCGAAACGAACCGGGTCCCGTTTCAGCAACAATCTCCTTTACCGGCCGATTGGTCCAAGTAGCTTTAGGTCATGGCCGACTCCTGTTGCGGGGTGGAGGGATTGGTATAACCGGGTATCGGCCGCTTATCGGCAAGTTTGGGCCGATATCGGCATTGTCCATGCCATAAAACTTTCTCTCGGCCGACCACCACAAAAACGAACCTTTGTCGGCGGCCGCTTCCTATCTCTCGGTCGGATGCCCCGAATCGCTTCATGTTCGGGCACGGCCCGGCTACCATGACCCTTCTAGACACGGTCATGTTGGCCGATTTAAATATCACGGCGGAGGCCACTCCAAACGCCATCCGCATTAAGTCCACCCACCGGATCAATCCCAAAGAAACCAGGGGTTGGAAGGTCTATATCCGGACCTATAACAAGGGGCACGGCTCGGTCGATCGCCGCGAGCACGTCGCCTTTCTCAACATGTGGCTTGACCACTTTTTCTTTTGTGGGGTCAGCGTGAGCCCCACAAACAACTACCTGCCGATAGCCGATAGATTGGCCGACGGCTATGCCCTTCCTATGGGCAAATATCTTCCGGGGTCGGCGTACTTCCTTCTTCACCAGGTTTCGGTGGAGTTGCGTTTTGGCCGATCCGTCAAGAACCTGGGTGGCCCTTGGTGGTTTATCCGGATGTGGTTGTCCCTTCACACCACCAAGGCCATCGAGCTGGACCTCGGTGTCCTCACCTTCCCCGGCAACCACGCAGAATCGGCCACACCCCGATTCAGCCGGTGTATCTCCTTCGGCGAAGCGCTATCCACGGCGCCGGGGGCAGCCATGTCGGATAACACCCTGGCATATTGGTTCGCCGCCCTTTACAAGGGCCTCAACAATGAAAGTACGGATTGGTATCCGTACATTGATTTTTTCGAGAAGGGGTATGATACTCCCTTTCCGATCGACCCCACCTTCCCAACGGCCGACGGGGAGGCGGTCAAAATCTTCATCACCCGCCTCCGCCCTCGTCCGCTGCCGACGGGACTCGCTGCCGGGGGCAAGGCGCTTTGCTCCTACGAGTTCTACCACCCGTCGGTGGCGGCTCGTCAATTCGGCTTCGGCCGCTTGCTCCCGACCTCTTCTATGTGGGGAAAATAAAAGCGCGGGCTACCGTCGACAACGCCATTCAATGGAATTGGCTCGTCGGCCTCACCGCCGATGTCGCCACCGGCGACTTGGCCGGATTCTCCCGGCGCCCGGAGCACCCGCCTCTTCGACCGCCGGTGGGGCGAGTGGAACCGGCACCTCCGCAGCCGGAACACCGCCTCATTCTTCTCCGGCTTAGTCCCGAGCGAGGCCTTTGCCGAGGTATGTGTAGCCGATTTATTTCCATAAAGCCGATTTTGTAGATGAAATTGGCCACTCTTAATGTTCACCTTTGTATATTTCCCTTTTCGTCGGACACGGAGGAGCCGCCGACCCGCAGTATCGATGGTCGGTCGATTGCGTACATGATGCCGAGCCCAATTGCTCCAAACATCGGCTTCACGGATCGTACTCCTGCCCAAGCCTTTGGGGCAATGCTTCGAGGGCACCAACCGCCCGCAAGGCCAAGACTAAAACGGCCGCAATCGAAAGAGGAAGGCTAATGCACCAGCCGCAAGGCCGATTCAAGCCCCGAAGCGCCATCGCGCGCCGCTAAAGCAGCCTGCGCTCCCGTCCGACCCGGATTACTTCAGCGAACCATCTCCGCCGCGTCAGGTTGTTATTGCATAATCGCCGATTCCCTCTTTACTTTACGGTCTAACCATGAGTTCTTCGCAGGAATCGGCGGTTCTTCCTCCTCGGGCCCGGACACCGACGCCCGATAGGCCGATCCGCCTATCAACTCCTCCCCGGGCCAGGACGCCGACACCCGAAAGGCCGATCCCCGTAGCTCCGGGACCGGCGGTTGTACCAAGCCGGGCCGATCCAAACCTTGCAGAGAGCTCAACTCGCTCGGATCGGCCTGCGTCTTCCGAGGTCGCCGCCGAAGTTGAACCAGCGGACCGCGTGTCACCCGCGGTTTCTCCTAAGGACACCGTTGTCGACGAAGAACCAATCGGCCGGGAACCGCCCGCGGCTTCTCCTGTAGGCACTGCTGCCAATGAATCTACCGAGGAGCCCGCCGATATCGAGCAAGCTGGCCGTGTGCCCGATGCTGCCCCCGAAGATGTCGCCGGCGAAGAAGAATCGGCCGGCCGAGAGTTGATTGGGGCAAATGAACCTGTGGGTTCAATGGCGCAGCCGATAGACGTCCGGCCGCTCCGCATCGATGCTTCGCAGGTTTGTTTTTACTATCTCCCTTTTATTTTCTTGATTTGCTTCCGATTATTAACTTCACTTTATCTTCCTTGGTATTCCAGGCGCTCGGCTTCCCTCGTCCTGCGCCGATCTTGGTATCCGCTTCCGGTCTTACCACCGTGAACGAAATCGCGCGCGAGCTCGAGGCCTCTTCGGTTGATCGCTGGTGGCCGACGCCCACCCCATAAGGGCCCGGTACTTGGAGGTTCGGACAGAGCTCCCGGAGGATGTGCGCGACGCTCCGCACCGTGTGGCGTATATGGAGTACCGGCAAATGGACTTTGCTCGTGCCCGGCGGCGTCCGGCTCGCCACGCGGAGCAGCAGCAAGCGGCGTTGCTCGCCGAGAACTCCATCAAGCGCTCCGAGGAGGAGGCCCGGAAGACCCAAGAGATGCAAGAGCAACTCTCAAATCGGCAGGATGAACTGCAGGCAATCAACCAGGAGATTGCCGATTTGAGAGCAACGCCGGCTCTCAAGGAGGCGGCGGCGCGGCCTTGGAAGCTACAATTGTACAGGCTGTCGGCCGATGTGGCGGCTCAACGAGAGACGACGGCCGAAGCAATTCAAACGGCCGAGAAGATGGTCGCTGCGGCGCGAGCTAATGTCGGTCCGATCGAGGATGACCTCTTGGTCATGGCCAATCTCGACTCTATGCTGGCCCGCGCATTATCTGCCGTCCAAGATTTTCTCGTCCCGCGCCGAGGCCGTCAATTATGCTTGATTGTAATAGGATCTCCAACAAAATTTTGGTCGTAAACATTTTTTTGCACTAAGGGCGATATATAATCATATCGGCCATCTTGAAGGCGATGTTCTAACATCGGCTAATTTATCAATGACTTCCTCTATTTTGCTTTTGTATTTTTTGGGCTAAGGGCGATACTCTCGATGATCGGCCGTCTCAAGGCGATGTGCATCGACATCGGCTGTAGTCCTTTTAGGCCGAACACTATGAGTTAATCCAAATACTAGGATAATACTGCTTCAAATACTTTCCATTAAGTGCTCGACCGAATTCTTCCCCTTCTAATTCTTTCAAAATATATGCATTACCCGGTGCCGATCGGCTAATCAAATAAGGTCCCTCCCAATTAGGCGACCATTTACCAAACCGATTGTCCTTTACTCCGATCGGCATCCTAAGCTTCCGGACCAAATCGCCCTCTTTAAACTAGTTTCTGCACAACCTTCTTATCATAATGACGAGCGACCCTTGCTTTATTCTGCTCTATTTTCTCTAATGCATCCAGCCGATTTTGTACCACATCTTCTAATTCATCCATCATCAATCCGTAGTACTGATCGGCCGAAAGTTTTTGTTGCAACTCAATCCTTCCGGAGCCGATAGCTGTCTCCCATGGCGATGCGGTCCGTGCCCATATACCAACCGATACTGGCGTAACTTGCATGGCTCCATGCCGTGACATACGATAAGCCCACAAAGCGTCCATCAATTTCATATGCCACTTACGAGGATACTCTTGTATTTTCCGCTTGATTAACTTAATCGGACTCTTATTCGCCGCTTCAACTTGTCCATTGGCTTGGGCATAATATGGTGACGAATTAATTAACTTAATTCCCATCTCATCAAGCAAAAGTTTGAAATTCGTCCGACGTGAATACTGATCCTTGATCTGTTGTGATTGTCTCTCGGAATTCCAAATCTATAAATAATATGCTCCTTAACAAACGTTACCACGACGGCCGTCGAAACTTTACGATAGGGTGCCGCTTCAACCCACTTTGTGAAGTAATCTGTAGCTACCAATATGTATTGATGTCCTTTGCTTGATGCTGGATTTATCTGGCCAATCATATCCATGGCCCAGCCTCCGAACGGCCAAGGTTTGATTACCGGATTCATAGCCGACGCAGCGCTCTCAGTATAGGTCCAAATTTCCGACAATCTTGGCAACTTTTATAATATTTGAAACAATCGGCCAACATTGTCGACCAGTAATAACCAGCTCGCCTTAGCAACCACTTCATCTTATGGGCCGATTGATGCGTTCCGCAAATTCCATCATGTACTTCGCTCATCACCACTTTTGCCTCGGTGTCATCAATACACTTGAGAAGCACCCCATCAATTGTCTTGAAAAATAGTTGATCATCCAACAGAACATACTTCAAAGCTTTATATCTTATCTTCTTATTTGTAGATTGGGATGGATTGCTCAAAAATTTCGAATTTCCGTACGCCAATCGGCTTCTTCAATATCGGCTATCTCTAAGCTGTTTTCGGCGAGCCGATATCCAGATGCTAGCTGAGCCAAGTTATTTGCTTCAAAATTCTGCTCTCTTGGTATATGGCTGACTTTAACACACTTGAACCTTTTCATTAACTTCTGACACTTTCCATGATATTGCAACAATATTTCATCTTTACACTCATACTCATCGGCCAGCTGACTCACAATCAACAAGGAATCTCCGAAAATTTCCACAAAATCAGCCTCGGCATCGATGAGTAATTCCAATCCTTTTAACACTCGCCTCATATTCGATTTGGTTGTTGGTGTACGCCTCTACCGTAATAGAGTATCCACGTACTGCCCCCGAGGCGACACAACAACCAAGCCGATTCCACTTCCTTCCTTGCAAATCGAACCATCAAAGAACACCGTCCATGGCACTCGGTTCAACATACCCGGCCGAGTGTTCACCGTGCTGCACTACTAGATCAGCCAATACTTGTGCTTTTACCGCTTTGGCCGATTCATAGCCTAAATCAAACTCCGCAATTGCCAACATCCATTTGCCCAACCGGCCTTTGGGGACCGGAGCCGATAGCATATACTTTACGACATCGGCCTGGCAAACGACAGTACACTCTTCTCGCCAACGGATAATGCCTTAATTTTGTGCATGAAAAATACGAGACAGAGACATAACCTTTCGACTTCGGATACCGTGTTTCTGCATCAATCAGTTTGCGGCTGAGATAAAATATGACTCGCTCTTTTCCCTCCTGTTCTTGAGTCAATGCTGAGCCGATGCACCCGTCATCGGCCGATAAATATAACTTAAAGGGCGTGCCCGACTTTGGCGGAACCATTACGGTGGGGACACCAAATACTTCTTGATATCTTCTAAAGCCTTTTGATGGATCGGCTCCCACCGAAACTCTCGATTGGCCTTGAGCTTCAACAATGGCGTAAACACATCAAGTCGGCCGGACAAGTTTGAGATAAATCGCCTGATAAAATTAATCTTGCCGATCGTGGACTCGGAGCTTCGTCTTGTTCGTCGGCGGTTCCAACTTTCCGATAGAATCAATACTCTTAGGGCCGACTTCAATTCCCTTTTCATGCACAATAAACCCCAGAAATTGTCCAGTTGAGACGCCAAACGCACACTTGAGCGGGTTCATCTTTAGGCCGTATTGTCTTGTCCTCTTCAACACTTCTCCGAGATCAGCCACATGACTCCCAACCGATCTTGATTTCACCATGACATCATCAATGTAAATTTCCACCAATCGACCGATCAAATCATGATATATAAAATTCATGGCCCTCTCGATATGTAGCACCAGCATTTTTTAGTCCGAAGGTCATGACAACCCACTCATACAGTCCCAACGCTCCGGGCATCCGAATGCCGTCTTCGATATATCCTCCTCGGCCATAAAAATCTGATTATACCCAGCATTTCCATCCATAAAGCTCAAAATTTTGTTGCCGGCGGCTGCATCAACCAACAAATCGGCATTTGGCATTGGATACTCATCTTTCGGAGTTGCCTTATTCAAATTTCTGAAGTCAATGCAGACCCGCATCTTTCCATTTTTCTTCTCCACCGGTACAATACTAGAAACCCATTCCGCATATCGGCATGGTCCGATGAAGCCGGCTTCATACAATCTAATAATCTCTTCTTTGACGGCTTCATAATACCTAGGGTCAATCTTCCGAGCCCCCTGCTTATATGGTCGATATCCGGGTTTAGTGGGCAACCGATGTTCAACAATCGATCGGCTGAGTCCAGGCATCTCGCTATAATCCCAAGCAAAACAATCTTTAAATTCTTTCAATAAGGCCACTAATTCATCTCTTACTTCCTTACACAATTTCTTGCTAACATATGTCGGCCGAGGTTTGTCTCCATCCCCTATATCTATTTCTTCTAACTCGTCGGCCGACACAAAACCGTGGCCTAATTTCCCGTCTTCTGTTTCATCAATCGGCCGACCTACCATGTCTTCGGTGTGTATACCGATCGGCCGATTGTCCGTCAATTCTCCTGTGGGGCCCATCGGAGCAGCCGGGGTACCTGACCCCCGGTCACAATAACTCCGTCATCCGTGATGTTTATGGCTTCCGCATCCCAATACGTGCCCGATAAACAAGGCAAGTTCTCTAGACCGGCAAACTCGAAATCGGCGATTGCAACGGTTACGGACTTATCGGCCCGCACGATTTCGACCTTGTTGCCGACCCATTGAATCAAACACTCGGTGCATAGTTGATGGGATGCAACAATTGGCATGAATCCGGTCTCTCCCCAATAAAGTGGTGTACGCACCTTTCCCGTCGATGATGAAAAAAGTGGTGGGTATGGTTTTGCTGCCCACAGTGATCTCCATTATTGCGGCCCCACGCACATCTTGGCTTCTCCCACCGTAATCCTTGAGCGTCGATTGGCCCTCATCATTTCTTCCGGCGTCTTCCCGAGTTTGCGGTATGTAGTAATTGGCATGACATTAACCGCTGCTCCTCCGTCGACCAACATTTTCCTCATCGGCGACCCATTGACATAGCCGCTAATGTATAATGCCTTGAGATGCAAATGATCGAGTTGACCGGCTTATCAAACACCGCTGATTCCGGTGTCCACAGAATCTCCGAAGTCTCCCCAACTGGTTCTTCTTCAGCCGAATTTTCATCGTCCGATCCGACAATCCCGGGCATCAATGACATCATATTCACCGTGGCTTCAGCCTGGACCACCCGAGACCGCACTTTCGGCCTCCATTGCTTCTTGGGCTTTGGCTCATCATCTTGGTCATCTCTCGTAATGCCGTCTACCCTTGATTTCCCGACAACGCATTCTTTGAAGCCTCCTCTTTTGGGTTTTGCTGAACAAACCACCGGGGCACCATCGACCCTCGCTCTCTGGTCCGATCACCTCTCGAGTCTTCATGGTATTGGTAATCGAACTCTTCTTCATCATTGATTGGCCCCAGCCGATCGTGGACGAAGGTTCTCCTTGGCACTACGTATCTTCGTTCCTCGTATCCGTGATCGTAGCCGATCGCTTCTTCGGGGGCCGATTGTTGAGAGTCATAGTTGCGATCAATCGGCCGTCCTTGGTAACTTGACGACCCGACATCACGATACTCTTCCCGGCCAGCACACTCCGGACAGTTCTCGATAGATGGAAGCTTCATGTTTCGGTCCCAACAAGATCGAAAGAAAGGACAATCCCAGTGTGGGTCAAAATCTTCTCGGCGGACTACACCTTGCTCGTATCGCTGATTTTGACCAATAAATTCCTGTTCATGTGCCATCTGGTCTCTTTCTTCCCTTTCCCTCTTCTTCTCATATCGGCGTATGAAACCAGCCGATCCACCGCCGATAGTATTGATGCACATCGTATTAGCAGGGAAAGGATGCCCATCAACTTTCATCTTCTTCTTCACATCACCTGCTCGCAATATCCCACTCGTCAACCGCCTTCCGGATCTCATCCCTCATAGCATAACAATCAACAGTGTTATGATGTGAATTCCCATGCCACTTGCACCATTTAGCCATTTTCTTCAACTCCTCCGGCGTAGGAATCTTGTGATGAGGGGAAAGCTGGATTTTCTTTTCCCTGCAGTAGCTGATCAAATATCTCATCGGCCTTGGATAAATCAAAATCATATTTTCTCTCCTTGGGATTCACATGCGGAGAGAATATCGGCCGTTTGTTATTAGTCCATTCAACTGCATTAACTCCCTCCTCATCACCTTCACCGTCGAAATCAGCATAAGCTACCCGATACCGCCGATTCCTGGTGAGCTGGAGATTTTCTTCCTGGCCGATTGCCCTGCGTGTTAGCTGTGCCAGCCCATCAAACTCATGTGGGGTAAACTTTTCTTTGATGTTGGAGAATAGCCCCGCGTAAGCAATCTCGGCCAATTGTTGCTCGTCGGATTCGGATTATAACATCGTCCTCTTAGAGTCCTGAACCGCTGTATATAATCGGTCACCGATTCCCCCGATTTCTGTTTCACCGCCATTAAATCGGACAAACTAAGCTCAGTAATGCCCGTGAAGAAGTACGAGTGAAACCTTTTCTCCAAATCAGCCCAACTCTGAATAGAACCAGAGCGACAACGAAGCAAACCATGAAAAAGCTGATCCGGACAACGACAGGTGGGAATAGCCTAACCCTCAAAGCCTCCCGAGTAGATGCCTCACCAAGCTGTGCGTCATATCGGCTGATATGCTCCATAGTTGATGTGTTATCTTGCCCGAAAACTTGGAAAACTCAGGAATTTTATACTTATTGGGTAAAGCCACGGAATCCATCCAATCAGGGTAAGGTCGCCGATATAATGCACTCTTTTCTTTGGGCTTCAAATCGAACCGATCCTTCATCATATCGGCGATTTTAGCCATGAGGCTATTCATATCATTGGGTCCAGCAGCTGCCGATCCGGCCCCTGTCATGTAAGCAGTGTTGGGCTGTCCCCGCTTGGATGTATTAACCGGCCACTCCCGGAAATCCCAGTGCCGAGCAGCCGGAACGATGATCGCGGAGCAACCCCATAATTCACGGCTGATTGAATCGGCCGTCCGATCATGAATCCGTGTTCCCGGCCGATACGGTTGGCTCGTGGAATGCCGGATATCGGCCGCACTATAGTGGGTGAGTTCTCAATTCTACTCGGGCCGGTATTTGGTACGTAGAAGAAATTGGGCTGCTGTGCTATCCGCGGGACCGCTGTCACATTGGCTGCTGCCCCTAACTCGAAGTCGGCTGTTGTACATCTTGTCTGTCGCTTTCCTCTCGTACCGACTTCTTGGGATCACTATCACCCTCCTTGCCTGGCTGGGTTGCACCGGTACTTGCATTTGCATTGTCTTTGCCAGTCCATAGGTGAGGTGGCATGCCGTACAGGGCTGAAACCCTACTTGTGGTGTGGTGTTCGAAGGCTAATTCCCCGACTCGACCGTACAGGAGTGCCGGAAGGCTGCGTGTATGCAGGTCCAGAATACCCTTCGATGAACAGCCTGCCATCAATTGTGTCCTTTATCAAATTCCCAATGGTGTTGGTCAATACGCCTGATTGATTAATTAAGGCCCGATGAATGGACGTGTTGACCATATCACCGAGTTGGTTGGCATCCGGCAGTCTCTCGAGCTTTGATTTGGTCTAGTTCTTCCGGATGCGTATCTCGAGGAAAGTCCCTTTTGTGGCCACCCTGCCACGTGTCACTGTCGTGGCCTCGAAAGTACTTCATTGCTTCGGCCAGGTATTCTTGGTACTGCAGCTTTTGTTCTCGTCGTCATCTTTCCCCAGTGCCGAAACTTCATTATCATCGAAACTTCTCCATGCCCTTTACCATCCGTCCCGAGAGGAACTGGAACCAAAATCGGCCGATTCTCAGTATCGACCATTGGTGTTCCATCCTCCCCGACAACTTGTATGTATGACATCTTGATCTTTGTCCCACTCGGGCGTGCCAAAAAGTGTGTTGACGTCAAAAGTCGCCGACACACCACTGTCCGGAGAGTTCACCGAAACCCCGAGCTGATGCAGAGTCCTGTGCTCCCAACGGATCGGCTCAGCTCGCCAATGTTCGTGTGCGCTGGTGCGTGCCGGATGGTTTTCCCTGCAAACCAACAAAGACAATAAAAGGTGTAAAATTTCCAGGTCATCGGCCCGGATAGACCGATGTGCAGCCATGGCCGATCACGGCGTAAGATAGACAAAATCGGCCATGAACAGAGAACAGCACGGCCCATCCATTTATATATTAAATGCCAGAGCGAACTAATCGTGATACAAACGATACGAAATCGGCCGATGCTATAACATGCGATCGGTGACTAGCAGCCGATTTCGTCGGTAAACGATCAAATCATTAAGACTTTGCAGAGATGTATTATCGAGTAAAATGTAAACAAAGCAATTCTAAATAGGATATACTTAGTTGATAGCAAGAGGATAGTTTAATCATCAATCAAATCCGTGAATCGGCCGATTGGGTATGTGGCCGATTTCTGTTATTGATTATATCGAGTAAATTATTTAGATCTATCCGAATGTATAGTGATGGCAGATAAATCATACTAATGGTTCGGGTTCAAAAGCGGTTTTAACAGATTTAGCATTGATTGAACATAAAACAGCTTAATGAACGTGATAAGCAATCGGCTAAACACTCCGAAAGAACAAGTAAGACGAATACAACCACGCAGATCCCAAATCGACCGGTCGCTCCAACAGGACAAGTCAACCGATGGCACGCGATCGGACCAGTCTAACGGCCGCGCACTCCCGCCGATTCAGGACAAGCACAATCATAAACATCTTAACTATGAAAGTAAGTCTACACCCTAGCCAATCGGCTGCATGTGCCTAGGACAAGTCAACTATCGCAAAGGCAAACACAGGACACGTCAACCGAATCTGCACGATCGAATCGGCCAAGATGTAGAAGAATTCTCATAGCGGCTACTGTGACTCGAACGACCAAATCTGAGCCAATCGGCGTCGTAAGTAAAGGCTGGAACGGGGAGGCAGGACAAGTCAAACTACCTCCACCACGAGCCCGGACCAGGTCAACTTGACTCATCCCGCCGATACTCACTATACCGATCGAAAACAGATTCGGTCGCCGGATAACTAGCAATTAAGCCATCTAATTACGAACAATGCGCCGAGAATTAGACAACATAATTACCTTATCAAGCCAACGTGTCGTCGACCGGAGCCCCGAAGATCCCGCGCGAAAACAGTAAAGACTTGACAGGAAATTAGGGTTTGGCGATGCGCCGAAAGTTGTATTGGATGTGAATCGAGTTTACATGTTACATCCGAGTATGTATTTATACTCGGCAAAAAGAATCCTATTCGGACCCTCTTCGAGCCGATTTCCTAACCGACTAGGATCCCTTTTCCAAAACTAAACTATTATTTCTAATTTTACAACGTGTGCCGGGCCCATTAATGTTGTGCTCTTCCGTTGGCGTCCGCGCACGATTCCCGGAAGGGAAGTCCCCTTTACTCGCTCAAGCGGCCGTCGACCTTCTCGCCCACCGGCCTTCTTTGACCTGTAGTCGCCGACAATGGGTCCCTTGGTCAAAAACCGGCGTCAACATCCGGTCATTCCGAGCTCGTGGGAGTGCAATGGCCCGTTGTTGGTCAAAGCGATCCTTCAGGGATTCCCACAGAACCCGCGGTTCCTCTTCGGTCATATATTCCATTTTCAGGTCCGGGTGTATGTGATGGCGCAGAAAATGCAAAGCCTTTGCACTATCGGTGTCATCAATCACAGCCTTTCCCTTGCCGACTTCGGGCTTGGCAATCGTATGACCGAGGTGTACGGATCTCGGGTTAATGACAATATCTTGAGCCCGGGTGAGGTAGTTGCTGCCATCCAAGGCAAGCTGGGTGAATTCCCTCTTTGCAATGTCCGACATGCTCGCAATATCATGCAATTTACTTCGGGTAAATAATGCATGTCAATATTGCAAATATGCGGGTCATGAATATTCCCGAAAAAAAAATTCCCTGCATGTCGGTGAGCATAAAATAATATTGCATAAATTAACCTTTAAATAAAACAAAAGGTTAGTCATGGAAATCACGCGATTAAACGCTTCGGGGTTTAATCCGTAAATTTCCGGGGTCCAGGAAAAATAATCTTGCGAATTAACCAAACTTCGTGGGTTAAAACGCAAATTTAAATGGTGACTGAAATTAGGCCTGGTCCAACCCTCTATTTTTCTTTTCATTTCGTGCGCATGGGCCAAAACAACTTGGCCCGAGATCAGCTTGGTTTATGGGCCGAGGGCCCATATTGAGCGGTGGGCTTTTGGGCCCGGACCATCGGCCTGGTCGCGCGGCTAGGGTTAAACCCTAGCCATTCTGCAATCAGTGCAGACCGCACCGGAAACACGTTCCCCTTTCCTCTTATCCTTTCCCCGTCATGGCGGCGCAACTAGGTGCGAGCTCCTATGGGGCCGGGAGGAGGACAGGGCGGACGCCTATGCGGCGACCGTGGCGCACGGGGGGCTGGCGGCCGGGCGCAGCCCGCCGCGGCGCCGCCCGCGGCCAGGGGCGGTGCTGGCTCCCGGCCGAGCGCGGCGCGACGTTGGCCCGCGGCCGGCGCGCGGCGCTGGCGCACGGCCAGGCGGCCAGGCGGTGCCGGCACGCGGCTCGCGGGCAGGGGGCCGAAGCGGCGTGCGGGTGCCAAGGGCCACGGTGCGGATCCGCCGGAGATCCGGCGCCGGGCGCGTGCTGGACGGCGGTCCGGCTGTGGCAGATGCTCGCGGCGTAGGGCGGCTAGTCCAGAGGGCCACGGCGGTGTGCGAGGAGGGAGCGCGCGGCAGGCGGCCAGGTGGCGCACGGGCGCGCGACCGGCGGCCCGGGCCACGCGCGGGATCCGAGGCTTGCGGCGGCGCGGCCCGTGGCCAGGCTCGGTGGCGCGCGGGAGGCCCGTGGTGGCGGCACGGGGCACTTCCGGGCCCCGGCCTAGAGGAGACAGCGGCTCTTCGGGGCCGTGCGTGCTCCAGAGGTGACCGCCATGCGGCAGCACGGTTGCGGCTCTTCAGGGCCGCGTCCCCTACCGGTTCTGCCCCGGAGACACAGTCCGAGGACTCGCCTCGTCGTTCGTGCGGGGGCTGTCAAGGCCTCTCCACGGTGAAGACGGGCGGCGGAATGACGGGGTACAACGACAGCACACGCGTGGAGCTTCTTGATCCCCACGGCGGCGCTGGGACTCCCGTGACGGCCACGAGGCTCCCACTGCGACGAGGCGCATGGTGCGAGGTAGTCCGTCAACGGAGACGACACCCATCGGTGCGTCAACCCGCAACACTTCGGGGTTGCGGGTGCTGCGAGCTCATCGGCATCGCGGGGAACCTACTTCGGAGGCCCTGGTCATGGCTCTTCGGGCCATGTCTACCGGTGCTCGGTCTTCGGGACCGGCACTCGGGTAAGCATCGATTAGTGATGCTAGGTGCTAACTGCTGGTAGCACGGTTCATGAGCTTAGAAATGTAAAGCAAAATAAACAACAGTGCTAGCTTCTGGTAGCACAAGGATAGGGGTAGTAAAAACGGAGAAAGAGTTTGATTTAGTGCTAGCTTCGGGTAGCACTCATTCCATAGCATTAGCCATAGAATGCGATGATTTTATGTTTATTTTTGCACTTACCATTGATGGCAGTATCATGTGCATCAGTAGGTAGATTTAGCACAGCTGATTCTTACCTTGTAGCTCGGTAGAGGCTCGTGCTGATAACGTGTTGTGAAACAACCGAATCAGCCGGGCAATCACACTACTAATGCTCAAGCAAATCACAGAATAGATGAATACACAAGAAATAGAGGCAGAATAGGGGGCCCTGTTTATTTCTCCGGGGAGGTTTACAACCGGGAGTTCACCACACCCATCGCTATCGCTTCGCCTCTATTTATAGCAACAGGGAAGGCACGGCAGCACCCAGCCACCGGATAAGTTTTCCAGCTGCCAACTACCCCACATCAATGCCCATTTAATTTGCCCACATCGGACCCAGCATAAACCGGAAATACCCGGTTTACATGCTGTGGTTTCATAACAGTGGCCTCCTTTTCTTTTTTCATTTGCCCTTCTCTCTGGGAGGTATGAATGATGTCATTTGTATCGCCAGGTACGTGGTATGTCTGCACTATGATCGGCAACTTCTAGAAGCTTAGTGGTAGTTTTTCAAACTGACCGTTGCTTGCATTAAACATAGGGTAATTGATTGACCTCATATTCTTTTGTGTTGGCTCTATTGAAAAGTAAACATAATGATCTGGCTAAACCTGACTCTTCTTTTGAATATTCATAAACAGAAAAAATCTAGTGTTCTAAATTCATGAGCTTTCATCCGGAAGGGAGATGACTATGAAACCAAATCGTCAGGACACTGCCTTGTGAGATGGGGAATGGTCCAAAGGCCTAAAGAGCTCGGGGGATTAGGTATCAAGGATTTACAAAAATTTGGCAAGGCCCTGCGACAGAGATGGTTATGGCAGACCTGGAGTGACGATAAACCGTGGAAAGGGCTGTGTATCCCCTGCAGCCAGGATGACCGCGATTTCTTCGCAAAGCATACCAAGATACAAGTTGGGGATGGAAAATCGACGCTCTTCTCGGCACGACAATTGGCTGGGTAATGAAGCATTGAAAGTGAGACTTCCAAACCTTTTCAGAGTGGCAAAATTCAAAAATAGGACGGTGGAAAAGGAACTACAAAGCAAAAATTGGATCAGATCAGTAAAAGGAGTCAACACCACAATACAAATACAAGAGTACGTCCAGTTATGGCAATCACTGAGAAACTACTCTATGGATACGACTACAAAAGATAAAGTGATTTGGCTGGACACAACATCAGGGCAATACACCACAAAATCTGCATACCATGCTCAGCTCTCGGGAACAAGTAAGCCTTTCAACTCGAATATGCTGTGGAAAGCAAGGGCCGAGCCGAAAGTTATACTGTTTGCGTGGACCGCTATGCATGAACGGGTGCTAACTGCTGACAACTTAGACATCAAAGGATGGGATAACAACGTAGTATGCCCACTCTGTCTATGTGATGCTGAAACAAACCGACATCTACTTATAGATTGCGACTACGCACAAACAGTCGTAAAGCTCATCAGCGAATGGATGGAAGGTCCAAATCTTCCGATTACAACACGAAACACATCGGTAGCTGATTGGTTTTTACTGACTGCGAGAGAGATGAACAAGGAAAAAGAAGAGAACAGACTGGAAGGATTTTGTATGCTTGGTGAAACGTCTGGAAAGAGAGAAACAGAAGAATTTTCCAAGGCATAGAAAAGGAAAGCTTGCAAGTGGCGTACCTGGCAAAGGAGGAAGCGGATTCCTATTTCATGGCAATGAAGAGACCACGGGAACCTGATTAGAGATTACAGTAGTTAGTTAGCTGCTGCTTTGTGTTTTTCTCCTTTTCGGTGTCTCACCGATCGGTTTCCCTGTTCCTTTTCACTCTAGCAGCTAAAGCTGCTGGTTCATGTGGACCTTGCTCCTGTGTACTTTTGTATTTCTTTCCGTTTTTTCTCCTACTTTAATGAAAGGGCAGAGCACCTGCCGTTTACTTCAAAAAATAAATTCATGAGCTAGCTCAGTCAACTGGGTTTCTTATCAAACCAAGCCAATATTTTGAATGTTGGAAAAGATAGTTCCTCTATGAACGTTTTTCTAATGATGCAAAACTTACTTGGTGATCTAGCAGGCCACGCCCGCATCGCTTAGCGTTTAGGCGCCTCAAGTCGTAATCAAGCCGTCGCGGCTGCTGCTAGTCCCCTTCCCCATCCTTCTTCACCCTGCTCGCCAGTTTCCGAGAAGAACAATCCACTTGGTAGGCAAAGACAGAAATCTCCATCTCCTCCGCACATGCACATGATGGGGATTTGGGAAAAGTCGGCGGTGGTAGAGCCTCCTCCTCGCGACGATCTACCTTACAACTGGTGGTGGCATCTCCATCTCGTGCCAACATGATAGCATCTTGCACACCAAAATGAGGCCTACTCCCTCCTTCACATCATCATGACAGAGAGACTAGGATTATACTCATCAATGACGGTGATGAGTACATCGCCACGCTAGATGCACTCAAGGTAAAGTATTCTCCAAGCTACAAATTGTCTCCAACTCGGCCTTTACATCCGATTCAGATTCAGCAGACATCTCCAGACAGTTTAGGTGATTTCTCCCTCATACGACATTGGAACGAGACGGTTCCAAGTGAATTGGAAAGAGAATGACGACGCTGTCGTTTTAGTTCTGGCACTAGCTCCAGAACCATCACGTATCATGCTATATGAGCACGACAAGGTGTTGTCTCATCTGTTTGCGCCAACCGGGCCCTGCATCATGTCGGGCCTTAAGCCCATATTGTGGGCGCCCCTCTCCTAGTCACCCTCAACCCTAGTGAGTCCCTCCCTATTTAAACTCAGCGCCGCCGCTACTTAGACTCGGGTTTTGCTTAGTTCTAGTTTTTCCTCGAGAAACTATGATTAATTCATTATAACTATGGTGACAAGTCATTTTATCGTGATCCGAGCCCCTGCTCTAGTTCTTCTCGACTGTGGCGTTTAGTCCTTTCAAACCGAGTGCTCTAACCCTGATACACTAGATTCTTGATCCATATTTGCAATATCTAATTGTGTGTTTATACTTTCTTGCTTGTGTTCTCCATTCGCTTGCAGAAAAAGCCTTTTCGGTGAGGTCAATCAAGTTGTGCTTGGTTGACAACCAACAGAGCAGTGGTGTAGCGGTTGTAGGGTCACATCGTGTTTGATTCAAAGAAAGATCATCAACGTCGAGTTCTCCACAATCTCCTACTTGACATAGTTCTTGTCGAATTTTGTGTTGGGCTGGTTGTGACAGGTTTCTGTCGGATTCTTGGTTCTCTATGGAACTGTCTTGACGATGCTTTAGATTGGTGTTATTGAACTGTTTTGCATTGGAAAAAATAAAAAAAATGTAGAGAGGATATATTCTTATATAAATCATTTGAATAATTTTAAATGTCTGATGATGACCGAGTTACTCCGTGATTGTAATTGGTTGTACTCTCGAGAGCCAAACCTGGAATAATACAATCTTCCCTTTGCCTAAAAATCAAACCAATCCAAGAATATTGGTAAGTCTGTGAGAGCTGCACCGTATCGCGTCAGCCAATGGAATTCCTGATCCACAATCATGTGCGTGCAGGCGTCGTCATGAACCATCAGATGCAAAACTTTCTTCCAAATTTTTCCTTCTTCCTTCGTTTTTGGTACAAAACTTTTTTGGCCGGTTTGCCTTGACCAAAACTTAACTTTCCTCCAAAAGTTGGTTCTTGTTTCCAATGTTAGCTTTTGCTCAAAAGTTTGTTTCCACAGTTTGCTGTACATATTTCTGGAAAACGTTTTATAAAAAGTAAAATTTCGGATGCAAAAACTTTCCCAAGAGAGAAACTTTTGTTGTCGGAACATGATTTGCGAGGGCGAATCCATGCTTGCGCACAGATTAGATGTCCCCGTCAGCCACGCTGGAGACTCCGTGCGTGCCGAGCTCAAATGAGCCGAGCCAGATATCTGCCAGCTCCATTTCTAGCTAGGATATATTGGCGACCTTCTGCAGATGAATTATCATTGTCAAAACCATATCTGCTATTAGTGCACTCGGTACCCCTCCGCGTCACCTCCCCCAGGGAGACAGGAAGGGGCGACTCCGCCGCCAGCCCAGCGCACTGCAACCGTCAAGCTCCCTCGGCCGCCACCGTCACGCCCGATGGCGGAAGCGGCCCACGGCGGCGCTGCACAGCCAGCGCCGTGTGAACCGGCCTTGGTTGCGCCTTCCCTCTCGCGTTGCCTTGTTCTTCCCCGCGCCCCTCCTTTCTCTCGGGATCCGAGGCGGACCGGTCCCTCTGCTCACCGGATCCGGGCATCTTCGAGCTGGATCTGGTCGTTCCTAAGGTTTAGGGTTGGGTGCCGTGGTGACGGGGTAGGGCAGCGGAGCGGTGGCGAGCACCAGCTCCGTGTCACCATGGCGCTGTGGTGACGCGACGGTGGCGGATGCAGCCGAGCAGCTCGACGCCGTGGCCGAGGTCGGGGCCCTGCTTGGTCCTTGTCTCGCGGCAGCTTCACTCGTGGTGGCTGGGCCACCGTCCTGGCTCGGCGACGCCGTTGTGGCGTTGCTGGCCTGTGGTGTTGTGCGAGCGGCGGGGCACCTCGGCTTTCGCCCATGGTGGAGTTTCCAGGCCCTACTTGGTCCTTGTGGTAATGAGTACCGGGCGAAAGCCTAGCTCGGCAATCTGTCGGTGCCGGTAATGACACCCTTCCTTGTTGGAGTCGTTGTCGTGGTACCCTCACCCACCCCCTCGGCTTGACCGAGATGGTAACCTTCAAAACCTCTTTCTCCCGGCACAATGGCTGTGTTGGGGGCCACTGCCCTACGCTTTGTGTGGCTAGTGGGTTGGCGTCCATGGTGGTCGTGCTATCTTGCGACATGCTACTGATGGGTTCAGTGTGTTGGTGGCGAAGCATGCCACTGGTCGAGTGCTCTCTCTCGTCAAGTTTCGTTAGAGAATTGTGCGTATTTGTTCTCCCTCCTTTGGCTGAGTCTACGGTCTTGGCCATGTTGTTGGTTGTTATCGTGGTTCGGTGAGTGGTTGCTGCTGATGCCTCTGCTTCGTCGTTGGACTCCTTGTTGATGGTGTAATCAAATCATATGCCGTGTGCGTCCACGCTTGCTTGCCTTCCCTCCTTTGCGGGTTCCTCCCCACAAACGGCGTTGGATGGTGGCTCGTGGAGACCAGATGCTCGAAGAAGGCGACTCGACAGCTTGAAGGGAGATCGACGTTGTACAACTCGCAGTGGCTAGAGTGCCTCCCCGTCTTTAATCCCCATCCTGTTGGGCGGCCCTTTCATCCTGCAAGGATTCCTCCCCTTGTTGAAAGGTGGAGGGTGACAACAGGGCGGCGTAGCTACGAGAGGCAGTGTGGTGGTGCAATGACTATTGTGGTGAAGGCAAGTATGTTGTTTGGCGGTGGCTTTCTGTTGACGAATGGTGGTTGCCTCTAGCTTGTGCTCAAGACTAGGACTAGTCTGTTGTTTCCATAGTTCTTTGTGTTCTGTCGCCTTCTCTTATATGAGCCTGTTGTGTTTCGGGCATGCTGTTGTAATCTGTGGCTTGCCACAATCTTGTAAGGTTTTTGTCTCGTTTCCTTAAAAACGAGGCCTTAGATCTATGGTCTTCCACACTTTGAATACAATTCGGGTGGGGATCCTCCCCTCCCTCCCCCCCCCCCCTTCCCCCCCTCTGTTGACATTAAAAAAAAAACCATATCTGCTGCAAAAGTAAACGCACAGCAGGGCTATCGTGCTATCTGCTGCATGTTGATTTTCTAAGGAAAAAATTTCTATGCCCAGCAGGGCTGCAAATCCCACCTCCACAGCCGAACTGCTGAAGATCTATCCTTAGTCCTCCACGGGAGTCGTTGTGAATTCTGATCAACACTGAAAGCGAAGTAGTGAACGCATGGGTTGATCATATTAGCAGAAATTTGATGTTATCCAAATCGCTGTCCCTTTCCGCGACATGACTAAATAAGATATAGTACATTATATTCTTTTTATATGAACGATCGAGACCTGTTACTTGGCATGACAAGTGTGTGTATATATATGTCTGTAGCTGTGCACAATTCATTACACCAAGAGAAATATCAAACGACAGCGTTCATTTATCATTATCTTGTTATAGGTCGGCAATTGGATTAGTGGATCGTGGATCGGGATCACGAGTCCGGTCGTCGTCATCAATCATCATGGAGGAGATCCGTGGATTTTGGCTTGTTGACAGAGCTCAGTATGGTTCTGGTATACAATGTACTAGCGATGCCACTTGGGACACTACTTGACCCAGCCTGGCTAACATCAATCACCACTTGGACAAACAAACTGGTGAGCGATGAACCTGCCTCGAAACCACCTGCGCGGGCTCCATCACGATGCGACGCTTACAAGCTAATCTTGTTGCCGGCTATAATAATTTATCGGGAACGCTTCGCTACATCCTCAATCCTTGTCTTTCTCCGCGAGCTACTCGACACAGTAGAAGATCATGGCGCTCACCCGCCTCCTCGTCTTCGTCCTCAGTGCCACATTGCCGCTATTCTTCTCTCCTGCAGGTAAACCTCGCTCAACGAAACTACTCTTCTGAAAGCTAATTATTACTACGCCGATTAGCAAGAGATTTATTGGTGCCAACAATCGGTTCTGAAATGTAGAAGCGGGAGAGATGGGGGTGAACTACGGCAGGGTGGCCAACGACCTGCCTGACACGGCGTCGGTGGTGCGGCTGCTCAGGGACAACGGCATCACCATGGTGAGGATATACGACGCCAACGATGCAGTGCTGCGGTCGCTGGCCAACACTGGGATCAAGGTGATGGTGATGATGCCCAACGACAAGGTGGTCGGCGCGGCCAACAACCCGTCCGTCGCCGGCGATTGGGTGTGGAACCATGTGGCGGTGTACCTACCCGCCACGCAGATCAACGGCGTGGCCGTCGGCAACGAGGTGTTCGACTCTGCTCCGGGACTGACGCACCAGCTCGTCCCGGCGATGAGGAACGTGCAGGCCGCGCTGGCCAACCTGGGCCTGGCCGACGCCGTGAAGGTGACCACGCCGATCGCGTTCACGGCGGTCACGGACTCGTTCCCGCCGTCCGCGGGCAAGTTCCGGGACGACCTCGCGTGGCCGGTGATGAAGCCCATGCTCGACTTCCTCGACCAAACCGGCTCCTACCTCACCATGAACATCTACCCGTTCTTCGCTTTCAACAATCCGGCAAACAAAATCAACCGCGACTACGCCGTCGGGAACCTCCCCAACCCGGGCGTGCTCGACGACCGGACCGGCCTCATGTACTACATCGCGATGCAAGCGGCGCGGGATGCGGCTGCCCGCCCCGCATCCCGCACGAGCCGCAAATACTATTGCGGGACTACGCGGCTGCCCGCTTAACGCCGCAAGTACTACGCGGCTGCCTGCGCCGCGCCGCATCGCGAGCTGCTTGCATCGCGCCGCGCCGTTCGCTGCTTCCGAAGAAATCACGACGTCACTCATCAATCGCACCGTGCCGTTCGCTACTTCTGTGGGCGCTTGCCGCTACTTGTGTGCAAGTGCACAAAGGCAAGCCAAGTGCTGGTAAGCATGTTGTTGAACTAACCGCCCCGTACGTACAGTAGCCGATCCACCGAAAGATTAGGAACGAATTACTATTACTGCTTATCTACCACCACTAACCAAGTGACATTCCTTGTAGTACTCGGCAACCCATTATAGCTGAAAGGTAACACAGAGAAGGGTAATAAGACAGCAAGTAAGCAGAAAGGTTCCGGTCAATTTGTTCCTCATTAGCTACCAAAATGAGCTTCCTTGGAAAGTGGGAAGGGGAACAGAGAAGGAACTCTGCATATTTTGGTTCTGAAAAAAAAATGCAGTGCACCTTCAGTGAATCAATTCACTGACAACTGATGCATATGGATTCAATCGCCTAATGCAAAATGTGTGTCCTCCTGAATCTGAATAGCTCATAATTTCAACAAAAAATTTCTTATGTTAAATTGCACTCTACACACACACACACCGAGAGTCCGAGAGACTCAGAAAGTCAGAAAGGTAATGAGAGAGCAGGTAAGCAGACATGTTCTGAAAATAAAATGCAGTATCTTCAGTGTAGGAATCCATTGACCAAAAAGGGACAACCGAGAACTAAACGTCTTGTGCTAAACTTTTCTTCTGATTGTGTGCCTAATTAAGCCATTCATAAAGTAGCTTCTGAATGATTATGACAACAGAACAAAAAAAGTAAGAATGCCTGAATATTATGGAGAAGTTTGTTGCTACTGTATGTAATACCCCGGCATCACAGCAGGAAGACAGGATCACTACGGCTTGCTCCCAACTCCGCAAAACTAATTTGAATAATGTCAATCAACAGCGGCTTCGAATTCGCCACACAGGACCGGCAGCTTCGGCAGTTCGGAAGTAATTCGAACTATGTAGGGCCTTCACGTGCTCATCAATCGGCCAAATCGGTCCCAACTCACCGGATTTCAGTCATTGGAAAGTGTCAAAGAGAAATCAAAAGGGATTCAAATCCTTACCTGAGGACAGGCGCTAGCAGGTCAGCCAGGCCCTATCGCAAGCGCGGATGACTACGTAGGGGAACGCCGGACATGGGGGAACGGATCAGGATCCCCGAGCAGTTAAGCTAGCAGTTGCGCCGTCCGCCGTTCACCGCCGCTAAACATATCCTACAGTTCCCAATGTGCTCTCGCTGATTTTACCCAGAAAATGCATGCGGTCCATTGATTTGAGGGGCGGCGCGGCCGGAGCAGGCCGGAGCTAGGATTGGAGGCGCCGGAGCTTCGGTAGCCGCGCACAGGTTGGAGGCACCGGAGCTTGGGTTGGCGGCGCGGCTAGCGGCGCTGCGGGCAGCCGCATCCCGCGCCGCGTAGTCCCGCTTCGGTTAGCGGGCCGATTAGCGGGCATATTAGCGGGCTTGTGGCGCGGGTCAGCCCAGCGGCGTTGCGGGCAGGCCCGCGCCGCTTGCACCGGACGCCGAGCGCCGAGCGCGACGCCGCGTACTACGCCATGGACGCCGAGCGCGACGCCGCGTACTACGCCATGGAGAAGCTCGGGTTCTCCGGCTCCACGGAAAACAACCTGCGGGGGCTCGGCAAGAAAGTGCCCGTCAAACAGTCCGTTACGGAGACCGGGTGGCCGCCGCGCGGGAAAGTGAAAAGGGGCAACGGTTTGGAGGCCCCGGCGGCCGGAAATGACGGAGCTGCCACGCTTGCCAACGCGCAGGCGTACATCAACAACCTCATCAACCGCGTGCTGTCCGGCAACACGGGCACGCCGCACCACCCCGACGCCGACATGGACGCGTACATCTTCGCGCTGTTCAACGAGAACCAGAAGGGCCAAGGGGCGGACGACGTCGAGCAGAACTGGGGCCTGTTCTACCCCAACATGACCAAGGTGTACGAGTTCGATTTCCACGGCGGCGGCGGCGGCGGCGACAAGCCGAGCTGGTGCGCGGCGAACGCCGCCGTTGGGGATGACCGGCTGCAGGCGGCGCTGGACTGGGCGTGCGGAAACGGCGCGGACTGCGGCGCCATCCAGCCCGGCGCGGTGTGCTTCGAGCCCAACACGAAGCTCGCCCACGCCTCGTTTGCAGTGAACAGCTATTACCAGAACAAGGGCAGGGCACCTGGGACTTGCAACTTCAACGGCGCTGCTTTCGTCACGTTCCAGGAACCCGACGGTGAGTTCACTCCGCTTCGCTTCTTACACGTTCTTCACTTGTTCCTCTGTAAAACTGAGCGGCTTCAGGACCGGTACGACAAAGGTGGACTTGACAAAATCATAATCTCACTGGGTGTTTGGTGTTGTGCTCTGTTTACTCTGTATACAGAAATCTGTGACCCGAATGCGAGCTGGTGCGTGGCGAACGCGGCGGTCGGAGACGCACGGCTGCAGTCGGCGCTGGACTGGGCGTGCGGAAATGGCGCGGACTGCGGGCCCATCCAGCCCGGCGCCAAGTGCTTCGAGCCCAACACCAAGGTCGCGCACGCTTCGCACGCGTTCAACAGCTACTACCAGCGGAACCGCCGTGCACCGGGGACGTGCGACTTCGCCGGAACCGCTTCCGTTGTCTTCCAGGCTCGAAGTGAGTTCTTCTTTCAAAATTTTGTCATCTGTCCCACATGAGGGTGAATCCTCAGTCTTTTTTATATTCCACCTGTTCACTGCAGAGATCGGAAACTGCGTGCTGCCATGGAAGTCCCGGCTCCAAGAAACAACACCGATTTCGGATGGAAGCTATGCTGCCCTCTGATCTGTAAACAGATTTAAGGAAATCCATTTCGAAAAAGATAACGAATAAACGAAAAATACTTGTTCTTAATTGGGACGACGTGCTGGTTACGATTTTGAGCACCACAGCATAGCAGCTTGTGGAGGCAAATGGGCCTGGGCGACTGTGAGTTTGTACATGGAAACCAAATAATAGATTTTGTTTTCCCTAAGTCTTTTCATCATGTATGTAATGCTTTTGTTCTATTTGATATCGGTCAGATAGCTGAAAACGTTAATAATCAGTGTCTCTCAAAAAAGAAAAAAATGATATCTGCTACGCTGTTTGAACTTAAAAGGAACAATTTGTTTGGTAATATCTAGTGGTTCATGATAGAAAGGTATGTGCTAAAAGTTACTTTAAGTTGTACATCCGTACCAAATATTGCTGGATCAGGTACTAATTATTTTCTTCTTTTTTTTTTGTGCTAATTTTGCATCTTGCTCTCTAGAGGAACTAGATTTGAATGGCCCGAGCAGTTACCCTACTGTAATTCTAGACTTTGAAAATATAAATGAAAGAAATTTAAAAATTTGTTAATAACAAAAGTTGTTTGTCACTTTCTCTACCAACTAAAACTTTTGAAGTTTCAGAGCTCCGTAAATTATTGTTTTAGTCCAGCGATGAAGAAAAGCATTTTAAGTCTGGATTGCTTTTTGCTTTGGCCGGTATGGATTGCTTTTAGATAGTTACGCTAGCTTAAACACTTTCTTTCCTCTAGGGCAAAAACAACTTTTCAAGCACTTAAGGGCCTGTTTGACACAGCTCCACTGCCCATGGAGTGGTGCCCACTCCAGAAACTCTATGGTAGAGCTGCTCTAGTGTGGAGTTGTTGCAGTGTCTAGGGAAAAAAAATCCCCTCGCTCTCCCCAGGTCAAAGCATAGGTAAAGACTCGCGCCACAGCTCACACGGCCAGCTGAGTCCCTGTGTATGGATGGGGAGGGGGTTCGAGGGTTTTCTCGGCCTGCGTGAGAAGGCTCTTCTCCTTAGTGAATGCCGTCGGGGTGGCTTCTATCCCCGGCAGGTCGAGTTTTTTTTGGAGTTGGAGTTATCTGTGGTGCCACTCCAGAAACTCTATGGAGTTGTTGCTCCATAAAAGTCTGGAGTTGGAGGTGTTTGGCACAGCTTTGCACAACTCCAGTATGGAGTATAGAGTTGGAGCTGTGCCAAACAGGCCCTAAGTTTGTTGTGTTGGCGGAGGAAAAGATGAAAAACAACTTTTTCTTTGAAAAGTTACGATTTCCTTTTTATTTGAATTTTTAAAAAATTAGGCATACACTAAATCATTAAGTTTTCATCAAAAAGCTCATAAGGGCTAATAATATTTCAGTGGTTTATAAGGGACAGGGTGTTCTTTTCAGTAGTACCTCACAAGGAATTATATCAATTATTTTGAATTTTTTCTGCATGTATAAACAATGGTATATGAGGAGGCATTGTTTCATATTCTATATCACAGAACTAATGTATTTTGCATAAATAAAAAATCTCTTCATTGGGCATCTTGTATGCATGACCAATTTATATTATTACTAACAATTGAGCTCTTGAATACTAAGAGTTTAATATGTAATCTAACGATTGTTAATATTGATAGAAAAGAACCATCCCCTAATAGATTCGCTAATGCATGAAAGCTCAAATGCCAAAATGAAATTTTCATGCCATCATATGAAATATAATTCAACCATATGTTACAGTGGATGCTTTCGTATATGATGTTTATTTGCAAATACTAAGGGAAAAAACTGATTGTACATATGAGTTTTGCAAAATTCAGATTTTGTGACATCCTACAAAAACTGTTCCATACACACAAAAAAATCTTTGAACTTAACCTACAATAGTTTGCTTTAGAGTTAATTAGATATATACCATCACAATTTTGCTGGTTTTGAAATATACCATTACTATTCACGAAATTGGGCCAATGCCATTACAATTTGATTTCAGTTTGAAATATGCCATGGATGCACCTTTTGCACATGTGTTTTGCTTGTATTGGACAAAAGTGCCCCTCTTTTCTCCCTTCTTCCCTCCATCACCATTGAATAGCAGGAGGATGACGCTGCTGCAACTGATTTCACCAATGGCCGTCGCCACGCTGCCTCTATTTGCAGGGAGTCACACCCACCCTGCCCTGACTGGAGGCCGCTCTCCAAGCTGGGAAGGAGCATAGCAGCCTAGCAGGGAGAGGGACGAGTTTCCCCTTGCCCAAGATCCTCCTACCCAAATGGAGGTCTTAAGCAAAGAGTAAACACTTTGATTGACTAAACTCTTGAAGCAAACAATCTTCAGCTCATGTATTAGGAGCTTTCTTTGCTGCTTACTACGGGAAAGTGTTACTGGAGCTGAGCTCAGCTTGAAGGTGGTCATGGTTGATGTGGAGGATGTGACTGTGAGGAAGTGAGCTGGTGAAGAAGATATGGGTAAAAATGTCCAAACGTTTGCATAACGGCATATTTCATACCAAAAGCAAATTGTAATGGCATTGGCCCAATTTCATGAATAGTAGTGGTACATTTCAAAACCAGCAAAATTGTAATGGCATGTATCTAATTAACCCATATATTTTTGATTCTCTATCGGGACTTCCAGGATCCAACCATTTTTTTGTGCAGCATAGATTTGTTAAATGTAGACAAATGAAGATATGACATTTCTTCTGTGGTGTAGTTGAAGGCACTGGCTTGATTGTGTGGTGTAGTTGAAGGCACTGGCTTGATTGATCATGGTGGACTGGTCTTTGATGATGCCCGTTGTGGATTTAAGGGCACTAGCTTCATCGATGGCCATAGCCGCCCGATAGGACAAAGCGAATGGTGCGCAGGTGCCGAAGCCTAATCCTATTTCAAGCATTCCTATACATAAGTACATCTGAGTTAAAGACAGATTGTTTGGGGATATAGTTTAGTATTTGAGATATACACCTGTGTGACGGCTTAGAGATAGAGGTACATGATTTCTTATTATTTTTCTGAGTTAAACTACGGTAGGCCAAGGCCGACCGGAACTTTATTGATGCAAAGGGAAATTACATCGGATATTACGGATCTGCGGGACTAGGGCGGGGGGGGGTTCGCATGAAAGCGAGCGGCCCATGCTCGGAGTTCCGACTTACGGAGGGGGTTCCTGGCCCTGTAGGCCCGAGAGGCTTACATCGTTTGCCGCAGCAAGAATTACAAGGGGAGGGGGTAGAGTAGCATCGTTGAAAACTAGGCTATTCCTATCCTTCCAGATATTCTAGAGGAGGGCGGTGAGGGCGACGAGCCGGCTTGTAGACTGGCGGGAGTTCCAGAGAGAGGGGAAGATATTGTATTTTTATAATAAAGAATATAACCTTCATGCACATGATTAATCGATTGTACACTAGCCACGCTACACTATAGCAAAAACTCGCTATAGCCACGCCACCCAAAATGAAGTAGCCACGGCAAAGAAAATAAACCGTGGCTACAATAGGTGGTGGGGCTACCTGCCATCGGACCGTGGCTATAGCCACGGTTGGCTTTGTGAACTGTGGCTATAGTGGCCTCCACCAATAGCCACGGTCCAAGTCACCAACCGTGGCTATAGTCTCTTCTATAGCCACGGTTGAAGAAGTGGACCGTGGCTATTGTTTTGCACAGTATGAAAGGCCGCGTTCGGACAGAACAGGAGCTCGGTCCAAGTGTGGCGGCTCGAAAATTGAGAAAAAAAAATGAAAACCGAGGGGGAAGGTTTTGATCTCGTTTTTTTTTTTTTGCAGAAATTTATTCTCCGTGGTAAGGGAAACTCATCCCATGTATTATTTGTTGTTATAATGTTGTAATCATGGAGAATTTTGGATTACCATTTGATCTAGGTTTTGGTTTCGATTTGTCAAATTCCTCCATGTTTGTAGGTTTGTTGTTGGTTTGAGTTGTGTATAATAAGCTCATATATCATGTGCTTGTGTTGCATGCAAAAAAATTATGTCTTACAAGCCTTTTTCATGTCAATCAATTTAAGATCTACTTTATGCTCTCTTGAGAGAGACCCCTAGAGCACAGTTTAATTATTAAAAAATTCGAGTCAACTAATAATAATTAGTTCCCTTATATTTCTATAAATATATAATATTCATAATGGTAAATATATTATTTAGTAATTATTTAATAATTATTAATTCTAGCATATTATGTTATGCAATATATTAGTTTCCTTATATTTTCTATAAATACTTAATATTCATACTTGGTAATTATTTGATTTAGTAATTATTTTATTATAATTAATATTCGCGTAATGCTTGTTTAGATGGACAAAACATGGCTGTACGAAGAGTCAAGATTAAGTGCATATTTCCGAGGTCAAGTCGATGTATTTCTCAAGAGGGCTGCCGAGCATGCTAAGCGTCTAGGAAGACAAGAAATATATTGTCCATGCGTGGACTGCAAGAATCAAAAATTGTGGACGAGATACACTTGTAATCAAATCTCACTTAGTGAGGAGGGGTTTCCTGGAGAATTATACGTGGACAAAGCATGGAGAAGACGAGCCGGTCGAAGTTGAGTTGCAGCCGATTGAAGTTGAAGAAGAACAGTTTGTCCAAGTTGACGAGACTTTTGATTTTCATGTCGAAGAAGAACAATGTACTGATTCTGATGTTGAGGAATTGTTACGTCATGTTGAGCCGCAAGTTTTACTCAATGCGGGGACAACAAGAGGGCTTGATAACTTTGCAACGATAGAGAAGGCATCAAAGGATTTATTATTTGAGGAGTCTAAGGGATGTTCTAAAGAGAATACTGTGTTACGTACAGTTCTCGAACTCATGAAACTGAAGGCCATCCATGGGTGGTCGGATGCCGATTTCACTGAATTGTTGGATCTTCTTTAGGATGTATCGTTTCTTGCTTAGGGAAGTCATCAGTCTTCGTGGTCGGTTCTTTGACGAGCAAAGTGAAGTGACGAAGGAGCATCGGGTACTTTTCGAGTGGTGCGGCTCGAAACGACCGTACGAGCCCGATGTTGTTGAAGATTCGTATAGTGTAGACTTAGTTTGAAAAAACATTGTCATGTTCACATTATTAAACCTTTGATGGATTTTGTAAATATTTGTAAATATTAATGTGATGTAATACTTTAATATTAATGTGATGTAATTATGGTTAATGTTATGTTAATTGTAATTTCTTATTTCTAATACGTATTTATTTTTTTATTGTTAAAAAGTAAATAGCCACGGTTCACTTTGACAACCGTGGCTATAGTGGTGTCCTATAGCCACGGTTAGGTTAGTGAACCGTGGCTATAGTGGTGCCCTATAGCCACGATTGGGTTAGCGAACCGTGGCTATAGTATGCCACTATAGCCACGGTTGACATAGTGAACCGTGGCCATAGTGGCGTACTATAGCCACGGGTGATCTGTTTTCCGAGGCTACAGATGGTTTTCCGTAGTCTCGGAAACATAGCCACGGTTGGGGCTGACCGTGGCTGTTGAGTCCCCCAACCGTGGCTACAGTGAGTTTTTGCTATAGTGCTATTTGCGCGGGCCTGTTTGCTAGGTGACATCAAAAATCATTGGTCAAAGACAAATTTGACCAACCCAGAAATAAAACATAATATAGGATAGAAAGTACAAAGCATCATGGTATCGCATTTAGCTGCTTGCATTAAACAAATGTAATTGAGATCGTTTTATTTCGAGTCGTTCAAATGAAAACAGAAAAACTTGAGCTTTCTCTCTAAACCTAACTGGCCTTGCTATTTCATGAGCCTTCTCGAGTCGACTGGAGCACCGTATCAAGCTGTGCCGAGCAAGACTTTTGGGCTCATTAAGCTGGCTTTATCGAGCCAGCCAGGCTGGCGGAGTCCATGCGAACTGGAAAAATGATATGCTGGAAAATTTTAGCCAGATCGTTGGCCAGCCCCACATCTTTATCCAGTATAGTTGGCGACCTCGTGTGAACGAGTTACGTATTTCCAAAATAATCCTTGTAATCTGAATTCTGAAACATCCATATTGTAATTGTGCCGGCCAAACTGCTCAAGGTCTACCTTTAGTCCTCCTCGGAGATCAGTGATGAACACTGAAAGCAAAGGAGTGAACGCATGTGTTCATTCTTTAGCAGCTTTTGAAGTTACCAAACTGTTGTCTGTTCCACGACCTGACTATGTAAGATACTATATATATTCTTTTCTCTGAATGATCGAGACCCGTTACCAAACATGACGTGTGCATCGATTAATTAATGAACCAAGAGAAATATCAAACGATAGGGTTGAGTTATCATTATCTTATTAAGTCGGCACATTAGTCGGTACGCAAATTGTTGAGAAACAACTTTGTCGATTGCTGGATTGTTGGGATCATCGAGTCCGGTCATCACGGGCGGCTTGTCATGGAGAATGATATTCGTGGTTTGCTTATTCACAATACTCGATCAGAACGGTTCTGCTATACAATGTACAAGTGATTCCGCTTGGTTAACAGATCATAGAAAGTGAACTAGAAATGGAGATGATCGGGTTAGATTTGTATCGGGTCCAATTTATTCATTTTTGACCTAAAAGTCAAAGGATCGATCTATTTAGTTTGTGAAAGTATCCATGAGCAGGACCCTTTTACCACCCCTGGGTGCACTACTTACCTAGGTTGTGCATTGACGGAACCACTTGCAAAGACAATGAACCTGTACGGAAACTACCTGGTTCCATCCCGAATTACCGATGCCGATGCGACGCTTGTAGGCTAATCTGCTTGTTGCCGGCTATATAATAAGTTCTCGCGGACGTTTCGCTACATGCTCACTCCTTGTGTCCCTTCGCCGGCTACCTGTCACAATAGAATATCATGGGACTCACCCTCCTCGTCTTTGTCGTTGGCGCCGTATTGCCACCGCTCTTCTCCCCTGCAGGTAAACCTCGCTTACAGAAACTGCTCTTGTGAAAACTAATTAGACGCATCATACCAGGAGCAATTTGAAGCTAACAATTACTTCGTTCCACTCTACAACTGTAAAAGCGGGAGAGATTGGGGTGAACTACGGCAGGGTGGCCAGCGACCTACCTGACACGGCGTCGGTGGTGCAGCTGCTCAAGGACAACGGTATCACCATGGTGAGGATATACGACGCCGACGATGCAGTGCTGAGGTCGCTGGCCAACACCGGGATCAAGGTCACGGTGATGGTGCCCAACGAGAACCTGGCCGAAATGGCCAACAACCCGTCCATCGCCGGCGATTGGGTGTCCAAACATCTGGCAGTGTACTTACCCGCCACGCAGATCCACGGCGTGGCCGTCGGGAACGAGGTGTTCGCCTCCGCTCCGGGATTGACGCATCAGCTCGTCCCGGCGATGAAGAACGTGCAGGCGGCGCTGGCGAACCTGGGCCTGGCCGACGCCGTGAAGGTGACCACGCCGATCGCGTTCTCCGCGGTGAACATGTCGTTCCCGCCGTCCGAGGGCAGGTTCCGGGACGACATCGCGGAGTCGGTGATGAAACCCATGCTCCAGTTCTTGCAGCGGACGGGATCCTACCTCTCGATCAATCTGTACCCGTTTTTCGCGTATAATGGGGATCCGGAGAATATCCCCCTCGACTATGCGCTGGGGAACTACAAGCCCGGCGTTCCGGACAGAAATACCGGCCTCGTCTACCACAGCCTGTTGGACGCGATGATGGACGCCACGTACTATGCCATCGAAAACTTGATGCCACAGCTCAACATAAGGTAATTAAGTTGCATTATTGAGAACTCCATTAGTCTTCGATTTATTCGGACGATGAGTCCACTGCGAATCATTGCCCTCATCTTCGTACTTCCTTGTCTGTGACCTGTTGACAAGACGGGGTGACTAAAATCGATCATCTTAATTTTTTTATTCAGGCAGCCTACGGGGAGAGGCCTAAATCAAAATAACGTCGGTACACAATGGACGGAGATCGGGTGGCCATCACAAGGAAATGTCAAACCCGGGAAACCACCGGGCAAAGGCGGTTTACAAACCCGGGTAACCGATGGATTCCAGCCGGCGACGGTGGCCAACGCCAAGGCATACAACAACTACGTGATCAACCGCGTGCTTTCCGGCAAGACAGGCACCCCGCACCGCCCTGACGCCGACACGGACTTCTACATCTTCGCGCTCTTCAACGAGAATAACAAGGGCGACGGGCCAGACGACGTCGAGCGAAATTTCGGCCTGTTCTATCCCAACATGACCAAGGTGTACGAGTTCGACTTCCGCGGCGGCGGCACCAAGGAAAGCTGGTGCGTGGCGAACGCAGCGGTTGGGGATCAGAGGCTGCAGGCGGCGCTGGACTTCGCGTGCGGCAACGGCGCGGATTGCGGCCCCATCCAGCCGGGGTCAACGTGCTTCGAGCCCAATACGATGCTCGCGCATGCGTCGTTTGCAGTGAACAGCTATTACCAAAACAAGGCCCGGGCACCCGGGACTTGCGACTTCGCCGGTGCTGCTTTCATCGTGTTCCAGGAACCAGATGGTGAGTTTACGCAACCTCGAAGGTCACACATTTGTCTCCTCAATAAAATATCCCGGCCGGGCGTACCCGGACGACTAGGACTGGTACTATTACCCAAGGACTTCAGGAAATGGCAATAGCATATAATCTCACTGGGTGTTTGGTATGCCTCTGTTTACCATGTGCAGAAATTTGTGATCCGACTGCGAGCTGGTGCGTGGCGAACGCCGCGGTCGGGGACGCACGGCTGCAGGCGGCACTGGACTGGGCGTGTGGACACGGCGCGGACTGCGGCCCCATCCAGCCCGGCGCCAGGTGCTTCGAGCCCAACACCATGGCCGCGCACGCTTCGCACGCGTTCAACAGCTACTACCAGCGGAACCGCCGTGCACCGGGGACTTGTAACTTCGACGGAAGCGCTTCCGTTGTCTTCCAGGCACCGAGTGAGAGTTATTTCAAAATTTGGTCATTTGTCCTCCACGAGGGTTTAAGGAAACATGGCATCCTCACTGCCTTTTATATGTTCCACTGTTCACTGCAGAGATCGGAAACTGCGTGCTGCCATGGAAGTCCCGGCTCGACGAAACAACACCAATTTCGGATGGAAGCTATGCTGCCTTCTGATCTGTAAACACTATACAGAACAGATTTAAGGAAATCCATTTCGAAAAAGATATCAAGCAAACGAAAAAAAAAACTGTTGTTCTTAGGACGACTTTGTGGTTACGATTTTGAGCACCATAGCCACTTGTGGAGGCAAATGAGCCTGGACGAAACCAAATAATAGATTTTGTCTTCCTTCGTCTTTTCTTATATGTAATGCTTTTGTTCCATTTGATGTAGGTCAGATAGCTGAAAACGTTAAACATGAGACACTCTCGTAAAGGAAAAATAAATGCTTTTGTCACCCCTTGTTATTTGGATTTTTGCAACCGCTGACGGACACGAGGAATACGCGTCAGAGAGAAGTGGTCCAGAGGAAAGCGATGAGCTGCATGCTATATACATGACATTTTTAATAACGGGCATGTTGACACCGAGGGCGATATTAGAAATCAATTTCTAATGTCGGGCTGATGTGGCATCACGAAGCCGATATAAAAAATCGGTTTTTAATAACGAGTCGGTTGCGTCATCACAGTCGACAACTATTGTAGTCGTCTTTTTTAATAATGGTCGTTTGTGACATCACGGCCGGCTGTTATTACAGTGGACATTTTTAATAACAGACGGCCCTGATGTCACTGGCGACATATATTACTGGGTCACACCTTACTGTAGTGTCGCCACCCCTGGTGACGTCACCACTGCACGTTATCATACTGTGTGCACTGTAATATCGGGTATATTATTGCCCGTTATTACTGGAAAATGGGAGGCGACACCTAAGGAAGCGATTGCAGTAGTGTATGGTGTTTGAACTGAAAAGGAGCAATTTGTTTGGTAATACCTTTTTTTAGATAATGGAAACAAAGTTTACAATGTTTCCGGCCTCTGCGTAGTGCATGCAGCCGGTGTTTTTATTATTACAAAGAACAGTCATCCGACTGCATCATGAGAAGCATAATCAAGGATAACCAAGTCTATTATTAAACCTCCAACCATAACTAGCAAAAAGTTGCATGGCCGCCACCTCCATAGATGCACAGATTGATGGGATGTGGTTCCTGTTCTCCTCGAGGCTGCAGCAGCGCCAGATACCGCAGCCGGTTTGTTCCCCCGAATAAAGCCTGCAAAAATGCTGAATATCTAACACTGTTAAAACAAATATCATTCCTGCATCGCCAAATAGCCCAACAAAAGGCCGCTACCCCCACTAAGATAATCGTACGAGCCTTCAAGGCAACACGAGAAAGCCAATTGCTCGCTATATGAGCTATTGATCTAGTTGGGCGTAACCCTGTAGCTACTTCTACTACCCTCCAAAGATTTCTGGCATGATGGCAATAAAAAAAAAGGTGTTGAATTGTCTCATCCTGATTACAAAAACAACACTTATGACTACCCTTCCAGTTTCGCTTTTTTAGATTGTCCTTTGTTAAGACTACCCCACGAGCGAGGTACCAAAGAAAAATCTTAATCTTGAGGGGAAGTTTTAGTTTCCAAATTCCTAGCAGTTCAAACCAGAGAGATATCCGCCAGAAGTTACTTTAAGTTGTAGATCGCTACCAAATATTGGTGAATCAGGTACTAATGATTTTCTTCATCGCAAAAAAGTACTCATGATTTTCTTTTCTACTAATTTAGCAAAGGGTAGTTTAAATGTTTAATACTTTCGGTCGATCTAATAGTCATTGTTCTCCTCCGCTGCCGCTACCACCATCGTGGACTGGCATTGTGGGCTGCTGTGTCCCTCGTGCACCCCTCCGCTGCCACCTATTCTGTTGCTCGCCGCCGTCGTCAATGAGGCTCACGTTATCATCACAGCTTTCATCTTCATCCTCATCGCCAAGTACTGTACTACAAAGTTGTTGCCTTGAAATAGTTTCTCTTTGCAGTATCTACTGTTTTATCCTTAACTAAGTACATAATTCCTATGCTTACTATATACCATCTCGTCGAAGTAGAAAAGTACATAATTCCTATGCTTACTACATACCATCTCGTCGAAGTAGAAAAGTACATAATTCCTATGCGTACTATATACCATCTCGTCGAAGTACAAAATGAAAAGTCACTTTGATGATCTGGAAAGTTTTTGTGCCTGTATAGTGTATACTACGGTGGTCAAACCATTGCACAAGCTAAGTGCTTCCATTCTGTGAATAAATTGAGTAAAGCAAATCGAGATTTTGGTACAAGTGTTTCCTTAGACATCTAAAACATTGTTAGGGGAGGGAAATTTTGATGATATGGTTTCCCAATAAGTGATACTAATTCTATGAGAGCATAGAAATTCAATCAAGTAAACATATGAACATGTCACTACTACAAATCGGGTTTGTAGTGGCGTTGTACGGACTCTCGTAGCGGCCTGAAAAAATGAGGCACGCCACTACATTATTTGTTGATTTTTTTAACGGCGGGGTGTATAGTGATTCGTCTTTAAAAATCAATTTTTAGCGGCTGGTGACATCGCGGTCCGTGGCTGAAAAATACAACCTGTTTTTAAAGGCGAGCTACAATGTGACCCGCTACTATTATTGTTTTCCCGGCCCAACCAACTCTTCCGTCATTGCTTATAACATAAATAGGCAGCTAGGGTTTCACCCAACTACCCCACCTCTCCCCACTCAGCTGCCGTCCCCACCATGTCTCTCTCTCCCTCCCTCCCTCCCTCCCTCCCTCTCTCTCTCTCTCTCTCTCTCTCTCTCCGCCGGCCGGCGACTGTGCTCCCACTCTCCTCCCCTCGGCGGCGAGTGGCGCATGGGGAGGAGGAGGGGGGGGCATGTTGTTGACTATCACATGTGCTCCGTTCTTCGTGACTTGAATCCATAACATTTGGCTCCAAGATTGCCAATGTAATTTATTCCTTTTGCATCCGGGTGAACTACATAACAACAAGCTTCACTGACCATATTCGACCAAGTAGGCAGTAGTGCCTTCATATTACAACGCAAACTGTTGCACTATGGCTCCTTCAGCATTTTTTTGTAGTCTTTACCCCACTCTTTTACATCGTTTTATTTCACACCAATTGAGAGGTGTATCATATAATCACTAGAGAATTCATCCATGTATTATGTATTGCTCCAACATTATCATTTTAATATATAAGTACCAATCTTTGTTATAAAAAGATATTGAACCTTACTAAAACAGAAACAAAAACATTGGAAACAAGGTAGGTAATGCACGTTGTCCTTCTAGAGACTTGACTAATTAAACAAGATATAATCTTTTTCTTAACGAGATCAGTTTCCTGACATGACAAGTGTATATAAGTTGCTGCGCAGAAAGAGACTAACGGCAGTGTTGACTTGCCGTTATCTTATTAAAGTTGGCAATTATTAAGAAAGAATGAAGTGGATTGGTGGATCGGGATCGTGGGCCTGGTCTTCGTTGGCTGTTCCTCGTGGAGAAAGAGATTCGTGGCTAGCGAGGTTATAACAGTACGGTGACGGTATACAATGTGCAAGTGATGGCACTTTGGGAGTTGGGACACTTGAGCAAGTACGTGGTTCAGTTGAACCACTTGCATATGTGAGACAAATGGAAACTTGGTGACCAATGAACATGCATAACTGAAGCCGCTGGATCCATCATCATGTGACGCTTGCACGCTATCTTTGAGCGCAATGGCATGTGTTCTTCATTATAGATCGAATAGCAAAGATTTAAATACAAACCGGCACGCTAATCTTGTTACAGGCTATATAAGTTCTCCCTAACACATCACCGAATCATCACTCCATATCTTTCTCCACCAGCTGGTTTGGCTCTACTCTAGAAGGTCATGGCGCTCACTCGCCACCTGGTATTCGCCTTCAGCGCCGCACTGCCACTACTCTTCTCCCTCACAGGTGACCTCACAAAAAGCTGCTGTTCGGGAAAGTGACCATTCCAATTGGCAGGTGCAGTTTAGAGCTGACTATATGGCTTCATTTCTATGTGAACTGTAGAAGCGGGAGAACTGGGGGTAAACTACGGCAGAGTGGCGGACAACCTTCCGGACCCCGCCACCGTGTCGAAGATGCTTCAGGACAACAACATCACCAATGTGAGGATATATGATGCCAATCCTGACGTGCTGAGGTCGCTGGCCAACACCACGATCAAGGTAACGGTGACGGTGCCCAACGAGGACCTGGCCGACGTGGCCGGGAACTCGTCGATCGCGCTAGATTGGGTGCGGAATAATGTGGCAGCGTACTTACCCTCCACGAAGATCCATGGTGTGGCCGTCGGCAACGAGGTGTTCGACTCTGCTCCGGGACTGACGCATCAGCTCGTCCCGGCCATGAAGAACGTGCAAACAGCTCTGGCGCAGCTAGGCCTGGCCCATGCCGTGGAGGTTTCCTCGCCGATCGCATTCTCCGTGGTGAACGTGTCGTTCCCACCGTCCCTGGGCAGGTTCCAAGACGACCTCGCGGAGTCGGTGATGAAGCCTATGCTCAACTTTATCCAGGCTAGCGGTTCCTATCTCACCATGAATATATACCCGTTCTTCGCGATAAGCGATCCAGCAAACAAAATTGACCCCGACTACGCCATGGGGAACCCAAACAACCCTGGCGTAGTCGACCCCGTGACCGGCCTCGTGTACCATAACATCCTGGACGCCCAGCTTGACGCCATATACTACGCCATAGAGAAGCTAGGCATTTCTGGTTCTTCCTCCGAAAACAACCTGGGGCTCCGCAAGAAAGTGCCCGTGTGTCTTTCCGAGATCGGGTGGCCATCTCGCGGACGAGTGATAAATCCGCCGAACCATATGGAAGACCGGATCGGAAGTAGCGACGCTGCCACCCCTGCCAACGCCCAAGCATACATCAACAACCTCATCAACCGCGTGCAGTCCGGCCAGACGGGCACCCCGCTCCGGCCAGACGCGGACATGGACGTGTACATCTTCGCCCTCTTCAACGAGAACCTCAAGGGCCAAGGGCCAGACGACGTTGAGCAACACTTCGGCCTGTTCTACCCCAACATGACCAAGGTGTACGATTTCGACTTCCACGGTGGCGCGTCGACGGAGAATTGGTGCGTGGCGAACCCAGCAGTCGGGGAGGCGCGGCTGCAGGCGGCGCTGGATTACGCCTGCGCACATGGTGCGCACTGCAACGCCATCCAGCCTGGCGGGGCATGCTTCGAGCCCAACACCATTGTCGCGCACGCCTCCTACGCGCTCAACAGCTACTACCAGCACCGCCACCGCGCCCCCGGGACGTGCGACTTCACTAGGGCAGCACGTGTCGTGTACCACCAACCAAGTGAGTTGTCTGATGTCTCGCTGTGTTGCTGCATCTTCTCCTCGACTCTCCTTCCTAACTGCTATTTTATTTGTTCAATTTCTCTACTGCAGAATATGGAAACTGCGTTCTTCCATCGGAGGCCAAGATCGAAGAAACACGCACTGACTCTGAAGGTTTTGTAGCCGTCTGATCAGCCAGTTCTAGGGAATTAATCAGTCGGGCTAAAGCCATGTGATCGTCAAGCTACATTCAAATAAAATCTTGTTTTGCCGGATGCTTCTCTTGCGATTTGCAAATTATTTGCTCATGGTCGTTTGTTAATGGGTGGTTATGTGTCCAGATCATCAGATTCAGGGAGTGCATTGTGGCCATGGTGATTTGCTTCTTGCAAAAGTGTGGTTACTTTCACGTTTAAAAATATTACCTTACGTATGCATCAATACTGATTCCATTAAAAGGTTTTAGTGCAATTAATTTTTTTGCATCTTGTTATATATTGTGTTTTCTATATAGAAAAAAGGAGTATATCCTATATCGTGTTGTACACTATACTTTCTAAGGTTGACACATTAAGAGAAGGAGAAAATATAGAAAAAAAGGAGTATATCTGATTTTTTTGACATGAAGTTTGCACAAAATTTTGAAACAGATAAATATGAAGCAACAAAAATTCACAAATGTAGAATTCCACAAGGTCATAAACTTTCTGTGGCAATAGATTTCAAAGGTAATCATCATTCTCATTTCCTTTGTTGCTTTCAGGAAATACTTCAGTGAGCATAGGGGCATGTGCCCACCCTGGCTCTAAATAATATTGAACTTGTACTACTTCCGTATAACATGGAGGGTGCTGCTCTACCATTAAATCAACAAGATCATTAAAATTTATCAAGTCTGAATCCACAAATAACTCAAAGCCAAAACATTTTATTTTATATCCCACATCCTTCCTAGCCTTCTTGCGATTGCCCACTAATTTAATTTTGAGCAAGAATGTTGTATTTGATTCCAACCTGTTACCAGCAAAAATGCTGTATTTAATTTCTAAATTGATTAGGTTTCTTATTTGATTCCCACTCCCTCTCTCTCGGCTGTGCCCAGGCCTTGATCTCCGGCATCCTCGCCCGGCTGTGGGAGCACGAAAAATTGCCGGGAGGCCCTAGGGCGTGGCAGATGGTTGTGCCGCGGAGAGCGGCGCGCGGGAGAGGAGCGCGAGGCAGGGGAGCTCGCGGGAGGGGAGCGCAATTGAGGTGGTCGCGCCGGAGGGGCGGCGCAGGATCCCAGCAGTCAGCGGTGGCGCCGCCATCATCCATGGCGCTGTCTCCATTTTTTCCCCTTCAACTCATGAGTTTTTTTTTCTGTTTCCACTTGTGTGTTCGTGACCGTGGCCGAGCAAAGAAAAGAGGGCAGAAGAGTCATTCACGTGCACTCGAATTTTTTTTTCATGGGCAAGGGTGACTCAATTTTTTTTCATGGGCAAGGGTTACGGAGGTAACAGAAGGCCATACAAGGAAAAACAATTTTGATTGGGGCTAAATAGGGAACTTTATTTTGGAAAGGACCATAGAAGGCACAACCATTTTTTTGGAGGCCATGTAAGAAATTTTCGCTAAGAGGCGCCTGCTGGTACAATCAAGATGAGGACATGATGTTTTACATGGAAAATGAACCAACTTTTGGAATTCACTGCAGTTCGACCATTTAATGTGGAAACCATCAGCCCTTCGTGGAGATGAGTATGGTACACAAGCCCAAAGAGACAATAATCATTAAGGAAATTTTTCTATTTAGACAACATAATCTATTTATCATGAAACCAAACAAAATTTCCCATAATTTATATATAAGTTTAATTTCATAAACCAACCCATAAGTGACTTGGACTTTGAGATTCTCACCCTTCTTTGTGTTGCAAATCGCCATCCTCTAGGTGTATTTTGTAGCAAAAAACACCCCAATTCACACATGTTCAATTATTATTCCAACTTGTATTCACTTATTTCGAGCTATGCATTGTGTACTTATCAAATTTATGATGTTTTGGGAGTATAATCTTCATATTTTCAAGAGAATATTCTTAAAAAATAAAATTTTGAAATTAATTTGAATGATATTTCAAATAGTTGAAGTTAATTTGAAGTCAAATTTACATGAAATGAAATGAATTATATTCATTTAAACATTTTAAGAATCTTAAATTCAGTTAAGTTTGATTTTGTTAAATTTATATCGGTCAAAACAGGTGAAACAGCTAAACTTGTTCAAATTGTGGTGTTTTTACAACAAAATACATTAGGGGTGTGGATTTGCAAAAAAAATCCTTATGGGTGGGAATTTGAAACTCCAAATTACTTATGGGGTGGTTTATGCAATTAATATGATGAAATTTCCTGTCGAAGTTTTCTATGTTCCTATGGTGTTTTTTCATATCAGCGAACTGATATTTTTCGGTTCCAGTGGTGGTTTTTGCTGGCATCAGCAGACCGTGACTATTTTTTTTTCACCAGTGGCTGTCTGTTCATGTCAGCCTGGGTATTTTGACCCATATGGCCCACCAATCGAAATGCTAAAACCAACCGATAGCTCATGGTATAAAAAACCGATCCCAAGAGCCTCCTTCTCTGTTTTCCTCCGCCCCTCTCCAGCATGGTCCATCTTTATTCTTCTCCCATCTCCGGGTGTTTGCCCTTCTCAGTACTCCCCACCCTATGCCAACCCAAGAGCACTGAAGGTGGGCGGGTCCGGTCATGAGCTTGTTGCCTTCCACAATGGATCTTGCTAGGAGGTCACCAGTGTGGGGATCCAGTCAACGTCTTTTCTGCACTAAAAAGAAGACGTACCCAATGTCGTAGGCTCCCGCACTGCTCGGGCTCTGAGAAAGGGTGTTAGCAAACAGCGTTGCCCACACATTGTGCAATGTGCAGAGGCTGAGGCTCAAACCCTAGACCTTCTAGTCACAGATGGTATGCTCTATCGCTACACTAGGGCTGCACTTTTTCTATTTTTTTTATTTACTTAAGTGCATTCTTCTATATCATACTAACCTCTTATCATTTATATCCTTAGCCCTACCAGAAACTTTGGTTTCATAATTTATAATTGTGTATCAATATAATAATCCTCCTAATTCATTACCTTTCTTTGGAATAAAATAAATAATATTACTCTTTAATAATCAGAAATGAAATAGTATTATACTATTATCCATACCCTTGTGGATTTTTTTGTGACCATTAAAACGCCAACACTATTCAGACAAGCCGAGGCTGGATCCATTACAAAGGTCACTGGTCACCTCAACTAAAAAAAAGCTATCGTTGAGGCACACGTGTTTTCTAGGAGGAAAAAACTAAGTCAGATCCAATCTATCCAAACGGACCCAAGTACCCTTTATATTGATAAGAAATATATGTAGGATGTGGTAGGTAACCAATTGTATTTTGGTCCGATGAGTTTTTCTTAGAACTTTTTCTATAAATTGGGCAAGTCAACATATTGTATAGGTAGTTTATTTTACAGTAGCGAGACATCATGTAGCCTAGTGATTAGAAGAGTCTCAGTATCACCTCATGTCGTAGTTTCCACTCCCTTGGACGTGAATTTTCTAGGATTTAACGGTGTTGTACTTTTCAGTAGTAGGTGACATTCTTATCAACAGTGAGATGCATGTTGGTCAATCTTGAGGATTTATCGTCTCAATCGTGTGGTGACTTCGTAGATGCTCATTTTTTTAGATATTGGATACAATAAAGTTCCAGCCTTGGGCTCGAGAGCTTACAACCTTTCATTACATAGTAGCAGCACTTCCGTCTGCGAACTCACATGGCAAAAGCATAACTAAGATTAAAGTTTGATGGAACCATTATTAAGAACAAATCCTATTCGTAAATCTCCATCCGTGATTAGCGAAAATGTGCATGCTTAACACCTCCAAAGTTTGACATGCATTATTCACTGCTTGTTTGTGTCTTCCTCACGCCGGTGTAGACGTGACCAGAACCAGAGCCAATGAGTTCCTCTGAAGAGTACCCGCAAATAATAAGTTTTATAGGGGATTTGTCAAACACAACATCATTCCTACTAAGCCAAATGGCCCAACATAAAGCAGATGCCCCAATTTACTTAACAAGCCATTTACTTAACAAGCACTGGTTCTGTATTTCTACATTTTTATCCCTAACCCTCGATTTCTTTTGGCTGGCATAGGATGCTCCATTTGGCCAATCTATATTTCTTTTTATGTTCATATGATTGCCAAAAGAACCTAAATCTATAATAATTGAAGATGCTCATAGGGGTAGGGTTTTGTATATATGTATTCATAGTGGTGAGTGTACATGCATTGTGGACGCCTGAGTTGTACTGTGTAATTGCAAAAAAATAGTTTATTTTGGAGTATATTGTTGAGGTATATTTGCCTATTTTTAGTACTTCTGGTGCATTGTGTCCTTTTGCACTTCTCTGTTGGGAACTTAGATTTCCAGTCCCATCTACCTTTCAAGTTGATCCTCATCAAATTCGGATGTGAGACTTAACCAACCCATCACTGCCCAAGGTCGATCTTTAGTCCCTTCATGGACATAAGTTGTTGATTGTAATCGTTGCTCAACACACTAAAAACTATGTAGTGAACACATGATGTTCTTCTAGAGACCTGACTAAATGAAATATAGAAGGGCTCGGTTAGATGGGTGCGTTTGGTTGAGCATCAAAGAGGGACGGGCTGAGTCATCCATGATATTCTGCATGAGTTCACATTCATCATGGTGTTTTATTCGATGGATAGTTATCCTTGTTTTTTGTTTGGTTGAAGGGACGAGGTCAAGGGGGACAACAATCGTTATCTAGTTATATTCTTAATTTAGTACTAATAACATATAAAATAATATGTAATGTCACATATTAATATTATCTAATCATTATCATTTATAATCAATTGATTTTTTCTAATTTAACACTAATACTTAAATTAGTTAATGAACTACTCATTAATATTTTCACTTATAAATACCAATTCTTTAGTATTATAAAATAATTACTCATACAACACATTAAATCTCACTAATCTTTTACTAATTAGCGTCATCAGCAAAGGTGGGTGGCTTCATCCCACCAAATTTGAGGGACACAAGCAAAAAATATGTCCCTGGATGACACCGTCTCATCCCTCTTCGTCCCTCTAGCCAAACACACCCCAAGTGCGAGAATAGTGCAAGGGCCCAAACATATAGGTGGGAGGTGGGACTCCGTTTCTAATTGCGTGTGGTCAGGTGACGAATAAAGCACAATACAGACATAAATACTCACATACATACAACTCATCCCTATATGAACTCACACACGCTCTCTCTCTCTCACACACACACAAAATTTACCTTATGAGCACATATAGGGCCTGTTTGCTTTGTTGCCATAACTCACCAAGCCAAAAGTGTGGCGAGCAAAACGGCCCCCACCGTTTTGGCGTTGTTTGGCGATGGAAATGAACTACAGCCTGGCTGAGTAGCTACGGCACGCCGAAGGTTCGGCAACGAAGCAAACGCTAGCCAGAAAAAGTACGGCAGTGCCAAAACTGCGGCGTGGCGAGTTACTGTGGCGAAGCAAACAGGCCCATAGAAAGATTGAACCGGCTTGATTTAAGATATACATAATCAACCACGGACACCCAAGTGTTGATGAGGACGTCTGAAAACATTAGTAAACGCAACACACATGTCAAATGACGAGTTTATATCTTTCATGCACCCGGAGACAATTGAAGTGCAGCACAAGCAAATCTAGAAAAGAATATGCCTCGCCTAGCCGCCTGTCGCCGCCATATTTTTTTCTGGATGAGATCAGCTACCTAACATGACAAGTGTAAATATAAGTAGCTGTTCAGAAAAATATCTAATGAAAGTGTTGACTTGTCGTCACCTTACTACGTCGATCGGCAATTATTAGGAAAGAAGGTAGTGGGATTAATGGATCGGGATTGAGGGTCCGTTTGTCCGCTGTACTGCAGTGACCATATACAATGTACAATGGATGGCACACATGGGCACGATGCTTCCGTTGAACCACTTGCACTTTGTTATCCAACCGAAACTTGATGACTGATGAACCTGCATAGCCGCCATCCCGGAATATATCGTCGTGGCACGCGCTTGCAGCCTTGCACCCTTACCTTATTGCCGGCTATAAGTTCTCGCCATCGCTTCGCTGAATCCTCACTCCTTATCCTTCGCACCGCTGGATATAATAAGTTACGTACCCGCCATCGTAGAAGATCATGGCGCTCACTCAACTCCTCTTGGTCCTCAGCGCCGCGTTGCCACTACTCTTCTCCCTTACAGGTAAACCTAACAAAAACTGATGTTCGGGAAACTTATCATTAACATTGTGAGGTCCAGTTCAGAGCTAACCATGGTTTTAAATATCCCGCTATAGTTGCCATTATAGTCCGCTATAGCTTTTTGAGGTGGTGCACCGTTTTTTGTGTTCATGTACAATTTAACCGCTATCTCCCACTATAGTCCGATTTATCTCCGCTAAACGTATTAGCCCTCTATTTAAAAATTGAAGCTAACTATATTGCTTCATTCCTGTGTAAACTGTAGAAGCGGGAGTGATGGGGGTAAATTACGGCAGGGTAGCAAACAACCTGCCTGACCCGGCATCGGTGGTGCGTCTGCTCAAGGACAACGGCATCACTCGGGTGAAGATATTCGATGCCGACGATGCAGTGCTGAGGGCGCTGGCCAACACCGGGATCAAGGTCACGGTGATGGTGCCCAACGACAAGGTGGCCGGCGCGGCCAACAACCCGTCGGTCGCGGGCGATTGGGTGTGGCACCATGTCGCTGTGTACCTACCGGCCACGCAAATCATCGGCGTGGCCGTCGGTAACGAGATCTTCGACTCTGCTCCGGGATTGACGCATCAGCTCGTCCCGGCGATGAGGAACGTGCAGGCCGCGCTGGCCAACCTGGGCCTGGCCGACACCGTCAAGGTTTCGACGCCGGTAGCGTTTTCAGCGGTCGCGGACTCGTTCCCACCGTCCGCCGGCAAGTTCCGTGACGACCTCGCATGGTCCGTGATGAAGCCCATGCTCGACTTTCTCCAGGGTAGCGGCTCCTATCTCAGCATCAATATATACCCGTTCTTCGCTTTCAACAATCCAGCAAACCAAATCAACCGCGACTACGCCGTGGGGAACCCCAACAACCCTGGCGTGCGCGACGGCCGGACCGGCCTCATGTACCACAGCCTCCTGGACGCCCAGCTCGACGCCACCTACTCGGCCATGGAGAAGCTCGGCTTTTCCCGTTCCTCGGTCAAACTGAGTCTTACCGAGACCGGGTGGCCATCTGGCGGGCAATTGAGAACGGGGAACCATATGGAGGCCCGGATCGTCCGTGGGGCTGCCACCACCGACAACGCCCAAGCATACAACAGCAACCTCATCAAACGCGTGCTGGCCGGCAAGACCGGCACCCCGCGCCACCCCGACGCCGACATGGACGTGTACATCTTCGCGCTGTTCAACGAGAACCAGAAGGGCCATGGGCCAGACGACATCGAGCAACACTTCGGCCTGTTCTACCCCAACAAGCAAAAGGTGTACGATTTTGACTTCAACGGCGGCGGCGGCGGCGGCGGCGGTGGCGGGGGCGGCAGCTGGTGCGTGGCGAACCCGTCGGTCGGGGACGCGCGGCTGCAGGCGGCGCTGGACTGGGCCTGCAGCAACGGCGCTGACTGCAGCCCCATCCAGCCCGGCGCGAGGTGCTTCGAGCCCAACACCGTTTCCGCGCACGCTTCGCACGCGTTCAACAGCTACTACCAGCGGAACGGCCGTGCACAGGGGACGTGTGACTTCTCCGGAACCGCTACCGTCGTCTTCCAGGCACCAAGTGAGTTACTTCAAGCTTTACCCAATTCTTTCTCATACGGGTTCAAAAATTACCTCACCGATCGATGTTTATATACGTTCATCTGTTTACTGCAGAGATTGGAAACTGCGTACTGCCGTCGTTGTCCTCCTTCGTCAAAGAGACAACGCCAGTTTCAGATGGAACCTATGCTGCCCTCTGATCTGTAAACACCATCTACGGGACAGTTTTAATTCCGGAAATATCCTCCATTTTGCAATTTCAAAAGAGTAACATGTAATAAAAATGTTTTAATAAGGAGGACTTGGTCGTTTCGATTTTGAGCACCATTTAAGCATGTGGCGGCAAATGATTGCCTGGACTGTGAGTTCAAGTTCAATGATGGAAACTTAATAATATATATTTTATTTTTCCTCAGTCTTCATGCATGTAATGCTTTTGATCCATTTGATCCCAGCCAGATACCTGAAAACATCGTAATACAAATCAGACACACTCAAAAACGAAAAATAAAAATTATGTTGTGCATGAGAATATGGAGACTCGAAACAGTTTCGGATGCCTTAAAACTCCCTTTGATCCCCTATTGTCTCCAAGATTAATGTTTTTGCCATCAGCTACGAATATGGTTGGTTAGACATCTTTTCAATAACAGAGCAACAAAAAACAAAGACACAGGCTAATCATTTGCCTTTGCTCGATATGCGTGGAGCGAGCCACCGCAGTTAGGCGGAATTGCTGCTTACCTCCTCTAACTTTGTTTTCATATCTCCAGGTTTCCGGGTCAAACCAATGAAACTAGTCAACATGCCCGAGCAATTGTGCGGCTCATGTCACTGCGAAACAGACTTATATAGTTTTCTATATGGTTCCTTGATCTGAAAGGATCAGGTAGGAAAATAACCTGTCATATTCTATTGTCCATCTTGCAAACAATAACACAACCGGTTCATAATTTGTTACATCATCATTTATAAATAAAATATTAAAATATCGTAATAATATAAATACTTGGATTATGATTTGATCCTTATGCCACCTTCATGCCTTAGCAGTCGTCTGCCCACTATCTCGGTTGCATATCTCTAGTTAATCATGTGCGACCAGTTTCTCATTATGTCTTGAAGTGGTAATTCACGACTTCTATCTGCATGCACGTAGTGGGGTTTTTTTTCTGTTATACTTTGTTTCTATGATTCACTTTGCTCATCCATAGTTCTTTGGTTCTACGTATTGTGTCTTATTTAACATGCCTAACTCAGTAATCTCAAACACAAACACTATAACAATCGTGCGTTATAGCCACACCATCCAAAGTCATGTAGCCACGACAAAGAAAATTGACCATGGCTACAGTAGGTGGCGTGCTACTGTGGTCAACAACCGTGGCTATAGAGGCCACTATAGCCACGGCTGGCTTTGTGAACCGTGGCTATTGTAGCTTTAACAATAGCCACGGTTCAAGACATCAACCGTGGCTATAGAATTCACTATAGCCACGGTTGAAGAAGCCAACCGTGGCTATGACTAGGGCGGAGGAGGACGTTAGTACCACCCATTGTTTTAAATAACTCGCTATAGCTCCGCTATAGCCTCGCTATAGCTTTTTGAGGGGGATGACACTACGATATTGCTAATATTGTCGCTAATGCCGCTAACTCCGCTATACGGTTAATTTTATTACTAACTTCATCCGCTAACTCCGCTATAACTTAAAAGTCAAGCCGTGGTGATGAGTTTTGTTGTTCATAGTCCATATGATGGTTGCCTTTTCATTATGTGAACTTTCCAATCGCTAGAAAATATAGTAAATACATGCTTGGATGTTGGAATGCTTTAACGATGGATGCACATATATGAAATGAGGGTCGTAATTGATAGAATTACTAATGTTTTGATAAAAATATTCTCCTTGTTTTGCAAAACGCTATAGGCAATAGCTTCCGCTATAGCTGCGCTATAGCCCCTATAGCTTTTCTAGGAGCACTCCGCTATATTCTATAGCCCGCTATTTAAAACATTGGTACCACCTCACTCGCCCAACGCCGCCCGCTCCAGCTTATGAACTAAGTTGCGCCAGCCATTCCGAAGTTCCTAAGGGCGTCCACAATTGCTTGCTATTGAGTTCGGTAGTAGTAGCAGGCCCATGTGTCAGACGGCAGTTTTGAGCTAGGGACCATGGACTGGTTAAAGAATTCATCTCGCCGGCCTAAGCATTGTTCTCACGTTGCTTTTTGAAAGGTAAAGAACAGGAAGCAGCGAGGGAGAGAGAATTAATATTTCTTTGCTCCTTACGCAGACCAAAATTCATCTCGCCGGCCGAAGCAAAATTAACATTTCTTTACCCCTTACGACACAATTCATCTCGCCGGCCGAAGCATTGTTCTCACGTTGTTTTTGAAAGGTAAAGAACAGGAAGCAGTGAGGAGAGAGAATTAACATTTCTCTACTCCTTACGACCAACAGTAGACCTATTGCCGGGTTTAACTGCTATCGACCTTACTACCTACCTCTACAATGCAAACTCGGTAGGAAGGCCAATAGCAGTTGTGGACGTCCTAATGAACTACCTCCGTTCCTACTTTGGGTCATGGGCCGACCGAAACCGGGCCTACCTTCACGATGGGCTCTGGTAGTAGAGGCCCTGTCCAAGGGATTGGGCCCAGTGGCCCCACATTTTTGCATTTTTTATAAATAAGAATGTAGAGACATATTTTTATTAAAATATTTAATTAATAATGCCTTGGTCCATGGTTCACTTTTATTTGAAATTTTAAAAAATAATAAGGTAGAGTCCATTTGTTTTATTAAGTAATTAATTAATAATAAGTATTAAAATTGTAAAAAGTAAACAAGAAGGCAGAGGCCAATTTTTTTAAAGTAGTTAATTAATAATGCTTGGGCCTACTTGTCACTTATTTTGCATTTTAAAAAATAAGAAGCCAGTGGCAATTGTTTTGAATTTTAAAAAACTAAGAAGGCAGAGGACATTTTTTTATTTAAAGTGGTTACTTAATAATTCTTGGGCCCACTAGTCACTTACTTTAAATTTTTAAAAAATAAGAAGGTAGAGGCCATGTTTTTATTAAAGTTATTAATTAGTAATATTTCTGGTTACTTGTTTTGAAATTTTATAAAATCAGAAGGTAGACTCCATTTTTTTATTAAAGTAGCTATTTAATCATGCTTGGGCCTACACGACACTTATTTTGAATTTTTAAAAAATAAGAATTTAAAGGCCATTTTTTATTAAAGTAGTTAATTATTTTTCAGCAAATTAAGTCAATCTAAGAATAATTTAATTATTTTTCAACAATTTAAATCAATTGAACAATATTTTTAGCTCTTAATATGAGGCTCATTAGTAGTTCATCCACTAGATCCTTAAGGTTGTGTGTTTTATTCTTTTGATTTCTATTTATATTTTGAAACTTGTATATAGTACTCAAATTTTGTCAAATTCAGCGATTCTTGTTTCTAAATTTTTCTAAAATTTCAATCTATCCATTTCCACTTTGTTTTGTAAGAATCTCAAACTTATTTTCCTGAATTATCTATAATTGTACTTATGGTATGTTTTAACATTTATTTATTTATTTTTATTTCATAAACTGTATCGACTTTGACTTCAACATTCGTTTGGTTTGCATGCTTTTTATAAATACACACATAGATTTTCTTGTTCAATTTTTGGAAACATATAAATAGACCTGGGATCAAACAACATGAGCTTTAGTATAAAACTTGACTCACTCAAGACATATAGCCCTGCCAAAATGTAGGTCAAAAAGCTTATAGTTTGCAAATCATAAATGTGCAAAGTAATAGAAAAAACAATAGTATCATTTGATTTTTTTGTATTAGAAGAATTTGTATTAGTTTTGAATTAACAATTGGCACAAACATCTGTCGTACCAATTAAATCTACTATAATTTTGTTAGATTTTTTCAAACTATTTGGCTCATGTAAAAGTCAAGAAAAACAATTTTGTAGATCAAATATTATATTAAAAAGTTATGGAGTAGAAAAAAATAAAAAATACATATGTGTTTGCAAACAACTAAAACATTGACATGCGAAAAATTAGATGTAAAGGCATTATAGTTTTCAGAATAAAAATAAAATAAGTAAAAGAAAAATTACACATAAAAAATGAACACATAAATGACAAGTGGACCCAACAGAAAACAATAGCCAGGGTTCGTTTTGAAACGAACCGTGGCTATTGTCATGTGCCACCGACATGTTCGACCCACATTTTAGTGTGAGAACAATAGGCATAATTGGAATTAACATGAACTGTGGCTATTGTTTCTTGCTCACCGACATGTGGGGACCGCGTCACCATCGCTAACCGTGGCTATAAAGGCCGGCAGCGATCCGCGGCGCAAACCCTAACCAAGCGCCTTGGAGAATGACGCTGTCGGGCCACCCGATTCCACCGCCGATTGCCCTACCGTGCCGCCCTCCGCACGCAGCGAGCTCCTCCTCGGCCACGTCACACCCTCCCCGTGGCTCCGGCCCCACGAGCTCCTCCTCGCCTCGTCCCGCCGCCCTCCTACACATCCTCAACGGACTTGCTGCCGCCTCCTCCCTCCCCCTCTCGTATCCCGCAACCCCAATGAGCGCCGCCTCACGCGCGCCGGTGCCGCCTCCTCCCTCCTCCGCTGCCGGGAGCTGCTCGACGAGCTCCCCGCAAGCTCCTCCTCGCCTGCGCCACCCTCCCCCGTGAGCTCCTCCTTGCCGCGCCGCCTCCTCCCGCCTCCCCCTCTCGGCTCGTGGCTCGGCGAGTGCCGCCTAACACAGGTCGAAGCTGCCTCCTCCCTCCGCCTCCTGGAGCTGCTTCTCCTTGGTGCCATTCATGAACTCCTCCTCATGTCCTCCTTGAGCTCCCCGACACCGTCCGCGAGCTCCTCATTGGTGCCATCCGTGAACTCGTCCTCGGTGCCATCCGTGAGCTCCTCCTCGCACCGTCCATGAGCTCCTCATCGGTGCCGTCCGTGAGCTCCTCCTCGGTGCCATCCACGATCTCCTCGGTATTGTCCGTGAGCTCCTCCTCGCATCCTTGAACTCCCGGCTGCCATCCGTGACCTCGCCGCCCTTTCTGGTACCCCTAGCTCCTCTCACCCATGTGTTCAAAAATGTAGATGTAGTGGGAAATTACGCCTGCTTGAATTTGATCCTAATTATGTAGCCTGCTTATTATCGAGACGCATCCTATGAGAAATTACGCTTGCTTGAATTTGATCCCAATTTTGTAGCCTGCTTATTATCGAGATGTAGTAGAACTTGAATTTGATCCCAATGATGCCTCCTTTATAGCTAGCCTGCTTATAATTTTGCATGCTTGTACCGTGTTACTAGATTGTTTGATCATTTTATTGTTGAATGCATAGTAGAGATGACCTGTTCACATCTCTGGAGATGGCTGATTGATTGATTTTCATGTAATTATACAACCATAGGTGCCATTTTCAGGCGTATCTATTTACTTAAACTTGACCAATGCTTTAGTTGCTTTTATTTTGCACTTGGTCCCCTAAATTGCCCTAAAAAGTATAATTTTTATGTCACCAATTTTGCATCCTTCACATTAGGTGCCTATACATTCTATTTTTCTAAATTGCCTACAGCACAATTATGCTAGTTTGCCTATACATGCTATTTTGCTATCATGGTGCTGATAATTGTCTATTCATGATAATTGTGCTAATAATTGCCTATTCATAATAATTGTGCTGATAAGTTCCTATTCATAATAATTGTGCTATTTTTCAAGTTATTGAATCTGCCAAGTTTGTTTGGCATGTTGCTGAATCTGCCAAATTATTCTCCTCTCTCCCCAATTTCCTCCTCTTTCCCCTATTTTCTCCTCTCTTCCTTTCTTTCACATAGTAAAAATTATTCAAAAAATGGTAGCTACGTGCAAATGGATGTAGCATACAGTGGCATGATAGCTACCTAAAATTTTCCCTATTTTCTCCTCTCTTCCTCTCTTTCCCCTACTTTGGCCCTCTATTTTCTCTATTTCATGGCTAGACCACTATTTTCTCCTCTCTTTCCTTTTTTTTTTCTGCTTTTCTGTCTACCTCCCGCCTTTCCTGTATTTCCTGCTCTCTTCCCCTCTTTTCTCCTGTTTCCTCCTACCTTTCCTCTTTTTTCTCCTTTTTTCTCTAGTTCCCCCACTTTTCTCTATTTTCTCCCGTCTCATTGGTCTAGCCATGCTCGCGGATGAAAGCGGGCTAAGTGAGATGAGTGTCGGAGCATGGACCACATCCTCGGATGTTGGAAACATATTGACATATGGGTCAATGACCTTAATGACAAAGTTGGATGGCCGTTGATTCGGCAACCCGTACTGAGAGCAAAAAATCTATCTTCAACTAAGTCTTGAAAAATATCCTAATTTTCTGCCAAATGATGACTTTTGATAAGCATCTATATATAAGACATGGGGTAGACGGGGGAGGCGGGGGTTAATACAGAATGTAGGGTGTGCTTCATTAGGAAGGTAGGTACAAAAAAATGCAAGACATACTACAACTCGTATGACCTTGGGTAGACATGGTTGGATCCTTAGGTATCTAGTAGATCATCTTTGTCATGTGTATGACACGTTATATTTGATTTTCTACTGGATACCCAAGTATCCTGACCTATTTACCTCGAGGTCATATAAATTGCGGTATGCCACATAATGTGCACATGCCTTTCTTATGAAAATGTTCTACATTGTATGTCAATCTCCCTCATCTATCTCCTCTACTATATGATTTCGTCTATGCTCCTTTGGGAGGCTTAAAGCTATCTAAACTGGTTGTCTCTATTTTACCATCGCATCTCAATCTTGCGCATAATCTACAACTATCATGGGGGACATACCCTATGATCACTCGTCAAGCAATTTCTCAAAACACCGTATATATACTTGGCAAGTTTTCAAGTAGAAGAATGAGTAAATGACCAGATTCATTATTGGCCACCGACCATACTTTCCTTCCCTTGTCAGACCATTCTTTTATTGGATCTCCAACTATTCATTATAGTCGTCCATCTACTCGAATTTCATAGGACATGTTACCTAATGAAGAGACACAAGAACAATATATTAATCAAGTAATACATATGAAAAACATAAGTTTATCATGTTATTATCGTGTCACCTACAACTTGCCTAATATGTACAGTTTTTATGGCATCATACCGTACATTATATGGTGAAGAAAATCATGGTGGGTGGAACTAACAATAAAAGAATATTTATTTACCATATTAATTACCTACTTGCCTTCATATTTCTTATTCCACACCTTGCCCCCATGTTAATCAACAGTTCAGATCACGGTACCTCTAAATAGTAAATACCTCAGAAACACCGTAAAAGAGCTCTACAAATTTTATGTGCTACAAAATATTACTATTGAATAATAATGATACAAAATGCTTTTGGCTCATTCCAAAGAGCAAGAGGTAGCAAAAGAGCTTAGTTGTTGTATTTTGCTACTAGCTACTGTCGATTGTACCAGTCTATAGCATGTCTACTTTTAAAACTGGAGCTTGACCTCTTTTGAAGTTGACTGAGCGTCTGAGCGAGACTATAAGACCTTCGCTATGTCTCTATTTTTGCTTGACTTGTATTACTCTATCGGTCTTCGGTGCTGCCAAGAGCATGGCACTGATACGCTTCCTCGTGGTCTTTCTTGGAGTCACATTGCCGCTACTCTTCTTCTCCCCTGCAGGTAATCCTCGCAATCACAGTGCTGTTGTTCCGGATATTCAGTACTGTTGTGCTAACTAAACAGTTTGTTGTTTGCGCTATTGTAGAGGCGGGCGAGGTGGGCGTGAGCTACGGCAGGGTGGCCAACAACTTGCCGGACCCGGCAACGGTGGTGAAGCTGCTGCAGCGGAGCGGTATCACCTTGGTCAGGTTGTACGACGCCAACCCAGTGGTGCTGAAGGCCCTTGCCAACACCGGAATCAAGGTGATGGTGATGCTGCCCAACGAAGACCTGCCCGCCGCGGCCGCGAACAAGTCCTACGCGCTCCAGTGGGTGCAGCGCAACGTGTCGGCGCACTACCCCGCCACGCTGATCCACGGCGTGGCCGTCGGGAACGAGGTGTTCCAGGAGATGCCCAACTTGACGCGGCAGCTCGTCCCCGCCATGATCAACGTGCGTCAGGCACTGACGAAGCTGGGCCTCGCGAACTCGATCAAGGTGTCCACGCCGATCGCGTTCAGCGCGCTCAAGGACACGTTCCCGCCGTCGTCGGGCAGGTTCCGGGACGACATCGCGGAGTCGGTGATGAAGCCCATGCTCCGGTTCCTGGAACGGACGGGGTCGTACCTCACGGTCAACCCCTACCCGTTCTTCGCGTACGCCAGTGATCCAGTGCATATCCCCCTCGACTACGCGCTGGGGAGGTACAAACCCGGCGTGCGCGACGATAACACTGGACTCGTCTACCACAGCCTGCTGGACGCGATGATCGACGCCACGCACTTTGCGGTTGAAAATCTGACGGCACAGCTAAATATCACCAGGTATGCCTGTTTAAGTGCCCCTTCGATTGTCTCCACCACCATAACATCCTCCTTCTTTTATCCGTGCCGTCCCTGCCCATGTTTCTTGTCGGCTCATGTAAAGCAATAACACGATGTCTGAAACTGATCTTGTTGTTTTCAGGCAACCTGTTGGGAATGGCCTGAGGTGGGGTACCAATACACATTACACAGAGACCGGGTGGGGGTCACAAGGACAAGTCAGAAACGGGAAGAAACCACTCCGCGCCTGCGACGGAGTCCAGCCGGCGACGGTAGCCAACGCCAAGGCGTACAACAACTACCTCATCAACCGCGCGCTTTCGGGCAAGACGGGCACCCCGTACCGCCCCGACGCCGACACGGACATCTACATCTTCGCCCTGTTCAACGAGAACCTCAAGGGCCAAGGGCCAGACGACGTCGAGCAGAACTGGGGTCTGTTCTACCCGAACATGACCAAGGTGTACGAGTTCGACTTCCACGGCGGCATGCTCACGGATAGCTGGTGCGTGGCCAAGGCGGCGGTCTGTGACGACGACCGGTTGCAGGCGGCGCTGGACTACGCGTGCGGCAACGGCGCGGACTGCAGAGCCATCCAGCCCGGGGGCAAGTGCTTCCACCCCAACACCAGGGTCGCGCACGCTTCCTATGCTTTCAACAGCTACTACCAGCGCAACCACCACGCCAAAGGGACGTGCGACTTCGCTGGAGCAGCACATGTGGTCTACCGTCAACCAAGTGAGTTTTCTATTAATTTATTCCTTGTCTTTCGATCGCCTTCTTAATTATCCTCAGTTCTTGTCTTCACTATACTTTCTCTTGATGCTCATGTGACCGCTACTTGTTGTCACTGTTTACTGCAGAGTTCGGAAACTGCGTCCTTCCGTCGAATGATTGGATCGAAGAACCAGCAGCTGAGCCTGAAGGCTATGCAGCCATCTGATCAGTCATAGCGATACACTCCATAGTCCTCTAACTGCTTTCATGAAAAGTTCTGTTGTTAGCTCATACGAATGCCGCTGCCTAAAGTGATAGGCCCTGCTTTTGTATCTACGGTGGATAATGTTTTTGTTTTGTTACCTCATATCTGTCCTCAAGTTCTCAATCATACGATACTATTTAGTGTTCGTTTTTACGGAAAAAAGGAATGCAAATTAAGTATGTCATGTCATTCTGAATGGAACCATTCTGATCCAACATGGACAGTTGTTTTGTATTCAGTGTATGTGTATTGTACATTTACCTTCTAAATAGTGTTTGAGATAATAAATTTGTAGTCATTTGAGACCGTTTCGGGTTTGGGTCCATTGAACAATTGTTTGCAGTGCAATATAAACTTGTCCTTATAATGCCACACATATAATTTCGGAATTCAAGTTGAAACCACTTCAAGCGTGATCATAGCATACAGATCAAAATGGGGCCAATAAAATTTAGAGGGGAACTAAACAATAGTAATAATATGAATTGTTTGGGTGTGGTTAAAGTGACAAACTTCATTATTCAGGGAAGTACAATCAAGTTTTCATGTTTGAATAAGTTTTGGCGACTTCCTTTTAATTTTCATCTTTGTTTTTCCATTATATGCATTACCAGTCTCTGTTAGGCCTTTGCTTTGAGGTTGGTGCATTTTAAATCCTGTCTAGATCTTAACCGACCTAAGGCAAAGGAAAAGAACAAAAAAGAAAGAGGGAGAAGAGAAAAAAGATCCACAATGTTCCAGTTCGCACGATCAAAAATAAATCATCTTTTGGCCCACCACCGAAAACATATTATGTACTCCGATATTGATATATAGAGAGTATGTAATACTATAAGAACATTGGAAATGATACATAAATGTGTAACATATAAAAATTTAAGAATTTATAAATATTTTGTAATTAAGACCTGTTGAACATATTGACCAATCCTTTCATACATGTATTTACTTCTGTAACAGAGGGTGTATACATAATTGAGCTGCCAAAGTATGTTTCTGATATTGAAGAAACCAGAAATTGTTGGTGCAATTTATTGAGGGATGATTCTAATGTAGCACGACTTAATTACTCTCACAAATCAGAAGTTTCAATACAAAGCATATATTACTTCATACAAAGTGATAGTTGACTTTTTAAAATAGGTAATAATATATTTCAATATTTCATACTGTCCATTGACCAATGCATATAGCATGTATTTAAACAATACATGCCACAAAATTCCAGAAAACTAAAATATTGAAAAGTCTAGAATTGAAACGAGGGTTAGAAAGCAATTCTATTTTTATATGACTAGTCATTAGAAGCAACAACTTCCATCATCATGGATTCATACACACGGCACCCCCATGTAACAACATTGGCTCCTCTGTTTTTGCGGCAATGCCCAATGTCAGCAATCCCTCTGTAGATCATCTGCATTGGAGTGACAACTTTTGTCGTGTTAGATAATATCATTTCTATATAACAACATTCCCCAGCATAGAGTAGATGCTTCAACTATAACTTTGATATTTAGATTTCATATCTTCCCTTTTAAGCTAGTTATCAAACATGTGATGCAGATATTAAATGGAACCCTGTTCAGCGATGATTGACCAGTGAGAAGAAATGTTGTTATCCAAGTCAAGTCACCGTTGATTTGCCAGGACGACGGACAGGACGAAGGTAGCGCAGAATATATGGTGCATGAAGACAATTGGGAAGGTGCAACATAGAGTAGATGCTCTATGTTGATGTTATATATATATATAACGACGTTGCCTAACATAGAGTAGATGCTCCAATATATAAGAACTTTATATTTAGATTTCATATCCCTCCAGTCATCAAACAAGTGATGCACGCGGTGGTGTGAAAGAAACCCCGTTAAGAGATGACTGACTAGTAAGAAGAAACATGGTTATCAAAGTCAAGTCGTCGTTGATTGTCCCGGACAACACATAGGACGAAGGCGGCATCAGAATATACGGTCGATAAAGACAATTGGGGAGGTGCAACCATAAGATAGGGCCATATAATACTGCATGTATGAATGCATGGCGGGCAGCACCTGTTAATTCCTTGGTCTCTAGCAAGACAAAATGGATGGTGTACGTACGTGGCTTTTATAAAAAAAAGTACATATGTGACGAAAAAGTATGACCCCACGTGTGATGCAAAAGTCCGACGCCAGGCACATTGCCATTGGAAACCTGATAGGATAGAGCGCATCAGGTAACCTGACGGAACTCGTGTTCATCCGAAGCAGTGAATGGTAGCGGAAATTGATCTTGTTTTCAGGCAACCTAGAGCGGCCGACCCAATGAAACCGCTTCTCGATACATATTACTAGCAAGTCTGGTGCGCTCCACCGCACCGCCAGTTTAGTTAAACGGATTCTCAAATTGTAATTAAACCAAATCTTGCTAGAAAACCAGCTGAGGAAGCAATTCCCCAGGATCATCAAGCCAAAGAATACAAGATCACGAAAAAAAGAGAGACGTTGAAACACGATATTTTTGTACGAGGTTCAGCGATGTGCCTACATCCTTGGGGCATGACTACGGGCGCTCCTCCCCACGACCTGGCCGCCCCTAGGGCACGGCTCTCCCGGCCGCTGTCACCCCTTGTCTAGTACATCTGTCGTCTCTTGCGGTTATAACGGTGGTGCCCTCATGTATATATGAGCCCGGAAATACAAGTCCGACATAAACTCTATCCCTATCCACCTAATACGACTCAAGTCCAATTTGTAACCGACTCGTGTACACATATTCGACACAAATCCAATAAACTCCACCTTGACGAATATACACGCCATCCTGAAGCTTGCCCATGCTCGAACCTCCGTGTACGCAGACTTGAGTCGCCTCTTCTGCTGCTCACCTCGAACAGCCCGAGGAGGCCACCTCGTCGCCAGGACTGAACGCCGCAACATTTGTAGCTCCATCCTTCATGACTCCACCTTTCAGCCTATAGTGATGTGTCTCCGACAACTCGCCTATCATCACAGTCTTACCATCCCGCATCACTCTCAAGGTCCTCCTATCCGGCACTGCCCGATATAACCAACCTTCTCCGTGCAGAACACCAAGCGAGATAAGATTTCTTCTAAGTTATGACACATGTCCCACACCCTCAAGTAGTGCCTCTTATCCATCATACATTGTCAACTTGATCTTGCCAACTCCCATAACACGATGAATCGTGTCACCTTCCAAGTGAGCAAAACCAGAGTCACCCTCAACATATGAAGAGAACCACTCCTTCTTAGGTGTTGCATGAAACGAACTTGCAGAATCTAGCAACCACGCTTCTCCATCACAAGACTTCTTACTTGATAGCACAAGAACATCACCATAGCTATATGAGTCATCCTTCCTAGAAACCACAACATTTA